>CM054123.1:70333328-71533328 GCA_028751855.1 Ambrosia trifida | reverse complement strand
AAACTCATCATAACTTTAATACAGCTTTCAGGGTATTTTTCAATGGCGGTTATATCTGATTCGTTCAGCAAACACAAAATATTATCGCCATGGCAAAAAGATTCAAGAATATAAAATCCATAAACTATGTTAGCTTAAATCAAATGAAGAAGAGACACAATGACTTATGACCATGTTACCATTGGTTCTAAACTTTATTATGTGGTTTTTGCTTACATCGCCCTTGACTATAAATATTCTACCATTAATGCATGGTTTATATCTTAACTAAGAATCTTAACATCTTTATTTATAGAACATTTCTTCAAAACATAATAAAATATAATCATCATCATCATACTCAGTTAATCCCACCAATAGCAAAGCTAAGGTAGGGTCTGAGGAGGGTAAGATGTAGACAACTTTACCTCTACCCTGTGGGAATAGAGAGGCTGCTTCTAGTGAAACCCTCGGCTCGATAGTGGTTTTGTATCAAGCCTTGGACATAAGGCACGTAACACTTAGCAATCGGGACAAGCCCGATTGGTGCATGTAACCCCTTGTCTTTTGGCTATCAACGCCACCACATGATGCATGATTAACCATCCGTCGTTTTTAACGTTATTTTCACGAAATTAGTAAAATAACGTTAAAATTAGTACAACTTTACTTTTGCCCCCGAGGGCCACACATATATACATTTATGCGCACAGCTCTAAACGGGGCTAGCATAATAAAATATAATGTTTGTATTAATTCACTTTGAAGCACTAGACAATGGTATCCCATCCCTAAAATATTCATTTCATTATTTTAGTTTTATATCCATATAGAAACCTAGTATTGAAGATATGAGGGTGTATATATGAAAATAAAATTTGCATTTTATTGATGATATTACTTGTAAACCTAAAAGTAAATATAAATTGTATTTTACTGTATTAATTATATATGTTACAAATTAAAGATGTTAAGATCTTAAAGTTAAAAACTAAACAATACCATATATATAATATAGAAGTTAAAAACTAAACAATACCGGAATTCCGTTTTTCAGTGTTTGCTGTCGTATTCTCTTGGATATTGCATGTCCCGGATGAAACTAAACTTGAATCAACTTCCGATTCACCATTGGGCACCGTCATCAACTTAGTCATAAAAACTCTTGCATCCAAATTATAAGCATGAATATTGTTGTTAACTTTATTAAAATCTGCGTTAATTTTCAGGTAACGAACGCTGTCTGGATTCAAATCATTAGCATACACGAAGCATCCTTTTTGCGCAGCCGGAATAGCAAAAGGACCAATCCCTGCAAACATGTCACATATGATATCTCCTTGGTTAAACTTGTTGACCAGCCTTATATGTTCATGCTCCAGTCTTGAATTCCAATATACCAACCCATAATCCAGCTTGAAAGTTGCACCGTATTGCTTCACCTCTGTAGCCATATCGGGCTTTCCTGCCAATATTTCAAATTTGGGTACACGAAACTCGTTTGCTATGGACCCAACTTTATTGACAACCGTCTGGATTCTGGGATGATTTTTCTGATAAGTTAAGGTTCAAAATGATTAGAAAAGATGGCAACTTCGAATTATGTTCCATCTCTAACAGGTTAACAGTAAAAGCTCAATTGTGAGCTTAAAAGAAAACAAGACATATGGGTTGAAATAGGGATGAGCATAATGCACCGAATACCAAACCGATACCGATCCCGTACCGAGGGTGTTCGGTATCGGTATCAGTACTCATATTTAGAGGTTTTCGGTTTCGATATTTTCGGTAACGGTACGGGATCGGTATTTTACCTTAAAATACCGATACCATACCGGTACCGAACTGATACCGTACATTATGTTTTCGGTATCGGTATTGGGTTTTGGGAGTTTTCGGGATCGGTATCGGTTGGTACCGATACCGTCCCGAGCTCATCCCTACGTTGAAAGCGCAGAACGTATTTTTTTTAGCATAAACGATAAACCTCCTGTATGATTTTATTGAAAAAGATTGTTGTTAATATAAAATTGCGACTGTATTTCATCACGTTAAATATTTGTAACAAAGATTTAGACAAAAAAAAAAAGAGTATTGATCAACCCGGCCCTTTTTAACAAGTTACCAAACTCACCCGACCCACCCATTTTGCCACCTCTAGAAGAGATCAACAAACCGAACATCTTTATTTTCACGCGTGTTGCGTTAGAACACTAAAAATAGTGTGTTTCATGGTTTATTGCCACCCTAGGCATAGTTTTATGGCCTTAAGTAGAAGTTTGACACATACATCATATATGACTTTTGCAATAACATCCTTGTATGGAAGAAGTTCATCAGGTATATTCAAATGAGCAATGTGACCTGAAAAACAAATTGAGGTCAATTCATTCATGAGATGGTAAGTAAGAAGACCAATGAATTAGGGAAAATAAGGCTAAATACAAATTCCTAATATGTTTAACGCATACAGAATACTTAACTATTGTTTCGAAAGATGATGGGACCTCGAGTCCAGGTGGTAGAACCTGCTTAAGCACATGATCTGTAATAGAATAACAGTCACTTAATATGTATGCAATAAAATAAATCTTTTGGGTAAGAAACTGAAAGCTTATATAAAAAAGGCTTTGTTACAAAAGAAAACAAACACAAATTTTTTTTAGAGGAATTGGATTTTAATAATCTAAACTTCGCCTCGTTGGCCGATAATATTCTAAAAAATTCCCCACAACAGTCCCAAGTTTCAAAGTATTGGCCGATAGTGAACTTTTGTTAACTGAAAACTAACCAAGTTAGTGGACGCTGACATGGCATGCCATGTCAACGTCCATGTCAGCATCAACATGCCATGTCGGCGTCCACGTCATCACCTATGTCGACGTTGGCATGCCACGTCATCATCCACGTCGGCATATTATTGCCGAGTTTCCACTAACCGAGTTAGTACTGTTGTGGGGAATTTCTTAAGTACATATTATTGCCGGCCAACGGGGCAAAGTTTAGATTATGAAAATCCAATTCCCAAAAAAATTATAATTCTACATAGAATTAAAAAAAATCAAATTCACCTGCACCCCAATATGAATATCCAAGTGTCAATGTGTAAGGAACTGTTTCAATCTTGCATAACTTCTCTAGTTCATTGAGTTTCTGAGTAGGAATATCTGAAAGGTCTGCACCACAAAGCGATGATTATATCGGTAATTATAAAAATAAGAAGAAAATATCACAAAACGATGGAGACAAGAAGTTCAAATGACGAATGATTCTTACCAGGATTTTGTACCTTTTCAGATAATATCACAAAACGGGTCTTTTCACTACTTGGGTCTTCAGTGATGGGCTTGATTCGCGGTCTGTCAAGCATGTGTCTAAAACCATAACAAGAAAAGTTTGATGATTTGATGTCAAAGTCTACACCAAAAGAACTCCCTATGTCTCTAGGTCCTAGGAAGGTTCATAAAGGGTTGAAACCGCCCGAAACGCTCAAACTATAGCAAGTCGTCCAGTTTAAGATGCAGACAGATCTGTTTTAGCAGTTTGCCAGTTAAATGATTCGGTCCAGTTACGAATATAAAACCCGCGTGTAAACTGTAAACCGAGCCCATTTATACTTTAATATTTATATATTTTTTATGCAGTCACGCATATATATTATACTTATGCGTTATGAATAATCGTTATCATTATAAAAACTTCAATACAAACTAATGTTTAATTAAAAAAATCGTTTCAAACAGTCAAACCCGAATCGTTAAATCGCCAAACTCGGCCCGTCCTGCATACCCATAACCCACCCACCCAACCATGCCTGATTGGTCTGTACTCTAAGTCCGAGTTGAGCGATTACACACCGAGTACTCTCTACAGGGTGGGTCACCGAGTATAGCCGAGTTGGCCGAATATTCCGAGTACTCCCCGCATAGGCCGATTCGACCCCGAGTACTCGCCCGACTAGGCCGAGTACTCGCAACTCCCCAGTCGGCCGAGCTGGTAGCGCCTAGTGAATTCTGCAACCATACTGTAGCTCCCCGAAACCATAGTTAGTGGTTCGACCCAATTGTTTTATCAAATCCTACCGAACCGGAGAGCGAACACCCTAAATGTCTCTACTCAAATTCATGACATAATGAATTAAAGTTCAAAAAAAAAAACATACCCATGAAGCAATTTAGTAGCAGCCTTACACAACTCTCTAGGGATTCTAAGTGCCCACAACATTAAATGTAAATCAAACTTGCTTTCATCCAACATTATTGCTCAATTCTTCAATATAAATAAGTTTCAATTGATTAAAAAACACACCTGAAATCCATTAACAACAATTGCATTATTTACACTTCACAAGTTAGCTAATTTAACAAATGGGTGTAAAAAAGTTAACTAATTTAACAAAATTAAGGGAAAAAGTTACCTGATTCGACCCGGTTGTAGAATCTTTATGAGGTTTATTAGGGTTTTTCAGGTTCAATGGCGGACGATGTGGAATCAAATGTATCTGGGCCGATCGGGTTGGTTAAACGGGCCTCTTAGCTGAAAAAATATTGTAGCTAATGGGCCTTAAAGTTGGCCCTTGTTATATCTATATCTATATCTATCTATACATATAATAAACAAAAGCCATTTTGATGACATGGCACTCAAAGAAGCATTATCTCCTTTGAGTGTTCCATGTGTCATCCTATGTGGCAAGTGGTATATAAGTTATAAAAAAAAAAAAAAACTACATCACATTAAAAACATCAAGTTATGTTCTGCTTCAAACCCTCAAACCCTACCTAACTACCATCGAGTCATATTCTTTTAACAGTAATAGATCTACAATTTCTTCTAAAGTTCACGGCTATTTTCTTCTATCTTCTAAGGTTCACGACAATAATCAGGTAATGTTTTGTGATTGATTTGGAGTTAATGGATGATGTTAATAATTTAGGGGTTATTATTATTTAGTCGTTCAGATCTGTTTGTTTGTGTTGTACTATAGTAAATCGATTTGTTATGTTATTTATTTTGAGTTAATGTATGATATTAATAATTTAGGGTTGATTTCTTCTATCTTATTGATTTGGCGTTAATGTTCTTGCGAACTGGGTTGATCTTATTAGTGGTTTTTGGTAGGTTTTTATGATATTCTTCTCTAATTTTGTTATCTAATACCATACCTAATTGTCACAAAAATTAATTTCTTAACCTTCGGTTGTTTGTGGCAAAACAATAGCAGGAAAGATGGTCTAAAGTTGCTAGATTAGTGCAGCAAACAAAACAGCAGTGTCGACCATTTCGGTTGTAGTTTTCGGATCTATTTATGGCGTACGGGGCAGTCGCTATTCGGAATGTTTGATGTCAGGATAGGAAGTATTATGGGGCTGAAACTAATGGGAAAACGCTACCAAATAGCAACAGTTGTGGCCTGGCAAAGTGGACTATGGAGAAACGTCACACTTTCAAACAAGATTTCAAGACGGAATTGTGTGGTACAATGTCGTAGCGAGTTGGGTGCTTTTGGTGCTGTTTGAGTGGTACTTCATGGATGAAAATGGTATCCAAATAATCATGGAAAATGTCGATAAGGGCTGCCCAAAACTGATCGAGAACTAGATGACAACATCGAGTGTTTCGGAGCACGGTTTCGAGACCCATTCAAAAACACCTCAAGTACCTATATTATGTCTTTTTGCCATAGTTTAGGAAAGGTGTGGGTTGATTGTCATCTGGAACTCGCCCAGACGTGAGCTTACGGGCATATCTATGCATAGATTAAGGTTGGGGTTGCATGGTGATTCTATAGGCTGCGCATGTGTATGCATGTAATTTTGTAAGAAAATTAGTGTGTAATGGGAGGTCATCTTCACATGGTGATGAGGTATGTCCATGAAACCGTTTAAACAAAAATCAAAAAGATAATTAGTCAACTATAGTTCAGGTTAACATTTTATCTCAATGATTGGTTTTTCTTAAAGCTACTACTTGCTTGCTACTCTGATTATGATAGTGTTGTGACGAATGTGCAAACATGTGAAGAAGTAACCATCAAGAAAACCGGGAACGCGTTCGATAGATGCTATAAGGACTCTAAGAGAGATCAAGTTTCTTAGACACACGGATTATGAAAATATGAGTCCTTTCTAATGAATTTTTTAAAGTTAAATTTGTACAAAATTTGGATTGAACTCTCTTGTCTGCATAATAGCACTCATTACTATCTCAAAACATGACAGTGGCTTCGTATATGGGTAATACAAACATAATACTGAAACTATGCCATTTTGACAAACCCCCCGTGATGATTCTCTACCATATTAATGGATAGTTTGTGCCAATATAAACTAAAATCGGTGTGTCTTGCTTGAGAAAGTGTCTCAGAGTCATTATAGAACATGACCGTAGGTTGTGTGTATCATTTGATTGCTGAAGTGGTTCTATCCGAAGATGAGGATAGGCATGACGTCACAAAGTTACACAAGCAACACGTAACACAACCAACCAGGCTGATCAAATAGAAATTTGGTAGCTTTTGAAACATTTGTTGAACACATCCTTTAAACCATGTTATTCATTTTCTAGCACAACCAGGCAAGTAGGAAGAAGCAATTTGTAGCTTTTGGAACACGTGTTGAACACAACATTTATACCATGTCATGCAGCATGTTTGTAATTGTTAACTATTCTTTGTTTACCCTCGAAGTGCTATATCCACCATCCAATGCAAAATAACAAAGTGCATTATCTCGCAAAGCAAACATAAAAAGTCACAAAGAATGTTCGCGCCGCATGATTGAGTTTATGATTGGTATGTTTTCTTTATTTATCAATTTTTATTAGGTCATATTAGATTTTTCAACCCGGGACGCTCCCGGGTATAAGCTAGTTAATCTATATCTATATCTATACTATATTATAATGCATGAGTGAAGGGTAGTTTAAGATACCCAAAAGTTAAGAACTTATTTTTCATTAATAACCCTAAAATAAGGGTAAAATAGTCATTCATACATTATTTACATTTTAATATCATATCTTAGTTACACTTTAAGGTCATGTGTAGTGGGCCGTTATAGGGCGTTTTGCAGCCCCATAACGCCGGGGAACACCGCCCCCCCGGGCGCTATGGGGGCGTTATAGGTTGCAGTGCTATGCATAGCAGGCGTTATCTGAACGTTGTTTTTTATTTATTTATTTTATTTTATTAAGATGTTGATGATGAAGAGATAAGGGGAGGAGGTGGAGGATAATGAGGAGGGGAGGAGGATGATGAAGGGTTGGAGGGGGTTGGAGGAGGATGATGAAGGTGAAGAAGATGGTGAAGGGTTGCAGGGGGTGGAGGAGGATGATGAAGGTGAAGAAGATGGTGAAGGGTTGCAGGGGGTTGGAGGAAGAAAAATAAGAACTTCAGATTATTATTATTATTATTATTATTATTATTATTATTATTATTATTATTATTATTATTATTATTATTATGACATGTAAATCATGCTTCATGTTTTGTACCTACTACCTAACACAAATTTATAATAATAATAATAATAATAATAATAATAATAATAATAAAATAATAATAAAAACAATAATTAACCAATGATTACCCAATCATTTATAAAGCCCCATAACCTCCCTTCCTACTACACCCTCTTTTTCCATAACCCTTAATAACCCACTTTCTATTACTTTTTAATATTTTAATACTCATAACCCCCCTATAACCCCCCACCACTACACATACACTAATCCCTTAAAATTTACTCAACTTTTGTTTATTTAAATTAGAGTTAAGTTCCTTTTCGGTCCTTGTGGTTTGCTTAAAAAATCTATTTCAGTCCAAAAGATTTTTTTTGTCTTTTTTAATCCAATAGTTTAGGTTTGGTATCTATTTTGGTCCATTCCACTAACTCATCCATTTTCTTTGTCCTTTTTAATCCAATAGTTTAGATTTGGTATTTATTTTGGTCAATTTCACTAACCTCATCCATTTTTTTTGTTAATTTCTTAAGAAAAGACCAAAATGCCCTTATAATTAAAAAAATTAATATATAAAAACCCTAAATTCTATTCTACAACATTAATATATAAACCCGATTATATTAAACTTAATCATCTTTTATGATTATCTCGGAAGAAGAAACCGGGTGAGTATTTCACATCTCCTGTCACTCTCACCTCCCTAAAATTCTGACCGATTTTTGTATTTATACGATTGTACTTAATGATGGAGATTGTTGATGTTTGTTAGCTTATGCTGCGAATTAGTAGTTGCCATTAAAGTTCTTTCGCTCAAATTTGTTTATTTTTTTGTCTGATCTGGATCCCCTTGTTTACGTATACTAGATGTCTAAATCAAGAACGACAAATTAATCGGCAAAGAAACGCATGTTTAGTATTTGTTCTTCTGTATTTCAGTTTGTGTGATGGATTAACAACTAGAAAATTTGAGGTGATTAATGAAAAAATTAAGAGAGGTGGAAAATTTGAAATATCAATAATTTACTAGCGCATGATAAAAAAACACATAAAATTCTATGAGTTCAAAACTGTCACATCGTTTGTGGTTTTCCATTTAAGTTAATGACTTCAAAATCGGTCGGAATTTTAAAGAGGTGAAAGTGACAGAAGATGTGAAATATCCACCCGGTTTCTTCTTCCGAGATAACCATAAAATATGATTAAGTTTAATACAATCGTGTTTACATATTAATGTTGTAGAATAGAAATTTAGGGTTTTTATATATTATTTTTTAATTATAAGGGCATTTTGGTCTTTTCTTAAGAAATTCACAAAGAAAATAGATGAGGTTAGTGGAATGGACCAAAGTAGATACCAAACCTAAACTATTGGATTAAAAAAGGACAAAGAAAATGAATGAGTTGGTGGAATGGACCAAAATAGATACCAAACCTAAACTATTGGATTAAAAAAGACAAAAAAAATCTTTTGGATTGAAATAGATTTTTTGAGCAAACCACAAGGACTGAAAAGGAACTTAACTCTTTAAATTATATTCAAAGTTCTTTTCCATATTTTAAGCAAGCCACCCCTCATGATTTTAAATAGTCATGTTTTTTAATACGTTTATACTTTTTATAAAAAACAATTACATCAAAATAATGAACATTTTATTATCTTTAATTTGAGTATAGTATTACTATTTTTTTATTTAAAAAATCTTTATGTGCTCTGTGATTAACGATATATAGGAGTGAGCAATAACTAAATCGTTCACCGAAGGCAAACCAAAAATCTGACAAAACTGAACCAAAATCTATTGAAAACTACAAACATCCGATTTAACTTAAAATTGGTTATCGTTTTCTTTTTGTACCCTTAGTTAACCCAAATTAGTTAAACTGAAACAGACTCATTAATATATTCATAATAGCATGCTCACACAATGTGGTAGGAAACACAGACACTTCTAACAGTTCATGGTTGGGTTAGGTTCAGTCCCGTTATAAGCCTCAACCGAAACAAAAATCGACATTATCGGCTTATCAATCTTGTTAACCAGCCGGTTAATTAGTTCAGTCTATTTGTTTAGATTGTCGTTTTTAGTTCGGTTTAGTTCATTTTGGTTAACCAAAACCAAACTTTGGTTAAAATTTTGCTTAGAAGCACATGAAATGAAAGTATAAATACATGTAATAGATGTATAAAGGATATACATGTGTGAATGGTTCAATTTTCGTTTGTTGATTTTGGTTAATTTAGGGTACAAAAAAACGATATTAAGTTAACTCGGTTTTGGTTAATTTTATGTACGGTTTTGTATGTTTTTGTTCGATTTCGGTTGAGTTTCAATTATTGTTCACCTCTGTTAATCACATAAAAAATCAAAATTTTAATTAAAAGTATATAGGAAATTATACTATAATATGGTTTGAAGTTGAGTATATAGGTTTATGAATTGTAGTAGCAGTATAAATAGAGGGGGTTTTGAAATTTTTAGCTTCCATACCTAGGTCTGTAAACGAACTGAATGTTCATTTAATTTTAACTGAACACGAACACATAATCAAACACGTTTTTGTGTTCATGTTCGTTCATTAAGAAATTTGTCATGTTCTTGTTCGTTTATGTTCGTTCGTTTAAATCTAAACGAACAGTTCACCAACGAACATAAACGAACATTCACGAACATAATAAATGTGAACGATTTCGTACTACTAAAAAAACTCAATTACTAATTGGTTATATATATTTATACAAGTAGCTAAAGCCTAATTTATGTTTGTATTTATGTAAATATAACTACCTATGTAATTAATAAACTTAAACAAGCATAAATAAACGAACATAAACAGATATTCACGAACATAAATGAACCAACTCAATGTTTGTTCATGTTTACTCATTTAACTAAACGAGCAAATTTTTTTGTTCGTGATTGTTCGTTTATTAAATAAACGACATAAACGAACTTTCTGCCGAACAAGTTCACGAACAGCTCATGAACATTCGGTTCGTTTACAGGGCTATTTTTTACCTCTATTTCATGTATTTATACCTCTATTTCATGTACTTCTAGGCAAAAAAAATTTAGCCAAAGTTTGTTATTGTTACTCACCAAAATTAACTAAACCGGACTAAAACCGATAATCTAACAATACTAATCGAACCAAGGAACCAATTGTTTAATAAGATTGATTAATTGATGACTTTTGGTTTTAGATTCGGTTGAGGCTAATAATGAAACTTAACAGAACCATGCACACCCTTAGAAGTGTTTGTGTTTTCCGCTGCATCGCGCGGGCACTCTACTAGCATATTATCATACATGCATCACGGGCGAGGGTGTAAACAAAAAAAGTTAAGGGACCAAATGTGACTATCAAATATCAGGTAGAAAAAAAAGTGTGACAACCAAATTAATAGTCAGTTTTTTTTATATAAATAATTAGCTTGTTTTATTGTAAAAAAAGAAAAAAAAAACACAAAATGATTAAAAAAAACTTATAAAAGGAGAATAAGCGGTTATTTTAGGTTTAAAACACGGCTACTAACCTAGCTATTGCTCTAAACCTCCAAAGCAGTTTCTAACCTACAGTTTTTTTTCTAACCTAAACTGGTTTTTAGGGAACCAATTACGATTATAGTAGCCGTCTTTTCACGTCAACATTTTTCTATTTTTTGCACAGTTTCAGGAATATTATATAAAGGCTTATAAACCAATATTGCGTTGAGAACTGATAATCACGTATAAAATGTTTCAATTAAAATAGTAGAATAAAAAAAGCGTGTGCTGAGAATCACAAATTTGAGTTCAAAATGTCACTAAGATGTTATGCACTCGAATTCAGTTCGGTTCGAATTTTAGTTTTCTCAAGTACACCCCTACACTAAACATACATCTTTACATTTCATGTTTGTGTCTGGTTTAGTTGTAAAAGACAACATTAACGTTATTTTCTTTTACTATAGAGACAAATAATAATAAATAAATAAATAAAATACAATTAAAACTTTGAGTGTATCTATTTGGACGGCCCAATGTCATTAAAATAGTTCTAGTGACTAGTGACGCGGAGACTTAAGACAATTTACAAGTTGGTATAGAAAAAATATGAAATTGGTTAAAGAAGTTTCACCACCTAACACAATTTTGACAATTCAAATAAGATGGCTTATTATAGAGTGCACATAGGATTTCTAGTCATTGTATGCATTACATTGATGTTGAGATTATGATTTTCAAATTTTGTTATTATATGTTTTTGTTTGATAAAAATATTTTAGCCCGCTTACGGCTGTGCGCATATAATGTATATATTTGTGGCCTTCGGAGGGCAAAAGTAAAGTTGCACTAATTTTAACGTTATTTTACTAATTTAGTGAAAATAGCGTTAAAAACGACGGGTGGTTAATCGTGCATCAGGTGGTGGCGTTGATAGCCAAAAGACAAGGGGTTACATGCACCAATTGGGCTTGTCCTGATTGCTAAGTGTTATGTGCCTTATGTCCAAGGCCTGATACAAAACCACTATCGAGCCGATGGTCTCACTAGAAGCAGCCTCTCTATTCCCACGGGGTAGAGGTAAGGTTGTCTACATCTTACCCTCCTCGGACCCTATCTTATCTTTGTTATTGGTGGATGTAGAAAAGTTTAATACTAACAGATCTAAACTCAATCAACCACAACAAAGATAAACAACACAAGAACTAGCGACAAAACGGTGGAGAAAAATATTATTAACCAACTCTAAAAAACCCAACCAGAAACCCTAGATCTCAAACAAATCGTTTGAGACCTTTGAAGAGATACAAAGTCTCAACAAATCAGCTGATGATACGACAAATACAGACGAGAAATAAAGACGAACAATACAAAACAGATGAAAACCCTACACTAGACAACGAAGACAATAAAAGAAATATAAAGACTATCAGACGTGAAACCCTAAATTGTGAGAAATGAAGGATATTTATAGGCCAGATGAGAAGCTTCTGGATACAGCTGTACGTACACAGCACCATGGGCCGAACTATCCACACTGGGCCAGACTTGGGCCTGACAAACACTTTCATTATATATGGGCTCAATGTCCAGCTGCTATTTTCCAGCCCACCTGCACAACAATTCTAACACAAACACATTATAACACGTTACACTTGAATTACATATTTGTGACATTTATATTTTTAACATCCCCCCTTAATTCAAGTGTTCAAACATGTTTTTCAAACCAAGACCTTTACATAAAACTTCATGTTGCCCACTGTACAAGCCCTTAGTAAAGATATCTGCAATTTGTTTCACAGAATCTATATTAAGAGTTTGAACAAAACCTTTGTTCACCTTCTCTCGTAAGAAATGTAAATCGATTTCAAAATGTTTTGTCCGGTCATGAAATACCGGATTGGCAGCTTTTGAAATGGCTGACTTACTATCACTATAAAGTTTGATTGGCAAGTTAACTTTAACACCTAATTCATTCAACAAGTTTGATAACCAAACAAGTTCACAAGTCGTAGAACACATGGCTCGGTATGGCTCGGTACTCTGCCTCAGCAGAAGACCGAGACACGGTGTTTTGCTTCTTACTTTTCCAGGAGATCAAATTCTCTCCTAGAAACACACAATATCCCGTAACCGACTTTCGAGTTTCTAAACATTTTGCCCAATCAGCGTCGGAATATGCCACCAAATCAAAGTTACTACTTTTCTTAAACATAATGCCCTTTCCAGGAGCATTCTTAAGATATCTTAACAATCTTAAAGCCATTTTCATCACAGAATCAGTTGGCCTATGCATATATTGACTCAGAAACTGAACTGTATAACAAATATCAGGTCTAGTTAATGAAAGATAAATTAATTTTCCAATAAGTTTTTGGAAACCTGTTATATTTTCAAGTGGCTTATCTGACTTGTTATTCTTAACAGAAAGAATGTAGTTTTGTTCAATCGGAACACTCACGGGTTTACAGCCTAAGTACCCGAACTCATTTAACAATTCCAAACAATATTTACGTTGATTTAAACATATACCATCATTGTTATATAAAACCTCTAAACCCAGAAAATACTTCAGCTTACCCAGATCTTTAATTTTAAAACTTTCATTCAAAACTTTTTTAACAATATTGATTTCACTTTCATTATTACCGGTAACAACAATATCATCAACGTACACAAGTAATGCTAAGAACACATTATCTTTAGACTTAACAAATAACGAATAATCACAAACACTTTGTGTAAAACCTAACTTCAACAATACTTCAACTAATTTTTCATTCCACTTTCTCGGAGCTTGTTTTAACCCGTATAGTGATTTTACAAGTTTACACACTTTTGACCCATCATTATTATAATAACCCTCGGGCAATTGCATATAAACATCTTCATCAATAGACCCATACAGAAACGCGTTATTAATATCGAGTTGAAACAAATTCCAATTGTTTTGAACGGCTAAACTAATGACACTTCTAACCGTGACCATTTTAACTACCGGAGAAAACGTTTCTCCAAAGTCTAAACCTTCCCGTTGACTATACCCTTTGGCTACGAGTCTAGCCTTATATCTCTCAACCTCACCACTAGACCTATACTTGACCTTAAATATCCATTTGCACCCTATAGCTTTTCTATTAGGTGGTAAATCTGTTATGATCCAAGTATGATTCCTATGAAGGGCTTCCATCTCACTATTCATAGCTTCAATCCATTTAGGATCTTTAGAAGCCTCCGAATAGTTAGATGGTTCAGCAACCTTATTTAAACTAGCAACAAAACATGAATTTTCAAATGACAGGTTAGAGTAGTTTAACACTTTCTCTACACCATATTTTACTTTACCCTCTACGACATAATCAGAAAATTTTTTAGGTAACACAGACTCCCTGTTGGATCTTCTAACAGATCCAACACGGTCTCCCTCAGGAGTTATAGCCTCATCATGTAACCCTTCAGCAACTGGGCTGTCAATCCCTCTACCTTCAGTGCTACCAGGTTGCTGTTCACAGGGATGAACTACATCGCTGGCAGCTCTGGGAGAGTCATCTAACATCCTCCCAGGTGAAGGATTATGAGAACTATTTGTTCCCCCTTCATCATCGGGAGGATTTGGACTAGAATGATTATCACTTAAAGACCTTTCAGAATCATAGCTATCAAACAAGTTTAAATGATCCACATTTTCAAACACAACTTCTTTAAATTCAGACTTAAAAGGAAAAATATTTTCGTAAAACTTAACGTCCCTAGAAAAGAGGACTTCTTTAGTTTCTAAACACCACAATTTATAACCTTTCTTTAGAAAAGAATAACCAATCATGACACATTTACTTGCACGACTACAAAGCTTATCAGGATCATCCAACACAGTTTGAAAACACAGATGTAACACCCCAACCGATGGCGGAAACATCGGGATGTCACGTATTGATGATTGTTCAGTAGCTCATGGTAATTAATAAGTTTCATTAAATAATTTAAATAAGTTACATACAATTGTTCTAAGAATTTGTACATCAAATTGAATTAAACTATGCAAACATCTTCAAGCATCAATTCAAATCTTCAAGCAAGTAGAACCTGAAACATGTTAAGTTGAAAATATTTTGGGTCAACAAAAGTTGGTGAGAATTACATAGGTTTTGATAATCGAATAAAATTGTTGTGCAATTCATGTGTCATGGCAATCTAGTCCATATGCGAAAACATACTAGAAGTAAATCGAGTGCATAATCAACCTTGTGACTGTTGTAATTGTGGTACATCCCATACGCTCATGGTTCACTCGTTTATATTGCAGTAACAAACACCCACGCTACCTTTGTAGGAGGCACGTATCCGGGTGGGATTGTCAGTCCAATAGATCTATCAATGTATACCGTCGGCTGATCAATGTTAATGATTATGCTAGAATTGTGCTTACCCTAGTCATGTTCAAGACATAATGCAACATAGAAAAACACATAGACACATTGATGATTGAATTGCATAAATGATGTTGTAACATGTTTCACCCCAAAAATGGTGATAAATAGAAAAGGGGCTATGTAAAACTCACCTTAGCAAAATGTTATGTCTCGTAAAAAAATAGAATAATGTGTTGTGAATGTATGCGAGGCGAATCCCAAAGACTCAACAACGTAGCTAGTCCAAATTGAAGAAAACGAAAAAGAAAGAATATCAAGCTTCCAATTCGCCAATTACAAGAGCTTATAATCAAAGCTTCAATTGTAGAAGTAATAGACTATAGAAGAAAGGTATGAGAGAAAGTTTAATCGGATTGAAACAATCGATTTAGAGGTGCAAAGTATAATGGGTCATAGGTGGGTTTTTATACTAGTTTTGGAGTCAATTAGCCATTAAAATTGGTCAACACCATAAAGTAAGGTTTTATGATGAATTGACTATTTGACTAAGACTTTGACTGTTTGACTAAGACTTTGACTAGGACTTTGACTATTTGACTCAAGGTTTTATTTAAAAAAAAAAAAAAAATCTTGTATGTGAAAAAAAAAGAATTTAGAATCATATTATTATTATTATTATTATTTATATACATTTATGTATGTATATATAAGTTGTGAGTTAGGATAAATAAAGACTTAGGCACATTTGTATAATATTAATGATAAAGGTGTAATAAATATATATATATATATATAAGGGCTTTTTATGTATTAAAATTTTGGGGAAAATTTTGCGATGTTACAACAGACACCCGAAATTTCTTAAGTGATCTAACGTGGGGGGGGAACCCATACATCAACTCAAAGGGACTTTTACCAGCTAGCACAGACGACGGAATCCTGTTAATAATGTAAGCAGCAGTCATAATACATTCTGGCCAAAAACTGAGAGGAACACAACTTTGAAATAGTAAAGCCCTAGCAATATTCAAGAGATGTCTGTGTTTCCTCTCCACAACTCCATTTTGTTGTGGAGTGTAAACACAAGTAGTTTGATGTATTATACCTTTACTATTGCAAAAACTATTAAACTGTTTGTTGACAAACTCGGTTCCGTTATCACTTCTAAAAATCTTTACCTTTTTAATAAATTGAGTGTTTATTAGTTCATAAAAACTAATCAAATTTTCATAAACTTCTCCTTTATTTTTTAACAGATACACCTAGACAGACCTTGTGTAATCATCGACTACAGTTAAAAAATACCTATATCCTTCCCTACTAGTGACCTTGTAGGGTCCCCATACATCAAGATGTATAAGATCTCCTACTTCTTTAGTCTTGTGGTCACTAAGAGGGAAAGGAACCCTGACTTGCTTTGCCTTATGACAGATATCACATGGCTGCAACTCAGGTTCTCCAATTTTAAGATCATCTCTTAATAAAGCTAAGACTTGACCAGAAGGATGGCCTAGTCTACTATGCCAAAGACTATGTTCACTCACACTATTAAAACATAAACTACTAAAGCTCACATCTCCTCCTACAAAATACAATCCATCTTGTTGTCTACCAGTCACCAGGACATTCCTTGACTTGGAATCCTGAACATAGCATGCATTTTCATTAAACAACACATCAAGTTTGTTATCTTTGGCCAACTTATGTATTGACACAAGATTAACACAGTAGTCTGGAATTAACAAAACATCTTTTAAAATGACACCATTAGCAAGTTTTACATCTCCAATTTTAGTAACTTTTGCATGTGTACCATTAGGATGTTTGACCTCAACATTATATTTTGACACATCAACAGTATTAATCATGTTTTTATCACTGCCTATCATGTGTTGATTAGCCCCAGAGTCCATTATCTAACCAAGAAACAATGCAAGTTTTACCAAACTAGAACAACTAGAAAAATTTTCAAACAGACCAGACAATTTAGACAAAACAGATAATCCAGAAAAACCATTTATAACAACTTTCTCACCTCCTACATTAGAACTCTGGGGACCAGGTCCTGGTTTCTCACTAATCAGACTCATCAGTTTGTTAATCTGTTCAGAAGTAAAAGGAGTGACAGTAGATGTGGAAGCACACACATTATTATTAGACACACTAGACTTTCCACTAAACCTGTTGTTATTAGTATTATTATTTCTCATTCCTGATACAACAGGTTTCTTTTTAAAATCAGGTGGATACCCAACAATCTCAAAACATCTATCCACAGTATGTCCAATTCTATTACAATGTGTACACTTCAGATTGAGATTAGGTCCCATGTTATTAGTTTTCCTAAAATTATTTCCCAGACTATTACTTGAATTATTTTTAGAAAAGAATGACACATTTGTTCCTTTGTTACTACTATTAGATTTCCTATGTGACTCTTCTCTAGATACAATAGAGAAAGCATGTTTAACAGATGGCAAAGGATCTTGTAGCAAAAGATTTGTCCTAACAGGTTGATAAATTTCATCAAGACCCATTAAAAATTGCATGAGTTTTATTAGACTGCTAAAACTGTTATATTCCCTAGATGCATCACAAGTACAAGGTGGTAACTGAACAATAGAATCAAACTGTTTCCACATTGTATTTAACTTGTAATAGTATTCAGACACACTAGTTCCATTTTGACTCATAGAACATATGTTTTGATGTAAACTAAACACAACAGACCCGTCAACCTTATCATAGGTTTCTTTTAAATCCAACCAAACATCTCTAGCATATTTTGAAAACACTTGTCCAAGATACAATTCCTCACTAACAGAATTTAACAACCAAGATAGGACTACAGAATTGCATCTATCCCATTGTTTTCCTAATACTTCATCATCACTAGGTCTAACAATAGTACCATCTATAAAACCATATTTATTTTTTGTTTCAAGAGCAAGTTTCATAGCATTTGACCATACTTTATAATTCTCAGTTCCTTTTAATTTTAGACTAATTATGGTCAATGTACTGGTGTCACTAGGATGGATATACAAAGGGTCTCCTATATCCAGCTTACTTATTAGGGTTCCAATGTTAACAATGTCACCAGCCCCAGGCCCACTACCTTGTGGTCCTTGGGGCATAGGCTGTTCATTATCACCCATCTAAGCAAGTAAGAACACACAACAATACACAAGTAGACAACAAATAAGAGCAGACAGACAAACAAGCTAACAAATGGTTAGCAATAAAAAACAATAACCCTAAAGAAGACGAAGCTGTGTCAGTGTTCAGATAGTGGGTTCATCACTCAAGGGTGCCCACCCAGATCTTAACACAGGAGTCTTTATTAACTAGAAATAATACGTATACACAAGACAGACAGATAAGACACACAAATAACCAGACAAGACACCAAGTAATTGGCTCAATACCGGTCCACCTAACCCGGTCAGTAGCCCTAGACACAACAACAAAACAATAAGGTCAGAACGTTCTCACAGTGGGGGTGACCCAAGTTAGGGTTCTCCTATCCTGCAACCTGTACCTTCACTTAGGGTACAGAGTTACAGGAGCAATTGTAGCTATAATATCCAATCCAAGGTTAGCAACCTCCAGATCCGAACAATATCTCCCAAGATCTACAATAACAAGAGACAAACATATAATACTAACAAATCAGTAGACCAGATCTAATTTTAAGATAAGATCTACTAATTAATCTCAAGATCAGAACCAACACCTATTATTTTAGGTGAGATCCAAAACCTAGATTCACAAGACAAAGAGACAAAGACTTAACAAGAACCAATCAGTAAACCAGATCTATTATGAAGATAAGATCTACTGATTTCATTCATATCTGGACCAATACCTATTTTATTTAGGTAAGATCCAACCCTAAATGAACAGACAAAACAGATCTGTTAACAAAAATAACAGATAACTCAACAGCCAACAGATCTACAACTAGACACAGCGGAAGAACAATAAAAGACTAATATCACGAGCCAATGGCTCTGATACCATGTAGAAAAGTTTAATACTAACAGATCTAAACTCAATCAACCACAACAAAGATAAACAACACAAGAACTAGCGACAAAACGGTGGAGAAAAATATTATTAACCAACCCTAAAAAACCCAACCAGAAACCCTAGATCTCAAACAAATCGTTTGAGACCTTTGAAGAGATACAAAGTCTCAACAAATCAGCTGATGAATGATCAGCTGATGATACGACAAATACAGACGAGAAATAAAGACGAACAATACAAAACAGATGAAAACCCTACACTAGACAACGAAGACAATAAAAGAAATATAAAGACTATCAGACGTGAAACCCTAAATTGTGAGAAATGAAGGATATTTATAGGCCAGATGAGAAGCTTCTGGATACAGTTGTACGTACACAGCACCATGGGCCGAACTATCCACACTGGGCCAGACTTGGGCCTAACAAACACTTTCATTATATATGGGCTCAATGTCCAGCTGCTATTTTCCAGCCCACCTGCACAACAATTCTAACACAAACACATTATAACACGTTACACTTGAATTACATATTTGTGACATTTATATTTTTAACAGTGGAATTAACCGAGTATGATGATGATGATTAATAAAAATGTTTTGTATAAGGTCCTTTATAAACATCTTGATTATTACTGTTTTTAGTAACCAAATCTGTATGAGTTGTATTGGACATTCAGGGTACTTATTTTAATCCTATATTTAAACATTAAAATATCATAATTTGTTATACTTTCAGTCTTTGTTATGAATCATAATATGAAAGAGCCCACAAGTCTAGAACATTTGAATAGGATATTCAGATCTCGATACTTAAGAAAAAACTGTCAAAGAACTAGTATCAATGTTGACAACTTTAGTCTCATATAATGATTATTATATCTAGGTGATCATATATTCAAAGAAGCTTTATAATTTTGGTCTTTACACTATCATAATTCAAGTTGTTTACAGGGAGGTGGATGCCTTGTGGTAATAAATGGATTGGTTTCTTGAATAATAATAATAATAATACGGCCATGATTATAACTTTTTGTTCGCATATCACTAGCAAACACACGTTTAACTGACAAAATTAAAAAATGCTCGACAGTGACTCGCATATTATCATATATGTGGCGATCATGACTACATAGCATTATATATAATATTGCCGCCGGCTTACGTAACCGTTTCGTAGATTGATCTCAGCCGTGTAAACTACTAAAGATTAAATCTTGGCCGTGTAAATTCCTAAGGATCTTCTAGAAAAATGGCGGTTTAAGACGGTTATATCCCGCTCCCCTCTTCTTCGCTCCACGTTTCTCCATGATTCTAGCTATCCACAGCTCAAAAAATCTCTTCTCCAACTCCATATTTATTAACCATCACACCATTTCCTTTAATCTTCATCATAAAATTCGATCAGTTTCCTCATCAGGTAAATTTTGAAAACCTACATGCTACATGACAATCCTTCAATCGAATCGCAAATTTTCTTTACAGAACTCGAAAGGTAATTTTTTTCATTCCTTTACATTGTTTTTTTTTTTTTTTTTTTTCATGTAAAACGACTTCCACTTGATGTGTTTATCGCCATCCAAAATCGAATGTTCATCCACATCAATAGCGACTGCAAGATCAAATTTGCAGGTTCAATAATCAGCATTGAAGGGTCATAGGCTCAATATTCCAGGTTCTTTACATAAATATGGATTAACTTTTCAAAATCTGATAATCAAATTTTCCAGTTTTTTGTTGTAAATTTTTTTTGAAGAAAAGATTTCCATACATCAGCACAGCTATGAAGAAATTGAAGGCCGCCGTGAGGTCTATCACCCTGTATCGCACGTATAGATATAATTGCCGCTGCCGAGGTAACCAGCAGCCACCGATATGTCTGCCGTGAACTCCACCACTTGCAGTACACTCTGGCATCGATGCTTTCTGTTATCATTCTTTTCTAATTTCCTTGCAAACGACCATTGTCTGGTCGGTTATATGCAGTTTTACTAACTGCCTGTTGATTATTGATCATCTGTCTTTTTTAGTCATTTAATGTTAGTGGCATCGGTAGAATTAAAGAGATGTACTCTTAAGTCTGTCGGAGATCTCGGAAGAAGGCTTCCTTAATTTTTGTTTCTCACTTGGCTACTGCTTGATTGCACATATTGTGGTGGACAACTGCGCAATATGTAGGAACCACATCATGGATCGTCAGTTCCTTTCACTTTCTTCACTCTACTTGACTTGTAAGTTGTATCTTCTCTTATGTCTTTTACTTTATGGTCATCATGCATCATGGATGTTTGTTGTTTTCTCTCCTGAAGGCTGTAACTAATTACTAAAAATGTGCGAGATATTACTTACTGCTTTGTTAATTGGCAGGCATTGAATATCAGGCTAACTAAGCCAGTGCTAACAGTTGGTATTTTGTTATAAGAGATTGTACATAATGAGTAATAATTCATAATGCGGTTCCCGTGGTTTCTTAGGCTAGGAATGTAGAAACTATACGATCATGCTTGACGAGAATGATTGGTCTTATATTATTGTTGATACTGGGTAGTAATTAAAGTACTGAAGTATACACACACATGGATACACAACTTTATATGTATTGCGCATCCAGACACATACATAAGCATGGATGCCTACATGTTTGTAAAATGTAAATGAAGTCGTTTTCTGAAGGTTTTGTGAAATTTAATTTAACCATTTTGAGCAAATGTATCCTTCAAGCTGAGAATATATCATGCAACTTAGCAAAAAAAAAATATATATATGTTGTGAAGTCCCTTTGAGATGGTATCGAGTTTCTGAACTTTGTGGCTATTTTTCTCTAAAGTAAACATTTTCTTATTTGAAACATAATTTATTACTCAATTTGGATTGTGTTTTAGTATAGTCATGCATTTGGACATGTATAGTTGGTGCTTGGACGGTGTTGGGGTGGTTGTTGCTCCCCATGGTTTAAACGGAGGTAACAAGTTTTGTCGAGACAAAGGTGAATCTTATTTATAGGCCACTTACTTTTCTCAAACTTTTGCACACAAGAAAGAGTTTAATTTGTGTTTACGTCATAATACAACTTCCTTGTGCATTTTATGCCAAGATTTGAACCATACAAAGATTAACTGACATATGATTACAATAGTGAGGCAGGGAAAGTGTTTATCTACCATAGTGATTTCTTATGGTGTATTTATGTATTTGTTGATTCGGTCCTAACTCAGGTTGGTTTTGTGGTGGAATTTGAAACTGTTAGGGAGGAACATACTCGATGGAATTTGAATTTGGGAGTTTCTTAATTTCCATGATACTAAGATTTTCATGCAAACAATTTGGTTAAGTTCATTTGTGTTACGTTGCACTACCCGGACTGAGATGGGCATAAAACTAAAACGCATAATCCAAGAACTCTAAAAACTTTCTTACATGTTTACATTTATCTTAATACATTTTACCTTTTAAATTAATACTTTTCACATCGGCCTAACCATCTAAACTATTTTTATGTTTCTTTATAATTTATATTTAATGCTAAGCGATATTACCGTTTCGACTTTCATATATAGTTTCATATACAAATGTTGTTTTAATTTTGTAGTGGTAGCAAATCAAAAGAAAGAAATCTAATGTTAATAAGTTAGTGTATAATTTTGTTGAACAACCTGTCCAACGGACGGGTATAAAACTAGTTTGTATTGTTAATGCATTGACACATATAACGAATAACGTATCTAAACACATTATTAGAGAGTGGATGAATAAAAATATGTGTTATGTGTAAACAAACAAAACAAAGCTTAGGATGTATAATGGTAGGTGTAATATGCGTAAACAAACAAAATTAGGTTTCAATCGTATTGTGTATCCACGTACACTCTTTTGGATCGGTCTATATATATATGTGTATATATGTTTTTGAACCCCACAAAAAGACAAAAATCTCTATCAAGTGAGCTAGTCCAACTTTAACGACCCGTCTATATTTAATTCATATTTTTTTTATAAAACCTTAAACTTTAAGATAGCAAAGTAAAAAACAAAATTAATGTTAATAATATATGAAGGTTAAAATAAAGAAACTAGAGTATAAAGTTTTAATAAGATTTTAAACAAAAAAAAAAAGTGAACAAATGTGAAATGTGGTAAAACCATCCGCATTAAGTTCAAACAATATTCCAATCAGTAAACTATGCAACGGTTACCAGTTTGTCACGAAGATTATTGTAACAAAAACTTGTATTTCCTTAATGGTTATTGCAACTTACATTGCTATAAGGCTCATGGGTGTAGAGTAGCGCCCTCCATCCAAATGGGTTTTTTAATTAGTTAAAACTCTGGAAACAGGGTCCACATCTCTCCTTGGCGCGCCCGCTAACACACTCATGTGAACCTCTTTGAAGCTCCTTTGACGCCCCTAAGACGGTGTTGAGGGTGTTAAAGGTAAAATAAAAGGTGACGTGGCAACTTTTTTTCCCAACAATTGCATATATAGGTAAGAAACAAAAACTTGTTACATCAAATTTTGATATTTTAACACAACAATTTATACATCAAAAGCAACTAATTGCTACATTATCATTCATTGATTCATCTACTTTTGTTCTTCATATCATGTATATACATTAATGAAGAATCAAATAAAACTAATTCCTACAATCTCTAAAACCATCAAAACCTCAATTATCTTTCAAAACTATCTCAAACAAACACCTTTGACATCTTAATCATACTTATCATTCCAACACATAAGCATAGTTACACATCGCCTAAGTATATAAAACCTTGTCTTTTGATGCTTCGCTAAGGTCAAACAACGCTCATGACGAGTGGGTTTCCGACGAAGTTGCCTCCGATATTCCGAAGAAGATCTGATCAAGTACGAATACGTATTCATTTGTCTTGTGATCGGAGATGATGAGGAAGAATTGGAGTGGTTGTAAGTTGTAATAGCACAATAATATTATGAGTTAAAACAATTGGTTTACAATGGCATATATTTATATTAGGTCGTTATTGGTCGTCCCACTTTATTAGACTTCCATGGTTTTTTTTTTTATTTTGACATGAAAAAGACATCATGTAATAATATATATATTATGTACGTGTATTTTTTTGTTTGTTTGTTGCAAGTGATGTTAGTATAAGAATATTGTTTGCATCTTCTAGACATAGCTAACTCATTTCCTCTAGCTTCTCATAAATTTACACCGATATTTATCATTCATAATTCATAAGATTGTAAATAGTGAGCCCCTAACCACCAAGGGCGCAGCTGTTAAGGGGCGGCCAACCCTCCCGAATTTTCGCTCAGAAGTTTCGATTATATAGCACTCGTATAGAAATTTTTTGGTATATACGGTTTCGACCCCCCGAAACTAGTAATTTCCGACCCCCCGGTGACTTCCGATGTCACACCCTCAAATTTCCACTGCGGGGTTTATACCGCGAGGCGCGTGACATACCAGGATCCCATAGCCATAAGTCACAGGAACGAACTCTAAATGCCCAAACCATTTAGTTCGTTTTCAAAACCAAGTTTAGTTAAGCTGCGGAAGCGTAAAACAAATTTAAACCTTTTAAAACCATGCGCAAAACAACGCACCCAAATTAAAACCATACGAAAGCATAATATATAATTTATGTGTATGCCCGAGAGCCCAAATGCAGTGAAGTGTACAGTGCTTTCTAATCCTGGCACCGGAAGCTAACTACCTGCAAAAGCATGTAAATCGTGGGTCAACAAACAATGTTGGTGAGTTCACTGAGTAAAGTAGGTGAGTAAGTAAAAGCGTAGGTTTCCCAAACCATGTAACCAAATGAAAACGTCGGTCTCCGAGACCACATAACAGTGCGTAAGAACGTCGGCCTCCATGGCCACAAGTAAATAGCTAATTCAAATGTCAGGGGTAGCTAGCCCACTCATGATAACTAAAACCGGCGAATACCGAACTACTAATGAACAAGTTCCCATAACCGGGAGAAAAGTGCCTTGCGTCATTGCCCATCAACAATGACTATGTTTGAAGCTAATAGTTCACATCCGTGCTCCCAGCACGATGTGAGGTTTGTTAGACCTAATAGCGCTATCAACTAATTAACCCGCTTGCCCAACCGGCAATTGATTCGGTATTTTGAAGGACTTAAAAGATGTGTTTGGTTTAGTTCATCAAGGACATATATATGAATTAGTAAAAATAGATTCACCACGTGAACCATGCACCCCAAACCCGGGATGTGTAAAAGTAGTCCCAAACCGGACTAGAAACGTTAAGTAAGTTGTCTCAACCCGAGACGCATGCTTTTGAGAAAAGAGTAGCGAAACTCACCTTATCGCGTAAGCAAAGAATCCGAACAGCAAGTATTATATGCTACCGACACCCTAATAACAGTGTCACTACGTGAGTATAGGCGTAACATCATTACACCATATAACTCGTTTGTCCAAGGCGTTTTAAATATTCAAAAGTGTGTATGCGACGCCTAGTGATTCTACATGCAATAGTAAACCCTACGGACTCGTTGGTGAATGAGTTGGTTATAATTAGTTTCTACATCCCGTATGTGTCGTAAACATGTGTACTTCCGTTATATGTCGATTTTAGATCACCTAAGACCTCAAGTAATCACATAAGCACATAATACACAATCTGTGTTTTCAGGACAGATTGTGCGCCATCAAAACGAATTCATTTAAAATAGTAAACCAGTGAGTTATCCTCCCAAATTTTTACTGAATTTTCTTTGGGATTCACTTGGCAATACCTATTTTTGTTTTGTCTTAATTCCAAACACAAAAATTATAAAAATTCGTACAACACAGCAGTATTCAGAAAATTTCCTCAACAGGTCAGTTTAGTAGGAAAATTCTTAAAAACTGTGTATTCATCCAAACGAGATGAATCCACTTGGAAAAGCTCTATTTTTCCAGTATTGACCTACTGTAAAAATTTCATAACCTAACTCCTTGTAAATCTCAAGTTATGACCATTTAAAGTTAGCCCAATTTACAAATCCGAAAATCTGATATGACCCCTAATCAATTAAAATTCCAAAAACGACTCATCCGACGTCCAAAACACATGATTTTACCCATTATGAAAAGCTAAGACCAGGTGTGACCTAACCATGCCAAGAAAACACTAAAATTATTATGTTAGAGCCGTGTTACAGCTCCTACAAATTTGACTAACCATTCTGTCCAGATTTTAGTTTCGCCTAAATCATACTTTAATCGCCTACCGTGTGCACAAAAACTATTAACATTCATCAATCATCAACACAAAACATTCCTAATACCTATTTCATCAGATTCTATGATTAAACATGTCAAGATCAAAGCTTTAAGAATCAAAACACCAATTACTTGCGCAACAAGTATCCTACGATGTTACTAAGCGTTTATGAGTATGTTTAATCCATTTAATCTTCAAAAAGATTCATGCTTTAATGTTTTATAAACTCATTCAGACCTGGACAAACTTATTATATGATTTTTATTAATGAAAACACAAGATAGAAGCATAAGAAATCGTAAAATATACCCTTAGCTCTCCCAATCGATCAATCGCGCGCCTTGGAGCCTTCCAATTGATGATCTTGAGCCTTAGCAGAGGTTGTTTGAGTGAAATATTCGTGTGGGGCAGTAAGGGGGCGATTAGGGTTGAGTATGGGGGTTGCATGGGAGCTTAGGATGCTTAAATATAAGTTTGAGGCGGTTTAGACCCGTCAGGTCACTTCGAGCGGCCGCTCGGTGCCTGTGAGCGGCCGCTCACAGGTCCGGGTGGCGCGCTCTTTCCTCGTTTCGTCTCCCGACGCGTTATCCTTTGACGTTTTCGTTATTTCGGACCGTAACAAGTGTAACCCCATGCATTAAGACCCTAATCAACCTCATGCTCCACTTTTAATGATTTCTATTAACGTGTTCGGTTTAGGTTCACATAATCACGTATGGTTTTCACATAAGTTTGTCAGGTATCACCGAGACACATAAGTTTATTATTCACCAACGTCCGAGGTTCACTAATCATGCAATCACACCTTGACTCATAACCATGCACGTATGTCTTATCTAACTAACCCTAGTTAAGTATAATGCAAGGAATGTAACTAGAGTTTAGTTAAAGTGAGAACCTGAATTTTCGGGGTATCACATCCGACCCCCCGAAGTTTTGGGTAAAGCTTCACCACTGCTAACCACTAGAGGATGAAAAATACTATAGGACTTGTAGCTTAACGATATGGAATGTACACAGGGGCGAAGTATGCTTGCGGCCAGGGGGCAGGGCCAGGGGTGGCCCTGCCCCCCCTGTTTTTTGGCGCAGTGGTGGAAATTTACGATTTTCATAGGTAAATTGAGTCCGGGTTAAGTCCAGCCCCCGCCAATTTTCCACTATCGATTGAAAAAAAAGTGAGTTCGGCCCCCGCCGAATGCAAAACCAAGCTTCGCCACTGAATGTATATGAAAAATATGTCACTCCTGGACGAACGTGTAGATTTAAAAAAAAAAAAATAGCAGGTTAGCTAACTGTGGTAAATATGAATGTACATAAAAAACAATTCCAAATTTCTTTTTTTTTTTTTTTTTAACTTTAATTTCATTAAAAAACGGCTAAGCCCAAAAAAACAAGAACCGCAAAAAAACACACTTACAGCATATACAATTCCAAATTTCAAACAATAGCAATGTTTTTATTAAATCATAAACCGTTCTAAAATTCTCATATTACAATTCTTCTAGAAGTTTGCCAAAATCATTAGTCATTCGCTCATGCACGTAGTCTATAGACTATAGGTAAGCCGCCTTTCGATCCATTATTCTATGTTCAGAAAAATAAGTATTGTAGTTAGTGATGTATCAACAAACAAACACTGAATGTTCTCTTTCTAGAATAGTTTATATTTAAATAGTTTCTATTTATTTATTAGTTCGATCGTGCTTGATATAATGTATTTATGTGTGGCCTTCGGGGGGCAAAAGTAAAGTTGCACTAATTTTAACGTTATTTTACTAATTTAGTGAAAATAGCGTTAAAAACGACGGGGTGGTTAATCATGCATCAGCTGGTGGCGTTGATAAATTTCTTTACTTTTTATTTTCTCCAAATGAACAAATTCTATTTCCGAACAAAGAAAATTACATCAAGATAACGAGCAGGCGTGCAACAAACTGCACCGCCACCCCCTTTTTTAATAGCTCATGAATTAAACCAATATATATAGCAAGCAAAAGCGAGCATATACTAAGCCTCATATACTTTCATAGTTGTAAGACATATGATATCAGAGCCTACACTGTTAGCAACATATATCCACTCAATATAAACATAAAATATAAATAAAAAACTGATTATTCTACATACCACTCGGATGTGCATAACTACAGAATTAAAACATTTTTTTTACAAATACGACTACATGATAAAAATAGTTTTATAAGTAGAATTATATATAGTCATTTTTACAATTATAGAAGTTACAAAAATTAACACAATTGTAAAAGGGTTTAGCTTAGACACAAAATATTAAATTATGACACGTCATAAAGTCGTTTAGGACTAAAAATTCGATAAAGTGGATGGCTCAAAATGGAGTCAAAGGTTCTGGAAGTTAATGTTCCAACGACCCCTAAAAAGAACTTTTATTCAAAATATTTCGATGGAAACTATCAAAAATTCATATATATTTTGATAAAGACATACCGGATCAGTAGTAAGTATGAAGAAAAAAGTTGAATTATTCAAAATATTTTAATATTTATTCACAATTAAAAAAAATACTTACTAATATAAAAAAAACTTAGTGTTTTTAGGAGATTAACACTATGTTCCCAAGTTAACCTAAGACTATGTTCCAGAGTTTCATTAAAGGATGGAAGAGAAACGATTGGAAAGGAAGTGAGGAAAAAATGTGTTTCAGAGTTTTTTGTAGGAGGGAAAGGGATGGAATGAGAGGGATAATAAAGAGGATTTTAGTGTGATTTTCAATCTTTCCAATTTGGAAGGAATTTGAGAGAATGGAAGAGGAGGGAGATCCTTTCTCTTCCATCTTTCAATGAAACTCGGGAACACAGTGTAAAGGATGGAAAAGAAAAGAAAGGAAGAGATTTTCTTCCCTTCTCTTGTCCTCTTTTTCTCTTTCTTTTTTTTTTCTTTCATTTCCTTTTAATTTGGAATGATGATATTTAATCTCTTTTTCTTTTCTTTTTTTTTTCCTTTTTTTTCCTTTCAAAAAATAATATCTGGAACACAAATTTTTTTCTTTCCTTCCATTTTGTCCCTTAAAAAAAAACTCTGGAACACAATCAAGTTTTTCTTTCCTTCCCTTATTTCTTTTCTCTCGTTAAGTAAACGCGGAAACACGACGTAAAAGGACCCCATTGTTGCTACATTCTAATATTTAACATTGAGAATGCTTGTCAAGAAGCTTATATATGTAAGTGATGGTTGAGTCTACCTTTCTCGGATGGGTCAAGTTCGATTTTGATGCCCCCCTCCCCCCCTCCCCCCGGTTTTCTACTGCCGTGCATTTACTCCAGAGAGGCTTGCCTTTTGTGGAGGGTGCAACATCTGTTAAGTGACAGGTGGCGGGAAATTTTTCGGGTGGAAGCCTTAGTGCCACTTATGCGCAGCCTCGACTCACTTGAGAGCCGGCCACTCTCGCGCCAGCGTGGACCCAGTTAAGACAAGATAGTCTGACCATTGTATAGTGGCTAGGGGATCCCCTTCTAGGAGTTGTGATAAACTCTGCCATAGCATAAAAATTCACCATCCAAAAAAATCAATTGAGAGGGTGTTTGGGATTGTGTTTCAAAACAACTTATTGACTTATTGGCTTTTCCAAAAAGCTAATAAGTCAATAAGCTGTTTGTGTAACCCAAAAGCACTTTCTGTTTTGACTTTTGGCTTTTGGCTTTTAAGGGTGGAAAAACTGTTTTTGAAAAGTTAGAAATACTGGCTTTTGGCTTTTGGAAAAAAATTACAAATTTACCACCCATACAACCAATATTCACAATAAGTTAAGCGAAACACTTAAAAAAATAACAATTTATTGACTTTTTGACGTTTCTCATCCCAAAAGCTAATCCAAACACTTTTTTAAAACTCCTTTTCAAAAAGTCATAAGCCAATAAGCACTTTTGATCAAAAGCACTTTTGCATCTCCAAACTCAATCCCAAACACCCTCTGACAATGTGTCATTATGTTAATATATCTATATTATTAACTAGCTGATTACCCCGGGAGGGTCCCGGGGTTGAAAAATCTAATTTTACGTCATAACCTATTGCAAATGGCTCAAGTTAACTAATTACAAAATCTCTCAATTATTGTATGTTCATATTATTCTAATCAGTAATAACTCATATTCCCTAATCTAAAACCTAATCAGTAATCATGTAAAGAATCACTTATGTAAGCTGCAACTATTCAAAAACTCATCACATCTCTCTAATTTCTCACATTCTAATGGCTCTTATAATTCCTAACCTAATCAACTAAACAAACACTTAAGTTGGAAGTTGTAACCATTGCATTTCATTATGCCACGTGGCATAATCAAGAGATGGTTGTGGCCACCATTAAACGCCACGACAACAACTATCAATTCTTCCTGGGAGCGTCCCGAGGTTGAAAAATATAACCATTATAATAATACTAATACTAATAGTAATAATTAATACTCTTGTAATTAAATAAATAAAAAAATAACCTTGATATAAGGTGACACCATGTGTTGCAGTGTTGCGCGATTTTTTCTCATAGCTTCTCTTGATGAAGTATACCTAGTAAAATTCCAATGATAACATGGCGATTGGGCTGATTTTCAACATCGTAGTTAAGAACCTAGTTTAAAAGAAAAAACATGATTAATGAATAACATGAACACTTTGTGTGTTTTTTTCCTGTATGAACGAAACCCCACAAAAAATAGTCGATTTTTTCTTTGTTCTTTATATAGCACTATGGTACTCGTTGGAAAGATAATAAAACGCTCGTTAATTTGGTGTAATTTTTTCTTTAAAAAATCTCGTATATAAAAGATATAAACGTTTAAAAATTATGGGAGGAAACATGAGAGAGAAAATTTTAAATTTATTTTTAAATTCTTTTTTCCTAAATAACTCAATTTAATTAAAAGGGAAATAATTCAAAAACACTAAAATATTTCATTTATAATTCCACGTGGCAGTTTCATGGAGAGGTTGAAAGCACCATTGGACGCCACGTCAGCAATGTTCAATTCTTTTATATATATTAATAGATTAATAGATGCTTCATTTATCTGATGTTCAGGATACTTAGCGGTTTCATGTCATCTAAAATTCACATGCTTATCCGCTGTATAAGTACATACAAATCTCTCAAAACTTACAATACTAATACAAATGCTAAATATCACTACATCAAGATGATTTAAATTTTAAACACAGAGTTCTTCCGCCTCCGAACCCAGTGGTTCAAAAAGAGCTTCCACTTCACTTGTTTCAACTTCCTCAAAGCTTGATGGGTTCCACTTGGGATTCTAGTACATTTTCAAAATTGTTAGGATGAAAAACAATAGGATCAGATCAGACCCAACTTAAACCAGACGCGATAAATTTAAAATAATATCACATACTTCGAATATTAGCTGACCTAACCGTTGAAACCGAAGCAAGTCAATCAGTTTAAAATCTATGTAGTTGGTTCTTGGTTCGGTTTTGGCAGTTTTGACAGGTTAATTGTTCGGCCGACGGTTTGGAACTTGGAACCAGCTATTTAGCCTTTATATATATTATTTCATTGTTGGAATATGCAATATGCAGCAATAACATAGATATGGATTATATTCATGAATCATATATACAAAATGGCATTCTTTCATGTTTAATAAACAAAAGTAACTCAATAATTCAAGACCAAACCAAACCAAGAACCAAATTTTGAAAGACATACTGCATCAGGAAACCGCAGTACCGGTTTGCCTAGAACAGTCGACCTTCGGATAATCAAATGAGTACTTGGCTTTTTCATTACAAGCCATGGTTAGCAAGAAATTCTATAGTTTGCAAGAACTGCCTATTTTTGACAAATACTAGAAAACCTAATTAAAAAAGAAAATCATTTCTTTCATGTTTTACACAAAAAATCTTGTTCGCATTTGAGTATTTGACATGCTGTTTACAACAAAAAACAGGTGTGGTTTGCTTTATTAACCAAGAGTCAACAGTTTCTGTTATAAGTTTATAACTTGTGTGAATTTAAAAGAATAGAATCTATTTTAAGTTCTTTCAGAGAATAACAAACCTGATCCTTATCCACCAATACTGCCCTAACCCCTTCAGCAAAATCACTTCGAAGTGATGCCCTTAAAGCAATTCGGTATTCAGATTTCATAACGCCATATAACTAATCACAACACATAGAAAAATATAACAAGCAATGTTAGTATAGCAAATTATGTCATAAAAAGAACCCTCCACCAAAAGCAATAAAATGAAAAACATATGGGAACTCACCTTGGACAACTCGTTTCCATTATTTCCGCGTGCAGAGGCGACTTTAGAGAAATACTTTTGTGTAAGAACAAGAGAAAACGGAGCACCCTTTTTAATCCCTGAAAGAGCCTCTGTAGCCCACTGTGAAACTGCTCATAGAAAAGAAAAATGTTACTAATTATCCCAAACAAAAAAAAACAAAAGCTCTATAAAGCACTAGAGGTGGCAATATAAACTAATTTGCCTAAAATTGGGGTCAATTTGGGTTGTATGGTATTTTCTCTCCAACGGTCAAATGGTCGACTGGGATCAAAAGCCACCCAAGTGTATTCAAACAATCAAACACCCTTACATTGTTGTATTAGAAGAATTATATTATTACTTAAAGAATAATAATCTTAAAACAAAACCTAATTAATTACAAGATTCAAAATAAATAGGCAAATAAGTGGTGGCGGGGCAGCTTGTTACCCGCCTACCTAACATCCTTATGTAATTTACCCTTTTTGTCAATGGATTATTATATTGGTAAAAAAAATAATAAGTGTTTCATGCGTCAACCCAACCTGACTGGTATTAGCATGTACCCAGTTTGAGCCAAACGCTTTTTAACTTGTTACCCAACCCAGCCATTTTCCAAACTCTAAAGCATAAGCATATACTTTATGTGACCTGTTGTATCAGCACTCTGACTATGTTGTTCAAGTTCCTCCATTATTTCTTTAACAGACTTATTTGCACCAAATGTTGAAATTATACGTGGCAAGAGTAACTTCAATCGGGGCTCCGACTCAGGTGTGCTACTGTGTTTTGCCAATATTGCTTGGAGATCATGATGTGGATCCTCAGAACTGTATAGAATAACATGTATACATGATACATAATCAATTTCCTTTCAAATAAAAATCAAATCAAGCAATTAGGTGGGTTGGGTAATGGGCTAAAAGGAGTTAACTTTGGTGTGGGCCAGACCGGGTTGACCCTAACCACTTTTTGACCAAAATTATTACAAATCATCAGTGGGTTGAATATGATTACAAACTATAACAATTCATAAAACAAAAGTTTGAAAGTAGAACGATTTGAAACGTTTTATACATTTAAAGTACATTTTGGGAAACTTAACCAGTTTCCTTTATAGCTAATAGCCTAATATCATTTTATTTAAGTCGTTACATTACATATAAACCACAAGCTGAGACAATCCGTTCATTAGTAATGTGTCAAGGCTGTCACCTATACAAGACAGTTTAGTTAACCAACAAATAGCTCAATTTTATGGAGCCTAACGTGTCACTTATGGGTGTTAAATATATTAACATATTATATATGCATGTTGTGTGAAGCTGTGAACACTAAGGGATGGTAAGAGATATACAATGTAACTGATAGAAGGGCCTCCTTAAGTAAGCCCAGATTTCCGGATTGAACAAAGTGAGTCCCAAGACCTACATAAAGTGCATCGGCTGGAGTAGAAATCCTGTTTCCAGTTATTCCAAGATAAGCACCTGTGTACACAACAGACATCTTGTAACATAATGAGACAAAGATTGACATATCATATTGACTTGCAAGTTGCAACATAAAATATATGTATTCCTTGGCATACACATGGTAGATATTTTGGGACATAAGGATAGTTCTGGTTTAAGGCTTCAAATATCCATAACCAGAAGCACCGGCTTATAACAAGTAAGTAAGCTACACACAATAATAAGGTCACTACTTCTAACTTCTAAGGTTAAGAGACCATAAGATAATATTTTCATTATTTAGTTCTTATATGAGTTAGAACATAAATGCTTCCTACTACTCTACTAGATTTACGCATACATACCAACTGATCCTTCTCCTGGACTTTGTGCTGCTATGTAAGCAAACCCAACATCAGGGAATAAACCAATTCCATTCTCTGGCATAGCAAGAAGAGTTTTCTGAAACAAATCATAAATGTAAGTTGTAGTTTTTAAAAATGCTATAAGTTCTGTTCTACCACTAGATTATAGTCAGCTTGAAGGCAGATTACCTCTGTTATAACTCTGTAACGACCATGTCCAGATAGACCAATACCAAATCCCATTGTCACACCATCCATGAAGCTTATGTACGGCTTTTTGTAGTCAGATATTTTACAAATAAGAGAATACTCAGCAGCAAACACCTGTAGAAGCAAAATTAAGTTCCTAGCAGACATATACTTACCTAAAGCAAAGCTATACTAAATAATACTGTTATATACTGACATACTGTCAATAGTGCTGTAAATACACATGAAGCAAAAAATGATAGTTTCATGGAAAAACAGATATGTGGCTCAAAGTGCATCCACATTATGGCCAAAGGGTTTAGTTCTAAATTTATTCAACAGAATTTCATAAAAGAAGTAAAGAACTATAGTACTATACAAAGGGAAGTAGTCAACATTAACAAGCTATAATGTCAAGCTGATCAAGTAAAATGATGCAATTTTGCAATAATATTACCGCATGATTTCATGTTCTTCGTAATTAAACACAAATTTACTCCATATGGTGCACTGGAACAGGATTATCAAATGAAAAACCCATAACAATGCCCAGATTTCTCAGTTTATGTTTAGCACACTACATTATTGCAGCCAATGCTAGTACAACAGGTTACAAGACATTTTTAACAAAATAAACATTATTGAGAAACCTTTTGCACAAGAGGCGTGTTTTTGTCCTTTTGGATTTCAGCAACGACCCCCTTTATATCCATTCCTGCATGACCACAAATATAAACCATGAAACTTCCCATAACACCCATATTAAAACGACAGTCTAAAAGGCGGATTGGAAAACTACATAACCAATTATAAATCACTCAATCATGTCATAAGAAGATTACAGATAATGACATGATAGTTTCTGATATACAAGAAACTCAGATTCTTAATACCTGCTGAAAAAGCACGTGATGAACTGCCCTCGACCAGAACACATTTCACCTTTGGGTCCGTTTCCCATTCATCAAGAAAACTTTTGTACCTCAAATCCATATCTGCATATTCAGCCGGAAAGAAAACAAGAATCAAGTTTCACATCCAATTGGTACTTCAAATCCATCAGTTAAGATGAACATACTAATCTAGTAATCTCATTCAAATGAAAGTATGGAACTAAGATATTGCCTAACCCTAGGGGAGTGACTCGTCATGCATTAAAAGTATTCATTAAAGATGCACAAATAAGCAAAGCTAACACAGAGGCACAAATTACAGCTCGAGTGAATCTGATTTCACTTAAAATCCATAAACTGACACTGTTCTTATATTATCATAATTCATACAGTTCACCTTCAAGTTAGAAAATCGGTTTGTAATTTATAAATTGATAATATCCTAGATCGCAAAACTAACAGGAAACATATGATTGCAGTGTCTACAGACTACAAGTACATCTAGCTAACATATATTTATATGTAATTGCCGAAATCCTACTTCACCCTTGCTTATTCAACTACCTATAACTGCTCTAGATAATCCTATTAGTGTTGCGAATAACGATTCAAAACTCGATTGTTCTGTTTACATATAACGATTCAACTAACTATAACCGCTGATTTTGGATACACGAATATATATGATTGCAGTGTCTACAAGTACATCTAGCTAACATATATTTATATGTAATTGCCGAAATCCTACTTCACCCTTGCTTATTCAACTACCTATAACTGCTCTAGATAATCCTATTAGTGTTGCGAATAACGATTCAAAACTCGATTGTTCTGTTTACATATAACGATTCAACTAACTATAACCGCTGATTTTGGATACACGAATATATATATGATTGCAGTGTCTACAAGTACATCTAGCTAACATATATTTATATCTAATTGCCGAAATCCTACTTCACCCTTGCTTATTCAACTACCTATAACTGCTCTAGATAATCCTATTAGTGTTGCGAATAACGATTCAAAACTCGATTGTTCTGTTTACATATAACGATTCAACTAACTATAACCGCTGATTTTGGATACACGAATATATATATGATTGCAGTGTCTACAAGTACATCTAGCTAACCTATATTTATATCTAATTGCCGAAATCCTACTTCACCCTTGCTTATTCAACTAACTATAACTGCTCTAGAAAATCCTATTAGTGTTGCGAATAACGATTCAAAACTCGATTGTTCTGTTTACATATAACGATTCAACTAACTATAACCGCTGATTTTGGATACACGAATACATATGATTGCAGTGTCTACAAGTACATCTAGCTAACATATATTTATATCTAATTGCCGAAATCCTACTTCACCCTTGCTTATTCAACAAACTATAACTGCTCTAGATAATCCTATTAGTGTTTCGAATAACGATTCAAAACTCGATTGTTCTGTTTACATATAACGATTCAACTAACTATAACCGCTGATTTTGGATACACGAATACATATGATTGCAGTGTCTACAAGTACATCTAGCTAACATATATTTATATCTAATTGACGAAATCCTACTTCACCCTTGCTTATCCAACTAACTATAACTGCTCTAGATAATCCTATTAGTGTTGCGAATAACGATTCAACTAACTATAACCGCTGATTTTGGATACACGAATATATATGATTGCAGTGCGTACAAGTATATCTAGCGAATAAATACAGATATTTTTTCTGGATATATTCGGATGAGAGAGAGAGAGAGAGAGAGATGAAAGGAAACCTAGATTCATGGCGTTAAGAGCTTTGGGACGATCGAGAGTGATAACAGCGACACCGTTTGGTAACACGTTTCCCTTAACAAACTCAGCCATGATCGCGTAAGTTGGTTACAGAGAAGAAGTAATCGGTGAAGTCTGTTGCAGAGAGAGTGGAATAATAAGTGGTGATCTACTTGCTCATGTGAATCTCATAGATAGACCATAAAATAAGCATTAGGCTACTCTTACTAATTATATCCTTTGTTTTACACTATGTTTCAGAGTTTATTAAAGGATGGAAGATTTTACACTATGTTCCAGAGTTTCATTAAAGGATGGAAGAGAAAGAATTAGAAAGGAAGTGGGGGGAAAAATGTGTTCCAGAGTTTTTTATAGGAGAGAAAGGGAGGGAATGAGAGGGATAATAAAGAGGATTTTAGTGTGATTTTCAATCTTTCCAATTTGAAAGGAATTGGAGAGAAAGGAAGAGGAGGGAGATCCTTTCTCTTCCATCCTTTAATGAAACTCGGGAACACAGTGTTAGAGCTATACGTAACCAAATTCGAAATAGAATATTAGACTAGTGGGCGTGGAGAAACACATCCTTTGAGATGGTCCTCCACATCAGCCATCACGTCAGTAGAGGTCCGGCTCATCCAGATAGGGATGGACATGTGGTGTGAGTGATGGACCTCCCCTTTATTTTTAATTAAAAAAATGAATATACACACATAAATAGCCTCGTCCTTTTCGTTTCCTCCTCAACGATTTTGACACAACGAGCCCCTAGGGGGCAGTGTAGAAAACGTCGTTGGTCCTGGCCGATCCGGAGACGACCCCAGCGGGCAGCATTATAGTTGAATGAAAATAATTTTCTAAAGGGATGATCATACAACTTTAAATTGCATTTTGTTTCGTACTTTTGTCATATTTTACATTTTGTTTCAAATTAACGATTATAATAATATAAAAGCACTTACTTTCTATAAACCCGTCCATCTCATAACAATTTTCGGTTTACAACGTCCGAACAACTATAGGGTAATCATTGTTCATAGTTGGTGGTCTGCTCTATAGCCAAGTTGGAGAAAGTATTAGTCAGGCTAATGAAATCTATACGCTAAATAGGGTTATAATCAAATACACAGTGAAAGAAAAATAGAAAGTCGTATGAAGGGTATCAAACGGACTCTGATTGAACTCATTCAAGCGGCATTGGAACCGTCTTATTGAAACCTACGACATTAGTTTTTAGGTCTTCATTTTTTGGAGTTTTAGCTTGTAGTTTTTAGAATATGCGTTATATCATTGTGTCTTTTATGTACCATTGTGTCTTTTTCTTATTTTCATCATTGTGTCATTTTGTGTTATATTTTTTGGCTCATCGTGTCATATTTCATGATCTATTGTGTTTTTTGTATCATTTTTACCATTCCCATTTTTGTTACACTGTGTAGAATATAACTTGACCCACGCTAAATAATGGTATTGGTTTTTAATCCATTTAATTTGATTTTCTTTCAATAGGTTGCGTCTATTAACTTTAAAAAAAATGAATGCACGACTGTGTAACTATTACTGAATAGATGAGGATGCAAACGTACTTTTTGAACATGAAACAAAACATCTGATAACCATGTCCCATTAAATGTTGCGAAATCTTTTTTTATCTAAAACTTATAATAAAATAATTGAATTTTTATGAGGTGACATTCAATAAAGGCCTCAACCCCCATTGAATGTGTCATGTAACACTTTGAGGTGATACTATTGAATTTATTATTTTAAATAAAAGATAAATTTTTTAAATTTTTATTTTTTTTAAATAAAATCTATATCTATATCATCTTAAAATTTCAAATATGTTAATTAATATATTTTCCTTATTTTCCTCTCACATTTTTAAATGTTAATTATTATTTTAAAATTTCAAATATTTTTTAGTAAGTTTTTATTCATGCAGAAAAAAAACACATTTGTTTAGGTGATTTATTAATCATATATAGGCAACTACTAATCGTGGTATGATAGTATATATGTTTTTAAACATACTATTACATATATGAATTGCCCATGTTCATGTGCTATAACGATACGCTTAGCATTAAAAGATGTTGAGATTTTTTTAATCTGCTGGGAACGCAGCAGCATGAGAGCCCCTTTTCGTAGTATAAACATTAGAACAATTTTCTTTAGCATTAAAAGTGGTTCAGACTGTTTACTTTTTTTATCCTTTTTTATTAAGTCATATTAGATTTTTCAACCCCGGGACACTCCCAGGGTAATCAGCTAGTGTATATATAATTCACATGTAAAATTTAAATAAAACCGGTCATGTAACTATCCGTAAACAACTTTTATGTTACGACATGTATGCCAACTATGTTGCAACTTTAACAAAGAAAAACCTACAACCCTGCTTCTCCGCCGCGAAGCACGTGGTTAAACCCTAGTTTTCTAATAATATGCAATGGACATCCTGCCATGAGTTATATTGTGTAACACCTCAAAACCATTCGTTCGCCTAACTACGCCATTAGGCGTGATTAGCAAAATATTAACACGAGACTTAGAGGATAAGAACATGGGTTATATTCTAATATGGAAATAACCTAGTTAATAATATTATGTTTATAAATTAATAAAAGGTGTTTGAAACTAGCTTATGAGTTAGTTTTTTTTATACAAAAATGACACTCGGGGATATTTGGAGGGACTATAGTTGCCAATGTGGTAAAACTAGTTTTATTAATAAAATTTAATAAAATCAAAAACACACTTGTTTTTGTCCTTTTGGATTTCAGCAACGACCCCCTTTATATCCATTCCTGCATGACCACATATATTAACCATGAAACTTCCCATAACACACATATTAAAACGACATACTAAAAGGCGGATGGGAAAAACTACATAACCAAGTATAAATCACTCATTCATGTCATAAGCAGACTACAGACAATGAACATGATAGTTTCTGATATACAATAAACTCAGATTCTTAGGCTGGTGGGTAAGCAGACATGAAAAACCCCATGTCTCAGTGCCACGTAGGCTGCCACATCACTAAGGTGGTGTCTCACCATTTTTGAGACATGGGTGGGGTGTGCAGACATGAAAAACCCCATGTCTCAAGCATTTAATATGATTGAGCCGTTACCCAACGTTTTAAAAAAAAAAAAAAAAAAAATCAAGAAATTCTATGATTGGGCCGTCCCTTTCGTCCCTTGGAGAACGGGGGAGACGGGGGCCATCGAGACGGGGGTCGAGACGCAAGGCCGGGGCGGTGTAGCAATTGGGACGGGGGTGTTTTTTTGGGACGGGGCATTGTTTGTGTCTGTGTACCGATCAGTCTTAATACCTGCTGAAAAAGCACGTGATGAACTGCCCTCGACCAGAACACATTTCACCTTTGGGTCCGTTTCCCATTCATCAAGAAAACTTTTGTACCTCAAATCCATATCTGCATTCCAATTGGTACTTTAAATCCATCAGTTAAGATGAACATACTAATCTCATTCAAATGAAAGTATGGAACTAATATATTGACTAACCCTAGCTAAGGGAGTGACTCGTCATGCATCAAAAGCATTCATTAAAGATGCACAAATAAGCAAAGCTAAAACAGAGGCACAAACTACAGCTCGAGTGAATCTGATTTCACCTAAAATCCATAAACTGTCACTGTTTTTATATTATCATAATTCATACAGTTCACCTTCAAGTTAGAAAATCGGTTTGTAATTTATAAATTGATAATATCCTAGATCGCAAAACTAACAGGAAACATATATGATTGCAGTGTCTACAAGTACATCTAGCTAATATATATTTATATCTAATTGACGAAATCCTACTTCACCCTTGCTTATTCAACAAACTATAACTGCTCTAGAAAATCCTATTAGTGTTGCGAATAACGATTCAAAACTCGATTGTTCTGTTTACATATAACGATTCAACTAACTATAACCGCTGATTTTGGATACACGAATATATATGATTGCAGTGTCTACAAGTACATCTAGCTAACATATATTTATATCTAATTGCCGAAATCCTACTTCACCCTTGCTTATCCAACTAACTATAACTGCTCTAGAAAATTCTATTAGTGTTGCGAATAACGATTCAAAACTCGATTGTTCTGTTTACATATAACGATTCAACTAACTATAACCGCTGATTTTGGATACACGAATACATATGATTGCAGTGTCTACAACTACAAGTACATCTAGCTAACATATATTTATATCTAATTGCCGAAATCCTACTTCACCCTTGCTTATTCAACTAACTATAACTGCTCTAGATAATCCTATTAGTGTTGCGAATAACGATTCAAAACTCGATTGTTCTGTTTACATATAACGATTCAACTAACTATAACCGCTGATTTTGGATACACGAATACATATGATTGCAGTGTCTACAACTACAAGTACATCTAGCTAACATATATTTATATCTAATTGCCGAAATCCTACTTCACCCTTGCTTATTCAACTAACTATAACTGCTCTAGAAAATCCTATTAGTGTTGCGAATAACGATTCAAAACTCGATTGTTCTGTCTACATATAACGATTCAACTAACTATAACCGCTGATTTTGGATACACGAATACATATGATTGCAGTGTCTACAAGTACATCTAGCTAACATATATTTATATCTAATTGCCGAAATCCTACTTCACCCTTGCTTATTCAACAAACTATAACTGCTCTAGATAATCCTATTAGTGTTGCGAATAACGATTCAAAACTCGATTGTTCTGTTTACATATAACGATTCAACTAACTATAACCGCTGATTTTGGATACACGAATATATATGATTGCAGTGTCTACAAGTACATCTAGCTAACATATATTTATATCTAATTGCCGAAATCCTACTTCACCCTTGCTTATCCAACTAACTATAACTGCTCTAGAAAATTCTATTAGTGTTGCGAATAACGATTCAAAACTCGATTGTTCTGTTTACATATAACGATTCAACTAACTATAACCGCTGATTTTGGATACACGAATACATATGATTGCAGTGTCTACAACTACAAGTACATCTAGCTAACATATATTTATATCTAATTGCCGAAATCCTACTTCACCCTTGCTTATTCAACAAACTATAACTGCTCTAGATAATCCTATTAGTGTTGCGAATAACGATTCAAAACTCGATTGTTCTGTTTACATATAACGATTCAACTAACTATAACCGCTGATTTTGGATACACGAATATATATGATTGCAGTGTCTACAAGTACATCTAGCTAACATATATTTATATCTAATTGCCGAAATCCTACTTCATCCTTGCTTATTCAACCAACTATAACTGCTCTAGATAATCCTATTAGTGTTGCGAATAACGATTCAAAACGCGATTGTTCTGTTTACATATAACGATTCAACTAACTATAACCGCTGATTTTGGATACACGAATATATATGATTGCAGTGCGTACAAGTATATCTAGCGAATAAATACAGATATTTTTTCTGGATATATTCGGATGAGAGAGAGAGAGAGAGAGAGATGAAAGGAAACCTAGATTCATGGCGTTAAGAGCTTTGGGACGATCGAGAGTGATAACAGCGACACCGTTTGGTAACACGTTTCCCTTAACAAACTCAGCCATGATCGCCTAAGTTGGTTACAGAGAGGAAGTAATCGGTGAAGTCTGTTGCAGAGAGCGTGGAATAATAAGTGGTGATCTACTTGCTCATGTGAATCTCATAGATAGACCATAAAAGTATTTCATTTGGCTCTCCTTATTTCCACCTAGGGATGAGCTCGGGACGGGATCGGTACCGAACCGATACCGATCCCGACAATACCGATACCGAAAAGTCCAAAAACCCAATACCGATCCCAATACCGAACACATACGGTACGGTACGGTATCGGTTCGGTATCGGTACGGTACCGGTATGGTATCGGTATTTTGCCTTAAAATACCGATACCGTACCGATACCGATAATACCGAAACCGAAAATCCATAAATATGGATACCGATACCGATCCCGAAAACCCTCGGTTCGGTATCGGTTCGGTACGGTATCGGGATCGGGACGGGACGGGATCGGTATTCGGCTTGAATGCTCATCCCTATTTCCACCTCCTTATAACTTATAACTTTTTCTAAAAAGTTAATAAGTTACAAAAAGTGTTTGGCAAAAGGAAAAGGACTTTTTGTTTTAACTTTTTGTAAGCCTATGATAAGTTGTTTTGGAAAAGTAAGGGAGGAATGACTTTTTGAACCTCCTTATAACTTATTGATGGTTCTTTACCTACATGCCTTTATTATATCCTTACACCTTCCTTCCTTATACCATTTTTGGTCATTTTACCTAAATAAGTTAAACCAAACACTTTTTTACAAACTAACTTATCAACTTATTGTTTTTCCCCACCACATAAGCTAATCCAAACACTTTTTTAAAAACTCCTTTTTAAAAATTCATAAGTTAATAAGTCCTTTTAACAAAAAGTCTTTTTTACCTCAAATAAGTTTATCCAAACATGCCCTAAAACAAAGACAACCAATTACAAGTGATACGTAGGTAAACGGGCCACAAGTTGCGTCGCTACCCCTTTTTGTATTGCAAAACCTACTCTATTGAAAATAAAACATTGGCCCTTAGCAGCTGGGGAATTACTTTGCATAACTTTCTTCACGCGATCGAGGAGCTTGATTGCTTGCGGGGCCAGCGCTCCAAAAGTATCAAAAGCGAAGGGCACAAACACATGCTGGTTCTCTAGACAAGCCGCTTCATGTTTATCCACTTTTTTGCCCTCAGCTTTCAAAACTGCCTGCCCAGCCACAAAACCCGAATCCCGAAGTCCCACCAATGGGGATACCCCAGTCAGGTCAACACACGCATGCTTGCCTTGCGCCCATCTGAACACAAGAACATCCGCTGGCCTCAATGTGGACCGCCCGTCACGTGGGTCCGTCAAGAAATTCACTGGGGCCTCTTACTTATTATATCCTTTGTTTTAGAGCTCTCTGTAACCAAACTCAATATTAGGCTAGTGGGCGTGGAGAAGACACATCCTTTACACTGTGTTCCCGAGTTTCATTAAAGGATGGAAGAGAAAGGATTTCCCTCTTCTTCCTTTCTCTCCAATTCCTTCCAAATTGGAAAGATTGAAAATCACACTAAAATCCTCTTTATTATCCCTCTCATTCCCTCCCTTTCCAAGGCTTGATACCAAACTAGTGCAAAAGTAAAGTTGCACTAGTTTTAACGTTATTTTACTAATTTCATGAAAATAACGTTAAAAACGAAGGAAGGTTAATCATGCATCATGTGGTGGCGTTGATAGCCAAAAGACAAAGGGGTACATGCACCGATCGGGTTTGTCCCGATTGCTAAGTGTTTAGTCTCTTATGTCCAAGGCTTGATACCAAACCACATCGAGCCGGAGGTCTCACTGGAAGCAGCCTCTCTATTCTTAGGGGTAGAGGTAAGGCTGTCTACATCTTACCCTCCTCAGACCCTACCTTAGCTTTGCTATAGGTGGGATTAACTGAGTATGATGATGATGATGATGATGATTCCCTCCCTTTCCATCCTACAAAAAACTCTGGAACACATTTTTCCCCATTTCCTTCCCAATCCTTTCTCTCTCATCCTTTAATGAAACTCTGGAACAGAGTGTTAGGGATGCTCCTTCACGTCAGCAAGGGTCCGACTCATCAAGATAGGGATGGACCTGCGGTGTGGGTGATGGACCTCCCCTTTATTTTTATTTTTAATTAAAAAATGAATACACACAAATAGCCTCGTCCTTTTCGTTTCCTCAACGATTTCGACGCGACGAGCCCCTAGGGGGGCAGTGTAGAAAACGTCGCTGGTCTTGGCCGATCCGGGGACGAACCCTAGCGGGCAGCATTATAGATGAATGAAAATGTTTTCTAAAGGGGTGATCATACAACTTTAAATTGCATTTTGTTTCGTACTTTTTGTCATATTTTACATTTTGTTTCAAATTAACGATTATAGTAATATAAAAACACTTACTTTCTATAAATCCATCCATCTCATAACAATTTCGGTTTACAACGTCCAAACAACTATAGGGTAATCATTGATCATAGTTAGTGGTCTACTCTATAGCCAAGTTGGAGAAAGTATTAGGGCTGTTTGGTTGATTAACTGATAAATCATTAAGAAATCTGAATGGTTAAGATGATCTGAATGGTTAAGTGCTGAATCATTAAGTGTTGTTTTGTTAGACCTCTAAATAGTTAGTCTTCTTGTTCCACATTGGTATGGGAAGTAAAAATGGATTCATTCAGTGTTTAATGGTTCAGCAACATCCCAAGTCTTAATAGTTCAGCCTTAACCATTTCATTCATATACTGAAATAAACACGCTGAATGAGCTAAATGTTGAATCATTCAACGCTAAATGATTTAGAGGCTCATTAAGAGAGCCTTACCAAACAACCCCTTACTCAGGCTAACGAAATCCATAAGCTAAATAATGGTATTGGTTTTTAATCCATTTAATTTGATTTTCTTTGAATAGGTTGCATCTATTAACTTAAAAAAATGAATGAACGACTGTGTAATCATTACTGAATAGATGAGGATGCAAACATACTTTTTGAACATGAAACAAAACATCTGATAACCATGTCTCATTAAATGTGGCAAAACCTTTTGTTATGTATATATAATTCACATGTAGTATTTAAATAAAACCAGTCATGTAACTATTCGTAAACAACTTTTATGTTACGACATGTATGCCAACTATGTTGCAACTTTAACAAAGAAAAATCTACAACCCTGCTTTCCCGCCACGAAGCACGGGGTTAAACCCTGTTTATAAAGTAACAAAATCGTGTCTCGCCGACCCAACATATGTCGAGTATCATGCATACACGTTAGTTAATATTCATACCTTTTCTCTTTGCATTAACACCATACAATTATGCTTGGGTTTTAAGAGACATCCCATTAAATGAAAATGAAAATGTAAATTGATAAATGCTTCTGTGACTAACAGAAGGCGAGTACATCTAAATCTGATCTCTAGATAAATAGACAATAAGAATATAACTACTTTAGATTGAATAATAATGATATGATAATTTTCAGAAAATATGAAATTGATGTCAACTTCCAACTGATTTCTGACTAAACAAGTTCAGCAACTGTATCCCTTCCCTATCAATGAAGAAAAAATGCCTATGAACAAACAAGCAAAGTGATTAGCAAACATTTCGTCGGCGCAAATCAGAAACGGCAATTTAATGTGTATAACCTTCTAAATCAAGATACTACAACTGTTTCATCGGCACGTAGCGACTGGTTATTTAGAAATGTTATATTTAAAAAAAATGAGAAACTAGCTCCTGCGCTGGTTAACGGAACTGACCATTTTAAACCATACTAAAAAATGAATTTGTTATTTCAAATCAACAGGTGGGATCCCATTTCGATCTGGAGCTAAAATTTGAGCCGTTTCTACTCAATCGCATTTGACCTGTTACCCCACCCTGCCCATTTGCCACCTCTAATCAGCACAAACTGAACGGTTAATATCGGAAACTGTTTCTCACTGTTTTCAGTAAATCCTCCCAGGTTCAATGCCACAGCTTACTGCAAAATCCATTTCTGGGCCGCTTGATATTTATGATGTCAGCAAATGTGTGAACCAACTGTCCAGCTAAGCTACATGGATCGTCAATCAGGGTTTGGATAAAAGTGTTGACCACTCTGCGTTCCTGCTCGGTTGACCTTAAACTAAACCAGGTCAGCAACTTTAATCTAAACTCTTGCTTAATATAACCTTGGCACTCCAACCACCGGATAATTTTCACACAATACTCAAAGTTTTCATCCAAGCTGCCAGGCCCACCTTTACGGGCCCCAATGGGTGACCCATTAATCAGAGTGCTATCACAGTCGAGTGTCTCCTCATTTGTGCTAGCAGGCCTCTTTCGTGAGACTTCGCCATTAGATCTATGATGGGCCCAGTTTTCAGATTCACCACTGCCGTTATCAGGCTCACCGTTAACTTCATCCCTGTAAGAATCAATAGGAACGACTATTTCTTCATTTAAATCTGGTACAGTAGCAACATTCAAGTCAAGCCCTTTTAAATCTGGGCTCGGTTCATCTGATTTTGGTGTTTCAGCCTTGATCACTTTACTAAGCGCGCTCAGATCTGCACCTGAAATTAGGGGTGTTTGTGGTTCGTTTAACCGTAAACTTTTGAATAATTCATAAATGCATTCTCGAACAATGAGACTTAAATATAAAGCCAAACTGTATATTTTATACCTGAAATACCGTCCAAGTAACCTCGTTCTTGAGCCCAAGCAAACCGTAGGATCTTTCCAAGTTCACGAACTCTAAAACCCGAGTCAGATTCAACATCTTTTGCACCAGAGGTTCCTTCATTATGAGGAACCATACTAGAATTAGACTTCTTAAGAATTAGTTCCACACTTCCAGTGAAGCATTTCGCTTCTGAGTGACCTAGATCGCCTAATTCAGTGTAGGATACAGCCCTAAACATGTATTCAGTGCAGGGCTGCAAATTGGATATCAGAATTCTTCTTTGTGATCTTGGGAATGTTTTAACAGGATCTTGTGTGTGTGTTGGTTCTGTTGTTTTCGAGTACCACAATTTAAATCCAATAATATCGTCGGATATTGCTGTAGATAATTCTATTAAAACAAGTACTACAGACGTAGCTGTTACTTCTTCAAATATGAACTTGCATGCTGCTGGAAGTGAACCTTCTGCAAGGGAGAAAATAAAAGCAAATTTATATAATGATTGGAATAAAAAATACTTGGCATATATTGAAGACAAGAATGAAAAGCTAGAGGTGGCAAATTTGACCCATTCATATATGAGCAAATCAATTTTGATTGTTTTCTGCGTTTTTTATAAATAATTAATGATGGAGGCTGATATAGAAGACGAGGAAACATTACAATCTACTAAAACTCTTATTAGCCTAAAACCCCAGACCGTGGCTATTGATTTAAAGTTTGGCACTTCGACCAAGGAAAAGTTTCGAGCGATTACCCAGCCCACCTGTTTTACCTTTGCTTTTCAGGCTCGTGCTAGAAACTGTAGCAGAGAATTCATCAGCTTTTTGGATCACAGTAGTACACAGTGTTTGAACTTCAGCTGCAACAGCAAGTCTGCTTACAATGCTACGGGCCATTTTGGCTGAGACTCCACTCAGTGGGCCCACCTCAGTTTCCAACTTAATTTTTGCCTCTTTAACAAAATCATGGAGTTCTTGAAATCGTGATGTCCCATCCAAAAGTCTAAAACTCAAATATATCCTGTAGCAGAGACTATCAACACGCCGTGCATCCTTAGCAATAACCAATTGCTTCTTCCAATACCTGCAAGAATAAAATGTCCAAACAAGAAAAGAAACTCAAGAACTAACAGAAATATAGTATAAAAAGAAACAAGAACAAAATTAACACATAAATGAATTTGGGGAACTATAACCAGTGAATACCCTTTTCTGTAACAGTTGAAAAAAAAGGCAGATGTTTAAAATTGGGCTGTTTTTTATCTCTAACCGATCAAATGAGTTATGTTAAAAGATCTAACTAAAAAAGGGAAAGGGTCAAAATAGTCAAGCTATCTGATGTATTCATAAAACTTTCTAATAACAGATTTGTAATCATATATAGATGTTAGTTATGTAAAACTTCAAAAAATTGGATATAAAAGTCTTTGCAGGTCAGCCCAACATAACCAAATCCGATTTGACCCACACTATAAATTGTATGTTTTGACCCAAACTATTACCCAATGGATTAAATGAATGAAAAGAAAAACAGGTCAAACAAGTAGAAAGTCATCTGAGATGTATTCAAACTTCAAAGGCATAAAAACTCTCAAATCGCTTTAATAAAAGAAGTTGGATCACAGTAATCTATAGTTTTTGCGATCATATTTACTATGCAAACTATATAAAAATTCAATAAACAGAGTTACAGACAGCAACAGATTTATGGGTCAGCCCAGCCTGCTTTAACCCACACAAAAAAAGAATTGTGTGTTTTGACCCAAACCCATTACTCGCCCCATCCTTTTCCCGCCTTTAGTAAACGGGTAATGTATGAAAAAGTAAAAAACTCACCCGAGTATCCCTGAAACTTTACCGCAAGAAGCACAACAGTAACTCCCATCTAACTGCATCAGTTGACCAAGATTAACAACCCCTACTTTTCTATGCTGGAGGGCACACTCAATATGGCAAGATAAACCACAAGATTCCCCACTGGAAGAATCTGAAGTGCATTCCAACCAAAGGCTAGGATCTTTATTGTCATCAAACAAGTGGCAGATGCAACAAGAACATCTCTTGCAAAAGGTGTCAGCAACAGACAAGACCGCTCTGCATGCAGAATTCTTGCAAATCCAAGTATCTGAAAACTTAGTTTCATCATTTGATTCTGTGAGAGGAATCCGAACGGGGTTTTCCCCTTTTCTGTTCTGTTTCTTGGACAGGCACTTGGGGCTTACAGTTGCCTTTTTGGGATCTTGATTTTTTAATATTTTTTTATTCGATTTGATGGATGCTTCGGCCATTTTATGTTTTGAAAAGGCTGTTTGTTTTTTTCTCTCTTTGCCACAATCTTTTGGTGTGCCCGACTTCACAAACTCTTGAAGTGCACCGGAAGTTCTTGATGCATCGTCTGAGTGACCGTTTTTATCTGGGGTGCTTTGAACACTCGAAGATATACTTTGAACATCTGGAAAAAAAAGAGAGAGAAAAAGTGAAAGAAAAAGATTAGTACGTCAAGAAAAGAATGAAGTAGGAATCTAATAATGTGTATCGTATTTAATTCGCTTATTCAAGGTATAGATGAAACTGAAAAAGGATTAAAGAAAGAAACCGGTGGTACATAACAAGAAGTATGCATCAGTTTTTGGTTAATTGATTCAATGAGAACATCTTGTGGATATTTATCATTATAACCTATAGACTTTAGACATTCCGGAAAGGCATCATTAAATTTCTCAATGATTAGGACAAAAGGATTGATACATACCAACACACAACTACGCCAATAAGGAGGCTCAAGACTCTAGGCGCAAGGTGTAAAACAGACCTGCCATGGAAAAAAACAAAAAAATGCCAAATAAAACGTGCTAAAAGATTTGAATGTTTTGAAAAACATACTCAAAATGGCATTTGTACGTTTTGTTAAATTGACACCTTGCAAAAGCAATCGAGCAATCAACCATAAAACAACCTAATCATTATCCACGTTCTTTTACTTAAGAATTTTTCAGGATCCTTTATAACTGAAGGAATAAAGATAAAAGCATCCACATTTGGTCAAATCTAGATTAGAAATTTTTCACGACTCACAAAATGTCAGTAGATAAGTACAAGGGGAAATTCAGAATGTGTAAACCTTGAAATTCTGTAGTACAGAACTTTGACATAAAAAGAATATAAAATGGGAAACAAATTAACCACATTCAGATAAATGGATGTATAATAATAGTTCATAAAGTGCATCCATAGAAAAATGAATGCACTGTCTAATGCAGATTTTTGTTAAAAAAAAAAAAGTAGAAGCTATTTATGTACAAACAATTTGTTAAAACAAGATTAAGATTATTAACACTGTAGCAGACATCAAATATTCAGAGCACTAATTCAGGTTCTCAATAAAATGTGGCTTTAAAGCATTAACAATCAATGGCAATGAAACTGAACTTCTAGTCTCAAACATATAAAAGGTATATCAAGTGTATGGTGGAATTATATATTATCCTCACCTTTCTTTCTACAACTTCTTCAACACAGTAAAAGGGTACTCTGGCTCAACATCTGCAAGAGCAGTCAACCATCTATAAATCATTTTTTTTTTCCTTTAATATCCTTTAGAACCCATCAATACAGACCAAGTTGATTGTTTGTTACAGTGTTCTGATTTACATTGCTTATTTTGGATTATAAGCAAAAAGCCGCATTCTTTCACTTTTACTGATAATAGAACAAGCCAATAATAATATTGGCCCAAAGAAGTTCTTTTTCGTGTTTGCTTTTTTCCAATTTTGAGTACAATTCATTGAAACATGATCATCAAAAAGGATTATTGTGCCACGTCCAAAATGCAGTAAATGTAAAATAACTACCGTAAATGCAGTCACACAAAAGAAAGGCAAATTAATATCTAAAAGCTTTGCCCACTGTGGCCTAGCCCTAACCTATTCATGACATATAGATAATTGTGCACTTTCAGTAATCCATTTAAAGAAGTTAAATTTCAAAACATATAATCAAGCAATAATCTAAAACCACATTTTCTTGCCAATATATTCGATAGTTTATGTTTGTAGATTCTCTGATAGATGCTTTTGTGTACATTACATAGGTCAATATGTGAATACCAGCATTGTCTCTCCAACTGACAATTAATTAATATCCAATAATTATGAAATGACATAAACAGGTTTGTGCAATTATATTTTAATATGCATTAGACTATAAGAGACAGTGAAGAAACCAAATTCTCACCTTTAGCTAAAAACTTTTCATCTGTATCCATAATGTTCAAGCAACCCGGCCTGTGATCAAATTAGCAAAAATCAAGTTAGCATTGTACAGATTGCAATGTAATCAAACCGGTATTTGACATACAAAAGGAAGAATCGCAATCCAAGTTCATAATTCTCATTATAAAATACTCTAAACCATAACATTTTCATCGATTCCATACAATTAACTAACATATACATTCTATGCAGATTAAGAACTTGAGATAGTTACATCTTTCTCATCATATTCTTTTTTCCTCAACATCCCAAATTGATCATACTGTTAGGTAAATATAACTTTGTGATCAATAAAGCCTTTGCTTAAAGCATGAAACTTTAAAACCAAAAAAAAAAAAAAAAAACATGAAACTTAACAGATAAATTTATCTACTTCCCTCTATCTCACAGAAAAATCCATTATATTATATTTATGTCATCTAAAAACACAATCTTTCCACATATACATGCCCTAATAATATAACATTCATCTTTAACCCTAATTTAACTCCACAATACTCTTCATACATTGTCCAATCCATATCAAAACTATCAATATCACATCTCATATCATTCTTTTAACATCACAGCTTCAAACACTAAAAAAATAAATAGATAAATAAATATAAATCAAAATTACTACAAAATAACTTTAAAAAATCATAATTTCCTCGGATCTGAACACAGGAACACATAAACACACGAAACGATCGGTTAACTACAGCTACAACGAACAAATTCACAATTAATCAAATATACGTATAGATACACGTGGTATGTATGTATATAATGTAAAGAATATAATCAATTAACGAAGAGTGGATGAGATACCTGTGAAGAATGTGTTGAAAGAGGGATAATATTAGGGTTTTGTGATATGGAGATTATTAATTAAGAGGTTTTTGTGCGTGAAGAAAAAAGATAATATTAAATAGGAGACTTTTGATGAAGGTAAGAAGCGCGTGGGAATGAAACGCGCGTGGGGGAGGAATTCGGTTGGAAAAGGGAAGTAGTTGTTGGGAAGCAGTAAAAGTGTTTAAACGTACACCTAACGCTTGACTCTTTGGTTTTTTAAGCTTTTATCAAGCCATGTTGGGTACTTGCTTTGCACGCGCGTTGTTCGACTTGCAATAATATTATATGCATGTTAGGCTGAACGGTGCGGTCAGAGGAGGATGAGCCTTCACGTAGGGAAATGTGTCGGTGGAAGAGGGGCATTTTTAGGATTATGGTTTTATGGGGTGGTGTGCACTATGATGATAGGTCTCATCATTGGCTAGAAATTGTGATATAGTAATGTGGAGGATCGGCAAGGACGGCAATGAGATGTTGTTGATGATGATGTCATGCCTGGGGGGGGGGGGGGTGGTGTTGTCGGGCCTCCTTGCCATTGCCAGGTCAATGCCGTCCCCCAGACCCTTTAGCCTTAAAGTACACTTTATACGTAGGGTTGAGCAATTTACGGTTTCTAACGTTGTGTTCCCCGTTAAACAAAACATGTTGTGTTACTGAGTTTTACTTAAGAAATGAAAGAAAAAAATGATTGTGTTCTCAAGTTTTATTTAATGAAGGAAAAAGAAAGGAAAACAAAACATGTTGTGTTACTGAGTTTTACTTAAGAAAGGAAAAGTAAGGAAATGATATGTTCATTAAATGTATAATATTTTCATTCATAAACCCACAAAGAGATTACAAGTGGACGGTTGGTAAGCGGGCAACAAGCTGCGCCCCCCCCCCCCCCCCCCCCTTTGGATAGCAAAACCTACTCTACTAAAAATAAATCTTTGGTCCCTGACTATCGAGCAATTACTATGTGTCATCTTTTGTACCCGATCTAGAAATCGGATGGCTTCGGGGGCAAGGCCCCCACATCTTTTCCTTTCCTTTGATTATTTTCCTTTATTTTCCCTCCTCAAGTAAATCCTGTGTTGCAAAGCGACCACTGCCCATGATCGAATCCCATAGCACCACACGGGTATTTCCTTTCAAACCCAAGTAGCTATTTTTTCGGTGGAGCGTGAGATTCGAACCTGAGATCAGTGGCGGATCTAGAAATGAATTTCAGTAGTAACGTTTTTCATTTTTTTCATTTTAGTAGCAATGTTTTCCAAATTTCGTAAATAAAAACCAAATTTTCCACTAATTTTTCACTACGCGCGCGAAGTTGAGCAGCAACGGACGCGGCATCTAGTTATACACTAGGTCCGCCCCTGCCTGAGACCAAACCTGAGCAGGAACCATCCAAGAAGGTAAGCATTCCCACCTCCAACCAGCTAGGCTGGAGATCATTGGCATCAAATTATTTTTGTATCATACGTGTACAAATTTGTTACGTTAAAGGGATCAATCTTTTGATTAAGTTCAAATCTTCTAACTAAACTAGCGATTGTTAAACAATTAAACAAATGTCTAAAAGCATCCGAATAGAAAATAACAATTTGTGATTGTTTTTTTAAAACTCTGATAGGATCATGTAACATTACATAAGGATAACAGGTAAACAAAACACAAATTGTGTCGCTATCCCAGAATGATTACAAACCATATTCGGCTAAGATAAACCCTTGGTTTTTTGAGCTATGTGAATTACTATGCACCACATTCTACACTCAATTCAAAAAACGGACGACCTAAAGAGTAAGGGATCCAAATATGTCGAAAGCAAAAGACAGAAACATGTGTTGATTATCCAAACAAAATGTTTTGTGTTTTGCAACATTTTTGGTCTCTGTTTTTGAAAACCGCTTACCCCTGTACAAATCCATGTGTTACCAGTGGCGTAGTTTTAAAAGGGCGGGGAGGGGCGGCCGCCCCCCCCCCCCCCCCCCCCGAATAGAAATTTTTTTGTATATACAGTTTCGACCCCCCGAAATTGGTTTTCGACCCCCCGAAACTAATGATTTCCGACCCTCGATGACTTCTAACCTCATAAAATTTTAGGTCAAGCTTCGCCACTGTGTGTTGCAGACCCATCACACTATAATATATGTTGTTGAATTTAAACAGAAAATTAAATAATCTTGTAAATTTTGAAACCACCTTAAAATAATACAATGCTTTGATAAAAGAACTATTATTTGCTGTTAAAAAAAAAAGAACTATTATTTATAAAAAAAAATGTTTAAAAAGTGGTGCTATCACGCGCCACATGCGTTTGGAAGGTGAGCAATAATAATATTAAAAGTCTCATGAGGGTGGGATATGGTGCGGGGTTGAGTTATTCTACAAAGGCTACAAAAAATGAGAAAGGTGAGAAGGATACAAAAAACACAATAGATCATGACATATGACACAATGAGCAACAAAATATAACACAGTGCTAAAAAATATAGCACAATGCTGAAGAAAAAAGACACAATGAATTGAAAAAAATGACACAATGAAGAAAATAAGAAAAAGACATAATGGTACATAAAAGACACAATGATATAACGCATATTCTAAAAACTACAAGCTAAACCCTCAAAAAACGAAGACCTAAAAACTAACGTCGTAAGGTTCGATAAGACGATTCCAATGCCGCTTGAATGAGTACATTCGGAGTCCGTTTGATACCTTTCTTACGACTTCCTATTTTTCTTTCACTGTGTATTTGATTCTAACCCTATGGTACGAGAAGACTATGGTAAACATAAACAACTGTTCAATCCTATTGGTTGGTGGGTGTAGCCAGCGTGTGGAGCCCACACTGAATCAAGAACCATATGCCACGTCAAAGATGCTTCTCACACTTTTATACGCCACCTTTTTCATTTTCATTTTACTTTTCAACACGTAGTCCGGGTCGGGTCTTATGTATGCCCGTGGACCGATTCAGATTGGGTAGGATTTTTTGTTTGACATCAAGTGTTTGATAAGATAACATGTTAAAAATAGTTCAAATGGACAATATTACCTATTTCTAGTGGTGCAAATCACCAGAGCTCTCCAGCTAGAGCTCGGTTGGCTTATGAAGGCTTGAATCGAGCTTAGTTTTTAAAACTCGAGCTTGACTTGTTAGTAGTTTCTTAAGCTCGAGCTCGGCTTGTTTATTATTTATTATTTATTATTTAATACATTAGATGAATAATATAAATAATAGGTTCGTTTAGGCTCACGGGCTCGATAAATGAAAATCGGGCTCGGCTCGTTTGCTAACAACTTTAAATGAGGGGTAAGTGCTAAAAAATATTAATTAATAAAACTATCAATATATTATATTAAGGCTCGACGAGCCTAGCAAGCTTCAGAAGCCTAGCTCGAGTTTCGACTCGATAAATAAACGAGCTTTGTTTAGGACTCGAGCTCGGCTCGACTCATTTCGAGCTTTTACTCTAGCCGCTCTCAAGTAGCTCGCAAGTTAATCGGCTCGTTTGCAAACCCTACCTATTTCACTAAAGAAATTGTACATAAACTACATTTAAAGGGTGTTTAAATAGGTGTCAATAGAAATTAGAAACCTAAATCTTTTACTTAAACTAGTGGGAATGCCCGCGCGTTGCTGCGGGTAGTTCTGTTTTATTAGGCGTACATTGCATAGCGGGTTTCACGTTAATTATTTTTAATACCGGTTTGCTATTATATCTTGTATATCAATTTGAAAAGAAAAAAAAAACGTATAAATTATAGAATTGGCGTAAAAACAACAAAAAACAAGCATTATGTTGGGGAATAACCGTAATAAACGAACAATAACGGATAAAAGAAATCTATGAAGGCACGTGATCGCTTTCAGATTGAATCAATTCGACGGTTCTATCGAATATTCAACCGGATACAATCAGAGATCGAGAATTTTCTGTATGTTGTATCTGAGATTATAAGAACCAGAGAGATTGATCAAGAAGGAGAAGAATTCGTAATAAAATTTTGGGGCCAGAAACTGCCTTTTAGGCAGTTTTCCAATGGTTTTAACTTTGCCAAAATTAGTCCCTCTGCCCCCGGACCCCCGTTCCTTAGGGGCCTAAGGTCATAATAAATTCAAATAGGCGAGTACTCCAAACCAACATACCTATATGATGTATTATTATGAACATATTGATCAACACAGTCAATCCAATTACACTAAAATATCCAACACATTATCGGTACGTAAATCATTACAGAACTTGAATCTAATAGCAAAAGTTGATTACAATAATACTCTAATTTGTAATTAAAATTAAGATTTATATGTAATTAAAAACACAATTGGAGCGACTTTTGACACAAGCAGTTTAACATGATAATTTTTATGTAGCTTGTGAGATTAAATATAACCCAAATCAAAAAATTCATTAGAAAATAGGAAGACATCACATACTACAAAACGGTTTTTGGGAATCGGATTTCAAATTAACGTTGGAAAGCCAAAATTGTAGACCGACTTCAAGATCGAATTATAGACCTCTTCCAGTCATATTAATTCTACAACTCTGATTTCACTTCGTAATTTAGAAAGAGGAGAAACCACTATGACAAAAAACGTATAGCTAATGTGACATCGACAACCCCAACCACCTCAACATTCCTTCAATCTTGAAGCATTTGAAAGACGAGTTACAGTATAGTAAATAGGTTGTGATATCAGCAAATCATACGAGTTAGTTAGGGGGTAAAACAGGTAAATGCCAAATTGACCGACCAACAATATTTGTCCATTTCTGTAACATAGCAAACAATAAATAAAAAGAATATTATTAGAAAAAAATTTCTTTAAAAGATGGCCTAGTTGTTTGGAATAAAAAAAAAAGTTCAAGAGGTTGAAAACACTTGGGAGTACACTTTGGGCAATGTTTACGATCCTTTTGCCTTTTGTAAATAGAAGATACCCAAATTAACTCCTTTTTATATAAACGGATGGATTAATCTGTAAAGAATATAATGAAAATTAAACCCGCATCTCATATAGGTAACTACTTACTTGCACCATGTCTATCAGACCATGTCACCTTTTCAAGTCTAGCTACTTCTTCGAGTTTGAGAGTTGACAATTGGAGCTTGCACATGTGAAGTGATGTTATCGAAGTGTACAAATGTAGCTTGAACAAACAGAGCACTAAAGTTTGGTAACAACTATTGTGTTAAAATCAGTCATCTTTAAGCATATGTCAACCCGGTGTGGGTTGACTTGGTAACACACGCTATTTAAAATTTTATAAACAAATAGTGAATAAAATATATCATAATGTTATAATTTATATTATGAAAGTAAAAACTTAGTCTCTAATATTTTGATAAACTGGTGTTTAATTATGATTATTTGACTATTCACCAATCAAATTATTAGTTGCATACATGTTCAGATGAAAACTCATTATTTAAGAAACATTAAGATCATAGTTGTCGATAGTGCCGATAGCATTCGCGATCGCGAATAGCATCGCGTATCGGTCTATGGGCGCTATATGGGTGATATCGATCATAGTGCCTGCTATAGCGAATAGCATAGCGTAGCACTCATGTGTCGCTATATGATTGATAACGAAAAATAGCGGGAAAGGGCGAGATTTTTGTATTTTTTTTTTGGTAAAATATACATATAAAATATCTCTAAAACTTTCTTCTAGTGTATCGCTAAACATGAAATAGTGCGTGCTATGTCATCGCTATCGCTACGTAGCGTATCGATAGCTTGTCGCTATCGTCCGCTATTCGCTATTGACAACTATACTCACAATAATTAGTCTTTAGTGTTTTAAAAAACAATTATAATTGTCAAATAATCAGTTGCATACATGTTCAGGGAAAAACTCTTTATTTAAGAAACATTAAGATCACTTATTTAATCCATTGTTAATAAACCTTAAAAACATGATAATTGGAATACCATATACCAATTTTACAGGAAAAGCATTGGCCCACAAATACTTTTACATACACTATGTTAGTTGATAAGATATCATTTCATATTATAAATTGAGCACTTCAGTAAAGAATAATATATAAAAAAGTATGTGCTGGTTATTTATTGGCTAGTTTATAAAATAATCATAATTTGCCAAACACTCAAAACAGCTAATTATCTGTAGCATATTTTGTTACAGTTCATTATTTGGTTGTCATTATTCACACCTAACTACTCACAAAAATAATGAAACTTTCCAAGTCTGAAGTGGTCAACAATAGAACTTGTACCTGCAAGAAACTACTTTGATCAACAGCCTCAAATTCATCTCGAATGTACAAAGGCGCACCAGATATGACCCTTGAAAGTTGAAACATACATTTCATCTTTAAATATCGAAGACCATGATTCTTAAGTTGAATTGTTATTTGAAAATATGTCTATGGGATAAGGGAGTCTAACATGACGCACCAAATATGACCCCTGCAACATACATTTCAGGTAGCCGATTAGCCAAATAACATTTAAATCAATCAGTAAGTAAATAAGAAAAAATTTAACATGTGCAAAACAATAACTTCTTTTTATCAGATCTTGTAAATTTAACATGTGCAAAACAATAGTATCTTGGTCATCAAATAAGATTAAAGAAACAAGATCAATAAAAGAGATTGAAGCAAATACCATTGTCATATCTAAAAGGAAGACCACAAATTCCAGCAACCACAATCAACCCCAATATGAACCAACTAAAAGAACTTTCAGATAAAAGACCTTATCATATACATATATAAAAGACCAACTCTGTATTGTATTCTCAAAGAAAAACCTAATAATGGATGTAATTCAAATCAAATTAATTAAAGGCCAAGGTAGAACATAAAAAGTTACATGGTCCAAAGTCCGATGGTCATGTTATTTATTTACTTGTTTTTTTCTGACTTAGTTTGACTATAAACAACAAACCAAACAGTTCATTACGTTTTGAATAACCGAACCTGCAAACAATTTTTTTCATGGTTGTAAAAATCGCGCCTAGGCGCCGATTACTCAACGAGTAATCCTCGACTACTCCCCGTCTAGTCCGAATACTCACAAGTCGCACTGCCTAGCGAGTTTTACAACCTTGATTTTTTTTTTTATAAAACTGATTGTGGAAACAAAACGATGAGCTGTTTGGATGGTTTCACGTTTCAAATCGAATCATGAACACCATTCGTATATGCTTCTTTTTTTTTTTTTAAGCATTAAATAATTTTTTTTTGCCAAATCTGAAACCTTTTCAAGAGCTATACCCTTTGTGTGTTATACATCCATCTCAATATTGAAGTTACTCATATCAGCATGGGTGCCCTTATGTTCCAGTAATCCAGTAATTCAGGAAAATTACCCTTGTATCTCCCTAATATGATCAATGGTCTGTTATAACATAGACATGAAATGGTTGAAGGATAAATCTGTAAAAAATGACGAGTGAAATGAGCAACTTTAACCTTAAACCAGAAAAAAAGAGGTGTGCACAAGCATACTTCTTGACCATATGGACGATAAATTAAAATGTTGGTCATTATTGAAGAAGAAGCTTTAGATGCCTACATTTGCATTCGAGTTTCAATCGAATATGATATATAAAACATATACAACAATACTCATCAGTGCCTTCTTAGAGGCTAAAATCTTTCAAGTCAATATCATAAAAACAAAGCCAAACACACCTTGCTCGAGTGTTTTCCAGAAATTGAAGAAAGATAAGAAATTGCATGATATGAATAATCTGTGTTAGGAGAGTGCAAACTTGATATTCTCAATTGATGCATGACAAATCAGACCATAGCAAATTAAAGCGTAAGATAAAACAACTCATAGAAGCTATACATACTTGGTTAATGTACTTGGTAACATGTTTCACTTACCTTTAATTTATAATATACTTCAATACCAATTTTCATTGCTTCTTTAAAACTCAAAGCATCAACAAGAACAAATACAACCGCAAAAATAACACAATATGTCTACGCAAAAAGCTTAGTAAGAAATCGGAAATTAACAAACATCACAAATAATGCTTACCGTAAAAGCATTTTTTTAGAAAGAAAAAAAAAAAGAAAACTTCTTAAAGCATCTAAAGAATAGCGGCGGCTTAGCAAGCATGTTTATCGACACTTTCTTTGACAAGTTAAGTATGTGAAAAAGAATGAATTACCCGCGTCATAAAAGGCATTATGATGACCCTTGCTCACAATTTCAAGCATTCGCAAGAAGTAATGATTAGAGAATGAATCTGAAAGTAAACAAGGAACTAACATAAGGCAATTACACTTCAAACTCGAGAACAAGATGCTTATTTTCTAATACTTGAGCAGTAGAATAATAAATTTGAAAATTTAAAACTATGTTCCCCTAAATCATAAGAATAATAAAAAAAATTAACTGTTAAATACTCCATAGTTAAGAAACGCAAACCCTAACAGACCAGAATCAATTATACACAAGCATTCAAAGTTAAACCATATTGAAGCGTAATCGAGCATAAATCAAAATATAAGGGTACCTTAGCTTCGAGACCATAAACACGGCTCTGTCTATGAATTTAAGAAATTTCATCAAATTGGTATCTTAACAGTGGGTGGGCTGGAAACGCAGGGGGATGCCAGACGCTTCATTTGCAGGCAATAATCAATGAATTATGATGATAGGTTTGGTAATGAATCATTGTAACAGCTTGCTTTGTAAGAAGTCGGAGAAGGAAAAAGGGTAGTAATGTAAAAGTGGGTTGATATTACAAAGGAGGAGGTAGGTGAAATGTCTAAATTACCCTTCTAAGTGTCTTAATTGTCACAAGTTTCCCCATAATACCCTTAAATTTCTTGCTTAAATATGTTGTACATGGTGCTTGTTAAGTTGTACGGAGATGAAAATGACCATGTTGGCCATCACTCCTCCTTTATAATGTATTATAGATAGGTGTTAATAGAAATTATACCGCTCCCTATTTCCTATTAGAAGCACACCATTTTGCTTTTCAGGATGTCACATAAAATATGGATCATTTTCTTTTAAGTTATAATAAAAAACTATTTAATTGGTCGTTGTCTACGATTAAATTGCTTTTTGGTCGTTGTCTACGATTAAATTGCTTTACCAAAAAGAAGTTTAGATCGCTGTCGTGTTGACTTAGTTTTGTAGTCATATTTTTCGGTCTAACTTATACTAAAAAGATGTTTGTTTTTTATACTATAAGGGTTGCATCATAAAGAATCCGGGTACCCCCTCCATCAACGATGAGTTAGATATGCGTTAACAATAATTTATAAATTAAAAAAAAAAAGCATAAAGATACGAATTTCAAACACATCTATACATATAATAAACCAAAGCCATTTTAATGACATGGCATTCAAAAAGGATATTCTCTTTATTGAGTGTGCCATGTGTCATCCCATGTGGCAAGGCCTTTATTTTAGGAAAATAATAATTTAAAATTTAAAAACAAAATTAGATTTTTATCTCTAATGTTTCATCCCATAACTTTTAAACGGTAATATCTTTTATACACGGGATTTTTTAAAGAAAAAAATTACACCAAATTAACGAGTGTTTTATTATCTTTCCAACGAGTACCATAGTGCTATATAAAAAACGGAGAAAAAAACGAATATTTTTTGTAACCCGACAGGTATTGTGTCAGGTTTGGAATTAGTTTAAAAAAAATTATGGGTTTGGGTCGGGCCTGGGATTAGGTGATACCCGACCCAATTACCCTTTTTTTAATATTAGAATATGATAACTTATGGCATAGATTTGTTTAAAATAATAATAATAATAATAATAATAATAATAATAATAATAATATTCATTAATCATATATTGGCAGATGCCATTTTTATAGTTTAGATACTTCTAATTTTATTCACTTTGCTTAGATTTCTCAACCCGGGACGCTCCCGGGGTATAAACTAGTAAAAAATAGATCCAAACCATGACAAGAAAATCTTTTAACAGTAGCACCAAAACATAAGGTTAAATTTATAAACATAAACAACTTTTACCATAGTTTAACTTTACATCCACGTAATTTCTTTCTTAGCGTGTCCCGAACATAGTGCAAATGAAATCGGGATATGTGGCTACAGGCAGAGGTCTTCGTCTTTTCTCCAATTGAAGGCCATAAAAAATGAGTAGAAAGAACTCTGGAGGACTACCTTCGCGCTGCATGACTAAGGAGAGAGCTAAAATCGAATTGTCAATGATTCGAAAACATTCGTTGCTAAATTGGACCGCTTCAACCGGAAGCAATTCCGCTGGAGCATACACGAAGAACCGACCTGCAAGGTTTGGTTGTATAACTGAAACAAATCTTATACTTTCAACTCGCTGAAGCATCAAATCGCCGATTAGATTAAACCTGTAATTAACCACAGCAACGTACCCTTGATTACAATATATCAACTCCCTCAAGCCAGCTTCTGCTCCTAAATCCATCCCTTCCGATAACATGGGATTCAACAAAGTTTCTGTTTCCAAACCCAAGTGCACTGGTACGCCGTTAATCAGAGTTGAAAACACAGTATATTCGTCTTCTACCCAGACGAAACAACCATTGACACGTGACGGTTCAACCCATGGATACATACAATGTTCACTTCTATAAACGGGCGTTGTAGAGCTCTCTCAGATAAACTTGACCAATCCCAGCAGTTAAAACCTTCCGCATTTTCATAAAAGAAGGATGGGGAGGAAAAAAGTATCATCCGGATTCGTTCGGAACACTTAGGATCAGTTGAAGATGAGGTGGGGATTATCAAGTATGTTTAGATCTGATTAACTGCAAAACAGAACACCGTTAGGCTCGTCATAGTGGAGATGGAAGTTCTCTCTGTGACCACCCTCCGGCGTGAGAATAAGTATAGGTTTGTGAAATGATAAAGTAGAGAGACAAGTGTTTGGTTCGGAGGTTTAACATGTCATTAATGAGGGTTTAGTTGGAGTATTTATACTTCTCTTAGTGGGCTTTGGATGTTTAAGCCCCATGGGCTTTTCCTCCGGAGCTGTGCATCGATCATACTAAATATTGGTTCGGCGTTCGACCATAAACCGTATATTCTCTTCAAGTCCCCGAAGTCATTTTGAGTCTTTAAGAATTAAAATGGACTTTGTGTTGAGAGATGTATGTTTTTGTTAGGTTCGTGCTTCGGCTTCGGAGTTATTGATCAACAGTTGGCGTCGTTCACCTAAGATGGTGGGTGTTAGTTGTTGTCATTCACTTCCTTTTGGAGAGTCACAACCGGATATCTTTAGCAAGCGCCATCTGATGGGACTCGTTGATTGGCCCGATGTTGCATGTGGGCGTGTGATGATGATGGTTTCGCAACCGTCCTTTTGTATCCATTTTTTAGTATAAATATATGATTTCGAATTCACTTTATCACTTTTTACCTCATAATATTACTCTCAATCTTCATCAAGAATCCTCTATTTATGAGAAGTGGAGGAAAGAAGTGTTCCTATCAGAAGTGTGGGGTAGAATGGATAGAAAGGTATCTCCAAATAAGAAGTGGAAGCCTCTATTTATAGGCAAGCTGACAGGCCAAGTACGACCGTGCTTGCCCACTTGGATAACTGTCTTGTCAGTTTTGGTCTGTTGAGCCTTGTGGTGAACGTTTTGGGTGGTGCACGACCGTGCACCCCTTGAGCAAGCCCGTGCATGTTGGCTTTTCCCTTATGTTGACTCCGAATTGTTGATTTGTTGACCAGGAACCAGTACACGGCCGTTGCTCGGGTGTACGTTATCTGATGCTGTCTTCGTAGTCTTCAGTGTTTAATAAATATTATTTATAAATAAATAATATCTACAAAACTTTGCATGTGGGAGTCATGGTTTTTGTACCATGTACCCTTTTGTCCCTAGCCACAACTTTGTCTCTTATGAGAAACTTGTTTTCCACTCATCTCGTATATGTACTATTTTTATTACTACCTTTTGCATTTCAGTTCCAACAACCTGCATTTATTAATTATAAAAGATTTAGTTGTATTTTCCTATGATAATAGCATGATTTTGGTGCAAATTACAACACATCCGTGACAACCTGACCTTTCACTTTTCATAAATGTACACTTTTAGTCCATCGACTATATTTAATTTTCACTTTCAGTCCTTATTATCATTATTTCATTTTATTTTAAAATATCATTCAAAATGAACCTATATATGTTTACAAATGCAATCTATTTTCAAGATATGTAAAATTTGGTTTATAAAAAAAATGATCATATGTTTTATATAGATTTTTAGTTAAAATAATAAATAATATGATATTGAAACAAAATGTCAAGGCATAAGTCCTTGTGATGGTCAAATTTTGACAACCTAAAATATATGTTTCATTGTTATTATTAAATGAGAATTGATTAAGCAATAAATATTGACAACCTATTCTTAATTACTACCGGAAGTTTCACGTCGGTTTCATGGCTTACTTTATGGTCATAATGACCATTAAGGTATATTATGATCATTTCATGAACAAAACACAAACCTTTAGTCTCTCAAATGCCTTTTGGGGTTTTTTTTCTAACACCAAGTCATAAGCAATAATTGACCATCAATACGTCAATAAATTTGTTTTACTATTAGGTAGTGTTTGGTACGAAGGAATGAAAGGAGGAATAGAATGGACCATTACGAGGTAATAAAAAATAGTGTGTTTGGTTGGTTGAAGGAATGGAATCACCCATTCCACAAGGCATTCCATTCCTTCAAAACCATTCCATCCACCCCCTCATGTTTTTTTTCATTCCATCTCTCATTCACCCTTTACTAACAATACCATAACCCACCAACCACCACCACCATCGTCACCACCCATCACCGTTGCCCACCACCTACCACCGTCTCCCACCACCGTCGCCCACCACCGCTTCCACCACCACCCACCACCGTTGTCGCCGCCACCAACCACCACCACCCACTACCTTCACCCACCCACCACTGCCGCCACCCACCCACCACCGTCACCATCCAACACCACCCAACACCGCCCACCACCGTCGCTCACCACCTACCACCTTCACCCACCCACAGCCGTCGTTGCCACCTACCCACCATCACCGCCATCCACCTCCACTCATCGCCATCATCGCCACCACCCACCACCGCCGTCGCCCCCACCACCACGCTACCGCCACACACCACCACATACCATCACCGCCGCCACTACTCACCATCGTCGCCCACCCACCATCACGACCGTCCTCCTCCACCTTCCACCATCGCCACCAGTGCTGCCGCCACCCACCACCACCGCTACCGCCACATATCACTACTGACCACCACCCACCACAACAACTCACCACCGATTTTTTCCTTCGTCTTTTCCTGTCTATTCAACAACACAAAGTAATGTTTTTTTTTCATTCCTACATGGCAACCAAACAAGACATGGAATGGTAATGATCGATGCCATTACCTTGTCCATTCCATTACCTCGTCCATTCCATTCCCTCATCCATTCCATTACGCCATACCAAACAGACCCTTAAATTGTATGTTACAATTGTGAATTCATACTCTTATTAGTCTTTATATTCTCAATACCTCATACCATCTTGATATTCTCATTAGTCTCTTGGATTCCTCTTAGTTATAATCTTTGGATTCGTTATATAATATGTCGTAGCCGCACCATCGATCACCCTGTCTAGCTAGTCACCACCAAACACACACCATCGAACCCGTCTCTTTCACCATTTCCAGTTCAAGTTTTATGTTCACAAGTTCAAGCTCAAAGTCCTTAAGTATCAATTCTTAAACCCTTGTTTCCTACTAGTTTTTGGTATGGTTTTCATCTTTACTTTTTGTTTACATTTTATATACATTTTTTTAGAACGAATCTTTGTCACCCAACCCATTTATATAGTAAATGTTTTGTTATAATAATACATAAAGGCTAATCTTTCATCCATGATTTTTTTTCAAACATATATGTACACACAATAATAATTACTTTTGATGTCAAAATATATATACATACACACGATGTTAATTTTTCACAGGAACTAAATATTGGTTCACTACACTTATCCATTTTTTGGTATATATATATATAAACATTATACATGATTTTAGACAAACTACAAAAGTCTTGGCATATGGATTAATTGTTTTATTTATTCATGCAAGGTCAAATTTATAAAAATAAGTTCTTCGTTTTCTATAAACTTCTATATGTAAATCATGATTTTAAAAGTTAAAGAAAATGAAGAAACCTTGATGTCTTTTATGCGAGTTATGACTCGGGTTAAAATAAATATTATTAGTTGTTAAATAAATAAATAAACCCCAAACATAATTCATACACAAGAGTACAAGTTTGTGTTATGACATTTTACCATATAATCGTGTGTGTATATATATATATATATTCCATATAAATATATATTTTCAAGAAGTTTTACACTATATTTCAACAGTCGTTGAGTTAAAACATTTGGAAACATAACTAGTAAATCATGATCAGTTTAGTTGGGTGAATAGGATACGTAACCAACATGCACGCTAGAAACACTCATATAGATCTTAAAGTGATAATGTATACTTTAGGGCATGGGTAGCGTGATGCACATATACATCTTCAGACTTTGCTACATGGTTGCTATATGCTTGTGTTTGCTTTTCGCTTACATGTGAGTATATCTTTTCCCCCTTTTACCGTTTTACTATTTTGGGGCGACTCATGTACTTACTATCAAGTTTCTATTTCCTTTTACTAAAATAGCAATTCTTATGTGGGTTTGCTTGTGTCATTTCGTGTATCTATGACTTGTCAAATCATTAACCGTTGCGGGCTGGCATTTCAATGAATAGTACTGTGGTATATACCCTTGTGACTCTGTTGAGAGTCCTCATCATTGCTATGTATTACAATACTACTAGCGCATACTATATATATCTGCTTTCCTTTCATAGGGTTGATTTGACCCGGATACCACTTATTATATTTTGCAAAATAACACATGAATTGCTAAATTTTCCTTACTATATGTATCAAACGGGTATGCTCACCAATACATGTTTGTATTGAAAAAATTATTTTCGTACATGTTTCAGGTTATTTGAGATGCATTCGTTAAGCTTTCGGTTTCATATTTAGATTTTGATTCATTGTATTTCAGTTTAGGTGACATTTAGAATCGTTGTATTTCATTTCAATGTAATAAATTATTTAATCAATGTATCAATATTTACACTTTTAGTCCATGAGCTATTGAACAATCGTCACTACGTGACACCTCGATGTTTCCGCCATCGGTTGGGGTGTTACAACATCAGTGCCCGAAATGACTGTTGAATAAATTGGTTGGTACCCGAAATTCATACCAGCTCCGGATGGAGCAGAAAGTGAGAAAACCCTTAAGTGGGAAACAAAGTTTCCTTTACACTTTGAAGTTTTGTTTCACACCCCGCCAAGGAGGAATCACAGGGCGCAACACGAAAGGTTTTCAAGCACAAGATTCAAGAAAACATCGAAAATAACATAAGTTTTGGATACCAAATTGTTTAAAAGTTTACAACCATAATAAAATGCATAGTTCAAAATTCGAGTGTTTCAAATTTAAAGATCACAAAAGGGGTATCCGAGATGCATGCTCAGAACATATCCCAAGTTCCATCCACACAATTAGTTACCAGAAAAACATGCATAAAAACTTTGTCAACATAAAGTCGGTGAGTTCACAAGTTTAAGATAGCTGTAAACGTAAAGTTAATGAAATCCATGAATGATCAATCAATGTCTAGCTAAGACAATGACAATAATGAACGATCATGAGCCCATAACCAAACCTTGACGAGCTGTGCCTCACACATTGTACAATATGTATATGGGTTAGAGCGACTAACCAAGAGTGGGGGTGTCAACCCAATAGATCTATTCAAGTGTTTCATGGCTAAGTCCATAGCTAATGGTTATAGTAAATTAAATAACACGAGGGATTCATGAGTACACTAAACATATTGTCTCATGTACAAAGGTCTACTAGGAATTCATTCTTAAACTTATGTAAATAGTGCATGTCTTTCCACAAAATATAAAACAGTAAAAAGGGGCCGTGAAACTCACCTCAAGTCCGTGCAAAAAGGCTAGCAAGTAAAGTCCAAGATGTCAAGATCCGACCTACAAGTGTACTATGTACATGTGACACTTTAGGCCTAAGTTTGATGATTGATATGTGTTCACCCAACTTATAATGTTGTTCCCATTTGTTAACTCGGATTAATGTTGGTGACTCATGGTTTAATAAAATGTTAAGTCATAGTTTTATTTAAAATCAACCTCTCTCACACTATACTTAACCCCCGGAACTCGTTTTTTTGTCCTAAAATCTACCATTTCCAAGCTTTAAACATCCTTTTTAGCAAAATCTAACGTGTGTTATTCATGCTAAGCTTTTATCATGTCGTTATTTTGATCCCTAAAGGTCCAGACCTGGTTTTATAAAGTTTGTGTTTTTGAAAACCTTTGAAAAACAGTTTTAAAACGAGTTTAATCCTTTATATGAGTTCTATGTGAAGGATTCATGCAAATAACGGTTTTTGATGATTAAAACATTGGGATTCTTGTGTGTTTGATGTTTTGTTGATATGAATAGGTTGTTAGGGTGATTATCTAGGATTTTAAAGGTTGTTTGATGTGTTATGATGATAATATGCGTTTTGACCCGTTTGAATGCATTAGGAGGATTTAGGATGTTATGAGATGATTTGATGATTGTATGATGTTAGGGTTTATGCTACAATGATGTAGTAACAATAGAATGATGATTTGCAACGTGGTTATTTGATGAAATCTGATTATTTGCCATTTAGGGTAAGTTTTGCATGCATTGATGTGATGTTTCCATAATATTATTCCATTTTGGGAAATGCTTGCAATTAGGGGGTTAGGCTGATGATAAATTGGGGGGTTTTTGTTTAGGATAAGTTGATTGATGATTATGGATTGATGTTGGGTGTTTTTACATGCTTCGGATCTGATTTGGAGGGTTAAACGCGTGAAAGGGAGCAACACTGCTGTAGGGGGCGAATAGCCTAGCTAGTCACATGCAGCAAGGGGCGACTAGTTGGCTAGTCGCCTCTGATGAGTACTAGTCGCCCTACAGGGGGCTACTACCATTGCTAGTTGCCAGTTTGATACCTAGTCGTGTGTTTTGCTGCTGTAAGTGTATTTTGGGACCCCGAAACATGATTTGACACCTAGGAACATATTGTGAACCTCGTGACATGTCTAGAAACCTAATAACACGTGTTCGAACTCGTACATGCAGTATGTGAACTGTATGCTAGACTTAATTACTTATATTTAGCTAACACGGGGGATGTCGGGTCTTGTCTTGTGTAGTCAGATTAACGTTCAAACATGTTTTCAAACGTACTTGGTTATGGTTTGGACATTCAGGGACTAGTTAACCTACGAGTTATTAGTCCGTATACTTACATACATCTTATGATAGGTCGCCGGTATTAGGGACTATCATAGCATTGGTTTAACTGTTTTCAAGAAACGCAACTTAAGGTGAGTGTCACGGTCCCACTTTTACTGATTTTACTTTCGAGGGAGAAACATTCTACGTACTTTGGATTCATAAAGGTCATGTTATACGATGGTTATTGTTGTTTACTATACGGGCGTTTCATCTTAACTCCCAGGGGAAACCATGAATATGTGGGTATACATAACGGGGGAAATGTGGATAGATCTATTAGGCTTGACTAACCCCACCCGGGTCGGCTAGTGGTCGGACGGGTGCATATTGTCTCTAGCTTTCGGGCCTACCGAGGATGGCGGTAGCTCAACATTCTGGGCATACATATATGGTTACATGTCAGTAATGGTTTCTAATCGTAGCAGTAACGATACTTAACGTCTAACTAACATTCTTATAACATAGTAGTAATGTGAATGACCTTTGAAAACTTATGGAAATGTTGTATAAAAACTTGTGAACTCACCAGCATTATATGTTGACATTTTTTGACATGTTTTCTCAGGTCGTTAAGGTAGCAGCACATGGGCTAGGCGCACAGGTCTTGCATGGCGTCTAGGGTTTCTAGTTGCATGTTTTTGAATAATTTCAGACTACGCTTATCTTATTTTGGGATTGTAAACTTGTCTAAGCTTCCGCTACTGGTTTTATGTTATTAAAAACTTAATGGTTTGGTTTACGTATTTTACATATAGTTGTCGTTTATTGTGACCGTTGACTTGGATCCTAGTGTGTCACGCGTCTCGCGGTAAAACCCCGCACGTGGAATTTGAGGGTGTGATACATAGCCATCTTCCAAAGAAACCTAAGTATCCTAACCCCAAATCCGACAAGAGTTTGTCAAACACCAACCCAACGTTATCCTAGCTTAAATATATAAAAGGTTTGTTTGTTATATTTAGATGTTGTCTAGCAATTGGTAAGAGTTACATACACCCCCACCCGTGAAAACTACTTAGTGATAACGCGTAATCAATATCATCCATTAATTAAATATTTAAATTGTCCCAATCTGTTATCACAGATTTTACAAATTAGAATTGTTTGTACCAGATCTTAACTCGTTTGTAGGATGTTCAAATGTTGAATGTCTACTTTAATTTGATTGATTTGGTGGTTTATTTGTTAGTTGCGTTTACTGTTAGTGTGATTGGTTGATTGTTTAATCTGGTAGGGCTAAATTGTCCGGTTAGGTCTTCCCTAAATACAGTGGCAAAGCTTGACCCGAAGGTTCGGGGGGTCGGAAGTCACTAGTTTCGGGGGGTCGAAACCCTATATTTTCAAAATTTTCTATACGGATACTATATAATCGGAACTTCTGCGCGAAAATCCGAGGGGGTCGGCCGCCCCTCCCCGCCCTTACTATGCTGCGCCAGTGCCTAAATACCGACTAAATGTTGTGTTGTGTTCTCACCGTAACATGCGGGCACCCTACTAATATAATAATACTTGTTTTAGCCTTACAATGTGAGGCTCAGGCTTCTTTCTTAATAAGCTTCGACTTAGTCTCGAGATCATTTAAGCTTAACTCAATTCGATCTTTTAACAAGGTCCGATCTTGAGTGGCTCACAAGGCGCATCGCTCGTTTACACCCCACCCCTATCCCAATTTTGAGTACCCTTCCACACCAGAGTAAACGTAGACGGTCACAGTTCCAGACCAATTTTTGCACATTCGTTGACTCTGTAAAGAGAAGCATAGAACAACGATAACTGGAATCATAATAACATTAACAGCATAAACATATACAACATAGAGCACATAATCAAATACATGTTACTTGGTTCCAAAGGCCTAAAAATATCCAGAAAGCATTCTTAAAATCATCCTTTTAGTACTAAGAACATAATATAATGGTCGTAGGCATTGGTTTTTCCGCTCCTGATTATCGCTCCTTGTATGGCTTTATACTGCAGGATACTTCCTACTGGAAATTTGTGATAAAATAACTTAATCCACAGGAGCAGTAGTTCACTAAAGGCCTGCAAGCATAATGAAAACGTAAAAAATAACCAGCGGAAAGTTTGATGGATATGGATACCGTAAGCGTGTAAAGAAAGATATAATCTTGTGAGATCAGACATTAGTATCATAATAAATAGAATAACTTAACTTTACATATCAAATTTGTCACTGCTTAACTCAAGTCTCAGGTTTGCATTAAAGCAGAATCTTTTTGGCTGTTAAAAAAGCATATGCATTATCCAAAGAATTAAAGTGAGACATAACTTAAACAAGAAGAGAATGGTCAGCAGAGGACTCAGATTCGATTCCAACTTCCATTGGTTTTCTGTCTTTAATCTCCTTGAAGGCCACATGACCGGCATAAGTTGTGTGTGTTTCACCTTGTCCCGCTGCTTAGCGGATATTGGTGAGGTGCCGTGACTTTACTAGTAATGGGTTCTCACGATTACTCAAGAAAAAAAAGGCGAAGGTGTATTCTTTTTCTTAAAGCTCCCAATAAGAATATAACTACATAATAGTGTATTAGAAAATTTAGAGACGTCTTATAAACAAAACCGTTGAAACTAACGACGTACAAGAACTTGCATCAAAATCCTATGCAACCAAAACGGAAAGGTTCTGATAAATTTAAATGCACAACTTGTCACATGTGGCACAGACAAGATCAAATAAATAGTAAAAACGATTCATGGATGTTTGGATGTGTAATTCCAAAGTTGATAATGTGGGTTAAATAACCAAATCAAAATTTATGTAACCTTGCATTTATCTTAGTAATCAATTAACCAACTTTATTACTACAACCCCTTACTTGGTTATCAGGAGACCAATTTAACCTATAAAATCACAAATTACAATCACTTTATCCGAAAAGTTCTAAACTTTGACCTTAAACAATAAAAAGATTAGTAGAATCATAACTAGTTTACCAATTACCCGAACAATAAAAATTGTGTGTCAAGTTATCCTACACAGTGTAACAAAAATGAGAAGGGTGAGAAGGATACAAAAAACACAATAGATCTCGAAATATGACACAATGAGCCACAAAATATAACACTATTTCGAAAAATATAACACAATGCTGAAGAAAAATACACAATGAATCGCAAAAATGGCACAATGAAAATAAGAAAATGACATAATGCTACGTAAAAGACACAATGATATAACATAAATTCTAAAAACTACAAGCTAAAAATCCAAAAAAGCGAAAACCTAAAAACTAACATCGCAGGTTCGATGAGACGGTTCAAATGTCGCTTGAATGAGTTCAATCGGAGTCCGTTTGATACCCTTCCTACGACTTCCTATTTTTCTTTCACTGTCTTGGTTTTAAAAAGCGCGAAGCGCATAAAAGCGACGAGATCTAAAACCGAGGCGCAAAGTGCAGAGCGCAAAGCGTAGGGCTTTTCGTACGCGAAGCGCAAGACGATTATATAATTTTTTCTATATATCCTATAGGTTTTTAGCATCCTTACCCCAAAATATAGATATAAATAAGGTTTATATATGATTTAACTTAAATGTATAACCTTTTTAGCTATATGTATAACACTTTGAAGCACAAAAACACCCATGTACGAAAAGCGCTTTTTTCTGCGCTTTTTGTACACTGCGCACCTTGAGTGGCATAAGGCGCATGGATCTACACCTCAGGTCGCCTCACGCTTAAGCGCGCCTTTTAAAACCTAGTTCACTTCACTATGTATTTAATCCTAATCCTAACAATTGTAACTCCAGTAATATTTAGGATTGCTTATTTCCCAAGTGATCATATTTCTTGGTGCATCGAAAAAGATTACAACTTTATCCTTACAACGAAATAAATAAGCTAATTATCGTAACGTATATAAATATATCATCTATCCAACCAACCAAATTGTCAAAATCAACTTTAGAAACATCAATGTACATACTATTAACTCATGACATCAAAAGTCATAAAAAAGGCCCACAAATTAATCTACTTATCTACACACTTAAGTAGCCATCAAACATATCAATATTCAACTAACCAATACACATAGAAAACAATATGCAAAACCTTATTAATCACTTATCTAATTATTAAACATTGACTTAAATACCCCTATTGGTTAATTATCAATTTATCATCTAATCAATCTTAATTAATATTAATACCTTTCAAGAAGAGGAGTGTTTTCTACCCACACAATGAGGGCTTTGATCAAAATTCTTAACAGGGTATTTAGCAGTGACCATACCAACTTCAAACACAAGATCATCACCGTTAATCTTGATCCCAGTAATCCCCCACCATTGAAAGAAAGCTTTGACCTTGATGCCCTTAAGTTCTTGGATCCGATTGGCTACGATCTTACCGGTTACTTGTTTGGAATAGGTGGCGAGGTAGTTGTCAGGAGGGAGGATGAGGCGGCAAGGGGAGCCCAGGTCGACGGAGAAGTCGCCGGAAGAGTGGTTGAGGTTGTAGGAGAGGACGTCGGTGGGGAGGAGACCGATGGGGAAGCCGTGGTGGGTGAGGACGGAGTGGGCGGTTGTGGGTAAGGGTTTGGTTGGGTTAGGGTTTGAAGAAGATGGAGAGATGATGGTGATGAGGAAGGTGAAGAAGATGATGGAGAACGTGGTTTTAGCCATGGTGGTGGTTTAGAGAGAGAGAGATATTTTTGGGATGATGATGAGATCGATTTAATAATAATAATAATGGTATGGGTGAAGATGATTTATTTATGTGTTGGACGTTTGCATCTTTGACTAAGCTTCGGTGGGGAGGTTCATAGTTTGTAACGTGTTGTTTGTTATACTGTCTTACGGTGTTCCCGAGTTTAGGTGTTGTTTGTTATAGTCTCTTAGCGGTGTTGCCAAAGCATCATAGCCTGGCGGCAATTTGTCATTGGGTGGTGGAATATGATCACGTGGTAATATTGGTGGATGATGATACTTTAGTGGTCCGTGAGTGATTCTAATTGGCCGTTCAAAAAACAAAGTCAAGTGATGCATCCGGTGGAGCTACGTCTAACATTCTTGGCCATTCTGTATTGATTACCCATCCCACCTGGATTGTGGATCTTCCCAGGTGGAACCTCCATATGGCCTCCGCTCTAGCTCCCCCCAATTTCACCGACTGAGCTAGGCTTCATCACCAACTAACCAGAATCGAGTTGTGGTTTACACATCTAAACTTTGGGCTTCAGCTTTTTTGTAGTTAGTTTTTTATTGCATCGATGATACTTCACTTAGTTGGACAGATGTTAAGTTTTTTTTTTCTGTTAAGTTCATATGAAAATAATTATTTGCCGCTCTATTTAAGAAACTAAAAAACAAATTTTATAAACCCATCATCTTCTCCACCGCTCTACCCCTCATCGATCCCCACCTCTCTCTTTATCTATCTCTCTCAACCAGTGGCGAAGCTTGACCCGAGACTTCGGGGGGTCGGAAGTCACCGGAGGGTCGGAAAACACTTATTTCGGGAGGTCGCAACCGTATATACCAAAAAATTTCTACACGAATACTATATAATCAGAACTTCTGAGTGAAAATTCGGGAGGGTAGGCCGCCCCTCCCCGCCCCTTAAAAGCTACGCCAGTGCTCTCAACCATCTACTACCACCACCACATCCCATGTCGTTACCTTACTAGCTATCATGGGATCTTCAAGGATAGATCTCCCTTCCACAAAAGCCCACATCACATGTTGTAAACAAAGAAGTATAAAGCGATTTGTGAATTATAATTGTAACCTTATATTTTTTATTGTTATATCTAATATGCAATTTCAGACATCAAAACTATTTACAAAAATTTATGAATTATATTGTTTTTTTTATACAATTCATGTAATACACATGTCTACAGTGACGAAACTTGAACGGGGTTGGGGGGGGGGGGGGGATGAAAATATTACACATAAAAAAAAATGTGTAAAGGAACTGTTGTTTAGAGCCTTAAGAGGTAAAGCAATTCAGCTTGGCTAGTATTCTTTTAGCATTAGGTGACTTAAATTTATTGGATAAGTTGTGTCACCAACATTGCTAATTATCATATATATAATTTTAGATTACGGGGGTACTAGTTTTAAAGACTGTATTACATACATATTATCATCGAAATTTCGAGTCACCATCCTTGATCAAGGACATTCAAAATCACCAAATTACATATAAGTTAAAGTAGTAGTGATCAAACGTATTGTACGATTACATATTGTAAAATTACATATTCTAGGTTATCATGAAACATAGTACATGAACAATTTTCGATACTTGTTTCTTTTAATTCAAAATCCAATAACCATTTACTAGCATAAGCAGATGGGCCTTTCTTTAGTATGGGCTTAAAACAAGTATCAGATCATCTTGGGTTCATTGTCAACTGGCGATCAGAAATACTCAGAAAATAATGTTAAGCCCAACAAGAATATGTCTCAAACCATATTATTTTGGATTTTATATATTTAAATAGATAAAAAGGACAGTTGCTAATTTTTGGTCACATAATATTTTATTTCCAAATTCATGAGATTGGTTCAGTCCAAAGCTGTGCATTCTTGACCTTTGAAACACTCTCCAACACCTCAAATGGAACAATGTCTCCCATTACAATCACCATCTTGGTTTCCAAGTCCACTTGGTAGGATGTGACTCCTGTTTTTCAATACCAATAATTTAGAACTACATTATTCTTATTGGGATAATACATAAATCTTCATAAATAATTAGATAAAAAACAAAAAAGTTATTATATAATATGAAAGAAGCTATATTTTGTATCTTGAGTATTGGTTTCTTGCTAAGAATAATAAAGTAGAAAAGATAAAGAAGATGGATAAAATATGATGATTGCATTTTTGTTTTTATTTTTATGTTTCTATTTTTATATAACCTAACTAGTGAAACAAGGGATGTTTGGATTAACTTATATTTTGGGTTCTTTAAGCTTATCGAAAAAAAAAAAAGAGTTTAATTTTAATTATTTTATCAGTTTATCAACTTGTGCTTGTTAATAGGGGTGGAGGCTACGTTATAAGATGTAAAATAAGTTTATTTTTTATTTTTTGATTAATAATGTAGTTTTTATCTTTAATCATAAATTTTGGGTTTACATGTATGCATACCGATTTCGATTTTGGCTTTGCAATCATTTTTTACTTTTACCATTCAATCCAGGACAACGAAAATTACATCAAGATAATGGGTAGACGGGCAACAAGCTGCGCCGCCACCCCTTTCTGAATAGCAAATCCTAATCTACTAAAGACGTAGCCATGCCCACCCGAAGCCGAGGCACTACTTTTACCATGATCTAAGAATAGTTTTTTTTTTCTTTTTATTAAATAATACATTATTTAAAATTTTAAACTATATAACCATAAATAAAAAATAAATAAAAGATTTGATATTAATGTACCTTCCATCTTGGCGATGTGTCTTTGAACCTTCCTTGCACAACCATTGCAATGCATGGACACCCTTAACACGACCATCTGTACATGATCCATGATAAGATGAAATATAATTTAATACAAGATCTATCACTACATAAGCATGTATAACATGCAGTGCAAGTTGTACATTAGAAAATAACCGAAGGGAAACTATAACCAAGTTTACCACATAACTATCGCGTTACAGATTCAAAACTTTTCAAGTGCGTGTCACAATATAATTTTTTTACGATACCTCTAAACACTTGTAACTTTTACAATTTATGTGACAAAACTACAATCATTAAAAAAAACAAAGTTTATAGCCGGAGGGTCAATGGACCCTTAGACTCCATGTTATGTGCAAAGAAGATATTGTTTTGTGGCGAAGCTTGAACGGAAACTTCAGGGGGTCGGAAGTCACCTTTTACGGGGGTCGAAACCGTATATACCAAAAAAAAATTCTATACGGATACTATATAATCAGAATTTCTGAGCGAAAATTTCGGGGGTCGGCCGCCCCTCCCCACCCCTATAAAGCTACGCCCTTGGTTTTGAATGATTATATATGAAGTTTAAGTTAGAGATTACCTTAGGCTTTAGAAAGAAGGCTAGTGTTTGAGGTTTATCTGATGCATCTTTGGACTGATCCACAAGTGGTTCTTTCTCAAACCCATAATCATCTTGGATTTCAAAATTGTTAATGCAACAAAGACAAGAACTTGCACCACCTTTTGTTACACAAAAACTCTCTAGAAACCTGCCAAAACTCATCATCATCTTCTTCTTCCCCATTATTACAATATATTCTTTTAACCAATATGAAAACACAATATATATATAAATATTTATATGATCGACCCAAGAAAGTGTGGGAAAAAACGGGTCAAGACCCGAGTTTCAAGGGGAAGATTAAGTGTGTTTGTATAAAATATGATGAAGTTATAAGAAGAGTGTGTGTATATATTTATATTGCGGTGTGACGAGGTAGAAAAGACAAGTGAGAGAGCATCTAATTTCATGTGGTTATGTGCTTTATAATTGGAGAAAATGAATTTATAATGTTGCATATCTCACATGACCAAGTTGTAAAGAAAACCAAAGAGACAAGTGCCACAGCCTAGCTACCTTCATAAAAACATGTGGATATGTCTCTTCCTTAACTATTTTCTTAAATTTAAGTTATTGCCCATAATAATCATATGTCAAGTTAGAATGCTAAGTGAGTTCAGCTGGTGGAGCCAATTTGGTTTTATCCATAAGGTCATGAGTTTGACTCTTCTGAGTGACATGCCTTGTGAGTTTTTTCACAGAATTGTTGCAATAGGTGTTAAGTGGGGTGCCTTGGGCTCGAGGCAGGACGTGATACTATTAGCGTCTCACATGACATTGGTCTTCGAGGCTTAATGTCCTGACGGCCGTTCCCAAAAAAAAAAAAAAGTTAGAATAGTATATTAATTTTAAGAAATACTAAGCTAAAGAAATCGAAGTTCAGAACTTAAGATTTCGTAAAGGATTTAAATTTTTCAAGATACTTTTTACTATAATTTGGAAAACGTCAAAACATTGTTTTTTCAAGCTTTACCTTTTATCTCTAGTTTTTTTTTTTTTTTTTTTTTTTAACCAAAATTCATCAAGAGGAAGAAAAACATCATTTCCTTCTCCTCTACCACCAGTCCACCACCACTATCGTCTTCACCGCTACCACAACTTATATTTATCGTTTAGTTGTAATCCTACCACCATCACCTCCTACATTCCTTCCGCCATTGTTGATCATTGCCGCCACTTGGGATGAGCTCGGGACAGTATCGGTACCAACCGATACCGATACCGATCCCGAAAACTCTCAAAACCCAATACTGATACCAATACCGAAAACATACGGTACGGTACCGGTATGGTATCAGTATTTTACCTTAAAATACCGATACCATACCGACCTCGTACCGATACCGAAAACACCCTCGATTCGGTACGGGATCAGTATCAGTTCGGACCATTGCCTTCCAACATCTTTCTATAATTGATGTGTGTGTGTATATATATATATTGTATTTAATTTTCTTATATTGAACATATTTTTAAATTTCCATTAACTTGGTTGATGGAGAACAATATTTTCTTTTATAGATAAACAAATAGACATGTACTCCACAAAATCCTACTCCTGTTTGACATGGTGAGAGATAAACCCAACCGATAGCAAACATGTACTCGGATGTTTTAAGACTATGTAATTATTGATGTTGTATGAAGTTATATGGAGTTACAATTAAAGATAGCAAACAAAATCAAAAATTGAAATTAGAGTTGCATGATTTTTTTATAAACATGTATTAGATAAAATGTCTCCATATAAAACATATCAAACATATTTTTAAAATATATATTTCGCGCACACGCACACATACACTTCTCATATATCATATGTTTGGAATCATGATATCAAAACTAAGCGGTAATGTTTAATATTTTATATTAAAACTGATATATATATTACTTGTCAATTTATTAATCCAATTAATAATATTCCCAATAAGAATCAATGTTATACGCGTATAAACAAATACATAATAACACTACTAGAAAAATACCCCTTTCTTGACGCGCATTGCGCGTCATAAAAGGGTGTTTATGACACACAGAAAAGTGTCAAGGAAGAACATGTCAAGAAAAGTTTATGACATGCAGGCGCGTGTCATCTTTTAATGACACGCGTTTATGACACTCCTTTACGACACGCTTTTTTGACACGCATTTATGACACACTCTTTAATGACACTCTTTCATGACATGCATTTACGACATGCCTTTATGACACTAATTTTGCGTGTCATGTTTTTTTTTTACCTAAAAAAAATTCTGCAAAAAACTAATAAATCTGGATTTATATTTATATTTATAATAACAAAATCAATAAATTTCAAAATAAAATTGCATATATTATATATACCACAAAAAATTACAATTAGCATTTGTCGAATCCTACCACTAGTTACAAAAATATTGTGTCAATACATTACATTAGTCTAGACTAAACGTACGGATAACTTGAAAATAAAGGTTGCGGCATAACTAGACCACTCTTCACGAATGGCATTAATATCTGCATCCGTGTTAGCATCTACTCCTCCCACAACCTAAGACAACAGCGGGTACCGTAGAGTATCATCGCTGCATCGGTCGACTTATCGCTTAGAGTGCCACTGACGCAATACATGAAAAGGAACAAAATTGATTAGTTTTATCTGTGTACCAAAAAGAATACTTGAGGAAAGCATACAGATTTCTGCATAAATGATTAACCCATCTAATTAATTGATGAGTCAACATACTACAAACATAAGTATACACTTAACATATTCATATAGAGCTACAACTAGATAGAATCATACAAATGCACATCACAGACCAAATTGTCATGCTTCTCTTCTCTTGTATACATTTAACATATTCATATAGAGCTATACATAGATAGAATCATACAAATGAACATCACTAACAGCAGGAACACACGAATCCATCATATAAATTGAAGGTGCTAATTAAAAATAAAACATAGCATAAGCGATATTGCTGAACATCAATAAAAAAAACAATATGCTACAAAGCAGGGAAAAAAAACCTAGCAGGTTATCAATACTAAGTGCGAAAACAAAATATCGACTTACATTGGTGGAAGACTATCACGCTATCCTTGACTTGGCAAATGTGACACAAATGGCTTTAAGGTCTCTTCATCAATTCTGCCGTTGGATCGTCTTCAACCACCGCCGCTAACATTGGTGGAAGACTATCACGCTATCCTTGACTTGGCACTATAAAACCACCAATATGTGTGCACAATATGTGTGCACTATTGAGCATTGACAAATGGTTATTGTGCATAGCTGGATTGTCATTACTCGTTAGTTACAACATATTTTTCACTTTTTTGGTACATGTTCATTCCATGACACTAAAACCAGCTTCTATAAGCATGTAAATACTTTTAGGGTGTTTCGGTTTTTAATATTGTGAATGTATGGTCAAATACTCAAATAAATATTATCGTCTAAAGATAGACTAAACCTCCATATTCATTATCTTCATTACAATGCAATTTTGGACCTGTCAATGCCTTTAAAATCAGAATTTGGTTGCAACCTTCTAACGACATCATAACGCATAATTATTGAGGATAAAGAAGTACCTGAAGAAGAAGCAGATACAGATGGACGAACTATTGTGACTTGCGAAAACCTGCTGGTGCGTGCGACCCTATTGGGGCTGCTTGAACTTGAAACCAACAAACTTATTTACACCATCAGCGATCACCTGGTCACAAATAGTATTTCAACACCCCTTTTTTTATCCTCGACACCACCACACCCTCCCTACGCCATTCCTTTCTGCTCCACCAAATAGTATTTCAACACCCCATCAGCGATCACCTGGTCACCTGGTCACAAATAGTATTTCAAAACCCCATTTCAACAAACTTTTTTTATCCCTACCCTCACTTGCTTTACTCCTCAATCCTCATTGTGAGCCAACTTAGACAGAATGTTAGTAGAAAGTTAATCATACTGATTACGTTCTAATATTTAATATGCAAGAACCAAACAAAATATATATGAAAAGAGTTGGTGCAACTGAAAAGTTTCATGGCTGGTAATGCAGGCAGATTAGTTCAAGAAGGGTCTTGGTAAAAATGGGTACGGGTCAAAACAGTCTGTTTTAAAAATAGTTAATTTCTGCCAATAACATGTCCAATACAGCAAACAAATTGTTAAACCGGGGTATAAGTGGACCATCAATTCTCATAAACAGACACATGCATCTGTCTCCTAAATTTCCTATCCATACACCATTTTAGCCTAGCATACAATGGCATAACATGTATATTTATATTAATAATTAAGAGAAGTTCACAAACTAATATCCTTACCAAGGAAAAGTCAACTGACATGGATAGTATTTTCAACTCTCCCTTTTTACCATTCCAAATTACACACCCAAATAGTACTGCACAATAATGAATTTTCATATAAACAACACTTAAGAATTTTACATTTATTTTCTCAACTTCAAAATTGGTATTCGATTAGAATCATACTGAAGCGCCGCCTCAAGCGCCAGGCTTAAAGCACCGCCCCAAGAGCTTCATGTATCCCAAGGCTTTTCGACAAAAAAAAAAACGATTTTCTTGAAGCCTCGCGCCTCAAGAGCTTAAAGCGCGCCTGAGGCGCTATTTTTTAAACCAAGATGGCCATAATTGTAAATCTCAAAACTTTTTTCAACGTTTATATATGTGTGTAATGAAAACCCTTTTTAATTAAAGTCAAATACGGCTAGATGAGATTGACTCAATTTGAGTTCCTTTCTGTTTCAGTTTCTTGGCGCAGGAATGGAGTTTTAATTGAATGATGTTAAATGACTATTTACATTGCTAATTCATAACACTACAAGTATTTGCAGCCCACATCCAAAGACTAAAAAAAAAACTTACCTGACATGAATACAAATGAATGGCCAGTGATTCAGGTCACTCTGAACTGACGGATTTGAAAATCTCCTTCTGTTTAATCTCTTTGAATCTGCATAATTAAAATATAAAAAAGTAACTATAAATAAAAAAATAAAAATCAAATCCAGTGTTTTACATAATTTATTTTTAGGGTGATTCAACTTAATTATCAGATGAATACACCTAAAAAACTTTTGACCTCTTGAATGTAATCCAAGATTTCTTCACCGATGATTGTCCAAATAAAACATCAACTAATAATTTGACATTATTAATTTCAAAATCAAGGGATTATAAAGAAGTCATATATTCTTATTACCATCCATGAAGCAGCCTCCATCAGAACTAAAATAAGCTTATTACCATCCATGAAGCGGCTTCATTAGCACCAAAATATAAGCTTTAACCTTTTTCAATAAACTTAATAGCAATTAGCAACAATCCTTGTAAGGTATCAGTAACAGGAACACAGACCACATGTCGATAATTATGTCGAATACAACTCATGAGAAGGGAGGACAGTATTCAAAAATACCTATTTGATGTACTTGAACTAAATAGGAGCTCAGGATATAAAAAGCCCCAATGAAACTGAAAATGGGAACAGAACTAAAAAAAGTGTTAAACTGAATAGTAGATCTCAGCTAAGTTCCCAATGTGTCTTACTGGAGGTTTACATATAAAATGATAATTTGTAAGAAAAACCAAAATAAATAAAATTATAATTAAATTGGAGATCTAACATGACATCAATGAATCAATTCACTATCCCAAATCTATGTTTTCAAACTTCACTAACGGATACAAAAATATAGCAAAACAAACACCTTTAGTATAATGAAACAGTGGTTACCTTAGCCGCCAAGCAAGAAACCAAGATGTGGAATGGGGTTAAAGGAGGGGAAAAAGCTTGTAGAGCAATAAACGAAGAGACCGTTGTGTGGTTGCCTTGATGGAGGTGGATTCGGTGTGGTTTTGGGCTAGAGTGAAGGAGGCGGCGGTGATAGCTAGGGTTTCTTGAGAGAGATAGATAGAGAGAGAGAGAGAGAGGGAGAGAGTAACGAAAATGAGCGAGGGCGTGAGTGTGTAGGTTTTTGTCTGAAGTTGAAGCTGGTATATTGACTTAAAGATGGTTTTCAACATCTCAAGCTTTAAATGTTTGTACAATGTGCTTAAATGATTGTACATGTTGAAAATTGAGTGAAATGACCATCTTGTCCTTCTAATATGCTTTATAATATAGTATAGATAATATGACATCAAAGATGACACACAAAATTGGATAGTGTCATATCTTTTATTTCTTGACATTGCATTTCTTGACACACAAAAAAGTGTGTCATTAATTAACTAGTTTTTTTAAAACATGACAATTTTTTTATGACACACGTTTTTTAGTGTCATAAATCAGTGCGTGTCATAAAATGTGTGTCAAGATAGGGGTATTTTTCTAGTAGTGTAAACAACCATAAGACTATATGGTGTGGTGCCCTCTCCCCTCAACTTCCTCAAATGTCACATCAACGCCAGCTCATTTCCCCCATTTCCTACCCCAAAGTTTAGAAATGGTTTCCCTCAGTTTCCCATTTCCCCTTCCATTTTCTCCACCAACGTTCAACTTTTCCATCCAATCAATGAGCTCGGTGCAAACGGTAACATATCACCGAATTCACCGAAATTTAAAGAGGGGGGGGGGGGGGGGTGGTGTTCCCGATCGGGACCTATGCCACGCATAGCCACCGATTAGCTTCACCAAGACCACACCTTTTAGTCTAAGGAGTTTTAGTAATCAACATTTTACGACTACATCGGGATTGTAACACGCGGGTTACAATGAATCCTTAGCTAGTAGGAAACTTCACGAATCGAGCACGAACCAATCAAGAAGAAGGAGGTGATCGGTGGTGGTTGTTTGCGGCAGAGGGAGGAGGCCGTAGGATTGGCGACGGCCAAGAGAGGAGAGGAGGTGGGTGCTTATTTTATAAAACTTTTTTTTATTAGGGTTTTCGTTTAATCCCTTATTTATAAAATACAAACTTACAATAAGCCCCATCAATTATTTATTAAAACTCTCCTCTACAATAAACTATTTTATTATTAAGTCCCTCAAGTCCAAACGATTAAATATTTCATAAATAATAATTCACCTAAACGTAAACTTATATGATTCGTTTACCAACGTGTAACTTTTCGAATCATACCGAATTAGTTAACGTTAACCTTGAATTAACTATTGGACATTATATCCAACAACATACACTTCTCATATGACCCTTGGCAATAAGATACAGTCATATGTGTTGCAATTTTATAATATAACTTCAAAATTCTCTTCTTATTTGAAGCCAAATTCTAAAATTTAAAATAATGTATTACCTTTCATTCCATGATGTATAAACCCAAAATGAGGTGTATGAGTGGTTGAGAGACCCTTGTCATATCCCTCAATAAAAGCACAGTACTAGTAAGTTGAAATAGAGTATAGTAGTAGACAAATGATTATTAAAGAACATGAGGTATTGAAGTTTCATTTAAACAATTATTGAAGAATTGAAATAGGGTTTTTAGCTTTTTTCCCTTCTGTTTTGTGGGGTCTAACTTGCATCATAATTTGGTATATTAGTTGGTCCATGTGCACATGCATTCTATGGTAATAGAAAAAGAAAACAACAAACCTTGAAAGATAAGCATGCTAAGTGACACACACATGATTAAACTATTAACAAACATATTTAACACAAAATGGTGAATCAACATATGGGAAATTTGGTCATCCAATGTAGTACTAAGTGAGGAAATAACGTACACATTTTTTTCTGGTACTACTGGTGTCATAGTTCTATACATTGTAAATATCCAATGATGATCAACTTGAATGGAATTGGGATTAGATGAATTTAAAACGTTCACAAGATAATCAATTCGAAATGATTGAATAACTTTACATAAGTCCAACACTTGTAGCCTAGTTGGTTGAGAGCCTAAAATTTTCTATGAGAGGCTTGGGTTCAATTCCCACTAGCTACATTGGGAGGACATTGGTGGATGAGAAATGAGGGATGACCCGGCCATTGAATTTGGTTCGAGTCCTGATCCCGACCGAATTTACCGACTATTTCACCGTCGTGCCTTCGGGCGGGTGAGTGGTCGGGTTTTCCCGGGAAATGGTGGCAATTGGTGGCCCGGGTACTCTCGAGTACCTGATTCGCCAAAAGGGTGCCTGAGAGTGCTCGGAATTGATTCGTTGGCCGTTAAAAAAAAAAAAAAAAACAGTCCATAATATTAATGTAACAAAACAATATAGAGTCGACCAACTATATTCCGCTTTTTTTAAACAATCAACTTATATTAAAAACACCTCTAGCAAAAATGAAAAAACTAGACAGAACGAGACATAATTACCACTATATTCCGTTTAGTAAGAAAGCTTTTATCTAACTGCGGATGTAAATAGTTTGAGCTAAGTCCCATCAGACTATACGTTGTGGCTGGGGATGAGCACCGGCGTGAGCCACCGATCGCTCGCGTCCCCTGATCACTTGACCCAATTGTGGAAAGAGTCCGATCGCTCACGACCAAAGCCTGTAAATCCAACACAAAAATAGGGTAAAGCCCCGTTAGTGCCCGTGAGCCTCCTCATGTTGGGTCGTTGCGCCGGGCTTAACGCGGGGGTGTTGTGGTATTCGCAGTGACGCGGCCTAGTCGTTCGTGTATCACAACGGAAGGTCTCATAAGTAAACTCAAAGGTGGCCAAAGTCGGGCCCGCCTCACCTCACTTAAGTTATATAATCAATTTCATATCAATAAAATATAACCGACCATTTTAGAAGTATTTTTTCTTAATTAATAACTTAGGCTTATCAACTTGATTCAATCAATAGTTATAGGAGTACTAGTTTATACCTCGGGACGGATTGAGAAATCTAAATAAAGTGAATAAAATTAGAAGTATCTAAACTATAAAAATGACATCTGCCAATATATGATTAATGAATATTATTATTACTATTATTATTATTATTATTATTTTAAACAAATCTCTGCAATAAGTTATCATATTCTAATATAAAAAAGGGTAATTGGGTCGGGTATCACCTAATCCCAGGCCCGACCCAAACCCACAATTTTTTTAAACTAATTCCAAACCTGACACAATAACTGTCGGGTTACAAAAAATAGTCGTTTTTTTTCTCCGTTTTTTATATAGCACTATGGTACTCGTTGGAAAGATAATAAAACGCTCGTTAATTTGTTGTAATTTTTTTCTTTAAAAAATCTCGTATATAAAAGATATTAACATTTAAAAGTTATGAGAGGAAACATGAGAGAGAAAATAATAAAGTTTTAATATTTACATTTAGTAGATTAGGTATTTAATAGATTATGTTAAATCATATTTAAACCATATTTATTCGTTTTTTTAATTGGTCTAGAGTTGCCACATCACATCCTATGTGGCATTTTCAAAAGAGAGATTACATAATATTATGACATGTCATTAAAAATGCTTTGGTTTATTATATATATAGATATAGATATAGATATAGATATAGATTATTTACAAGATTAGTTAGATGTTAGAACGAAAGATGGCAATATATTTTAATAAGTACTTGTAATAAGATGATAAGTTGTCGTAATCTATGTCAAAATACTTTAACAATACAAACGAATGTATTTCTTGACCATTATCTATTCGTCCGTTATATAAACAAAGTTTGTCAAAATTAAAAAAATGTTATCCAATTATTATAACTTTATCTTTACGACAAATTTTTAATGGCATACATTATCTAAACCTATCAGTGGCAACCTAGCTATTTTCTTACCGTAGATATATGAGTATTTGACCAAGTGGACCCATCCGAAAACAATATGATAACAAGTCGCCCACAAAATTATTCGAAGTTTTGAAAAATCATGTAAACCATATCTATTTGTGTTCTCAGGGCATCTCTAGTGGGACAGAGTCATGGACGAGACCATGCAGAAGCGGGAACAAGCGGGAACCACCTTCATGGACCCTCGAAAACCTCTCACGCCCCTCTCTCATAAAAAAAATTTCTACTTCCTTTTGCTACCATTCGTAAGGAAGGACTTTTGTCTTATAAACTAACGACACTCTTGGCCTTTTAAATACTCAAAATCTATGCTAGTTAACCATAAAATGTCACATTCAAGGAACCCTGGTCGACTTTGTGGACTTTTGATGTCCGGTACAAGCAATTCACTAGGCGATGAGGAACTGATCCAAAAGTTAGCTGACTCTCATTTGGATCAACCGGAAAATGAAAAATATTGCAGAAAAAGACACAGATTTTAAAAAACGCATAATTTGGGCTACAATTGGAGTTATGAGGCCCACGACTAGCGGACATCAGTGTGGAAAACACCAAAGGCGGTTTTAACCCAGGTGACAGACTTCAATTCCTTGGTTAATTTGCAACTTCGAAAATACGGTAAACCTACCAAATTTTAAAAAATCCTTATCAACTGGTATATTTTGTAATGTTTTTCTCAATCACTTATAGTCCAATTTATTTAAAAATCATTATCTACTTATCTTATGTGCTTCCACTTTGCATCACCAGAAGACTCAACTTAAACACGACATGACACCAATATTGGCACGGACAAACATTCGTAGAATAAACTACCTGACTCTTGCATAAAAGCAAAACACTATGTAACTATATTGTCAAGAAATTAGTTTCGTATCGTATTAAAAGATTTGATAAGTAGAGACGTCATACCAAAAATGTTAAATATCGAGTGCATCTAGTGTATGATGAAACCTTATCTATTAAAAGTGAAGTTATTTCCCTTTTGTGACAATAAATGTGGCGAGAGTATGGAACGGTAGATGGGTGATGTCTCTCGAAAATTAGGTATAAAAAGGTCAATTCCGACTGAATTCGATGTCTCAATAAAGATGAAATTATTGAGACAAAATCAAGGAACCTACTTCCACTTAATGTTTGATGCCTATAAATTTGTAGTCCATGTGATGTCAATTGTTTATTTAATTTTCTGACTACTATCATTTTATTTCCACCGTTAGTTTCATATTTTGTTCTATTGTTAATGTATATAAATAAATTATATTTTATGAAAAGAATTAGGTGTCACAACCATTCTCATCGACTTTACTCGATGTGATAACTGATTACTGCATATGCATGATTCATGTTCCAAGTGAAAGATTTATCAATCGCAATTTAATCACGTTCTTTTAACAAAGGTCTCATGTTCGAATCAAACTTTCATTGGTTTTTAGTCGTTAAATTGTCACCTAGTTGGCATAGGCGAAGGATGGTGATGGGGGAGGGGGGCTCAGCCTCCGCATTTTTTTTTGCTCCGTGGTATAAATTTACGCGTTTTAGCTTGAAAATTTTATACGCATTGGGATTTGGGTTCAGCCACCACCGTTTTAAGGTCCCGTGGCTTTTTGCTCTCGAAAAAAAATTCAAGCTTTGCCACTGCTGGTTGGCCTAATCTTCGTTTCACATACCACATCCGAAACCAGTTTGACCCAAACGGATTCCAACCCTACCTATCAGTTTGTGTACCGGATCGGGATCTCGCCATAGCAATCAGTTTGGATCTGAATTAGTTTGCAAAACCATTGAAAGTCAGTAATTTTAGTGTTATCAAAACCGGTTTATAACTAACGGTGATGCTTTTTCCGATTCCATTTTGACCAGTCCGGCCCAAGCTGAGATTTATTGCGAACAAGAATCCGTTAGGGCTGAACAAAGGAATCCGATTCTGGCCCACTATTTATAAAGGCTGGTTTGAATAAGCCCAGTGTCAATGGGCTCGATTCAGCTTCGTTTCCGATTGCAAGATGCAAAACAACACGAGCCCATGTCATCTCTACTCAAATTTGATGGAAATTAAGGTAAAATTTTGGATTTATATTCAAACAGAATATTATTTTGCTCAAACTTTAGCTATTATATTGTGCATCATGTCATCTCTACTCAAACTACAAACGTATCATATAGTAAATAACTAGATCTTTGCCCGCGTTACACGCGGCTCACCAACGTACAATTATTTTGAGGGGTAAAACATATAAAAGAATGTAGCAGAAATATTTTATTAAGATTTAAAAGTAAGGAATATACATGTTATTCAAATATCATATGCCACCTACCCCGAGAGTGTCGGGGTTGAAAAATCTTATATGAACTTTCTAAATAATCAACTCGTACACTTTCAAATCCAAAACATTCAACCAAAGTCTATTCCGGTTAATCTTAAAAATAGAAACATAAAGAAAACACGAGGATCATGAGGTTTGGCGATCATTTTCAGTCGTTGGCAACATATCTTTCGCCAAGTGGTTTCACTTGCGCTTTCTCCTTTTTGACATTCATCTCTTTCAGTTTACCTATAAATAATTAAAAGACTAATTATAGATTAGAAACCAAAGGACGCAAGTTGTTGATTGTGACTTTTAAATAAAAAAAACTAAACAGTTTAAACACCATTTTACTTATTTGATGAACTAAAGCATGTCTGAAAGTTTCACAGTGCATCTTCAAGTTTTTATATTTAAGAAGGAATTATGGATTGTAACAACATCCAACAAATACCCACTTTTACAACAATTTCTTTAATTTGAATGTCTAGAATTACTTACCAGCAGATCCTCCTTGCTTTAGGGATGTTTTTCGCTTCAACACATTACCAGATTGCTCTCTCTGTTCATGGGTTCCCACAGCAAACAAACACACGCTCACTTGAGTTTGGCTTCAATACACAATTATACAACTAATTGATTGTTTCCGTACCTGCTGACTGTCACAAACCGCTTAATCGCTTCAAGTATAATCTAAATTTCTGCATATTCAAAAGTCGCTTTGTTATAAATTAAGAAGAAACATAAATCATAAAGCTTGAAATAGCAATAACAATCACATACAAACTCTATATTGTTAACATCAGGAAAATTCATTGCGGCATACCTTCACGAAAGCTTTACCTAAGTCCTGATGAACATATAAATTCGTTAGTGTTAATGATTAAAGAAAAATGTAACCATATCATAAAAGCTAATTATTATCACACTTATATTTAACTGACTTTGACTTTGACTCTGTTCATTAGTTGATTCTTTTGAGGTCCATAGCTGCTCCAAGTTGTAATAAACTACCCAGTTGTCGTGAGTACGACCATGATCGATCACCACCAGACAGCCTCCACCGTTGCTCACTGGTGCAACACAATCGTTATACACCTGCAACCGCCATAAAAAAGTATTAAAAAACAATAAGGAATTTTAAAAATGTATTAAAATTAGTGCAATAACTTTACAAACCAATTCCACCATCAATTACATTCAACAACTTTCCAAACCAAGATTCATAATTATAGCAATTATAGTTAATACATTTGACTATGCAGTTAATACATTTGACTATGACTATATGGAAAGTGTACAACTAATTGTGCTATTAACTTTCCTATAATACAATCAATCAATCTTTTACCAAAAAACTCGACCCTTCCTTTTAACAGCCAAGACTTTTCAAACCACCATTTATAACAATTAATTCTTATAATTATCCTTCCAAACTTTAGAGAAAAAAAGAAGAAAAAAATTAATAAATAAAGAAGCTTACCCAACAGTCCAATAAAGAAGCAGATTGACTAAAAGAAGGTCAAAAGATTTGTAGGCTTCTTGCAGCGTATGCGATCAGTCTGTCTCAACCAATGTAATTGTATGGCCTTGGATCCTAAAATTAATTAATCGAAGTAGTCAGCACCATATTTGACACCCTAAACATGTACATTCCTCCTGAATCACAACAAAAACAAAGGGCTCATCCAGCTTATTAATGACATTAACAATCACATTGTCATTGTGTTAATCTTTGCTCAATTATCTCAGCGGTCATTTTTTTTTTAAATCCAGTGAGACCAGCCATCATTCAAAGCATTCATGTTCATTTGTAATAGAAGTTTCCTATTTAAAAGAGTAATAATAAACATACACCACATGCTTATCCTAATCATACACAACATTAACACATTAACTATTTGTAAGAAAATTGAAGAAAAAAGTGTTTTGTGGGTCAACCTTACCTGTACTGTTTCAACACAATCGCTGATTCTCGTTTTGACTCATTACCAAATATATACCGACAGGCTGACACACATAGCCATTAGCTAATAACACATTATGCTACACTTATTTTACGTTTGCAAGTACAAAACACAATAACAGACCTTTTGATGAGTTCCAAGGCCTGATCATTGACGTATCCACTTTCAACAATGTCGGGTGTGTCAATGATGTTCAATGTGAACCTTGACCGCTCACGGGAAACCATCACTCGTCGTGGCAAATCTGACTGCAAAATGTGAACAATAAATTAAATAAAAAATTTATAAAACTTAACTCTCTTGAACATCATTCTACAAGACTACAACTATGATGTTTTAATATATACCTGAAATGCACTGACTGGGACTGCTCGTTCTCCTAGAATGGAGTTCACATTAATCGTTATAAAAAAACCCTATTTTTGTTAACACAAAAAACAGATCCAAAAATATTAATTTTTTCTGGATCGGAAATCGTAACAGTAGAATGAACAAACAACAATAGTGTTAAAGAAATCATAATCGTTTAGTGTATACTCCTAATTGAACGAATACAATATGAATCGAGAGAGACATGAAATGGTTGATATATAAAACACAATTAATATTACAAAAAAAAAAACAACCACAAATCATACATACAGACACGGATCTGCACAAAATTGAAACGGATCTGCACAAAATTTTTCAAAAAAAAAGCCCTAATTTTAATTTTTTCATTAACATTCAATTAAATCGAATAAAACATAATCGAATTAAATCGAATAAAACATAATCGGCAATTACCTGATGGATAATACGGTTCAAGATTATTAGGAAGAGACCTGATGGAGGATATCCACATACGCACATAAACATATCTTTAAAATCGAAAAAATGTGAATCTGAAACGTAATGATACATGTTTGATTCCATAAATCCAAAATCTTATAATCGATAGAAGATGATAGCATAAAACATGCGACGTAATAGAAAAGATATTACCTGATGTTCGATTAGGTTGGAGGCTCTAGCAAAAGAGATTCACGAATTGTTGAATGAGAGATTAGGGTTTGAATTTGAATGTGGATGGCGTGCATGAGAAGCCTCATATGCTTGACAGATTTTGACCAAAATAATTATCATAATGAATTACCTAATTTAATTTAATTAATGACTTTTGCTTTTTAAAAAAAAGAAAATTTTATAAATTACCACATTGTGCCATGAGGGATGACCATTAAATGCTAGGAGCCTAAATGATTGCCAAGTGTCCCAAAATGCTCCTAAATATTATATGTATAGATATTCTATTTTTGTAAAGATATATGTGTTAGAATAAATAGAGTAGATATCAAATACAAATGCTTGATTTTTTTTTCTATCTGCTTAAATATGCTTTATCGATGAATAATATAAAAAAGATTAAAAAAAAACTTTTTAGCGCAATTACGTCATTAGAGTAATTACAGTACTTTACACTAAAGTAATTACGTAATTACTCTACAAGAGTAATTACCCTACACTCAATTTTCTCATTTTATTCACGTTAAGAAATATTTGAAGGATAAAAATCATTTGTACAGTAACCTTCCTCAAAATAAAAAATATTATTCATTTGCTAACATAGTTTACGTATGTCACATTAACATAACTCATTATTATCATCATTATAATCATTATGATTATCATTTGATAACAAAAGATAATGATTAAAATTTAAATTTAAATTTAAAAAAAATGATATTTAAAAAGCTATAACGAAACAAGAGTTAGTTACAAAGTCCTAATCCACTGCCATCAATATCACCACTATATATATATTATGCCTCCATAAACCCACGTACGTAACCCTAAACCCAAACCCTTAATTAACAGCTTACAACAACCCCTTAAACCCTACACAATGTCGCAAACTGTTCTCGAACAAACCCAAACCCAAACCCAAACCCAAACCCAAACCCAAACCCAAACCCTTACCCTCAAGTTCGACGCAACTGCATCCACATCAAACCCTCAACCCGGTTCCAAAACCCCAAACCCACCCAATTCAACGTCCGAGCCAAAACCCGATGAGCCGACCACCATTGAGAATGACCATGCATCATCCGTAGCAATCCCTATCCCCAATAACCTCGATCCACACCTTCATGCAATGGTGAACGAGTTCCTCATGCAAAACAGTTCATCAGATGAGGAAGTACGTACAAACGCAAGGAACAATCTAAGGAGCTATATTGAGCGCGAAGAGGTAGCGATCGCGACGTTGTTGGCTCTGGTTATATATGCTTCTGATGCTAATGTTACGGATTTGTTTGATATTGTTTGTGAAAGGGTGGCGGACTTGATCAAGGACAAGCCGGTCGAGGAGATTAGAGAGATTTTTAATATTATTAATGATTATACACCTGAGGAAGAACAGGCTGTTCGTGATGAGTATCCGTGGGCGTTTGAAGATTAGGGTTTGGTTGAATGGTGGTGATTTAGCTTTATTGGTTATTATGATGAATATTAGGGTTTTGGTTTAATGTTGGTTTAGCTTTATTGGTTATCATATGAATATTAGGGTTTAAATTAGAAAGTTATTAAGTTTGGTTTATGAATCTGATGAACACGATTTTTTCCTCAATGATGTTTTGAACGTATTAATATTTTTGGTTTTACTCCGATTATCGAATAGGAAACTTTAACCCTGTGATGGCCGTTAAACCAAAATGCAGGGGGGGTGAGTGGTCGGGTTTTCCCGGGAATTGGTGACAATTGGTGGCCCGGGTACTCTCGAGTACCTGATTCGCCAAAAGGGTGTCCGAGAGTACTCGGAAATTGATTCGTTGGCCGTTCAAAAAAAAAAAAATGCAGGGGGGGGGGGGGGGGTAAACGCCACATCCCCTTCTTCGTTTAAAGCCTTTAATTGAGGGCTAAATCCTGATCCTTGGCCAATTGCACTAATCAAACCTTTTTTTTTTTTTTTGCTAAACCATAATGTATGGTGAGTTAATTAAAGCCTATTTGTCTATGTAATAGTGATGTAGCATGAAGTTATGTTAAATCACACCACATGGAATGTCACATAAACCAACCGATGATGAGAATCAATAAACCGACATAGTGATGATGTATTAGGTTTTAATCTATAACCAAACTAAACCAACGCATGATTGCACCTACTAAGAATTTCAAGGGGATAAATTACTAATTCACTATACCATATACCGTGCGTGCATACATATGTATTGTATTGTATTCATCATAATCAAGCAAACATCATCGTAGTTCACTGTGCATACAAAACTTTGGTTAGCCGATTTAGCATTTTAACTGTGCAATTTTGCCAAAACATAAAATATATGAATTTGTAACCATCGCTCATTAATTAAACACTGTATACTCACATATACTCACATTGATGTACGTACATTTTACAAGCACTTAGCATGATAAACATTTCCTTGTCAAGTATTTATCCAAGTTCCATGACAAAAATATTTTATTAATTACTTGATAATTAATCAAAATTAAACATAAAAAACGTGTGTACGTCTCATAGAATCAAGTGATATATATTTTTGTTTTGAGCATAGAACCGAGTGATTATATGTAGTAGGGGTGGTTTCCAAAGTAGAAATCATTTTCAGTATAAAAAAATAGAATGTAATGGGAGATGGGTTTTGAGTATAGAATCAAATTTGCTAAACCATTTGGACTAAATTTTATAATTCTCCTATCAAACAATTGTTATGTAAATTACTGGTTCAATATCCGTAGTCGAGCGTGAATTGGGGCCTTAAAACTAAATTAGCGCTCCCAATACCATTACGGGGGCCTTAAAGTTACAAAATGATTGGGGGCCTTAAAGATTTAGCGCTGGACATGGAAATCAAAAACCAATCAGGGCTTGCCATCTCATCTCCCCCAACGTCTCTCTATCCTCTTATTATTATATTTTTTTTTAATTTAAAAAATAAAATAAAATAATAATGGGGCCTTAAATTTAAAGCCACCATTTCATTTTAAGGCCCCATGCTTACTTATGTGCCACGTGTCTCGATCATTAAAGGGTGACTTAAATTTAAAACCCCCCACTACATATGGTTTAAAACTAAAACTTGAAAAAAAAGATTGTTTAGTAAGTAACTCTAAAGGAATCAATCCATAGTGGTGGAGTGGTGAAGTGACTTTTGTTTCACCTATGTGATCAAAGGTTCAATCCCCACTTCCATCATTTATGGTTTGGTATCCGGGTGAAGATCGAATACGGGTGGCGCCAGTTCGAATCTGACGGGCGGCGATGTTTTACCGAGTTCTATAACACTGTTGTGCCTTTGGGCGGGTGGGACTCGGGTTTCCGCGCATCAGAAGAACACGGGGGCTGCTGGAGATCGAGTAGTCGATTCTTGAGCACGGCGCCCCACAAAGGGTGGTTGCCACGTTATTCGCCGATCAAAAAAAAAAGAAAAGAAAAGTAACTCTAAAGGAAGAAAAAAAGACTAGGCAATGATTGGGACAACAAAAAGGAATTCTGATCAGGATTCATCTCTATATATGATAAGGGTTGTGTCTAACACTTTTTAAACAATTATACATTAATATTTTTGTTTTCTAAAAGTTATGGCTTAAAGTGAATTGTTGAGTTGGGCAGGGTCCATTGGGACGAGTTAACCTATCTTTAGTAGATATGTTTATCAAAATCATACTTTTGAAATGACAACTTTATAAAACTTTTAGAAAGTCATGTAAAGAACACCTAAAGGAAGTTCCACACCAAAGTAGTTTTCACTCAAGATAAATAAATATATATATATATATATATATATATATATATATATATATATATATATATATTTTGAAAGGTTTAGATCAATGGAAATCCTTATACAACCCTAACCTATTGGTCTCAAGTTCGAATCCCTACCCACGCACCGGTGTCCTCCTTGCCTAAGCTCAAACCGTCATGGGGAATTTTTTTGTGGTGTGCATGGATTGAACCTGTGACCTCCCCCCAGGATGGGAACCCCTAAAAGAAAACTCCCCTACCTCAAACCAGCTGAGCTGGAGATCATTGGCATGATAAATAAATATATGAGATGAATAAGAAAATCATACGCATGATTTAGAATGATTTAAAACATAAACATTATTATCAGTTTTCTAAAATCGGATTACAACTTATTGAAATTTCTAAATTCTAACCTAAGGACAATTTATGCCTTTATTGTAATCACTGTTCACTAGCTAATTTTTTTTTTTTCATAAAAATTAAGGCAGTGATATTATCAAAGTAAAACATTCAATTACAAGTAATATGCAGGTAAACGGGTCACAAGTTGCGCCGCTACCTCCTTTTGTATTGCAAAACCTACTCTATTGAAAATAAAACATTGGCCCTTAGCTAAGGTTGTCCATTGTGGACACGCGAACAGCCCGATGCGAGCCATTCGCAAGCCACGCGGCTCGCGAACACCACAACAACCCCGTGTGAGCAAGCCACCGCGAGCACAATCGACCACGGTCACGATGCTATTGTCTTGGATTTTGAGTGGGACGCGAGCGATGGTCTGAAGGGAGCCATAACACCCTCACGTGAGCGATTGTTTAGAGGTGGTCATACCCATCCGCTCACGCACCACAACACACAGTCTAATAGACTGGACACAAACAAAATTTGTCTTCTTTTTATGAGTTCACGGTCTTTTTATTATTATTATTTTTAATCAGTTTAATTATTAGGGTACAAGGGGCGCTCCATGACTCCATCCCACTACCATGTGTTCGACAAATCGTGCAATATCATGTCATTTATACCATCAACCACTCAATTGCTTGGTAACACTCCACCCAAGTAACCCCACCCCCTTAAATACCCGGGACCCAAAGGGTGGTGGCGGTGTATCCACAGACATTGGCGAAACATGGTGGAGGTCCGGGGTGCCCTGGACCCCACTGTTTTGGCGCAGTGGTGGAATTTTTCGATTTTCATAGGTAATTGTTATATGAATTGAGTCCAGCTTTGATCAATTTGATCTTTCAACCCCTACCGATCAGAAAAAAATAAGTTCAACCCCCACCAATTCAATCTCCAATACCCTTAGTAAACCCGGTTTAATTATGGATATAAATTTTCAAAATACTAATCAACTCTTTTATAAAAGAAAAGAAATTGGTTTTTTTTAGTGGAGTCATAATCATGTGCATTAAAGTCATAAAGGGACCCCACAAAGACCGTCAAAAGTTTTACTCTATTCTCAGCCTCGCATTTTAGACTCTTCCAAATCCTATGTGTCCTCTCTCTCTCTCTCTCTCTCTAACCATTTCTCAATTTTCCCTCGAAATATTACGATCAGGTTTGTCTCTAACCTCTCATGTATATATATATATATATATATATATATATATATATATATATATATATATATATATATATATATATTAATCTGTATATGTATATATTATATTATGCGTGTTTTTCACTACAGTAGCGTATGATCAGATACTGTATATCCATCCGATGTGTTTAGATCTATTGTTTATGTAAATTAAACTTCTAATTGATACTTTCCATAGACTATTAGACTCACACGCTGTTCTGGATTGAAGTTTTATATGAATTAGGTCTTTTTTTGTTGAAATTAGCTAGTTTAGTTGATGTTTTTTGTTTCATTGTGGAAGGAATTGTGTTTTTATTGATGATTTGGTGTATGTGTGATTTGATTGTTGTTGTTGCAGAAGTTAGGGTTTGGATTGGAGTTAGGAGATGATGAGTCGGTTTAAAGAGGAAGAGAGGAACGAGAAAGCTGTAAGGAATCTGCTTAAGCTTCCTGATAATAGGAGGTGTATTAACTGCAATAGTTTGGTAATTTTTCCACTTGTTTAGTTGCCTGTTTTTTGTTGAGTGTGTATTACATTACATCGTTGTTATTGCTAATCTACAGTATCTATCTGCAATTGATTGATAGGTTACTAGTATGGCCTTCATGCTAACTAATATTATTTGTTTTGCCCACGAGGACCTCCCGGATTTGTTTTTGGTTACTCGGAAACTTCCGGGGAGGTCGGCCATCCTGGAATTACTCTTACCAAAGTACACTTAATTGTGGAGTTCTCCAATCCAAAGTTTAAAAGAACGAAAAACGACCTCGAGGCGTTTTCCCTTCGCCTCATGAGGCGTAAGCCTCGAGGCGCATTCAAAATATAAATATAAAAATTATGTGTCTATAAAAAATAAAATACTTAGACCTAGAAAAGTCTAAAACATCAAAAACACACGTCAAAAATAAAATAATTGACCCAAAAATTCTAAAACACCAAAAAAAACCCCTAAACCACCCGAGGCGCACATTTTCTTAGCGCCTCAACCCTTAGAGGCGTATGTACAATTTGAACCCCATGAGGCGCGCCTCAGACTCGTTTTCTTAGAGTTTCGCTTCGAGGCGCACCTCAAGGCGTACGCCTCACCCGTTTTTTTTTAAACCGTGCTTCAATCAATTATCACCAATGCGCTCAAAACGTGTCGGTGGCTTTTGAGTTCCGGCATTCCGTATGAGCCCAGCTGATGTGGGATTTGCAATATACTTTTAGTTTCTAGTAATGATAAGGGCAGAATTGGAAACATAATGCTATTACTACATGTAGACATGTAGTACAATCAACGAAAGACATTTTTGCTCAAACTTGTGAAAATTTATGTTATCCAAGAGAAAGGGAAGATTATTTTACTTGAGCTTTATTAATATCTGAGATTTTAGCTTCTATGGTCTTGCTAGTAAGGTTGCTACATGTAGCCGTAAGTCTTCACAACGATTTTGCTATTATTCCTTAAATGTATACCAAGATAATTATTTCTGTGATCTCTAGTATCCTATTGTTTTCATTAGAAGTTCAATACTAACGAATAATTTTGTTACCAATGTTTCTGTTTTATCTCATTTTGTTTACTAAACAGGGACCTCAATATGTATGCACAAACTTCTGGACATTTGTTTGCACTACTTGCAGTGGAATCCAGTAAGTGCTTACTGCTTACATGCTTTTTGTAGAAACTAAGTACCTATATGTGAAATATCAGCTGGTATTCTAAAGATGTTGTTTAAAATGACAGTTTCACTCATTTGAGCTCTTATGTGTATATGAATGTACATTTTCTGCAGTCGAGAGTTCACTCACAGGGTAAAGTCAGTGTCAATGGCCAAGTTTACTTCACAGGAAGTTAGTGCCCTTCAAGGAGGGGGAAATGCGGTAATATTCTTGTATAGTCTGCATACTGTTAAATTTTTTCACAACTTGATGTTATAATACAACCCAGTCTTACAAATATGACTTCTTTTGATTGCAATATCAGAGTGCCAAGGAAATTTATTTCAAAGAATGGGATCCTCAACGCCAATCTTTCCCAGACAGCAGGTCTGTAATTTTTTAATGTACTGTTGTACTGCATTCAGATAATAGCTCGATTCATAATTTGAGATGTGACAGTAATGTTGAGAGGCTTCGGGACTTCATTAAACATGTGTATGAGGATAGAAGATATTCTGGTGAGAGGAGTGTTGACAAGCCTCCAAGAGTGAAGACGGTACTGTTGCTTAGGATTAAAAAATTTGAAAAATTGGCAACAAGGTAACAAAAGATCCCAAATTTTCTCTCATCAAAAGGAGTGTAACTTCAACTTTTGACAAATTTAGGGACCCAAATATAGTTCAAGTTTGATAGAATTTCCCTATATTTTCAAAGTTTGAACTTTCACCTCTTTTGACGAGATAGAATATTACTCGTATCTCATATTGTAGAATTCGGGATTTTTGGTTACCTTTCTTTGCAATTTTACCTTCTAAAGTAAACTCCATAAAGTAGCAATTCACTGTTTAAAGCGGTCCACTTTAGTAATTTACTCTTTTTCGTCCAAGCGTAGTATTAAAAGTTTTTAAACTAGGCTAATATGGTAATCATAGTGTTAAGATAATTACCAAATTGGATTGAAAAGGATGTAGCTATTTTATAGATTTAACTTTACAATGGGTGAATCAGTTGTGCTGTTACCATTACACAAGTTGTGTGCAGCCAAGAGTAAATGAACGGGGTGCTTATGTATATGTACAAAAGTTTTAAGGGTATATGATGTATACTTTTATTTTATTAAGTCTTGACTGCAAGCAACTTGTTTGTCACTTATGTGCTGCTACAAACACAAATGTTCTATTTTAAAAATCATTAACAACCCACGTAATACATAAAGCAGAATAGAAATCATATGACAATTGAAGATGAATCATACTGGCTTTCTAGTTAAGAGCATTATGCTTCTGATCTTTGCTTTTTCCCCCCTCATATCTGGATTATTTGCATATATAAAAACAGGGGGAAGCAGAAGGCTCATATCAAGGAGGTTCTAGAAGCCCGCCTGTTCGGGATGGAAGGAACTCTGAAGATGGAAATTTGTCTAATGGAGGTTTTAAGGTTGAAGGTAAATCTCCTGATCACCAAAGAGATCCAGATACATCTAGCCCCCCTGTAATAAGACCCGTTAGGGATATACTGGGAGAGAAAGCATCTCCTGTTCGAATTGAGCCTCCAAAATCCAATGGATCCAGGCCATCTGATGGTTCATTGCTTACACAGGTTAGCTTCTTCTCATAAGGTTATAATGTGCCCTTAGGAGTGCCTGGGATTGCTTATTTAAACAGCTTATGGTTATGGTTGTAAGCAGAAACAGACAATCAAATTATTGAAAATGGCTTGTTTCACCCCAAGGGTAAACTCATAATTATGGATCCCCACCAAGAATTGTTAGTTTGAACTTAAAAATAAGCAATCAAACTGCTTACTAAAAACAATCCGTCTCACCTGAATAAACCGATAAACATAATACCTTTATTCATCTAAACACTTGAAAGTGCTTATCTGCTTTTAGAAAACACTATAAGCATATAAGTTTTTTTTTTTTTTTTTTTTTTTCCAAATAAGCAATCCTAAACAAACCCCTTTACTAGGATTAAACTATTACATTGAGATCAAAAGCTTACTCAGCAAAGATATGCCATATCACTTGTTACAATTTACAAGGAACTTTTTTCGTTACACCATCTTAATCAGGATAAGAAATATGCCAATATATTCGGCTCAAAATGGCGGTTTTTGTTCTTGTTAAAAACTTTGATATTGAATATTGTAATTAAACTATATATAAAATCAGACATTATAATCGTCTTGTAAACGTGAAGCAGCAGGTAAAAGGTGATAGTGTGTATGATTCTGTCATTTTGTTAGTCATAAAACACCCTCAAGAAGTCATTTGAATACATTTCATGCCGACAATGTACAGTCATATACACAAACGTATGAATCAAGTTCAAAAGCTGTTATTCATGCACACTATGGATTGCTTTAACTACGAAATAGCTGATTATCACATGATTGTAGGCATGAAATGGGTTTTAGAAGCCATTTTAATACACTCCCTGATCACCTTATTCTTGTTATTTGTAAATTTTGATAGCTCGCTTAATCTTATGCCAATCAAGTCTTAATAAACCTCAGAAGGTAGATAGAACAGATTACAGTTGTTGTATAGGGTTACAAGAGTCCTACATATTTAGGCTAAGATGCTATGATATATGTAACAGTAGGATACCAATATGTTTACGGTATATGCCCTTAGGTTTGGTAAAAGCATTGTAAGCTGAAATCGTTTCTGATTGCAGAGAACTGTATCTTCCAGTAGATTGGGATCTGCTAATGGGATTACAACTGAACTAAAAACAGAAAGTTCTTTAATTGATTTTGATGCTGCTCCTGAACCTTCTTCAACTGCCCAAGTGCCACAAGCTGCTCCATTTGTCACTCAGCCAACAACATCATCAAATAACAATTGGGCTAATTTTGATTCAATTCAAGAAGTGAAACCAACTCAAACTCCTTCAACTACCAACTTGCTAGATGTACTTTCTGAACTATCAGTTCCAGCATTCAATGCTACTCCTCCAGCTGGACCATCTGGCAACACACAATTGCCAGTTTCCACGCCAACAAGTTATTTGACAGTTGCTCCTGGTCCCAATGCCTTTGTTCAGGGGCAAAATGTGCATCCTCAGCAGAATCAGGCTTTTGCCCAGTCATTTAATCAGGCTGTTGGTGGATCTCAAAACCAGGTGCAGCCTTCTTCAGTTTTTATTATTCTTCTGCTCAATTACTTGTATTAGGACTTAATGGCAGGTTTTTACCATTTTGTATTCCATTCAACTTTCTGCAGCAATGGAATCCTTCACTTAGTGGGAATAGTAATACTCAAGTGCTTTCAAGTTCTCAAGGTGTGCAGATTCAAGGTACACATGGGGTTGATGTTAAACCGACAGCTAAAAAAGAATTACCAGCGGTACGGATGTTTAATTTTTTAAGTATTTCATCTCATGTAGAGGTAGCCATTTCTACCCGTTTACCTACAAATAGGTCAGTTCGGCTTATGGTTTATCTCAAACGGTCAAACTGGTTAAGTTAAAGCCTCACCTAAACTGTTTCTTAAAAAAGAAGTGTTTTCGAGCTGGCCAACCCAACTCTATCTGTACTGAAATTTCACGCATTTTGACTTGTTACCCAACCCACCCATTTTGACTTGTTACGGGATTTGCTTAAATTGAATTGCTTATGCAGATATACTGAAAACAAATTATATCATCATAAAGCCAAATTTTTACAGTTATGAACCAGTCATAATAATCAGTTTGAAATAAGCAAATGGCTTACCGAGAAAAACTTATTTCACCCTGAAACATGAGATAAGTATAACTCACTTTTTATCATTCGAACACACAAAGTGCTTATTTGCATTAAAAAATCGCCATACGTAGATAAGCTCTTTAAATTAGCAATCCCAAATACTTCCATATTCTTTCAGCTTTATAGAATTCAATTCATGTATATGTGCAGGATTTATTTTCTTCCAATTTTTCGTCTTTTGCTGCTCCTGGTCCTGGATGGTTTCCTGCTCCACAATATGGCATGGGATTCAACATGCAATATAATGTTCCAATGGTATGATAATACCTGCCATATAAGCAAAAATGCCCATTACGCCCCTGGTTCTGTTTCACATTTAGGATGTTGCTGATTTGATTATTTTATGTTATTACAGCCCATGCCACCAGTTTACCAGCAGCCATCAAAACCTTCAAATCCATTTGATGTCAACGAATCAGCTCCAGTTCAAGCTACAACAGTATGCCTACTTAATTAACTCTTTCTTTTGTTTGATAATTTATCACAGAAGTGAAAACTAGTAATAAAAGATGTTTGTGTCGGTCAGTTTGTAATGCAGCATTAATGAGCTGACTTAGTAATAAGTAAATATTTCAGGAACATTTAAGTTGCTGACTAAGCCCCTTACAGAAGTTGCATCTTAATTGTTCAAAAGTTCAAAACAGCTAATTAAATCTCACGTCCATTTCTGAACCAGTTTTAGCCAATAGCAATGCCTATATTGATTATCTTTAAAGATTAATAATATAGCAGTGCTTATATAGAAAGGACCTAGTCTAGGGAACTTCAACTTCCAGTCAATCTACTTAGGTTATGACTAAAACTAAAGCCCAGCATAAACTATATACCTGTTTTTAGGAAATTTACCGACTTCTGTTTTCTTTTCGTTTCATGCAATGTAGTTTCATCCTTTTTAGAAAATAGCATCATGCTTTAGATTTCATGACTACAGTAGTTATTGTATATTGCTCAATATGGAAGAAATCAAAAGTAAGTTGCCATATTTTGATGCAAAGCTGAAGCAAATAAGAGAAAGTAATCTTCGAGGAAAACTTATATACTATTGAATGCAAAGCAAGTCTAAATATGGCATGTGGAGCCAAATTTGGAAAACTGAAATTGACTACCTAGTATTGAAAGTTACTTCCAAGATAAACGAACGACTTACTCAAATCAAAGATTCACACGTTTTTACATAGGAAAGGAAATAAATCGAATTGCTAAATTTGGGGGAAAACCGTCTTTATAAAATCGGGGCTGTATAGAAATTGGGGTTGTATCGAAATTAGGGCTCTATATGTTGGAATTTGGGTTTGACAGTTGGGACTAAACGCCTATGGCGGTTTGCGACATGATCCAGCCCGTCTAGACTTTCCTTGCATTACTTAACTACAGACATAGCCCAAGTTATGCCCCTTAACTACAGACATAGCCCAAGTTATGCCATTTTTTAGTTGGTCCCTTTTCTATTTTGTTTGACTCTAAGCCTTGCACCACGAACAACTTGGAGGTACTTTGTTAAACTGTGACAAAAAAAAACCTCATATAGTTCTCTTCTCTATGGCCCAGCCCAACTGTAGCTAGGGGTGCTCACACACACATCATTTAACTGAAGTACTGAACCACACACATTCTGTGTTCGTTTGTTTATTTAATTATATTTTTGTGCTTGCCTAGAAAAAACATTACTAGCATAATTATTATTATTATTATTTTTTTTATTTTTTTTTGGTGGCAGTTTCCTTCTATGGTACCTTTGCAAGGGGCTCTGCCAAACATGGTACCACAATCAAGCATCCACCGTACCTTGAGCCTCGGCACTATATCACCATCATGGATGCCAGCCCAATTACCTAACTCGTTACCATCAACGTCAACCATACAACGTACCTCAAGCCTTGGTGCTCCATCACCATGGATGCCCACCCAATTATCTCATCCATTATCATATGGACCGGCAATGCCTTCTGGTATGTTCTTTTTTTCCCTAGTGATGGAAGTTTTGAACCATTTAGTTAGGATTCGGCTGTTTCTGGTTATGTTACATCTCTAACAGGTTAAACATGTAAAACTAAAAAGATGTCTTAAAATGTAATGGGTCAAAGGTCCAAAGTGTAATTTTAGTGCATAAATTTAGCATATTGAAATGGTTTTTCTATTCATATTTGGCGCAGTATTTATTTATACACAAAAGATGTTTTTGCTAACCCAACTAGACCTTTTTTGACTTGTACATAGTTTTTCCCTTTTTTACTTCTCATGAACTTGAGGATATATTCTAGTCTTGTTTCTTGACATCGCCTTGGATTGTGTTCAGGTCCATTTATGGGACAAGTGACTCCCAACATGCCACCTTCATACAGGTAATTTTCAAGGCTTATCCATCTCTTTTCCATTTCCCGTGAGGGGTGAATCTGTTATGCACTACATTTAACAAGCAGGTTATTCCACCAAAATAACGAACCTTCACGCTCTATGGCATTGCATGTAATGAGCTTGTTTTACCATCTGATGTGAGAAACTTTTGTTCCGTTCCCATTTAATGTCATTGACCTTTTATAACCTGAAAACAGTATCCGTCTTTTTACCTGCTATACGCGGCAAAAGATGCTAGTTGACAAAGGCTTTTCTGGTTATAGCAGGTTAATTGCATCAAATGGTAAGGAAATAAAAGTGTTACATCAGATGCTAAAAAGGGTTAGTTCATTACTTACAAGCAAGATGGGTTTAATCATTAATGTCACAGAATGGCAACATATTTAGGGTGGTGGTCTGTTTTGATAACATACTAATGTGTCAACCTAGTAGTTAAACTTTTTGATAAACTTATTTCATGATCATTTTCTGGCTTATGTGGAATTTATCTCCGATGAGTTGGAATTTTATGACATGGCTTGCTACGTCATGTCTTTTACCGTGTCCACTAAATTACCAAACTAACACATTCTCAGATGTGAGGACTGAGGATATTATTTTGTATAATTACCAAAATAGACCAGCAATTTAAGTATGTTAATTTATGACACTGGCCCATGACAAAAACATTAAAATTGATTGCATTTTGGTGTAACAAAGCATCCCCATAGTAGTTTTGTAACCCGACGTTGCATTCCATTCACAGGCCACAAGCAGCAGGTGGTTTTGGACCCTTCAATTCAAGTCAACAACAAAGTGGTTCAGGTGGAGGAAATCCATTTGGTTGAACTTGAATCAGGTCAAATCTGTTTTACCTTTTGTAGATTAAGTTGATAGAAAATATGTTTATTGTGGGTGAGAGTGAGTTGTTGGGTGTATGGGTTTATGCTATCCCATTGCAATTTGTATCATATTAAAATTCAATATATAGAGATATAAAAAGAGTTGTATATATCTTTCCTTTTTCTTTTTGACAGCCTGTATAACTTGTACAATATAACCTTTTGCAACTCTAGATTGATATAAATATTGTATTAATTAATAAAGCTGTTTTTTACCTATATTGGATTGATCTCCTTGTTGGTTTGGTAACTGGTGTATCTAACATGTTTAATAAACCGGTCGTCTTCATGTTGACATGTTTACCGGTTTGATTTAATTGGTTGACCCACCAATGACCAACCCGTTTAGTTAAACTGGTTGACTTGCTAAACTGTTTACGACTCATTTAACCCATCCATTACAACCCTCCAACCCCTTTAACTTGTTTACAATGGGTTAAACGGGTCATCTTTGTATTACACGATTTTATGTTGCCGAGGTTAGAGTTTATGTCTTTGGCACAATCGCACGGATCATGTTAAGCTTCAATCTCAACCACCGACACAACTTGGTTGATATCTCTGGATTCAGTGGCGAAGCTTGACCCGAAGGTTCGGGGGGTCGGAAGTCACTAGTTTTGTGGGGTCGGAAACCAGTTTCGGGGGGTCGAAACCCTATATTTACAAAATTTTCTATACGAATACTATATAATCGGAACTTCTGCACGAAAATTCGGAGGGGTCGGCCGCCCCCTCCCGCCCCAACTAAGCCTCGCCACTGTCTGGATTCAGGCGTATTAAATAACTAAAGTACAAGTTGATTTATGGTAATACTTAGGTTATGTGAACACATTTGTTTATAATGCGCTAATGCTGATATCATGATATTCAAACAGTTAACTCTAGGATGCTGTCACAATCACATATCCTCATTGTTAAAGAGTTGTAATATTAGATATGAAAATTTCTGCCAATTTGGCAACAAGGGGAACAAAGATTGAACTTTTGTTCCTTTTTATGTGAGAACTCATGTTCCACTTCTTATTCTTAGATTAAGAATTATATACCAACAAAAATCTGTAAGGCGCTCAATGTTGTTCGGTTCTATACTCGCATCCTTAGTTTTCGTACTAAAATGAAGATCAAAAGCAAGTTGACTTCCAATAATAAAATGTAGAAGATCAAAGCAAGTTGACTTCCAATTATTGACATGTTTTAGACTCCATGGATGCCATTTCTTTTTCATCTCTCTGGCTTCTATATCATGTGATTGTGTATAAATTATGTTAACATACGCAGCGAACTTTGTCTTCTTCGTTTGCTGATTTGGGTTCTTCCGCCTGTCTACTTTTCCACACGATCGGTGCTACCAACATCCACACTGCCCCAAAAATAAAAAAAGTCAAACTAAGCAAATGGAATAACAATGATAACCACTTAAATGCATAGTTGTCAAAGCGCCTAGGCGTACTCAAGGCGCATAGGCCGAGCCCGGAGCCTAGGCGCAAGGCGCATAAAAAACGACGGCATTTTATAATTAAGCGCATAGTATAAAATACATTTTTTAGGGATTCTAGAGATGTTTTAAGCTTGTTTAGGGCTACTTTAGGATGTTTTAGCGTTGTTTAGGACTTGTTCATGACTCATTTAGGATGTTTTAGAGGTTTATGCAACTTTTAGCCTGAATTTGGCCGGAAATCAGCCCTGATAGTGCGCCTCAGTGCCTAGGCGCGCGCCTCACAGGGCGCAGCGCACTTGGTGCGCCTCGCGCCTAGGCGCGCTTTTGACAACTATGCTTAAATGTGTAAATCCTGACTTAATAACATCTTAATGAAGTAAAGATGTAGCTAATACTTACAGTAGACACAGACTGCTAGCCACTCATTTACTATTCTAACCCAAGTACTTGTCCAACCAACATCAATAGTCCACCTGCGATGCAGGGCGTTTAGGTAAATATACATTTGGATATTCTTTTGCAAGATCAAAGATAATGTATTATGATGACTTACCTTTTCATGGTGTGATGAGAATTCCAACCAATTAATAGCATTGCAAAGTACATAACTCCAGATGCAAAAACTAAATGGAAGAATCCAAAACCATAAGGAACATCATCTTCCTCTTGTTTCTCATCCTTCCGCGACTGCACACATATAGTTTGTTTAAAATTAGTTTTATAAAAATCCATTAAAACATTTGTTAAAATGAGGTTTTGCTTTACCTGAAAGCATTGAGAATCAATTCCTGTTGAAAATGTGGCAATCACCATTGCAAGTAGGGCAATGACAAAGCTCTATAACAATAAGAGGTGCATTATTAATACCTTTGAAGATTTTAAGTCAATGTGTGTGATTTCTTGAAATATAAACTTTTAAATGTGTTACGAATTGGAAGCTTACTATGATCGTTAGCCAGTCTCTTGAGACTCCGGACTTCCTCAGACATTTTTCATCTGGTGGCTCACTGTAAGCATATGGGTATGGTATATGGTTACGCTATGATATTGTAAACCAAGTTCCAATAGTAGTAGTGGTAAAATGGACGCGTTGGGATAACCGGTCAAAATGGTTTTGATAGGTGTTATAACAAATAAGGTTAAGATTGATCCAATAACACTATTTATTTATAACTTTTATCATTTCTTTTAAAATAATTAAGTTGATACAAAAATTAAGTTTTCGTTCACCCTTTCCTAATAACAAAAAATAAAAATAAAAAATGAAAAGTGTACCTTCTAATGGCGGACCAACATAGGAATACGATGTATAGTCCCATAATACCTGGAGTCAGGAAACCGGCGTTAACCTGTTTCAGTTAAAAAAGAAGACGATTAGTTTGACAAAAGAAAAATGATTTATACATAAGATTTTGATGGTTAAACTTACTTTTGAGTGAAGAGACACACTTGTCATAAGTTGAAGGAGAAAGAGTGTCCATGTAATAAAGAAAATATTATGCTGGCAAGTCAGTTGTGGTGTGTACCAAATATACATCAAAATGATCCCCAATATGCTCACAAAATATGCAGCAATCGCAAGCAGCGTGAAATGGGTACGGCTGGATAAAAAAAGAAGAAGACGTTATAAAAACAATCATAAATACGAAGTCAAAAATACGTTGGTGTGGTATTTGGTTGATGCCATGTTTTCCAACATAATATGCAACATATGCACAAATGCTTAAGTGAACCACATTAAATGAAATACATTTACATGTTTCAAAAATATTTTTGTTTATATTTGCAGAAAAAAAATAAATAGTAAATGTCGTGTTAGACGACACACAATATGTACATCAAATGACATGTCATGTTAGGCTGAAGGGTGTGGAGACGCCCCCCCCCCCCCCCCAGCACACCGCCCCCTTGCCCCGTTCTCCCCTCCCCCGTCCCCCACGTCCCTCAGAGGACATAAAGGATGGGCCAATCAGATTTTTTCTTTTTTTCTTTTTTTTTTTAAAGGATGGGCCAATCAGATCAGATTTTTTCTTTTTCTTTTTTTTTTTAAAGGATGGGCCAATCAGATTATAAAAAAATAATAGTATTTAATGCTTGAGACATGGGTTTCTCATGTCTCCACACCCCACCCATGTCTCAAGCATATGGAGACATGACCTTGCCTAGGTGGCATCCTATGTGGCATGGAGACATGACATTTCTCATGTCTCCACACCCCATAGCCTTAGCAGTTTTTGAAAGATCTTAAAAAGTAACAGCTAATTTTTTTTTTCTAATTTAAAGTTGTTTGATAAATCATGAACAATATTTTGTTAACATATTTTACAAAAAAGTCATTACCATCTCTCAGCATATTTCTCTGATAAGCAGTGATCATTCAACCATGTAATGAAGCTGATCATGCTGATTAGTTGAATTAGCAAAAATACCCTACAAAATGTCATAAGCATGATTATTAATATTACTTTATGGTGGTACAAAGGGGGTATATAAATAATTCAAATGAAGATATAAGGTTAAAAGATGTATTTACCCTGCACCAAAATGTGCAACGGACCCTGCGAAGAAAAAAATAACATATCATCAATCAATCTGCTTATTGTGTTTTGATACAATAATCGTTAGTCCTATCTGTTTATCTGATTATTAGTGACGGATAACTTATTTTGAATAAACGGTTTGGACTTCATTATTACATACTGTTTACTTAAAAAGGCGATAAAAAAATAAAATAAAATACTAACCATATAGAAGAATAACTTGTGTAGGGAGAAAGAATGGTAGCACGGTTAGTATGATCAAGAGGACGATTTTAGCAAACCACCAACTAGAATGCCATGATTCTTTTCGCTCATGTAACTTTGTGGTGCCGCTTGTTGAAACAAACATTATAAAAAAGAATATCTTATATATTATTAAGGATTTGTCAATATCTTTCATGAAAATGAGAAAATTTTTGTGTTTTTATATAAGAAAAGGATACAAAACATCCCATGCTCACTCTTAGAACTCCTTGTGTGCCTAAACACTCTTCACCGCCTTCACAACTTTTTAATTCTGTAAAGAACATGAGAATCAGTCTCAAAGCAATATGTATAAGTGTTTATACGGTTCTAGCAGTTCTGTACTTAAAGTCTATCCGCAACAACCTACATAAGTACATAACGGCTACGAAAAAAACAGTAAGGCAGGGGCGGACCTAGCATAGAGCTAGGTGCCACGTCCGTTGCTGCTCAACTTCGCGCGCGTAGTGAAAAATTAGTGGAAAATTTGGTTTTTTTACAAAATTTGGAAAACGTTGCTACTAAAATGAAAAAAATGAAAAACGTTACTACTGAAATTCATTTCTAGTTCCGTCACTGCGGTAAGGGCTAAATCGATAAAATATTAAAAGTTGGTTGAGTTCATGCAAAAACTTACTATTCATTTGTGTCAAAACAGTCGGGCCATAATCACGTACAGCCCATGCAAGCAAGTTTGCTAACAGAAACATGATGCTATAGAGATAACGGGCCATCCATGGATTGGATCCATATCTGAACTGGGTCCACCAAGAGCCCGTTAAGATCTTGGCATACGGATTAATAGTATTGTTTGCTTCATCCATCCCAGCTTCAAGTTTTGCTGTCGTCATGTATTTATAAAAATATTATTATTGATCACTTCTCATCTGCAATCTATAAAATTATGATATGTTAATATTCCTCAATGCGTAGATAAATATAATTATAAGTTTAAATACCTAAAAGACTATGTAACGTCTATGTGTCACGTGTCTATATCACCATCTCATTAATGACCAGGAGTTTATATAGATCCGTGACTATTTTAATTAGTTGTACAAATCATATTATGTGATACAAAAGTATTCTAAATATATTTAAAAAAAATTAAATTTTTTTGGTATATCATAATATAAAATTCAAACATTTTATATTTTGTTTTGTAGTCTAAATTTTACAATTTAGTGCCTATAAAAAACTGATTTATATATTATTCATATTCATTTTTGAGGTGACAATTGATTCTTCTATATATTTAATAAGTAAAAAAAATACAAATGGAATGTTTGATAAAGAATTAGAGAGCATCTAACATCAATCTTATCTCTACGTGTTGGTGTAAGTTCCATTTGTGACTCTAAATTGAATATAGAATATGTCCGATATGGGCACAAAGCTTATTCTAAAACAATGATAGTTTGTAATGTGCAATTATAGTTTATATTTTATATAAAGAGTTAATGCATGGAAATTGTAATAGTTATGACATCCTTTTTATTAATGGCAAGAACCGACGTGTCAACCACATGTGACACCAGACGTTGTGGTCAATGTCGACTACTCAGCCAGCGTCAACCCCTTGGGTTTTCCAGATGCGCAGAAACATAATCCTCCATCTTCATAGATATATTAATATATATCAATATATGTATATAGTATCACTTTTTTATGTTTTTTAATTTATTTTTTAGAAAGGTGAATTTATATAAGCATGTTGTTTGTAGAACTTGAACGCAAGACCTTCAAACCTAGGTGTCGCTAAATACTGGCCACCAATCCCAACTTAATTAAAGTAGAAAACAATATGAAGTGAGAACCAAGTGTGTTTAAAGTAGAAAACAATGAGAACCAAGTGTGTTGCAAGTAGTGATTGATAGTGTAGCACGAGATAGATATGCATATGGTTATACAACTTTAATTTTAATATTTATGAGGATTTTACACTTACCTATTTAAAATTCTAAAAACTCTTCTAAGTAATAATTTATTAAGCTGGCTTTGAAACTTAAATATGTTGTACATGTTGCTTCTTAAGTTGTATGAAAATGAAAATGACTATGTTAGCCATCACTCCTCTTTAATAAGATAATATAGATATATATTATTAGTAGTATGAATTCTAAGAAACGTATTTGTCATAAAGAGTCGATAATTTATTAATCAATTTAAAAAAAAAAAATTTGTTTTTGGCCAAACTTTGCATGTTCTAATGCACAAACGAAGATAATATACAAAACATGCATTTCATCAAATAGTTATATATCTTGAAATTGAAACAAAATCAAACAAACCTGATCAAGCTCTCGCTGAACAGAAAACCAACTCGCTTATCTTTCCGGTGAACAATCCGGTGAAGTCGCCCGCGGTCCACCTGAATCGAATTCGTTGAAAAATGGTGGATACGATCTTCTGCACTCGACTTGTGCCCTACCTCTGTATGTATATGTGTATATATATTTATATGAACACAAAGAGAGAGTGAGAATGGTATAATATAATCGTCTGCTTCTCTTTTGCTCTTTTCCGCCGAACGTTTTTTTTTAATATTATGTTTTTCAGTTTAAAGTTATGATTACAAATGGTATGATATTTATCAAGCTTTGTTTTGAAAAGAATATATGTGACTCACTATGTAAAAAAAATAAAAAATAAAAGAGAGTTTATTTTATGTGGTGGGGAAAAGTAGAAAACAATATAAAAATCTAGTTGAAAGTTGTAGACTTAATTGTGACTATGATTTAAGTGCTTTAAAGTATGATATTTGAACCACTTAAATATGGAAATTGCTATACAACAAGTCAATTTATATTTTTCTTTTCTTGAAATGACGGCACTTATAAAGTTAAGGCATCAATTATGATCTCACTAAAAAACTAAAAGGAAAGCTAGTTAGTTATTAAATTGTGGCCTTATTGTAAAAGAATTCAAACTTTTGGATGGCATAATCACATGTAAGATTATCGATAATATCAACAAATGAAAAGCATAATATCGTAATCTTTCAACAATGATTATTATATGTTAATAATTGGTAATCATTACCTTACATGTTGCTTATCTTTAATATGTACTTTTTTTTTTTTAACATATCGAACAAGTATGTAGAAGCCGGGTAGTATGTACGCGAAGCCGGGTACTTCGTATGCGAAGCCGGGTACTCCGTACGCGACTCTCAATGGTTAAAGAAGCCCTATCCGGTCTTTACCCAGACAGACGAAGCCCCTAGCTCACCAGCCACCAGTTCTGAAGAAAACTAGTATATATATTTAATATGGAAATTGCTTTACATGTTATTTATCTTTAATATATACTTTTATGTTAGAATTAATTCGTTGTTCCTATGATTATAATTTATCCTACAAAAACAGGCATCTAACTAAACATAAATTCATAAACATTTCATATGCATGCATTTCATCCCTGACCAATTAAGGAAAAAGTCTTTGAAACTATAGAAACATGTCATATGCATGCATTTCACAATTCACATTAACATTTCCTTAATGCTAACACACGTTATCCAATCTCAAATTATCATTCCTAATTTTACATGGTGGAGATGACGTTAAGAGAACAAAAGAATGTTGAATCACAACCTCAGTTCTGCTCTTCTCTTACCGGTCGGCATGCTAAGTCGGTGGTCTCATTAGAAAGAAACCCCACACTCTATCATATTTGTGAATTAGGGATTTAGGGTTAATGTGAAATTGGGAGTATTGAAGAAGAAGATATGTGTTTTGTTTTTGTATTAAAAAGAATATAAAAATGACTGATGAAAAGACTAAATTACCTTCACATGCAAAGCATATGAGGTGACTTAACACCATTTTCTAACGGAGTTAGTACTAAAGGTTGATAAATGCAACAAAATGGACAATGAAATATTGTTTTGGATGAGTTTCATACTGAAAGGTATAGATTAGAGGTGTTCAAATCGGTTTTTTTGCCAGAACCGGTTTTGGTCCCGAACCGGTTCGGTACAGTACCGGTTCTTAGCCGAACCGGTTTCGGTTCCAAACCGGTTCGGTTTTGGGCCGGTTTCGTCGGTTTGTACGACCGGTTTCGGTTCGGTTTCGGTTTGTTTCGGTTTCGGTTCTTAATCAGTTCTTTCGCGCACATTTTTTTAAAAGGCGAGACAAAATTTTATTTTTTTTACATAAAGTTCAACTTTTATTGATTTTTATAATTTTTTTAAGGTGTATGGGTATATATTTGTATGTGTGGAAACTTTTTTGTATAATTTTATTATATATAATTTTTTTAAACATAAAATTCAGTTTTTTTATTAAAAAATACCGGTTTTTCGTACCGGTTCCAAACCGGTTTTTGGGAACCGGTTTCCAAACCGGTTTGAGTTAAAACCGGTTCGGTTCGGTTTTTCTAGTGGGAATGGGGAACCGATCCTAGAACCGCCGGTTCTTGTAGAAACCGGACCGGTTCGTGTAGGAACCGGACCGGTTCGTGTAGGAACCGGTTTTTGAACGAACCGGTTTGGTTCAGTTCGTGCGGTTCCGGTTCCCAAACCGGTTTTTTTGCTCACCTCTAGTATAGATTGTAGTTTAAGTGATACATAAAAGTTGATTTTTGTAATTTTGTCTATACATAATTGTGGCATCCAGATGACTCAATTTTGACGGTATATTAACTTAGTCTTATTAACTAATTCAAATTAGTGTGTTCGTACAATTCTAAACTACATTACGTACTTTCTTTACTAATTTAGTGTTTCATACTCATACTGAACAACATGGAAGTTGACTTACGCTTCATTCATGAGAAAGTTGTAAAATGAGATCATTCGGTGCAATTTACTTCTACTCATGATTTTGTTTCAAATTTTTACTAAACCATTAATTACCGCCTCTCTCTTCTTCATTCTTGTTTTCCAAGCTTTAGGTTGTCTATTTATTTTAAATAAGAGAAATTTAATTTTAATAATTTAAACTTTGCCTTATTAGTTGATAATAATCTGTATTTAAAAAATTCTTCACAACAGTCCCAAATTTTAAAGTATTGCCCGACAGTGAACTTTTGTTAACTGAAAACTATCCAAGTTACGCTGACATGGCATGTCATGTCAAAGTTCACGTCAGTTAGCATCAACATGCCATGTCAGTATCCACGTCATCATCCATCTCAGCGTTGACATGTCACGTTATCATCCACTAACTGAGTTAGTTCTCAGTTAAAAAAAAGTTCATTGTCGGCCAATACGTTGAAAGTTGGGACAGTTGTGGGAAATTTCTTAAGTACAGATTATTGTCGGCCAATACGTTGAAAGTTGGGACAGTTGTGGGAAATTTCTTAAGTACAGATTATTGTCGGCCAACGAGAAAAAGTTTGCATTATTATAATCCAATTTACCTTTGAATAACGAGTCATCATCATTTAGACATCTATAGATAATATATAGTTTCGTTTTGTTATAATATCATATTAAATTGTTTACGTTCTATACAAAAAGGGTTGGTATCCTCTTTCTATAATCTAGTAAACATATATATAGACAAAAGATCAAATACAAACAGCTTTTTCATACGAACTGTATGAATTGAACGAAAAAACACGCGAGCCGTTTATAATTAGAGTAATTATATAATTACTATAGTTATAAACGGCCCGCGTGTTTTTCCTTCAATTCGTACAGTTCGTACGAAAAAACTGTTTGTACGTGAACCTACCCTTAAAAACCTATAATATTTTCATTTCTTATATAATTCTTTGTTTATTCTCCTTGAAGAATTTTAAGATATTTGGTAGCAAAGACAAAATTTAGAGGAGTGATGGTTTTTTTTTAAGTGTGGAAGTGTACCACGCGTTCATACTCTTAAGTTGTGGGATAAGATATCGTGCTTGCTTGTACACCACACCGTCTGCCTCATTTTTACATGTTTATTTATTTTGTTTTTATCATTTATCGCTATCGAATATCAATCTCCTCTATTTCTATCCAAGATTATAGTTTTAAATTTTAGTTGGCCACAATTGAAACAAAACAACAAAAAATCAAAAAATCCTTGTCCATGCATATATTCTGTTGTTTCTTAAGATTCCAATTTACTCTACCATTCATATTCTCACTTACGCAAAATATAGATGACCATTAAAATAACTTTTAGAATACTATTTTTTTTTTTTAATTACTACTAGACTATTTATTTCATACCAAGACAAAACGAGTTACATTTTAGATGATGGGTAAGCGGGCAACAAGCTGCGCCGCTATGCCCTTTTGAATCGCAAAGCCTATCCTGCTAAACACAAACCCTTGGTTCTTAGGGCTCTGCGAGTCACTGTGGACCACCTTCTGCACTCGTTTCAGAAACCGTACTGCTTCAGGGGCTAGAGATCCAAATGTGTCAAAAGCAAACGGCAGGAACACATGTTGATTCTCTAAGCAGGCTGCTTCGTGCTTAGCGACCTTCTTAGCTTCTGCCCTCAAAACTGCCTGTCCCGGTGCAAAGCCGCTGTCTCGCAAACCTACCAAGGGGGAAACCCCTGTCAAGTCAACACAAGCATGTTTGCCCCCAGCCCATCCAAACACAAGCACATCCGCAGGACGCAAGGTAGAAAAAATCAATATTTTAACTTTTGTATCTTTTACATACATACAAATCACAAATGTGTAGGTTTATGTACATGAAAATACCATTAAATTATTTTTTTGTAACTATTTACCTACACATGATATGTATACGTAATATAACATATACTGCATGATGAATCTCTCCCCTATTGTATATAAAAGATAAATTACAACACAATGAAAGCTAAATAATGCAACATAAACTAAACCTAAAAGGAAGAATCATTTATCAAAATGAAGAAGAAACAATGTTTGGGTTAGGTGCGTATTTGATAATGTTTCTCTTAAAACGTATAAAGTGTGTTTCATTAGGTATGAGCCAAAGCAACATTGTTAGAGATGCCCACTTTTGCCTTAAAGTGGGACCATTTTTTATGTTTTATTTCGTTGAATGATAAGAATTATAGCCCAAAATGAAATTGGGTAAAAATGGTTACAATTGCAGTAAAGCATTTTTTTTATAACCAATGAAATTGGAGCTCGAGAATTCAAGTTAGGCTTTGATTCGAAGAGTGATTTTTTTAAAATCAATCCGATTAACTTTAAAACAAACATACAAAAATATGACTATGATTGTTTAAATCAAGTGAAAAACTATTTCTAATTATTTATTTCCAACATAATTGTCATAGTAATGAGTAATCCATGTCTTGTTTGTTTGTTGTATATATATCGAAATATGAGTGGTTATCTAATTATTCATTTTTTTTTTCTGAACAAAGGGGAAATCTTTATAAAACAAAAACTAGTGAGAGGCTGTAATTACAACCCACGTTAAAACAAAATCACCCGTCCGAGTACATGGCACATGGCATGCAAGTTGGAAGTTGGAACTAACTAAATATAGATATGCGAATGATGGCCAACCCCGCCGGTCGGAGGTGGGAGGGTTTACCATCTTTGTGTGGGTTCCTGCCCGGGTGTTCCGAGTTCAAGCCACGGGGTATGCAAAACTTATGCGAAAGCCTCCGGGCGAACGGTTGAAAAGCCGGTATGCGCGTGGACTCAAACCGGGGTTGTGCAGGTCGTTGGCACACGACTCTCCCAGGTGAGCTGTTTGCCGTCCAAAAAAAAAGTAAAAATAGATATAAGTCAAAGTCAAAGGCATTTAAAAAATCTTGTTAATATAGTTGTAAGTGAAACTCAAAACATAGTAAATTGCTCCTTACACTAATAATTATCATAGATTTAAGAAAAGAAAATACAAATTAATGTATTTCTTATTATTTTTTTTAACATCAATTTTTTTACACCAATCCATCTTTAACGAGGCTTGAATCCTTGACCTAAAGGGAAGCAACACCTTAACTCCAATGATTTTGTTAAAGGGAAGCACCAACTTAACTTGCACGTACTATAATCTATGATGCAGGCCAGTATGCAAAGGGTTAATGTTTTAGCTAGGTATCCCTAGACTTCACTGGGTGAGTTGGGATGTTGTTACTAAGCCGGTTAAGTTTGGGGGGTTGGGGATCCGTAAATTAGGAGATTGCAATAAAGCGTTTTTGATTAAGTGGCTATGGAGGTATCACCAGGAAGGTAACGCTCTATGGAGAAGAGTTGTGGATAGTATTCATGGGTCGCAACGTAAGTGGGATGCTTATCCTCATAACTCTAGTTTTAATGGTACGTGGAAGAATATAGTTACTTGTGGGTTACGATTGAAAGTGGGTGAGCGATGTAGTGTTAATATGATTCGGGGTCGAGTTGGGAACGGACAGGAGATTATGTTTTGGATCGATCCATGGGTCGATGTTATTCCTTTAAAACACCGGTTCCTGGATTTGTTTCGTTTGGAGAGACATAAATTCTGCAAGGTTAAAGACCGGCTTGTGGCTGATCAGAGTGGTTCGAATGGTCCGTGGCAGTGGAGGAGAGCTCCGCAAACAAATGTAGAGCTGGAACAATTACAAGCTTGCTGTGAATTAATTTCCGATCAAAGATTGGGTGCGGCGAATGATATATGGTTTTGGGATAGTGGCTCGCAGGAAGGTTTCTCTATACAATACGTGAAGAAGTGGCTGGACGTTGATTATTCATCTAATGCGGTGTCGCTTTTCAAATGGTGCAAATGGATCCCGATCAAGTGTAATGTTTTTATGTGGAGAATGCTCCTTGACAGGATACCCACAAAGAAAGCGCTTCAAAGAAGGAACATTGACTGTGGGAATCTTTTGTGTAATTTTTGCGAAGACCAAGAGGAGAGTGTAGATCACTTGTTCACTGGTTGTAGTTTGGCTAATGGTGTTTGGCATGGTATAACTACTTGGATGAAAATGCCGCTGTTCTTTTTCTTTTCAAAACAAGATATTTTGCAGGATTCCTCTTGGACGACAAGGAAGAAGTTGGTTATTCATGGGATTATGATCATTACTTGTTGGCGTATTTGGAAGGCAAGAAACGAAAGGATATTCCAAGACACTAATCGGAATGTGGTTCAAATTGTGGCGGATATTAAAGCGTTGTCTTATGTGTGGTTTTCTAGCAGGAATATAAAGGGTGTAATGGGTTGGAAGGATTGGCAAAAATTTGATTTTGATGTAATGTAACGGATTTGGTTGTAGGGGGTCTCCGTCTTGAAGATTGCCCGATTTGTGTTTGTTTTAATGAAATTTGCCTTTCAAAAAAAAAAAAGGTATCCCTAGACTATATAAAGGAATTTGATAATATGGAATTTAAATAATTCTAATTACCAAAGATTTGTGCAGTGGTCGTTTGTACTCTAAGCTTTAAGGGCTGTACGGTGGTTTTGTAAATCGGTGGGTACTTTCAAGGTATAGCCGATACGCGTGTCTCTTTCTCCTTCTTTCACTTTACACAACTCTCTCTCTCTCTCTCTTTTGTTCTCTGTGATATTACAACTGATGGTTTAATCCGGTTTGCTTTGGTTTCTGTTGAACCTGGTTGGTTGCTAAGCACGGACAGATCGTGGATCTACAATTGTCAAGTTTTTTTCTAGAGAGAGAAACACATTTAGGGGCACCTATGGGGTTTGTAGAGAGAGAACCAGAGAGAGAGAGAGGCATTTTAATGTGCCATTGCCGACGGCTAGAGCCGTCTATGGAGGCGACGTTCTAGAGAGAGAAGCTGACAGATAGGTTTTTCCTTGTCGCTGCTAGCAGCTCCAGTCGCCTGGTAAGTAATTTCTCAAAAAGTTACATTCTTTAATGTTTATTTTACGTGATTAAACAAAAAGTTACATCATTCATGTTTATGTTTATTTAATGTAATGGTGCAGTGGGTATGATTATTTGGTGGGTATTGATTAGGGCAAGAAAAAGATTGTGTTTTTCATGTGGACATTGTATATATTTTCGTCAATCAATCAAGGGGTGATACAAACAAGCCCCTCACTATAGAAGATGCAGTTGATCGGGTTACCCTGGCTTGCCAAGAAAGTTTTCAGGTGACGAGAGGAGCGGTGGCTGTTTCACCAGCCCACACTTTTGCCTTTTATTTGGGTAAATGGATAAAGGAATCTAGGATTTGTGTGAATCAAGGATTTGTTTTGATTTGGTTTAATGGTTTTAATATTATGTTCGTGATTGTTTTATAGCTTAAAGAAAGTGGTTAGTAATGCACAAGGTGTGCAGGGTCGGGTAACGGGTCTCGAATCCGACTGCGAATGTGGGTTCGGGTTGCTCTTCGAATCCTTCGACTGGCGGGAGAGGTCTGCAGAATGGCGCTCATTTTCAACCGCCAGTAAGAGGTATGTTTGCGATTTACAGCTACATTTAATTTCTATTACTTTCTGTTTTTTATTGAACTTAATGCTTTTTGTTTAACTATTACAGGAATGCCCAATGTGTCATCTATTGGTGCTACTGTAAAGCCGACTGCTGCACCGGTTAAAAAAAGCAAGCTGGGCCTAGCAAAAGCTCCAACGAATAACGTGCTTCCTAAGAGGACCTTTAAATCCATCTACAGCAGGCACACAATTTGCTTTCACGAGGGTTTAGATTAATGTTTTGGATCCTATTTTTATTTGATCTCTGGCAAGCGTCTCTTCAGGCTTGGATAATTAAACTTTTGTTTTTGCCGGATGGGATGTCAAAGAGACAAACCAACAAGACATCAAACTTTGTTTAAAGTTATTGATTTTGTTTACAGGTGGAAATCCATCTCTTGGACAACAGAATGGCACTTGCATTCAAGTGACATTAAGTTAATTGACCATGGGTAAAGCTTATTCACTATATGAATATTTATAAAACTCTTTTTTTTTCTGCATATTGTATTCGATTTAGATTGTCGTCTACTTTCTAACATTTAGTAAAGTTGTTTTGGTTCTGTCTATCTAATATCAATGTAGCCGAGAGGGAACAACACCTCCAATCAGACAACCACAGTCATCGGAATACCAGCGGTGGAGAGTCTGATGAAATCGAGCAGATACCTTTGTTGAAAGAGGGTTTAAGGAATCAATTTCTCAACATTTCATTTACTTACAGGTTATCTCTTAAGAATATTCAGTTTTGATTATTTGTTGGACATTAATAACTATAACCTACAATATCACTTAACAATTGGCAGACGAGCAATGCTTGATGGGTAGCCAGGGCTTTTGATTAACCATAAAGCTAGCAACACAAAGACGATCATTGATGATGCAATTGGAATGACCATGGCTGGTGAGTAACAAAAAAATGTTAACTATATATAGCTTTTTTATATATTTAAATATTCTGAAAATAGCGTTCTAAATTAGAACTTCTAATGTTTCCATGGTATAAATTTTCTTAGATTTGGCAAATAATCTTGGTGCCACTACAAGATTGGGCAGCAAAGAGTTGGTGTTGATGTTAGCATGATTGGATATTTTGGTGTTAGTTGTACCTACCTTATTTGGATTTTGGATGGTGATAAAGGTGTGGTTACAACCAAACACAATGATGACGGACAGAACAATACATCTGAGAGCCAGGCTAGCGGGTCTTTTCCTGCGACTAAAGACACCTCTGGTGAATCCCTTGGTAGAGCAACCAAAATGACATCAAGGTACAACTCTGTTGGAATAGTTTGGTTTGTGTTAAAAGTTTTAAATGCATTACAGCTTGAAGGAAGTAGCATTTGTTTAGGTTCAAATGCAATATGTTAATATTTGTGTACGGATTTTGTAGTTATCAAACTGAATTGATTTATATTGTATGTGTTATGGCATGCTAAAATGTTGAAATTGTGCTAATAATAATAATTGAATATATTTAAGCTGTTGCACATCTTTTCTTCTTAGGATGAATGTGGAAAGTGACTATATAAGTCAAACATGAGCAGCATAGTTAGATTATTTGAAGCCTATTAGCATATCTTTTAACTAATCTACTCCATAAAAGGAAAAAAAATGATTAATCCATCAACCCTCAGGTCTGTCTTTGCTCCACCTTAATTTCATCTATTCTTATATGCCCCCTTGCATGCTAGCCTGGTATAGTTAGTGATCACTTTTTTTTTTTTTTTTTTAAGAATTTGTTTCTTATTGTGTTTAATTTAATATATTGATTAATATGTTTTTTTCGTGTTGATATATGGGTTTATGTATATTTACCGTCGATTACCTTTATTCCCTTTGAAGATCTGTACTTTTTAGAAACAGTTATCTTCGATCTTCTTTTCTGTAAATCAATACAAATTGTTATCTCAGTCAACTCTGTAAGTATCCGTCGACACAAGGTAAGCAATATATGCATTTTTCACCGCTTTCACATATAAGAAATGTTTTCAATTTAGTTAATTAGCACTATTTCTATTATTTTACCCTTTGACCGTTGATTGAAATTTATGGACTTTTATAGGGTTATTAACAGGAGTTTATGGATAGAGGTACACCTATTTTCAAAACATGCTAAACTGATCACAAGGGCAGTTACCTCAACTATTTTCAACAAGAAAAAAAGTATGGGTTGTTATGTCTGTTAGCATGCGAGCCTGAGAGCTTCCTCTAAACTACAAGAATTAATACGCTTATCTTTGTATTTGTTTATTTGTAGTGATAGTTCCGTGTAGTACAACTACTTTTCATCATTTGGTCGTACTTTCATATATTTATAGCTATTCGATATTAACAAACCAAGTGAATCGATAGTAGTTACATGCTGAATCACCAACTTAATTCCTCTTATATTGCCATGTTGCCTGTTACTCATCTTAATAGTTGATTGCGTATGTATGTTCAAAAATGTTTGGGTTGATTTATGGTTGATTGGTTGTCCAACAAGAGCCTTTGAAATGGTTATTTCGTATGGACAATGATTGCTTACAGATTAGGTAAGTGAATCGATGGACATGGTTGCATCGTTCCTTTCAAACCAGGTGAGATCTTTCGGTATATTAGAGGTGTCAAAAGGCAGGTTTAGTTGGATAACAGGTCGTGGATCATTTTGACAGAATTTTTTTTTGGAAACGAGTCCGTACGATTGTGATTACGCGTACGGCACCGCCGCAACGCGCGGCGGGTAAAAAAACTAGTTATGTCTAAATAATAAACCTTACCCATATACAATAGAAAACCTAACAATTTAACATCAAAGCCAAAAGATTTCACCGAAATCGAATCAAAGGAAAAAAAAAAAAACAACTATAGCAATGTTCCACGTAGGATCTCGAGGCTTAAAACAAAATTCAAACTTGGGACCTTTTTTTTCATTAAAAGTAATACGTGAAGTAATATGTGTGTGTGACTAAAATTATATAACAAAAAGAATTGCCATGATCTCCAGCCTAGCTGGTTTGAGGTGAGAAGGTTTACCTTCTTGGAGGGTTCCTGCCTGGGTTTGGTCTCAGGTTCGAATCTCACGCTCCACCGAAAAAATAACCGCTTGAGTTTGAAAGGAAAAACCCGTGTGGTGCTATGAGATTCGATCCTGAGCAGTGGTCGCTTTATGACACAGGATTTATCGCTGAAACACTACTCTCCAAACAAAATATAACAAAAAGAATTAAATAGAAAGTAGTTTCTATACTTTTGGGCCTAACATCGTATCTTTTGAGTTTTTGTTGGAGTTGACCCTGGTCCCACACTTCCACTATAACAAACATGCCTCTAAGTTGAATTGCCACAATCAACCAAGTTACATGACATGTTCTCAAAACGTCCACTATCAACTAACATGCATATTCGATCATCCACCCAAATCACATTGGACCTAGTCGTCAAGGCGGTGAGAGAGAAAGTGGAGATTGACTTTTCGATTGCTTTTGATGTCTCGGCATGTTGTTTCCTTGATCGAATGTAACAAATCCATATCACTACTAGAAAAAGTGCTTTTCTTGACGCGCGTTTTATGACACGCACTTATTAATGACACGCAAAAGCGCGTGTCATAAAAAAAGTGTCAAGTTTAAAAAATCTAGTTAAATAATGACACACTTTTTAACGTGTCAAAAATGTAATGTCCAGAATTAAAAACGATGACAAAATAAAAAGATGTGTGTCATCTATAAGTGTCAATATTTCACAATTCTTCAATTTCCCTCCCACGTAAAGTCCCGCCCTCAACTTCAATATAACAAAAAAATAATAATAATAATAATAATAATAATAATAATAATAAAACAATCATCGAACTTCTAACTTCTGAAAACCTAATCAAAAAATAAAACAATCATCGATCATCTTGTCTTCACTAACATTATCAATCATCGATAAAGAAGGTCAACTAGATTTTTGACATCTCAACTTAATTGCCTTGTGAAGTAGGATACCCAAATGGTTAGTGTTTTGGATAGGTCTACAAAGACTATATAGTGTGAGAGTGAGACAATGATGTGGAGTGAAGAATAGTATGGATCAATGCTTGCTCTTTTCTCATTGATCTCATCATAATATATACAAATTCTTAAACTTGGGGAGAAAGGAATTACCAAAAATAATTACAAGATAATCTACCTAAATTACATTAGAAATATTCTAGATTTATACTCTATTATGTCTATTATGGAGTAATATACTTATGATTTGATTTTAGACATCTAAATGGAGGCTTCACAGTATTTGTAATTCTCACAAAAGGCGAACATATTAAAGATCAATTATCATCATCATATAGTTTCGAGTTTTGGCTCCTCGCGTGCCAATGTATTTTTTTATAGATAAGTAATCGACACATATAAGTAAAGGATTGAAGAAACGTTAAATTGAGCGAACCCCAAATCAAAATTAGAACCCTGAATGAACTCAAGAACACAACGACTCATAACAAACCTTTTGTTAAGACTCTTCTATTTATGATGAAAAGAAAATTATGATTACATGAAGAAAAAAAAACAAATAAAGCATATATACTAACTAACCTATTCTAAGGCTGTGAGGTATGGAGACGGGGGAAGGGGATGCCACATAGGAAAAAGGTGGGACCGGGGGGAAGGAGAACGGGAGGGACGGGGGCAGGGGGACGGTGTAGGCAATCGGAGACAGGGGTGGCAGGGGCGGTGATTGGTGGAGGCATTTGGTGGGTGATGGTGATTGGAGCGTCCCTCATGTCCTCGGAGAGACGGGAGGGACGGGGGTGGAAGAGGACGGGGGAGGGGGCGGTGTGGGGAGTTGAGACGGGGCAAAAAAGGAGGGGACGGGGGTGGGGCGTCTCCATACCTCACACCCTAAACATTCTATAACTAACGAAATCAATTGACGTAGTTTTGGGCGGTTTGCCACGTGGCCACATTTAGTTAGACCCCTTTTTGGTTGAACCACACACTTAAGTGTGTATTTAATATTTTTGTAGACTTTAAAACCAAAAGTGCCCATGGCCTTCACATGTGTTTGAATAGCCTCATGAACCCAAGTTTAAATCTTTGGGCTGAATATCTTTTTATTTTTGATTTTTCACTTCAAATTTTGAGGTTTTTTTGTTTTACAAAGCAAACTTCTTTTTTGTTGTTTAAAACAAACTTTGAGTAGGTTTAATTTTATAGGATTCCTGATATATGTTTTATAAATTGTTTTATGAATTATAATGATTCTAAAGTATTATTTTTTTTATTAAAATATAAATTTATATGTTTTTTAAGAATGTTTAATAAAATAAATTATAAAATACCATCATTTAAGACTTTTTTTTTCTTTACTTTACGAATCACAACAATATCATCTGATGTAAATTTCTTTGTGTGGTTTTTAATCGATTTAAAACACGTTTCAATATCATCATAAGCATATTTTTTCCTGTTGCTACATCAAGTGATGGTGCCGTATATATTCGAAACGATACCAACCGAAACCCCGCTGCCTAGCGTGGGTATTTTACTAGTCCTATACAATCTCAATTTGAGTTTTAATTTTAGACATCTAAATGGAGGCATTTACAATATATATGTAATGCTTATCATAAATGTCAAACATATTAGAGATCAACAAACATTATCATATAGTTTCATGTTTTGACTCCTCTCATGCAAGTGTACTTTCTACAGATCAATAATCGACACATATTTTTTTTTTGAACGGCCAGCGAATCAATTCTGAGCACTCTCGGGCACCCTTTTGGCGAATTAGGTACTCGAGAGTACCCGGGCCACCAATTGCCACCAATTCCCGGGAAAACCCGACCACTCACCCGCCCGAAGGCACGACGGTGAAATAGTTGGTAAAACCGGTCGGGATCAGAACTCGAACCCAAGCCAATGGCCGGGTCATCCCTCATTTCCCATCCACCAATGTCCTCCAAATGTAGCTAGTGGGAATTGAACCCAAGCCTCCCATAGGAAACTGTAGACCCTCAACCAACTAGGCTACAAGTGTTGGACAATAATCGACACATATTGATAAAGGATTGGAGAAATGATGATCGTGAACACCAAATCAGAATCGAAACCTTGACCCGAACTCAAGAACACAACAACCCAAAACAAACTGTTTTTTCAGACTCTTTTATTTGTGATGGAAAGAAAATTACTGTTACATGAAAGTAAACAAATCAAGTATTTATACTAGCGTATTTTAAACATCCTATACTATGTCAACTATTTCAAATACATTTGAAACAATAAACTAAATAATAACTATTATTTTTATCATCTATTTTAATCTATATCTATACTATACTATATTATAAAACATTTGAGAATGATACCAACAAAATTTAAGTAATTATAACTTATAATACTTATGGTACAACAACTTTACGAAGTTAGTAAAGGGGCAAAATAGTATTTTTACGTGAATATTAAATTGTTCATGAAATAGATTTAAATGAATAATGCATATATTAAATTAGAGGGAAGTCCTTAAGCTTTCTATCAAATAATTTAATGAGTTAATAGCCAAAATCGTCCCTGAGTTTGGTCACTTTTGTCACTTCAGTCCAAAATCCAAACCTTTTACATCTGGGTCCTTTAGGAAGTAGCAAAATGATCCATCACATTGCTTCAATGCTTTGTAAGTAAGAAACCAGAGCGGTTGGGTCGGGTTTTCTTTCCTCTAGTTAGGAGGAGGGGGATTGCCATGCTTTGTACTTGTCGAATGAAATCTGAGCATAGCATGTGATTTTCTAACATATCTACTATGTTACGAGACGCTTAACTGTTACATCTTGTTATTTTAATACATGTTTCATGACCAAATTAATATGTTACATCTGCATAGTTTATAATTAAAGATTCCATGATGTGTTATATACATTTGAATTATCCTATTAAACTATGTATTAATTTCAAATGACATGAATAGTGCAGCTCCTCTCTCATTGGTTGAGAGGAGCGGTGGTGCTTAATATTTTTTTTTTCATTTCAACATTTTTGATTAAGATTAAATATATCTGGTTTCGTATTACAACTCAAAAATGGTTACTGGTGTACTGGTTTGATGCCCATTTTCTCAAGGAGGCATCACGAGTTCGAGGCTGGTCAGTAGCATTTAATTTTTTTTTTTTTTTTTTTTAACTTGAAGTGTAAGTTATGGCAGTTTTGTAATTAAATACTGCCAGGGCTTCATAACCCTGTCCACGTGTGGTTAGACCTATTGTGGTTGCTCTTCATTGGTGTATATGGCGGTGATGTCCACATGTTGCTTCCTCGGTACTCACAAACCCCCTCTTTCCTTTTCTTCCCTCCATATCTACACAGCATTTTTATTCACAGACAAATTTTTTTTAGAGAGAGAGAGCGAGACAACGAAATAGAGAGAGAAAGAGCTGCGATAGAAACGGAGCGACGAAGATGAAAGACCAGTAGGTTGGAGACGATGATGATGACGGTGTTGCAGAGGGAGACGCTTGGTGACGGCGGTGGTTTGGGTTCGAAGATGAGGAAACAGAGGTGGCTTCCTGTGATGAGGTCAGTGGTGGTCTCAGGTCTACTAACGATGATAATGGTGTTAAAGGCGACGGTGGCTGTTTGGAACAGGTTCCGACGAAGCACAAACTTTTCCAGCAACGGTTCCAATGGTGACGGTGATGTTGTGACGATGGTTCCGACGAAAAAGATGAGACCCATTTGCAATTGTAAATACTAAATACTACACATATACACACAAAAAATAGTGTATCTTCAGGCTTTCAAGGAATCTTATAACAATGGTGGAAAAAAGAAATCTGGTTCAAATATGTGCTCTACTTTTGTTCATAATTAGCATCAATCAACGGTGAAGACCCTTCATTTATCCAATAGGTGTTATGCTACAGGTAAGATTTTCATCTAATCTTTACAAATTATATCATTTGCTATGCTTTTTTGTGTCGCTTCTTGAATGTTTGTGTTATATTACAGATTGGTCTAAATCTTTAGATAAATCGATTGCTACTACACAGATTGTTTGTTGGTAGCTATTTCGCCAAATTTCATGCATTGTAGGTGTTTGATTAAATGTCTCACATCACTTAACAAATTACTACGAAAATCGATTGTTGTTACATCCTTCGCCCAATGCTTCGGTAGGTTGATTTGTACTATACTTGGTTTTTAGGAAACGACACATTTGAGTTCCTCATATTTAAATAATGTTAAATTTAGTTGTTTTAAAGCCTAATTTTTTTAGTAAATCAGCCTTTTTACATTTGAATGTGTTCTTATTTTTAAGCTTAGTTTTGTGTCCTTTAATCTTTTAAGGGAGTTCTTATACTGTATGAATAATAATGTAGTCAAAATCCTAAAATATTTTGAACTTTTTTTGCTGCATATGGGTTTGTTGTTATCTAAAAAGCATGAGTAGAGTTTGTGAGGGTCGAATCGTATTTAAGTTTCAACTCTAATAGCTACAAGTTGGAGAGTTTAGAGTACATTGTTCAAAGTTGCAACTTGCAAAGTATAAAGTGCATAAAGGTTTATGCGAAGTTGCCACAAATTGGTTGGGTTACTTGAATCAACTATGATCTATGGAACTTTAAAAACATCAAATGTATTGTTGTTTTGTTTTTTGCTATAACGAATGGACATTTGTTTTGTTTTCTTTTGCAGGTTTTGGCATTTTGTTCTTCGAATTCGTTAATAGATGGCGTTAGTTGTTGTTACTCTACGCAAGTATGTATGGGTTTTCTTTTTAGAAGAATGAGTTACGACTCCTATCTTATTGTCTATTTTCCTCTCAATCTTTCAATGCTAATTTGTTGTATTTGAGACTTATTAGAGAAATTGACATCGGGATCGAGTGGCAATCGTAAAAAGAGTTAATTTGGCTGTTGACACTTTATATCAACAATAATTTCCTTCCATCTTAAAAAAAAAACAAAGATGTAAATGCTAGAAAGGGTTTGAGTTTAAAATTGACATATTTCTTTAAGTCCTATGTTTTTACTTTTGAGTGTTGTGTAGCTTTCTGAGTTGTTTTCTTAATCTTTCAACCTGCAGATCAGGAGGAAAGAGAATATATTGATGACTTCAATCAAGTCAAACCATATACAAAAGCTTACCCATGCGACCCATCCATTTTGCAAACTTAGTAATGTTACTCTACTTAAAAAAAAAAAAATAGTCTAACGCCTAATTGCTTGCTTGCTCAGAATTTGATGATGATCTTGATCTATATGTCCTCAGGCCTATTAAATGTGTGGGAATTGAGGTTTGATGAATGGCCTATTCTTACCTGCAAAAAAGTGTACTCATATTTTTAAGAATTTGTTCAAACAATCATTTGAATAAAATGCAGCTAAAAACTTTATTTGTTTTTTACACCATTTTGATATGTGATGATCCGTAGTATGCAAAAGAAGGGGGTCAAAAAGCTTTCACCCATAGAGAGGTGTGCTTTTGTATCTCTATTGCAACTAGAAGTGGAAGAGGGATGGGTTGGGCGAATCGGTTTGGGTGATTAAAATTGAGGACGCCTTTTTCTTACGTGCAAAACATGACAATGGAATGTACTCATCTATTCCATTCTTTTGCAAATGTGTGGTTGATAAACTAAATTGCAACCTCATGTCATCTTTTTCATCCTAATCAATAATTTTTCATCCTAATCAATAAAGTTAGTAGAAAATGGCGCCGCAACGCGCGCCTGGAAAATTACTAGTATATTTAAAACCAAACCTTGATGAATAGTTCTTTGACGGCAGGTTAACGACTTAACGGTGTGAGCCTCAAAGTGACGCACGTCTGCTATATTGTTGCTCATTACACGCGTCTGCTTCTCAAACACCATTTTCTTTCTTTCTTTCCACGCGTGACCCATCCTTTCTCTTTTCTTTCTTTCCTGTTTCCACAGACACACTCCGTTTTCCGTCTCACAGGACCTACGATCTCCTGACACCTCTTTTCTCCTCCGCCTCCTTCAACCGATGCCCATTCTCCACTGACAACATCAACACCATATAGAGGTCGTTCACTGTCATCCGCCGCCTTTACCTCCGCATACGCCGTGGGAGGAGGTTTTGTATTGTGGCGATGGTGGATATGTCGTGTGTGCTCAAGAGGACGGATGTTGTTGCGCCGTTGTTATTATCATATATTAGTTATCAAGCTTTCATGAATAGTGAATAAGGATTTTTGTACCAACTATGAAAGCACCGTTTGCTCCTCTCTGTCGGCCGATTCATGGCTTTGACTCGACCCCCTTTTGTGAATCGTTGCTAACCCTTAGCAGGTATGTTCTCTTCTTTCTTCCACCATCTTTTAGATATGACTTTGAAGACGAATGCTTCCAAGGTTATTGCTATTGTTGTTGACGACAAACCAGAGAAGATGATTTGAAATCAAGCTCACAATCACGTCGCAACAAAGTTTAATACATCAAAGACTTCTCCTTTTGGGGTCAATTTGAAGAGCCACTTCATGATCTCATTGCACTTCAGTCTTTAGGTTGGATTATTATTATTATTTTACTTTTTTTGGTTGATATTTAGGTTGGAATGGATGCGTTTATTGTTCTCAGTGTGTTATTGTTGGTTTGACTTGAGGGTAGAATGGGAACAAGATAGTATTGTGTAAAAAGAATGAAGGTGAGGTGGTGGTTAAAAATAGTGGTAGTCTTTACCACTTTTTTTTGGTGTGTGATAGGTTCGGACCTCCATCACTTAATGTTTAATAGTAATAAAAACTATAGAAGTTTATAATCTCTCTTGACTTCGATTGACACATTGCATGGGTCATGTATTGGACTTCCCTTTTTATTGCACTGAAGTTGCGAATTAAAGTTTGGTTCAAAAGTATAACATGTTATATGTTATTTGGATAGTAATCTTTTAGAAGTGATGACACAGTATTGGCAAAACGAGCTAAATAAATATGGTAGCAACATGAACTAATGGTTCTTCCAAGAAAAATCTTTAAAGAAAGAATATCCACACACTGTCTTACCTTGTGTCACAATCTATATTTATACAATATCTCGAAACAATGCCAGATCATGGTCACTATGCTGCAAGTGTCCAATACAATAAATCTTTGACAACTTATGTATTGGGTTTGCTATTTTAGATAATTACTAAACAAGTTTTTTTGGGATTGAACTGGTCACTGGAATCATAATAAGTTATTTACTGAATGTGTACTGATTCACTAGAAACCCGTTTTGATTAGAAAAAAAAAACATAGGTTGGCAACAGTTTGTAGATTTTAGAACATGAACCAGTTTCAAGTTCTTTTGTCCAAAATAACTCGGGTTGATTTGTGTGTTTTATATCGACTTCTTGAATGTGACTATTGATGAATGTTAATGTTTGTCATTGCCTGTTATCCATCTGTAATGTTGTTTATTGACCCGTCTTTGCGTCCGCTGTTTGAAAACGTTTTATTTAATGTCATTTGTATATTTCATTTTTCATGTGTTTGACTTTCTTGAATGTGACTGTTTTGATATTGTTGCAGGTTTTCGTTGTCTGTGTGTTATTCTGTTTACGCAGGTATGCGCCTTTTTATTTTATTTTCTTGGTCGGTTCTTAGCTGTAGTGTCTTCTCGATACGTTATCTAATGGTGTCTTCGATGCGGTATACACACTTGGTATTGTTGATTTGTTATCGCGTGCCACTCATCACAGCGTCCAACTTCCAAATGGAGGCTCGACTTCGTACCAACAAGAGATGTTTCATCGTCTTCTAGCCGTTCCTTGATGGTGCAGCGACCTCCCGTCACCAGGTTGCCCATCGAATGACGATGATGAGGTCCAGGGCGCCCACCTCTATGGTTGTTCAACACAACACGAGAACAGGTTTTATTCGTTCAACAGTCAACGCAGCAAAATACATACAACCAGAGGCAGCAGCCTCAATGTCTCCAACGGTCCCAATTCCAACAACACCTGCATTGAAAAGCTACTCCACAAGCAGCACAAAACGACCTCTGCTCCACTCAGAAGGTGCAAAAAAATTGTCGAACTCTGGAGCTCTAAAATAGTTATACAGTTGATATACTTAATTTGAAATATTAGTCCTAATTGCGAGGGTATTTTTGTTACTTGTGTGATGCATTTGGTGCAGGTACTGTTTACGAGTTTCCGTGGCTTACTTAGACGAGAAGTTTGATCATCTATTTGGTCAGATACATTTCAATAGATTGAATAGGTTAAAAGTGTTAAACTATAGGTGATTTGAATAGATGTACGACCTAATTGTGATTTGTGAAGGTATTGGTTGCATATGTGATGCATTTTGATTGTAGTTTTAGTTTTGTAGCCCACCTTAGATTAATCAATTTAAATTAGGTTTCATGATTTGTTGCTGAATTCAGTTGATTTCTCAAATGCAGGAATTGAAACCCCCATTGCGAAGAAAGGAAGGCACGACACCAGGGGTAGCTAAATTACCAGATCAGGAAGGCAACAACTTTCAGAAAGGACTTGACCTTAACACAGACAAACATGTTTAAACCTCCTAATGCTTAGCGGTTTAGACCAGTAAACATCTTTTTTCGTATGCTAACATGTTTAAACAAGTTAAAAGGCGTTTTTGTATGTCTACTTAACATACTATGAAATCGTCAAGCCACATGTTTAGAATAGTTGAAGGCCTTCGTGTATGCATACATGTTACAACCTTTTAATGTTTATTATGTAAAAAAACAAACAGAAAGATACTTGCGTACGCAGGTCGCAATGAAATTCGCGCAACGCGCGAAAGGGACCCCCACTAGTTGTATCAGTTTTCTCTAGCCTCACAACTCACAAGTTACTACCATAAACAATTAACACATGCCATAAAATAAGCCGGTCTCTCTATTGAGACCAATAATTTGAACTAGGCTGCTAGGTTGGGTTTGTAAGAATCTTTCACGTAAATAGTCATATTCACACTAGTATAGGACTAGCATAATTAATTTAGAACTTGATTATATGCCTAAAAAACTAAAACGAAAAGGAACTAAACGGATTCAATTTGAACAAGCATAACAGTTCAGTTCGCAATGATAAGATGTTTTCAGGAAAGGAGGCGAAAGTGATTGAAGTTGTCGCTTAACACAGTCTTTGGCTTTTTGTGGGTTAGGTCTAGATCTAGGTTTAAGAATATTGTTTAGAAAGAATGGGCGTTAAACCTGTTGTATATGTTGTAGCCGTTTTGCGGTGGTCCTCGCTTTGAGGACCGCTTGTGTTTCTAATGAAGTTCAACTTTAAGAAAATATATATTTTAAGCACTACTTGAGTAGATTCTTTAGTTTTAACCTCTTCTCTTACAAATGTGTGAGGTTGTGGGTTTAAATCCTTGCAAGTGGAAGGTAAAGGCGAAATTAAAAGTGTTAAAAAAGTTTGCCGTTAAAAAAGAAATAAGGTGTTCCCAACCTTTTAAACGACCCGCATCTTTACTTTTTATATTTTAAGCCAGTAACTGATTCGTAAACCCTGAACCCATGGGTTAATATGAAAATATTTGTAGCCCTCTATTTATATGCTACGATTATAAATATTTATCACGATTTTATAAATTAATCTCTTCAAAATACATAATCCATTGTAGTCTAGTTGGTCAGGATATTCGGCTCTCACCCGAAATACCCGGGACCAAGTCCCGGCAACGGAATTATATTTTTGATAAATCATTTTAGATTTGCAGTTATGGCATTTATGCAATACGTACTTCCCAAAAAGATCAAAATTGTATACTTACTTTTTCAATCTAGTTATAGAGTCCAAAAGTCTATATTTACTCATCTTCTTCTAGTTACAATGTTGATGTTTTTAATGAGACAAACCTGAGAAAAGTTTTACCATGTTGAATTTGTGAGCATGATTAGTTAAAGAATCATGTTTCAACTTTCAATCAACCTAATGGGAGATCAGTCTAGGGGTGTAAACGAGCCGAGCCGAGCCCGAGCCTGACTGGGCTCGGCTCGGGCTCGTTAAGGTTTTGTGAAGCTCGAGCTCGAGCTCGGCTCGAGCCTACAATCTTGAGCTCGAGCTCGGCTCGCTAGCAAAATCCAAAGCTCGAGCTCGGCTCGGCTTGACTCGGCTCGAGGTGATTTGAGAATCTCAAACGAGCTCAAAAGCTCGGCTCGAGCTCGCAAAAGCTCGGCTATAACTTAGGCTCGCGAGCCCAATCGTTAAGGCTATAACTTAGGCTCGGCTGTAACTTAGGCTCGGGCTCGGGTTCGGGCTCTAGCTCGTTAAGGCTCGATTAGGCTCGCGAGCCCAATCGAGCTTTGTATCTAGGGCTCGAGCTCGGGCTCGATAACTAAACGAGCCATATTTCAGGCTCGGGCTCGGGCTCGAGCTCGTTAAGGCTCGGCTCGTTCGAGCTTTTTACCGAGCCAATCCCGAGCCGATCCCGGGCTGCTACGTGTCATTTACACCCCTAGAGATCACCCTTCTTGAACAGTGTATGAGCAGTGGTTATCCTTAATTACGTTGTTTATATCTCTTGTTCTAGGTTTTAGGTTTTGTCGTTTTTATTATCAAAAATTTTGGTTTCTATACATTGTATGGGAGATCACCCTTCTTGAACAAGGCACTATCTGTACTCTTTTTCTTTGTTTCAATCAAGCCGATTTCAAGTTTCTATCATATACACACCAATAAACCTTGGTGGTCTCACGCAATTTGAGTACATGCAATCTTCAAACATTGATCTGTAACATTTCACCATTAAAACGTGCATGTCCTGTGCATTTGTTATAGCAGCCTGGAATAAAGTATTTACTTTGGCTTCAGCTAAAGGGACACTGATAAAGTGTTGTTGACAGCGCGCAACGGCCATCTATACCCTAGACTAGTCCTTATAACCCTAGGGTAGCGTTCGTTTAGGGGTGCAAACGAGCCGAGTTGAACCCGAGCTTCACATAAGATTAATGCAATCATGTATTGGTGCGGGTCACTCCTTATTTCATATATAAATTATATGTTTGATTTAATAATCCAATTAATAAATATTCTCAATCAAGATCAATGTTAAACGCGTATAAACAAATAAATAATATAAACAACCATAGTGGATTTAGTAATCAACCTTTGACGACTACACCGGAATTGTAACACGCGGGTTTACAACGAATCCTCGCTAGTAGTAAGTTCACAACCGAGCACAAACCACACACGGGGCAACAGCGACCAAGAGGGCGGCGGCGGCAGGTGGTTGATCGACAGCAGAGGGGCGGCAGCGGTTTAGGGCCGGCCGAAACTTGAAGGAGAAGGGAGAGGTTGTGGTTTTTTAAAAGGGGTGATTAGAGTTTGCACCTTAATCCCCTTTTTATAAAACATAATCTTACATTAAGCCCCTTTATGATTATACAAATATAATCCTCTTAATAATAATCTTATTAATATTAAGTCCCTGAAGTTAAAAAACATTTATTATTTTACAAATAATAACACACCTAAACGTGAATTTATTTGATTCGTGTACCAACGTGTAACACTTCGGATCGTACCACGTTAGTTAACGTTGACCTTTAATTAACTGTCTGACATATATATCCAACACATATTACTTTTGTTATTATACTAAGACCTCGAGGTGGCAATTTTGATCTATTTACACTTGATTTGGTTTGGTTTGGTTTGGTTTGTATTTCATCTCCAAACAGATGAGCTTTGAAAACTTGCAAAACATAAAACATGTTAAAACCAGTCTAAACTGTACTCAAATGCTTACAACCTGCTAAATAGTTTTATTAACAAAATTTAATATCTTATTATCTTACTTAACATGTTAATCAATTATAAAATTCTTATTTCTTGTTAAGTGCCTATTGTGAAAACTTCAAGCTATTGGCAACCGACATCGAGTCACTCCCCGATATGGAAAAACAAGTATTGGCGAAAATGAAGGAAAAATTGCAAAAAAGGGGGGGGGGGGACTTTAGATTATTATGTTAGGTTTCGTATTAATTATATGTAATTTCCCCTTTTAAATTATGTAATTTTATTTTTAAATTAATGAAATGTCAACTTTTAATTTCGTTTTTTTTATGAAAACAAATACATTTATTTGTTGTTTTATAAAATTTAGTTTAAAAAAAGTTAAAAAATTGGGTGGAGGGTGGAGTAATGTGACGATGACGTGGAGGGTAGTAATAGTGAGGAGGATAGTGACCCGACATACCGTGTTCATTATTTTATTACTTGTTATATTATTTGCTAATATTGGGGTATGGAGGTAACCCCCTACTGGGCTTAGTGCTAATAGGCTATGTGCCCATATAGTTAGGGGCCCATGATGGTGGCCCATAAAAGCCTTATATAAAGAGGTCTTCACCTCTCATTAGGGCACACAACATATTACCCCCAAAACAACCATGGCAGCCACCATCACATTTCTTCTTCTCTTTTCTCTTTAGATTATTATGTTAGGTTTCGTATTAATTATATGTAATTTCCCCTTTTAAATTAATGAAATGTCAACTTTTAATTTCCTTTTTTATGAAAACAAATACATTTATTTGTTGTTTTATAAAATTTAGTTTAAAAAAAGTTAAAAACTTGGGTGGAGGGTGGAGTAATGTGACGATGACGTGGAGGGTAGTAATAGTGAGGAGGATAGTGACCCGACATACCGTGTTCATTATTTTATTACTTGTTATATTATTTGCTAATATTGGGGTGTGGAGGTAACCCTCTAAGTGGGCTTAGTGCCAATAGGCTATGTGCCCATATAGTTAGGGCCCATGATGGTAGCCCATAAAAGCCTTATATAAAGAGGTCTTCACCTCTCATTAGGGCACACAACATATTACCCCCAAAACAACCATGGCAGCCACCATCACTTTTTGTGTCTGTACGTTGGATTCTACATGTAGTCTCCTAGCAGTCACCTCCACTCCCCACCTTCCTTTCCATCCTTGCAGATCTAAACCAGAAAAGTGAAGAAGAACAAGGTGCGATTCTCCCGTTTAATATCGTCGAGGCATGACCCGGACGACCGTTTCGGTTAATGTTTCTTTAGTGATCTTACTCCTTTTCCCCATGGCTGCATCTTTAGCTTCCAACTATCTGTCTCTCTCCCGTTCTCTACGCATTTCCTCCTGGATTTTCCGTCTCTTGATCCACTCTCCTGTCTCCTCTTTTGTCTCGCTGGGTAGGTCCTGGTCCTTACCATTCCCACGTTTGTTTATATGTTCATATTCATATCTTGCTGGCTCATCAGTATCCATCATATTTACATCAAATGCAAATGAACCCGAGCCAACACCAACAGTGGGCCCGGTACCAGTTCTTTCAGACCGGGCTTTCTGAGCCAATGCGCGTAACCCATGCTCTTTTCTTTCATTTTCTTTCATCACCATTTCCTTTTGAACTTTGGACCTCATGGAAGCAGCTTCACGGACTTGTTGTTCTGACACATACAAAGCTTCCGAAAGCTTCGCAGAATTATAATTAACCTGCACTTCCTAAAGCCCTCTACCACCGGCAGCTAAACGCTTATCAAGTGGGATTGTGTACCCTTTTAGATTTTTCCAGTTAGAAACACACGGCGGGATTTTCCAATCTTGTTGGTCCTTAATCCTCACTGGTCGTGGCAGGGACTGCATTACTGGGACAGGTGGCGACCTGTTAGCTTTTGGCACTCGCTTGTGTTTAAACTTTTGTGGCTCTAACGGGTCAACCGCCATTCCCACCATCCTAATCATTCTTTCCTTCCCACCTGAATTAAAATCAGCCGACTGATGTAACGGTTTGTACTTTATAAATTTCGAATCTTGAGACTGGGACTGAACATTTTTCGGTTGTGCAACGCTTATTCTCATATTCAAAAGCTTCTGTTGTCTGCAGTTCAGTTTCTTCAATCTCTTTCCGTTTCTCATCATCTTTCAAAACCTTGGGGATAAGATCTCTACGCTACGAATAAATGATCTTTTTAGTATTTTCGTATTGTTTCACGATATAATCAAACGTTAACTTACCACATTCACAGAAACGTTTGTTAAACTTGCGGAAAAAATAACCAATATGGTTAATCAAGCTGTCCCTGTTGTCGAAATTGATGATTATTTCGATGTCGACGATGGTAGCTATGAAGTAAAAAAATCACTCTGAAAACAACTTTTGACGAGATTAAACAGCCATATATGTCGCAAATAACGAGTTCAATGACAAACAGACTGGTAAAGTCCGAGAACTATGTGGTCTTCGGTTTGCAAGCTTAACTCTTTTATATACTACGGAGATTGAAGAAATCTATACAGGTAAAGTTTTTTAATTATTAAGATATAAACATAATAACAGGGCCGAATATTGGGCTGGCCCGGGCGACGACCCAAGGACCAAATATCTAGAGTGCCCGAACCTTTTTAAACTATATATATATATATATATATACTTTACTTGTTAATATCAAAAGTTCATGCTGAGCTTTGTTCACTGGTAACCCCCTTGCTTTTAACCCCATGGATGCTGGTTCGAATCTTGATGTGGTGTTTTTCAGCATGAAGTAATTCCTAAGAGACCAACAAATTCAAAACTTGTCTTTAAGTTTTTCAGCATGAAGTAATTCCTAAGAGACCAACAAATTCAAAACTTGACTGCTTGGTCACTTGGTTTGCAAAACTTGACTAGAGGCATTTATGATTTGTCTTTTAGATTGCAAGCATTTAAATATAGTTATATTATAATTTCAAATAAATAAACTTTTAACTAATGAAACTCTATGGGATTTCTATTTTTTTAACTATATTAAAGATTAGTTTCTTTTAAATATTTAATTTTCCTTTTAATCATATTTTAAAGTTTATATAAACGTCTTTTTTAAGGATATACAAAAAGGATTCGTAGTCAAACAAGTTGTATTCCAATAATTCTAAACTCGAAGAACATAAATGTTTCTTAATTTCCGAATATATTTATCTATGTTTATTATTTACAAACTTTATTAAAAATCGACCTACCGTGAAGCACTAGTATAATTAGCTAGTTATATAACAATTATTATCGTATTGTGGTTTTATATATATGATTGATAAGTTTATATTATATGGAGGGGGCCCAATTTTTTTTTTGTCTCGCCCAAGGCCCAAAAGTTTTTTTTATCATTCTTGGGGACGGCTCTGCATAATAAGATATTCAAATTGTTATGTGTTGTTCTAATAAGTGTGTGTGTGTGTTTATGTTTTTTGGGTGTTATTTTGTTTGGATGTGGAAGATCATTTAGAAAAATATGTAACTCTCTATCTCTCTTTTGTTTATGCCGTTCTTGATCTCTAACACCCTATTATAAATGCAGGGATGTCTACGCTATACGATGAAGCCTGCCGCGAGTTGGATCCGATGGGTACCTATGACGACCTCACATCATCAAAATATGCAGAATTGAAGGCCAAGATGTGTGGATACTTACTTGAGCTTAAAGCCAAAAGTCAAGATTTTGCCAATTTCATCGTACAACATCTTCCTAGTAGTTGCCCCAGATTTGACAAACTATCTAAAGATTATGGTGACGATGTGATATTTATCAACACTTTTCTAGAGAAGGTCAAACTGTGGGCGCAAACTAGGCTTCAAGATGTTACATGTGATGTAAATTCGGGAAGTGACCAAACATTAGAAACAAGTGAAAGATTCTATGAACTATGGACTGATCTAATCAAGCGTATAAAGCAAAAAAGCAGCGACTTGTACACTAAAGAAGTCACATGAAAGCTTACTTGTTTGTTGACAAAGTTAACCTTCCGGGGATTAGAAAACTTGAACTCGGGGAAGATATTAGGAGGCATATTAATTCGGTGATTGATAAAATACAAACCATTATTTCCATATGTAAAAAACTGAAGGTAGAAAGAGAAAAAACATTACACGAGGAAGATTAAACCTTAGAGCATTCACAGTAGAACCCCAAAAAAATTGGGTGACAAAATCCTATAAATTGTTTGGGGGTTGGAAGTGATTGTGAGTGAAGAAAATAGGGAATCTACAGTGTGTCGGTAAATATTGGGTTCTTTGGGAATCTTTTTGGGAAAACTGAAAAACTGTATTTATTTTTTAATATTTGTTGAAAGTGGTTATGAGTGAAGGAGAGAGAAAATTTAATGGGGTTTAATGTAATATGTGGTTGTAATTGGTTGTGAGCGGATGTGGGATGAGGATTCTATTGTGAACTAGTTTCTGTACCCGTCGGCCGCGCGTTGCAGCGGTGCATCGTACATGACATGACAAAGTATAGACTGTAGTTAACCTGATTTATTTTCGAACTAATTTACGTCGAAATGTATAGTAGTCCAAATTCGCACCGTTGAATGAAAATGTATTATATATGATCTAACTTATTTAAAAAAATAACCGGTGTCATAAAGTACAGTTTACAATCAACCAAACTCAGTTTTGAACTAAATTTACGTTGAAATGTATGGTAACTCAAATTTATACCGTCGAATGAGACATATATCGGATTTAGGCTGAAATATGGTACACTTGTAATTAGGGGTGTTCACGGTCCAGTCTTCACGGTTTTTATCAAACCGTTAGTAACCGTTTTGTACTTTTGTAAACAAAACCCAAACCATAAATCTTTTAAAGCGAACCGAAACCATTAGTAACAGTTTGGTTTGGTTTCACGGTTTGAGATGGTTGACATCTTCTTCTTACATTTCAAATTTTCGTGCATAAGAACCAAAAAGACCAAGAAGAATATTAAACTTGAAATTTACCTTTTTTTTTTTGCCTATTAAAGTCTTCGACTGGCTTCCTTTTAACTTAATTAGACTTAAAACAATTTTTAAATTTAGTTATATATACATATATTAATCATATAATGAAATATATAAGAAATTAAAAAAATCAATTCTTACTATCTAGTCCGGTTAATGGTTGGGTTTTAATGCGCACCATAAACCAACAATTCAAAAATTAAGTGAAAAATTGACGTTAAACCAAACTGTTAACCGGTTTGAATGTTTTTACAATTTCAAACTTAACCGTTATAAACATTCTTCTTTATAAAAAACCATAAGATTTTATGTTTACAACTTTTACACCTCAAACATATTTTAAAAACACTTTTTTTTTTTTTTGAAAAAAGAAAAAAAGGTAGCAAGTAAATATGTTGTAGTTAAATAGCCACAACTTCCAAGATAATTAAACAATTTATAATAAAAATGAGTGGTGGTAAAAGTCTTGGGCAGTTCAACTTCAAACCAGATCTCTACATCCCACCTTTGAAATACCTCTCTCTCTAGAACCATAGGAACCAAAGGACCGAGTTCAAAATTGTCGTTAACAATTCGTCGGCTAATGTAGAGGAACAGGCATGAACGGTATATTAACAAAAAATCTGGTTGTGGTAATATACCCTAGCAGCGGCGGCGGTGGCGGCTTCAGAGGGAACTACCGACGAATCAAATATCATAAGCAGATGGCGATGGTTGTTTAGTGTATCAAACGTGCGTCGGAGAGAGAAATCGGTTGCTGCTATATCTCAGGCAGTAGTAACGGTTGGGAGATGCGGTTGCATGTCCGGAGTTCCGGTAGATCTGAAGGTGATTTGGTAAGAACGTTCTTCCGGCGATTGGGTTTGGTGGTGGCTCACGATAGTCATGGTGAGTGTAAATGGATCTGAAACTGATTTTGAAGTTGCAAGGCAAAAACAATACGTAATCTGTTTCTTTGATGTGGGTGTTCACAAAGCATATCGTCGATGTTAGGGTTGATATCGCCTTTGCTAGAAAACCTACTTGAGTCAGAACGACATACTGATAAATTCACAACTTGCTATTTGCTAAGGGCAATTTTGTAATTTAATGTACTGCCACGTGGCATGGCCTATGGAAACCCACCGACCATGCATTTTAAGATATATATATAATGCTCTTAGACCATATTTTTGTTTGTTTTTATTTTTTATTTTTTTTTGTTACTTGTATTCAAATGCTATTGGTACAGTTTCATCGGTTTTGTTTTTAGTATTAGACTTGGCAGGAGTCCAAAACAAGCCCAAAAAAAAATAGAGTTTTTTTCTTTGGGTTCTGGTAGGGGGCCTTATTAGTTGTGTGCTTGGGTTGTAGAGCCCAAGTTAAGTTATCTTGCTTTCTTGACCAAAGCCCAGATTGATGGTTGGTTCATGTTCCCTCTTGGGGATGTCAGGCCCATTCTTGGCTCAGTTTATGTCCGTTTGGAAGCCCAAGTTCTATGCTTGCTGTTTTAGCCAGATTGTAAAGGCCCATTTTGGTTTGTTTTATGGTGGAAGATGAGCGTTGGGCCCAAGCAGAAGGCCCAATACGGTTGTGTGTTGGGTAAGGTTTATTATAATCTATAATACATTATAAAGGAGGAGTGATGACCAATATAGTAATTTTGTACACCATCCAACTATTACAACAACATGTACAAGTGAATCAAGCTTATATAGTAAGGGTATAATTGGAACTTTTTGTACAATTAAGACACTTAAAAGGGTATGCATGTAATTTTATCTTTGATTTTTAGTTAAAAGTTAAAATTTCATTCCATTGCTATCCTTTTCCCTTTCACCTTCAAAATTGATTGTAGAGAAAGCTAAGAGACACTATTTATTCTCTAGAATTGAATGAAGCTTTCATTTCCATGTCTTAAATTCTACCTTACATCTTCTTTTCATTTTCCAAAATGGCATATTTATTCTCCAAATTTTCTTCCTAACTCTCCTGATTTCGTATTGAAATGCTTTAGTAGCTATGTTTTTTTTCCAGTCGTAAAGGTATATTATGATAATACTTCGGTCTTTTGTTTAGGTGGATATGTCGAAAGTCAAGATTGATGTTATGCGGCCATGGATAGCTCACATGGTGACTGAACTTTTTGGATTTGGGGATGAAGTTCTCATTAGCTTTATTTATGGTCTTTTAGAAAAGAATGTAACCTACTACTTTATACAATTTTATATCGAATTATTGCACCATAAATATACAATATAAAGTAGAAGTGTTTTCTGTCCACTAATTATCAAATATCTTGGTTTGGAATGAGAATCGTCTTTATGTGGATCAGTATTTTTAAGAGAGGGCAGCACTTGAATGAAAATACAAGAAACTATACGAGTCGTTGTATGCAAAGGTGTGGATATATTATTTAGATAACTACAACTCGCATCATGAGATTGCTATTTATGGTTTATCTCATTACTATGTTTACATTGCATACTAATTTTTAGCCTTTGAATAGCCCAAAAAGATTCATACGAGTTGTTTTTAATTAAATGATTATGTTACTTTTTTTGTGTAGATGTCAATACCTTGGGCAACAAATGACTTAATTGTTTGACCAAAAGCACATTTGAATCATTTTCACTAAGCTGATGTGTGATTTTAAAGAGTTAAATTAATTAACTAATGATCAATCAATTAGGCTTCTATTTTTGTAGTATTCAATAGTCAAATTCTTTTATAAATCCCAAGCATAATGTTGTTTTGTTGTTAAGAAATTGCAGGTATTAAAAGTATGGGTGGAGAGATAACAGTATTATCCATAAGATCTTCAAATTGATGACTTAAAACATATTGCCCTCATGGAGGAAGTGTCTAATTGACCAAACTATTGAATTATTGTATTCATTGCTTTATTACATACAAAGATCAATATTTAAAAAAATAATAAAGTTGCATATTGAAAAATAAAGGGGCAAATAAAATCCTTTTAGTATGAAAATTCAATTATGGTCTAGAATTGTTTGTTTGGTGTTTATATGTAATTGAGAATACATATCTATGTGTTTTATTGATTAACATTATTATTTATTCCGTCATTATTTTAAAACCATGGTTAGTGTGATTAGCAAGATCCTTTTGAGTCATTGTAATCAATAAGGATGTGAGCACAAATTTGAAGCTACAGTGTCTATGGCATTTGTAGTTGTGTGCTGTTAGTATTAAAATAAAGTGCTACTGATTGGTTGGCAATTACACGAAACATATGGAGAAATATATTTGACCAAAGTTGACTAATGTTTGCAAACAAAATGATATAATAGATCAGTAAATAGATTGCTTATATAACTACATTTAGGGGCGGCAATTATTGACACGACTCAAAAACCGACCCGAACCCGACACGAAAAAAAGATTTGGGTCAAGTAACACGACCCATTTAAAAAACGGGTCGGGTTCGGATCGACCTGTATTAAAAATGGGTCGGGATCGGGTTGACGCATATATAAAATGTGTTGACCGTTAACCCGTTTAAGGATTTAGAAAAAAATCTATTATATTTTTGTTTTTCTTTTTTCATTTATATTTACATAGTTAGTTATAATTGTGTTATTTTTGGCACACTATATTATTTATTTATCACACTTATATACTCACCAATAAACATTTTATTGATAACCCGCTTACAACCCAACAACCCGCTTATAACTCATGAACATGTATGACTCATTTAAAAACTATGAGTTAAACGGGTCATCTTTGGGTTGACCCGGATTTGATGTGGGTCGGGTTAGGGTTGAAAATTTTGACACGAATAATAATATGGGTCAGGTTCGGGTTGCACATTTCAACCCATCAACCCGCAACCCGTAAACCCGACACAACCCATCAACCCGAAACGATTGACACCCTAATGTCTACATTTGATATCAGTCGGGCACCCGCTGCAACGCGCGGGCATTCCTACTAGTATTATATAAAAAATCTAAGTTCTTTAATCTTTATATTAACTAGGTAATTTCCCGCGCGTTGCGACGGGGACGGTGGTAATTGGATCTGTTTATGAAGAATGCGAAGATCAAAATTACAAGTGTTTGTTGCACCCTACGTTTCGCTGTAAAGGTGGGCTGTTTTTTTGCGAAAGGCATGAGTATGTTTATCTACAATAACTATTAGAGTAGTAAAATGTTAATGCAACCTCATGCTGTTGGCTGCAGCCACAAACCTGTGGTTGTACGTGTTGATGATTTAGTCCGAGAAGCGGAGCTTCTTCATGTCGTTTCAAACCAAATAGCCAATAAATAAATACAATATAATAAACATACAAAAAACAAATACACTCATGTTACAAATATACATAAATCAGAGAGCATTTGTATTAACTATGTAATTAAAAAAATAAAGAAAAATGAGAGGCAAATTATGATCATCATATAGTTAGCTACGTACCTTTCAAAAAAAATATAGTTAGCTACGTGATTAGAAACAGTCGATATTAGATGCATCACTTTCACCAATCTATATCTATAATACATTATAAAGGAGGAGTGATGTACAAGATTGTAATTTTGACATGGGTACAAATTTTGTAGCTACATATACAACTTAATAAAGCTTATTTGATAGGGGTAAATTAGTCATCTAGGTGTAAATTAAGACACTTACAAGGCTATTAGTGTAATTTTAGATTTTGTTTTTAGTTAACATGTAAAATCTTATTCCTTTAGTACCCTCCACTTTCACTTTAGGTTGTTCTTCTCATTAACTCATCTATACTAAGCATGAGAGGAGGATACCTCACAAATTTAAGTAATTACAAGTGTAATTACTTAAAGTACAAATAGTTGATACATTTGATGAGGGGTAAATCGGACTTTTAGTCATAAATAGGGAGGTTAGAGAGTGTTAAATTTGAGAATATGAAGAGATTGGAGTAATGGACAACCATCAATTCATCATTGTCTCCTCATCACCAATGGAAACCAATAGTCGCTTCAAATGATCTTATAAGTTATCAACTCAAACATTACCTCTGATTGTATCGTCTCATCATTATCATGGCCCTTCACATATTTAGATACTTTGAGTTTTATTGCCGTTTCCTAATCGTGTGGTTTTTTTTTAGTCCATGATTGAATTGAGCCGCACACAGGACGAGGAAGTTGGTGATGTAACTACATCAGTCATAGTTCTTGGTAAGCGCTTCTCCCTAAGCTTTTTAACATCTAAAACTTGAAACAATGCAGGTAAAGGTTACACGTATTCTACTCCATGTCCCTGATTATTAAAATTGAAAATTTGTAGCTGGTGAGATGCTTCATGTTGTAGAAGCTTTCATTGACAAGAAGTATCATCCTACAGTAATTTGCCAAGGAATTTTTTTCTTATGGCTCAATTATTAAGCCCACAAAAATTACAAGATACAAGTAAGGAATCACACATTTACAGCTTACAACAAGGCTCTTGAAGATGCTCTTGTTGTGTTGGACAAAATCTCCATGTCTATTGATGTAAATGATCGTAAGCTCTCTTTTTTATAATATTCAATGCATGTTATGTGAGCTCTCTATATTCAAATATTTGTCTATAAGCTGAAGTTACGTGGTAATTGGTGTGTAAATGAGATTGGGAATGAGTATAGATTACATTCTCGATCTCACCATTGCATTTTGGTTACGTCTGCAACCTACCGGAGATTTTGGTTCCGAACTCTTCTCGCCAACAATAGTTTCTCCACCGCAAACCGAGAGCACGCCCAACACTGCATTAGACCTCGGAATTGTTCATCGCCATCATTGCTACGCCTTCGGTCGTTCATCACAACCGCCCACGTAACGGTTTTGTAATTGTGTTCCGCTTCTCCTGGTTTACCAGTGATATGAGAATTTGAAGGGTTCTTTTTCATTTGAAGATAATATTCTCACTAATTATTTGAAGGGTTCTTTTTCATTTGATGATTATATTTTCACAAATTATCATACAGGAGCCATTGATTAATTATATGAATATTTATGACGTAAAGAACAAAACAATAATTTGAATTGATATTTTGTTTGACATCGGATATATACATATATATACACACATATATGGTGATCACTTTTAAGTGTATTATGATGTTTAAATGGTTATGTCCCTGTTGTTGTTTTAGAAACGATTGATACGGTGAAGGATGTGCTAGAGAAATGGGAAAGAAGGCTGTTGATGCAAGAAAGAATGGAAGACTTCTGGCCACTTGGTCAGGAGTTCGATTCCTGATCCAACCGGTTTTACCGGCTCTTTACCGTCGTGCTCTCGGGCGGGTGAAGGGTTGGGTTTTCTCCGGAATTGGTGGCTTGGTGTGTGTTAGCTACCCGGCGTATTCTAGGGCGGGCACCTAAGACGTGTCTTCACCTAGGAGCGTATGGGTGCTTTCACGATTGCTGGGTGCCCGGGTAGCTGGCACGTCAGTTTGTTGGCCGTTCAAAAAAAAAAACTTCAAATTTTTGATAAATTCTCCTTATATGTCATTTTGACTCCATAGATTGAAATGCATCTTTAGTACTTAAAAGTTTTGATAAATCATATTAGTATTTTTAGTTAGAAATGCATCTTTATAGTTAAGTATATAATGAAGATCATATATATATATAGTATATATTGACATTTATCAAGAATTAGTGCCTTCATATTTTGTAGAGTATGTGTTCCCTAAGTATTTCAAATATACGCAACATAAGGGCAAACGATGACTACAAAAAAATTAATTAAAAAAGAGGACTTTTGTTTTTCGAGTTTAGGTTTACTCTACCATTGAATGTTGTAGGTGGTTGTGGATCCAAGGTACTTATTAAGGCGAGTAGGCAACTAGCTTTTTAATTAGTATACCATCAAGCACACAAAATAAGTTATGAGCTCCGAGTTTGAGTTTGTTTGTACTAAATCAAAAGTTACGATAAAGTAAATTCGGAATTCATGCATATAGAATCCTACACAAGGTAAATGATAAGTTGCTAACTTGGATATAAATTTTGTTTTGGTTGAATAAAACTACTCATGCTTTTTAGTTTATAATCATGTCCAAAAGACAACATGATTAATGGCTAAATTGAGGGTTTCAATCTACTTCACTTTTTAAGATTTGATAAAGTGTAAGTTTGGTAAAAACACTTTATATTGGTTTTGTCTAAGTTGGCAAAACGTTAGGATTAATAAAAATTTATAGATAAACACGTAATTATCAAAGTAGATATAATTGGATTTTAAACAAATTACCAGTGATAAATTACAAATCTACTAATTGGTCATTTATTCATGATTTCATGAAACATCATGTCGTCTCAAATGGCCAAAGCCTTCAACTATTTTTTGCTACCACACCACTTGTTGAGTTGACTTTTTTATGAGAAGATGAACACAAATCAATTGAAAGTAACAACATATAGCATAAAACTTAGATTTTATGAGAAGCATAAATAACAACGAATTCATACAAGAAGTAAAGGAAACAAAATTTAACTATGAAGAAAATAACCCAGAATCCGTACCTTATGCATATCATGTACTCTACGAAACAAAATCGGGTGAATTTGTACATCTTAATAATGCCTAATAGTTTTTGCACATGCACACACACAAGATATGTGACAGGGTACTTGTATCTTAACCGAATATAGTTTTGCTATTATGACACTAAAACTAAATTATACGAATAAAACTACAAAGATATACTACACAATATATTATGAAAGTATCGATAAACTAACAGTAACGAGTATCACGCTACAAATTGTCTCCCCGCAGCAACGCGCGGGTTCCCCACTAGTTATCTTATTAAGGAGGAGTGATGGCTACAAAAGTAATTTTGCCGGGTGTACAAGTTTTGAAACAATATGTACAAAGGATTAGAGCACAATTTAAAAGGGTAGATTGGTCAACATGAGGACAATTAAGACGCATCATAGGGCAATTCTGACAATTCTTTCTTTTTTATGTGAGTAAACCTAAAATACATCCAATCTTTACCCTTGTCTCTTCACATCCCCTCATCAATTGAAACGTAACCCCACAATCAAATCGGAAGTTTGTTTCCTCTTCATCTTAAGATCTCCTATTGGTTTTGAGAATTTGAACTGTTTGGGTCGACCATTTGATACCTAATTTTGGTTTTTGAAACATCATTTAGCTTGTTTTCGTTCCATGGCATTCCATTAAATGTCGAATTGAAGAAATAGCAGGTTATCATCCATGGAGGTTTGTTTCTTTTCATTCATCTTATGGAAATATATACATCTGTAGTACTGTTTGTTGTTTAATTTTATGTTAATTAATTGATTGACGACAATCAATGCTGGGTTTCTTTCGATTAATGTTCTACAGTTGATTCATTCGTCATTCATCTGATTCCTTCTCCCTTTTTTTTTTTTTTTTTTTTTTTTTTTTTTTTTTTTTTGGAAATTGGAGATAAAAAATGTTAATATTGCAAATTAGGGTACATTTGGTTAAAACTCTAGAAATATCAATCTATGTTATGTAATCTATAATGAACTTATTTTGAATTTTGAAATTAGGATGCTATTTGAATTTTTCGTGCTTGGATTTTGGGGTTTGTTTTGCATTGTTGCTCAAAGTTGGTAACATATATGTCTAATTTGCGGTTGCTTTTGCTGGTTCATACTCAACTTGGATATCATACTGTATAGTTTTTAATGAGGCATCTATTGCTCTATAATGAAACTGAAGTTTTTCATGTTGTTTTTAGACCGACCTTGTTGGAGATACAGATATCACTCATGTGGTTAAGCAGATAAAGGTACATGATTGCTTGCTTAGTTAGTTGAATCTAAGCTTTTATATTAGTTTATATTTATGCTAATCTTTTACGTTAATTATTGCCAATTAAATAGAATTTGGGAAAATGGTTGAATTGAAACATACTGAATTTGGGAAAAGAGGATAATAAGAACGGGACGCACAGGCCATTGGCTCAACCATAGCAAGGAACATTGCCTTGTTGGCATTAAAGGAGACCCAATTGTCAACAGGAATATTGATACTGATGTCATTGTTGCTGAGGTTCGAGAAACCAGCCGTAAACCAGATGAGGTTAGATTTACTTCTTTACTCATGAGCTAGATGATTAGTATCAATGGAGTTTTCTAGGTTTTCATGCCAATTTATCTTTCAACAAAAATGTTCTACGCTGCTCACATGCCTTTAAACTGTTGAAATTTGGATAAATATTATGATTTTAGGTCCTAAGTGGACTTATAGATAAAACTCTTATTTCAAATGCATTTTTATCCGATCTGTCAACAGTGGACTTATAGATAAATCGATTTACTTTTTTTATCTATTTTTTTTTGTAGAAACCTTTATATTGCAACAATAATTTGTACATTCACAATTAACAACAAAGATAATAAATACTCTTCTTCACCTCCATCTAATTCCCGCAATACTAATAACTTATTTGCTTTCTGATTACCTTTAATGTTCTTGGTTACTAGAATCCTTATGTTGTGTCAACGAAAATTTACACCCTTCAATGGCATCTTTGATAGATAGAAACACACGTTCTTTCCCGATTTTGTCTATGAAATTTGTAACAATCAACTTCTCCATAACCTCAAGTCTTGGATTTACTATGATAACCTGTATACGTACAAATTAAATAAAATTACTATAGAATTATAAGGAAAATAACATGAACTGAGATTTGTTAATTACCTTCATCTCTTGAGCTTCTAAACATCTACGAATTTCAACTAGAGTTTCGACACCCGTTATATCAATAGATGTAACACCTGAATCAAACAAAAATTAAGTATTCTCATGTTAAACATGAGTAAAGTTGGACTAGTGATATGACACTAGAAAAGTATCATATTAAATGTTGGAATTTTGTAGATTTAATAAATAAAGTGTAGAACATTAAATTGGATAAAATTCAAGACAATCCCTTTAAAAACATAATTTGATAATATTAAATAAAAAATCCTTTTATTCTTACCTCCTAAATCAAATAAAACATATTCAACATCATCTCCTTGAGAATCTTTATTTGCCTTTTCATCTCTAACCCATCTCAACACTCTTCAAAAGAAATCATGAAATAGCATAAGATATTAATGTCAATTTTTTCAAAAATTTATATCATGCATCAAAATGAGAATCAACATCTATACCTTTCCCTAATGTAACCAGAATTTGCAAAGTAAATTGGAGAACCAAGTTGCAAAACTAGAGTCTTGGGAATGCTTATGGCACCAGGGTATTGCTCTACATCGCGATAGATACCCGTATCACCTATGTTGCCAAGTTTTGAACTTGATGGTCTAGCTACATACAAAAGTGCTCTAACCAAAGCTAATCCCACCTTTATAAAAGACCAAAAGTTTTCATTTACAAACGTATATAAAACATAAGATCGAACAAGATAGTTGGAGAATGTCAGAAAAAACAATACCGACAACATAAGGCCAACATCCATGCTAACGAAGGCAACGCCAAAAAAGGCCGCCATGCAAATCAAGAAATCAAATTTGTCGGTTTTGAAAAGATGGTAAGCTTTGTCATACTCAATAAGACCAAGCATTGCAGACATAATAATCGCCGAAAGAGCAACAAGGGGAGTATAACTAAAGAGGGGTGCCAAGAAGATCAATGTTAACATCATACATATTGACATAACTACATTGGACATTTGTGTTTTACATCCCGCATTGTAATTCACTGCGGTTTTTGAAAACGGCCCTGCAAAGTGAATCCAATAACACTTTTTATGTTGGTGGTTATTATTTCTTTTTATAAAAATGTAAAGAAAGTAATTTGTGGTTATGAAAGAAAATCAAGAAAAAAGAATGAACCTGTAGTTAAGTAGCAAGAGGTTAAAGATCCAACAATGTTCATTAAACCAAAAGCAATCATCTCCTTGTTACCATCAATTTGTTGATTTACCATCAATGCAAAGCTTCTTCCGATCGCTATTCCTTCCTGCAATTGTTCACAGAAAAGAAACATCTCCAGATTAACATTATCTTCAAAGTAATAACTTTTCCAAATCAGAAATTAATTCCGGTATCTATATATTTCATAATTAATTGTTTCATTTCAGTCACTTGATTTTAACTTGTTATAAAATAATTTAAACAAATAGCACAATATTAAAACTTGACTTGTAATTGACTTTACTAAAAGAATAGTGTACTTACAGCAAGAGCAATCATGGCTGTAATGACTCCTGCTTCAATAGGTGCTGATATATATTTGGGATTAAAATCTAGATTTTTTAGAGAGGGGGGATTAATTCCCTTTTTCAATGGACCAACCTGATATTTCCAAACAAAGTTAATTAAGATTAATAAATTAGATTAGCAAACTTAAATATTATTGGATTAATCACCAATTTTAATGCATTTTCTTGTAATGATTCTAAATTATCAAATGCTATTACTATTTAACAATTGTCATTACTATTTAACAATATATTTTGTTTTTTAAATCTTATAAACGTTAAAAGATATATAGATAGATTGCACATAAAAACATACTATCGCAATGCCATGTTTCTCTGCGTCTGCTACATATGCAAAGACACATCCAACTGCAACGGCCACCATTGGAGCTATTGCTGACACCCAAAATAGCTTCGGTTTCCTTTGTTTCTGAAGATACATATTACAATCGTCTATTAGTAACATTCATGTGTTGCCACTTGAAAACGATATATTCTTATACTAAAATCTCATAATTCATTTGTAGGACGATATATAGTTTTCGTTACAAAGGGGTTGTTTGGACTTTGGCGTTGAGTTTTTAATAAAAGTGTTTTAAAAATCTGTTTTTGAAGGTTTTAACAAGTATGCATACACATAACTTGAAATAGGAATATCTAGTTTACTACACCAAACACCATAAACTAATAATCATTTTCAAAACGCAATCCCAAACAACATGTCTAAATAAGAAAAATACTCAATTTTATTTTTTAGGAGCATGTCATTGTCATAGTATTACCAGTTTAACGCGCGATATTTTGTGCCACTAAATAGTGTCACAAAAGGTTAACTACGTCTCTTTAAAATTCTTGTCGTTGCGTAAGCAATGTAACGACAATAAATATAATTGCGTGTCACTTACCACTTTTTTTGCCAGATGAAGAAAGACTAAAAAGATTACACCAACAAGTGTGCATTCCCATCTTATCTGTGAAACCAATAAGTGAATTCAGAAACTTGTTTCTTTAAGAAAAAAACGTACCTAAAGTTATTTCACTAGACAGAAAAACAAATGAGATGTTTTTTCTTTGGCATGGTGATACAATTACATATTATTGAGGTATTATTTGTACCTCATTTTTATACTTAAAGATCGCGCTTGTAACAGAAATAACATCAGTATGTGTTGTAAAATTCTTCAAACCAAAAATGCCTCTTAGTTGTTGTAGGCAGATGATTGTTGCTGTCCCTCCCATGAAGCCAGTGATTGTAGAATGTGACAAAAAATCCACCAAAATTCCTAGCCTATTTACATTAGTTAGTTGTAGTACATGAATTGAATGATGGGTGTTGACAAGCTCACCTGAAAACACCAAGAACCAACTGAATTACACCGGATATAAGTGTAGCGGTGAAGATTAGATTAAGATAGAGTTGTGGATCATCAGCTTCATGCACTTTCTTTTCGATAGCGCCAGCAATGATCAACGAGCTTGAAGCTACTGTTCCGACTGCTAAATGCTTTGAGTTTCCGAATATTGCGTAGATCAAAGGGGGAACGAAGCTGGAATCTGCGTGTCAAATTTCATATATAATAGGCACCAAAGGTCTTGTAGCTTAAAAATATCAATGTGTGTATATTTAAAGGTTTGAGTTACACGTCCCAATTGACTAAATAAATTTAAAAGTATATTTAAAGGTTTGAGTTACACCATTAATTTGTTTTTTTTTTTTTTTTTTTTTTGAGTTAATGGCCAAAATCGTCCGTCATTTTTGTCACATCCATCCAAAATAGTTTTTTTTTTTTTTATACGTTTTGTTGCAAAAAAAACGTCCGTGAAACTAACTTAGTTAAATTATGTAGTTTAAAATTTGGATCGAATAAAACTATGAGCATCCTTACATAACCCGATAATAGGGGGAATGTTAGCGAGCTTGGCATAACTAATGCCTTGAGGAATGGCGAGGCTGGCAATGGTGACACCTGCAAGAAGATCATACATAAACAGCTTCCTAGTGTACTCAGGGAGCCATTGAAAGACTGGAACGAAATACTGTAACGCCTTTTTAGCCTTAACGGGCAATGTCTGTCCCTTGAAGTCATGAAACGGATCATCAGGGAACAAAGTCTCCTTCAAATCGGACTTGAACGCGACCAAGAATGGTCTCGGGGCCGCAAAATTCACCTTTCCTGCACCACCTTCTTCTCCTTTCGATGGCTCCATGGAACTCATATATGATATATGTGTATATAACTGTGTGTGTGTGTGTTTGTTAGTTTGTTATAAATATGGAAATGGTGTTTGTAAGGAGGTTGGGAATGGAGGTATTTATAGAAAGTTGGTAAAAAAAAAAAGCAGGCATAAAAGATGGGCATTTTGGATAAGGAAGTAATTTTAGGTGCAAGTTGAGAATAAAGTGCTTAGTTTTGACAGATTCAGACTCAGGTCTATATATAGATTTATCAAATAAGATAACTTGGACAGATATAAATATAAACAAACATATTGTTAACATACGGTTAAAATACAAAGTGAAAAAAAAAATATAAAGTCGTAGAGAGGGTATCAAACAAACTTCGATTGAACTTATTCAAGTGACATTGAAACCGTCTCATCCAACCCTACGATCTTAGTTTTTAGGTTTTTCGCTTTTTTAGTTCTTTATCTTATAGTTTTTAGAATTTATGTTATATTATTGTGTCTTTTATGTAGCATTGTGTCTTTTCTTATTTTCATCATTGTGTCATTTTTGCGATTCGTTGTGTCTTTTTTTTTCAGCATTGTGTTGTATTTTTTGGCATTGTGTTATATTTTATGGCTCATTGTGTCATATTTCGTGATCTATTGTGTTTGTTGTATCCTTCTCACCCTTTCTAATTTTGTTACACTGTGTAGGATAACTTGACCCTGTTTACATATTCAATAACAAAGTTTACGGGTAGATAATATGAGATAAAACAATATGAACTTTTTTTATCTTTAACATTACTCTGTATCGATATTTGATGAATGTGTTTTATTTGGGGTCGTAAAACATGCCGGGTTAAGGGTTAAATTGTTTAATCCGAACAAGACTCGTGTATTTACTTATGTAAAACGTATCAATATTAACTCGAACATAATCTGTACATCTACTTATCTAGACGTATGTAACCATGTAGTAATCAAGTTGTTTACATGTTTATAGGATTGATGTTTTGACAAAATGGATTAGCGGGTCGACTTGTTTAATTAAACATGTTAATATGTCAACTCGAACACACAGTCTTTTTTCAATTAAACAAATCAACCCGATCATGAACCTTTTATATGACTTAGATCAGGGTTGGCTCAATTTTTTTTAGGCCCAAAGCGGATAATAAAATTGAGGTCCTTTTCGTAAAAAAAAATTGTTTTAGGTCCTATGATTCATATATCATCACTTTGTATGTATGATTATAGATAATAAAAATTAATGTCAACAATCTCAAAGCAAAAATCACTTGAGGGTCGAGTTAAACATAAAGCCAATGACATGATTTCTTAACTGTTTTAATGGTTAAACACGTTAAGCCCAAATGCTCAATGTTGCTCAATGTGCTTTAGAAACTCAGTGGGTTGCCAATGACCTTCTGATGCATTGGCGCCCCATGATCTTCAATGTGGAGATTATGGGTTGAAGTCTCCCCTATAATAAAATTATTCTAAGTTGAGCCAGGGGTTTTATCCTCGAAAATTTTATTCAAGCTTCGCTACTGCACGGGAATGGGGATGGGGACCTAATGAAGACAGTCTTAGCATGTGTGATCGGACAACTTAGATAAAAAATGATCGAACATGCACCGTTCGATCATGTTAATGACCTTATCAAACGTGTCTCTATTTGCAGAAAGTTAAATATTATGTACATTTATAGTGACCTAATTTTTTCGTTTCACTTATATCTTTCTAGCTAGGTTAGAATTCCTTATTCCTGACTTGTCAAACTGGAACCGCAAGGCTGTGTTCCCCGTTAGCGGGTTTTCAGGCTCCTTTGGATTACAAACACATAGTTTTCGTTCTCAGTTGCATGTAAATTTCATATATTTGTAACCTTTTTTATCATTGAAATATTTTCGTGACACCCAACCTTAGGTTGATAAAAAAAATATTCGATATATGCTTATATAATCTTAAATGTCATGTTGTTGGTACGCTTATAGCCAAGGAGAGTTATGAACCGGAGTAACAACGGATTTAACTTGAAGATACTTGTATAATGCCTCCATCCCGAACTCTCTTCCGAATCCGCTCATTTTATAGCCTCCATATGGGGAATCCGCGTCGAATGCCAAATAACAATTGATCCAAATGATACCCGCACGAATTGATCTTGAAACAGTGTTTGCTATGTTTAAGTCCTTGGTCGCTATCCCTGCGGCTAAACCATAACTTGTTGAATTTGCTCTAGCAATCGCCTCCTCAATCGTCCTACAGAATGCATACATAAAAATAGTTATAATTTTGTATATAGAGTCTTTGATTATCATAGTTTTAAATTTGAACTTACTTGAATTTAAAGACACACATAACGGGGCCAAAGATTTCATCGTTCGCAATAAGCATGTCGTCCTAAAAACGTAGAGAAAAATGAATGCAGATGTTAACTTGAGTACACTTATGCTTATTTTTAAGGCGTGGCTTAAATTAGTTTACCTTAACATCAGTGAAGATTGTTGGTTCGATATAGTATCCCTTTTCCCGACAGGGGTTGCCGCCGGTTAGCAATGTAGCACCTTGTCGTTTTCCATGTTCGATATAGGAAAGCACTTTCTCATATTGTGCCTTATCAGCCTACAAGTTGAAGAGTTAGCCATCAGTAGTAACATAATTTTGAAATATAATTTGGAGTAGATTAGGGTTTTAGTTACTTGAGGTCCTTGCATTGTGGAAGGATCAAAGGGATCACCAACGGTTAGCCCTTTTGTGTAACTAGCAATCTTTGTCACGAATTCATCGTATATTCCTTCTTGAACGAAAATTCGCGAGCTACACACGCAATATTCGCCCTAAAACGACAAATTCAAGGAATCAAACAAAACAACATAGAAATCTTGTATAACAATTTCAACCCATTTACTTATTAACGGGTCAATCCAGTTAGCGACTCCAAATAGTAAATAAAATTGTATACCTTGTTGGCAAAACCACCCATAAGAGCAAGATTAACAGCCGAATCAACATCCACATCATCAAACACTATGAGAGGGGATTTACCTCCTAGCTCAAGAGACACTGATTTCAAATTACTCATGGCGGCGGCTTGCATTATGAGTCGCCCCACTTCAGTCGACCCAGTGAAACTCACACAGTCGATATCCATATGAGAACTTATTGCAGCTCCGGCTGTCGGTCCATATCCCGTTATCACATTAATTACCCCATCAGGAACACCCGCCTAGTTAACAATAACCAAAATCAGATTCACTCCATCCAAACAACACAATTTTAAAATGTAACTCAAACACCCGAAAAGCCATACCAATTTAGCTAAATGGGCACAATAAAGAGCAGAAAGGGGCGACTGCTCGGCCGGCTTGACGACCATGGTGCACCCTGCAGCCATTGCTGGGCCGATTTTGAAAAAGAGCATCCCTACAGGGAAGTTCCATGGGATAATATGGCCAACAACACCAATAGGTTCATATAATGTATAGCCTTGTAATTGGTTTGATAGTTTTAACGTTTTTCCATGGATTTTATCGGCCGCACCTGCATAATATCTGATGAATTGTGTAGTTAGATCATCCGTTTTGAAAGTAAATTCATCAACATAAGCAACGAATGTTTGAAGACATATGAATGGGTTAGCTAAATGTACCCCTAGTAGGTTCAGATCTCATGGGTGACAAAAATTAGCTGTTCAAAAAAAAAGTAAAGCAGAGAGACGAAGTGTATGTTTAATACAACTTCGAACATAGACCTGAGTGTGTTGATTGCGAAAGGAACTTCTCTAGTCTTTCCATGCGATAAAACTTTGCCGACATCAAGGGCGTCCAATGCCGCTATTTCTTCAAGGTGTTCTTCTACTAAATTCACGAATTTCATCATTATCCTTCCTCTCTCCTATTATAAAAACAAGTTATACGCGCTAATTTTTGTTCAGGTTACGTTAAAAACTATGAGAACCACGTAATGTACTTATTCTACCTTTTGATTTTAAGTGTAATAAAAAGACTATTACATAACTCCATACCCACTTAAAAGGTATGCTCCATTTGAAAATCTATTGTTAATTCATCATACCATATATGAACAAATGCAAGACCTCATATATATAGGCAGAAACGAAAGAGAAATCTACACTAGCATCTATAATCATTCATGTTCTTATAACAACATGTCAATCATCTAAAAGTAATTGATCGAATAAAGAGTCAACATGCCTTTATATCCCTCTCGCTCGCTTTATGATTATATTCAAGTATATGGAAACACACCAGAATATTATGATATCTTTAATATAATTTATGTGTAATTTTATGAACTCCACACAAGTAGATTGTAATAAATTACACTGCTTATGTATAAATCAACTATAAGAAATACTAACATTACCAAATAGGCAAATATATGTAACATAAAAATATTTTTTTTTTTTGAACGGCCAACAAATCAATCCTGATCACCCACAAAGTACCCACTGGATAAAGGAGTATTCCGAGAGCAACCCGGGTCCACCAATAATTTCACACTAGTTCCCGGGGAAAACCCGCCGCCCAAAGACCCACTGCAGTAAAACCCGACCTACCAGCATCATTTTGATGCCATCAGAACTCGAACTCCCCACCTCCCATAAGGAAAGGAAGAGGGTGCCACTCCACCGTAAGGGGATTGACAACTCAAAATATATTTATAAAAGAAATGTAATCTATCTATATATTTCAATCTTTACAAACACAGTAAATATTAATCAAAAAAATTAATGATTAGAGTAAATATAATAAAAAATAAACAATAACAAAAATTAATTATAAAGTAAATAACTAATAAAATTTACTGAAAAACAATTCAACCAAACCAAAGATTCCATATGTCAGATATTTTTCTCATAGATAAAATAAATCGATTTTTCTTAGCCGCGACGCCGGTTTCATAAGTGATCTATCTGTTAAAAAGGCGGCGCGGGCTGTTGACCCCATGGGGCTCCTCCCTAGATTGCGGGATTCCCAAAGCGAGCTTCTATTGCTTAGATCATGTATGGGTGTGGCCAAGTTGCTCTTCGGTTTGCGTACCTGTCAGCCTCCCTTTGTGGAAAATGTTGTTTCCTGTTTCGACAAAGGCCTTCGGGAGGCCATAGAAGACATTGTTGTTTGTGGGGGGGCTTTTTTTGGGGACCTCCAGTGGCGGGTTGCGACTTTACCGCTTCGACTTGGTGGGTTAGGCCTCTCCTCAGCCCGAGACATGGCTGCCTATGCTTTTGTGGCCTCCAGATCCGAGTCCCGGGGGCTGCAAGACCACATATTACGTAACAGTGGGGTTGCTCACGTTGACACGGACTATTCTGGCGCTATTGACCTTTTACAACGATCCCTTCCTGACTTTGATATTGGCGGTTTCTTTAATAAGGACACCGCCCCCAAAAAGCCACAGGAAACTCTGGCGAATGCTCTTTATAACCGAATCGCGCAAAGTTTGGAGGAGGATTTCCGTCTGTCCGCCCGTCAGAGGGCCGTCTTAGAATGCCTGCAAAAGCCTCACGCCCAGGACTTCCTTACTGTGTTACCTATCGAAGGCTTGGGGCAACGGATGTCGGAAGTAGAGTACAGGGCAATCCTTAAATACCGGCTGATGATACCCATTTTCCCCGATGATGAAAATTGCCCGGTCTACCGCAAAGCATGCCTTGATAAGTATGGGGAACATGCGTTACATTGTAAGGAATTGCCAAGGTTTAAATATCGGCACGATTTTGTCCGGGATGCTTTGGCAGACATCCTTAGAAGAGCGGGGATCTCCGCAAGAAAAGAGGCGTCAGTTAATTTTCTCACAGACCCCGCGGAGGGGAGGTCCACCTTGCGCTCAGCAGACGTCTTAGTTTTTGGTTGGGAAGGTGGGAAACATGTGTGTGTTGATCTTACCGGGGTGTCCCCCTTGTTGGGCTTCGGGATAGTGGGTTTGTGGTCGGGTAAGCGGTCATGAGAGCTGAATCCAAGAAAGTGGAAAAGCATGCTAAAGCATGTGAGGATAATCAGCATGTTTTCGTTCCCTTGGCCTTCGACACGTTCGGTTCCTTTGCACCGGAGGCGGTGCGGTTTTTGGCTCGGGTTCAACGCGTAGTGCACAACAACTTTTCCACTCCCCAAGGATGGGGTTTTATTTTTAGCAGATTAGGATTTTCTATTCAAAAAGAGGTGGCGGCGCAGCTTGTTGCCCGCCTACCTACCATCCTTATATAATTTACCCTTTTTTTTCGATGAAAAAAAAAATCCGGGAGCTAAATATATATTATCTATTTTTATTGATAATAAAATAATAAGATTTAGTACAAAATTGGGCTTTGAATATTGTGCTAGCTAGCTAGCTAAATCAATTTTTTAAGGGTGATACTATCTACACAACCAACAAAAAACCCTAAACAACTTTAGGACGGGTCGTCGAGGCCTAGATGGGCCGTTAAGAAAAATTAGGGTTTCAGGACGGGGCGTCCAGGCCTTGACGGGCCGTTTGTTTACAGAAAAGACAAAACCGACGGGCCGTCGAGGCCCAGACGGCCCGTAAAAGTACGAGGTACGAGGTGATCAGTCTGAACTCCTGCAAAAGCAGGCAGTTCAGACTGAAAAGTCTGAAAAAGGTGCTTAAGGACGGGCCGTCCAGGCCCCGACGGCCCGTTGAAACGTGTTAGGTTAGGGCATTTAATCCCTAGACGGCCCATCGAGGCCTCGACGGCCCGTCGACATTTCCTGATATAACCATTACACGATCAGCTTCTTCCCCATTTGAACCAAACTTTAAAACATCACCACCACCAAAACCCTCGACCCATTTCGACTTCCCGGTCTCACGATGACATATTTACACAGCTTTTCAACCGTTGACCTGTCTGAGAACGAGTCTTACGTCTCTGAAAGCGTAGGGTATGAACCCGAGGTTCAAGTTGGTGAAGATGAGGTTAAATCCGGGGTTCGTGGTAATGACGGGAACATGCTGCCCGATCTCAACGAGGAATATGTAGAGGAACAGGAGTCTTTTTTCGTGCCACCAAGCTACCCGCAGTACACGTACGGGAGTTACCATTCGCGCGGGAATCGTGCTAATGATGACAACCAGGAAGATGCTAACATAAAAGTTGAACCTAACCCGGATGTTTCGTATGAAACCGAGCAGGTGCGTTTATTTATTTACACTAGTATATCTTTACAGTAGTATATATTTTCATGTATTTAGACTAGTATGAATTTAGACTAGTATATCTTTACAGTAGTATATATTTTCAGGTATTTAGAGTAGTATGAATTTAGACTAGACTGTTGTGTAAATTTTCAGGTATTCGGGTCTGTTGAAGAGATGAAACAATGGGCTTACGATAGAGCCCTTGCTAGCGGTTACGTCCTAGTGACAGGACGTTCTGTTTCAAAAGGCAGTGGAAATAATGCAAGAAAAATTAGGATAGACCTGAGATGCGACCGTGCTGGCGAATACCATACTACAGCCACAGTAAGGTCTACGGGTAGCAAAAAGATTAACTGTCCATTTATGTTAATAGGGAGGCTACGCAAAGAGGGTTGGAAGTTGGAGGTTAAACACGCGAATCATAACCACGACTCTTTTGTACATGTTGAGGGTCACGCTTTTGCTAGGCGGCTGACACCACAGGAAGAAGAAATGGTGGAAACACTTTATTTTCAAGGCCTGGAACCGGCAAACATACATTTGGCCATCAGAGCACAAAACCCGAATAATAAATGTATTCTAAGAGACATACACAATACAGTGAGCAAGATTAAACATAGAATTTACGGCGATAAAACCCCAATGCAGGTATTATTATTAATTACTATTATTGTCATAGACTATTATTAATTTTGTTGTTGTTAAATATTAAATATTGTTATTATTATTGTTATGCAGATACTCGAGAGTATCCTGGTTGAAAAGAAATTTACTTATTTCACCAAGCAGAATCCAGAGACAGATGCTGTTGAGAATATTTTCTTTTCACACCGGGTCTCGTACAATCTCTGGCGTGCCTTTCCACATGTGATGCTGATCGACGCCACCTACAAAACGAACGAGTACAGAATCCCGTTTGTTCAAATTGTGGGTATGACGTCGACAAACCAGTCGTTTTGTATCGCCCATGCATTTATCGTTAAAGAGAAAACGAGTAACTACACATGGGTGCTTGAGAGGCTCAAAGATTTGCTGGAGGGGAGTATGGAGCCACGTGTAATTGTTACAGATAGAGATCTGGCTCTGATGAGTGCATGTGCTTCAGTTTTCCCGGATGCTACGAAATTGCTTTGCAGGTGTCATATTCAACGAAATATTATTATTATTATTATTATTATTATTATTATTATTGTTGTTGTTTTGCAGGTATCATATTCAACGAAATATTGCAAAATATCATAAAGCAGGATTTCCAAAAGAAGAATGGGAAATATTTTTGCAGTATTTTGGTCGACTGTGTAAATCTCCTGACAAAGAGGCTTACGAATTCAATCTTGAAGCGCTCTACAGACTACTTTGGGGGCAGGATCGAACGGGTATATATTTTATTTTTTATTTTGCTTTACAAGCGTACATATTTTCTGTATTGACATCACTATTCTGTTTTTTACAGAGGTTTATGACTACATGGAGTCAGTTTGGCTCCGAGATTATAAAGAAATGTTTGTGGAAGCATGGGCAAATGAAAACCTTACGTTCGGTCAGACTACGACCAACAGGGTCGAGAGTCAGCATGCTCTTATTAAGAGGTACATAAAAGGCCCGAACAGCTCGCTCCACGCGCTTGTGATGCAAATAGACAAAGTTATGGAATCACGGCGCGTAGCGATAAAGCACTCCTTCGAACAAAGCCGATCAACAAGAATGTGGAAACATGATCTACCGTTGTTTCAAGACGTAATCGGTAGGGTTTCCCATCTAGCGCTTAATTTGATGCTCGGAGGGGTCAACAAGATAAATTATTATATGGAACAAAAGAGGTCTTGTGAACACCGACTCAATAAGACTTATGGATTGCCTTGTTCCTGTCAATTGCAATTGTATGATACGAAAGGTAACATCATTTTTTAGACTTATTATAAATGTTTGAAGCGTTTTGTAGACGACTTGTGTTGTCTGGTTCGTACAAAAACAGAGGAAACTCTGCCAAATTTTTATAAAATTATTGATTTGTTGTTGTTGTGATTGAATATATATATCAGATACACGAGTGTCACTGGCTGATATCGACGTCTTCTGGACACGACTTGACTTTATGCCAGAAGTAGCTGAGAATCCCGAGTTTGACTTTCAGCACCAAATGAATGCATTCGCTGAGCAGCTAAGGTCGCAACCGGTCCAAGTGAAAAAAAGCATGTTGCAGAAGATGAAGGAGGTGTTGAATCCGATTATGACTAAACATAAACCTCCTGAGGTACAAACCGATACTCGGGGTCGGCCAACAACAAGTGAAAAGGAAAAAAAGGAAGATAAGGTTGCGGTTCGTATTATTATTATTATTATTATTATTATTATTATTATTATTATTGTTGTTGTTGTTGTTGTTGTTGTTGTTGTTGTTGTTGTTGTTGTTGTTGTTGTTGTTGTTGTTGTTATATAATTTTTTACACGTAGGGCAAAAAGCCTTCTAGAAGAGGTAAACAATCAAGGGACAAACCGATTGTTTACGATGAAGATTTTCCACTGTTGGAAAGGGAGAGGTACAAACTACTAATATATAAATTCACACATGCATACATATTTATACACATATTAAATCTCACTTTTTGATGGGTACAGGTACAAACTGGAGATCGAAAGGTTTAAGAAATGGCTTCCACCTGCATATCATAGATACATTACAGACATTCGGGATGTCCATGGAGACGGTCACTGTGGCTTTCGATCCGTAGCTGTGTGCTTAGGGTGGCAACAGGATATGTGGTACTTCATCCGCAAACAGCTTAAGGAGGAGATCGTCGAGAATGAAGACCGGTGGAGGCTAATTTTAAACGAAGTGGATTACGATACTTACGACAGAGTCTCCAACTCATTCGATCACATTGGAGTGGGACCAGCAACGCACGACCACTGGATGGAGATGCCCGCCTCAGGATTACTGATTGCTCAGAAATTTAAGGTGGTTGTTCAATTTCTCTCTCCGTATGATCAAAGTGAGACGTACTTCCCTATGTTCGATAGTCCACACAGCGTTGAAGAACATGCGTTCGTATCGTTTGCTTTTGTTAACAAAAATCATTTCATCAAGATTGAGTTGGCAGAAGGCGCCCCAATGCCAAAACTGAATTCGTCATGGCGTAAGTGGCGATATGAAGAGGCAAGTGAGTGGGAGACGGTATATGACGACCGTATACAAAGGGTTGATGTTCGATCACCTCAATACTTCGACTTAACTTAGCTTATCGTATGTTACCGGACCGGACGAACGGAAAAATTTGTTGTATGTGTTCATTTATACTTATTATAAAAATATACTCCCTTTTTTTTTTTATAAAAACTACAAATACCAAGCTTAAAATATACAAAGAACACTAAAAATTTAAAAAAAAAAAATACATTATAGTCGTCCAGGCCTTAATGGGCCGTCCAAGGCAAAAAATTGGCCAGAGACGGCCCGTCCAGGCCTAGATGGGCCGTCACTAGTGGACCACAACGGACCGTCTAGGCCTAGACGGCCCGTCCCAAACACAAAGGTATTGTCTCGTTGAGGCTGGACGACCCGTCCTCTATCTATCAGGACGGTCCGTCCAGGCCTAGACGGCCCGTCTCAAACACAAAGCTTCCAAGGGAAGCTTCCTCTATTATTTAATTAAAAAAAATTAAAAACAACGGACCGTCGAGGCCTGGACGGCCCGTCCCAAACACAAAGCTTCCAAGGGAAGCTTCCTTTATTATTTAATTAAAAAAAATTAAAAAACAATGGACCGTCGAGGCCTGGACGGTCCGTTGTGAAACACAAAAAACCCCCAAAACAAGCAGACAATTCAATTTTTTCATCACTTTCACATTTCCCTCTCTCTCACTCGTCCCTCCTCCTCCTCCACGAACCACCACTCTCCTCCACGAACCACCACCCTCCACCTCTTCTCCCTCTCTCTCTAACACCCACCACAACCGTCTGCAACCCCCTACCTCTTCTCCCTCTCTCTCTGCCTCTCTCTCTGCCTCTCTCGTCTGCCTCTCTCGTCTCTCTGCACTCTCTCTCTGCCTCTCTCGTCTCTCTGCACTCTCTCTCTCTGCCTCTCTCGTAAGGTAAGCCTCTCTTGTATTATTATTATTATTATTATTATTGTGGTTGGGGTAGGTTGGTTGTGGTGGTGGGCAATGGTGAGGGTGGGTTGTGGTGGTGGGCAGTGGTGAGGGTGGGAGGTGGTGGTGTTGGGGCAGTGGTGGGTGAGGTTGTGGTGGTGATGTGGCAGTGGTGGTGGTTGGGAGGTGGTGGGCTGTGGTGGTGGTGATGTGGCAGTGGTGGTGGGTTGGTTGTGGTGGTGGTGTGGCAGTGGTGGTGGTTGGGAGGTGGTGGGCTGTGGTGGGTGGTGGGTTGGTTGTGGTGGTGATGTGGCAGTGGTGGTGGTTGGGAGGTGGTGGTGTTGGGGAAGTGGTGGTGGTTGGCCTGTGGTGGTGTGGCTGTGGTGGTGGTGGTTAGGTTGTGGTGGTGGGTAGTGGTGGTAGTTGTTTAGGCGTTTTATTGTTTAGGCGTTTTTTTTTGTTTAGGCGTTTTTTTTGTTTAGATGCTTTATTGTTTAGGCGTTTTAGTTGTTTAGGCGTTTTATTGTTTAGGCGTTTTATTGTTTAGGCGTTTTTTTTGTTTAGATGCTTTATTGTTTAGGCGTTTTACTGTTTAAGCGATTTAGGCGTTTTAATGTTTTGTTTTTGTAATCTGCGTTGACTATTACTCTCTTTTATCTATTTAGGCGTTTTACTGTTTAAGCGATTTATTATTTAGGCGTTTTAATGTTTTGTTTTTGTTTTGCAGATATGGCAAACAGAAACAACCGAAGACGCCGTAACCAGCCTGCGGACGGGAATCCTCTTGCAGGTGGCGACTTGAGAGAGTGGCTCTACAGGCACGATAACGACGACTACGAGATCGCGCGCTGGGGTCAGATGGAGCTGCGTCCGATACACGGATCGCGCAGTGTTGACTGGTCCGCATTACTTGCGATCGGTGGATCGGAGAGGTTTGAGGAGTGGATCCCAGACGACAGCCCTTGGGGGCGGATGTTAGCTGACCTCGACCATGAGTCGTATCGGCCACTGACGATCGAGTTCATCTCGACATTCCGCTACACGCCGCATCCAGCAGGTGTTGAGCCTCCAGTAGGTCCTGATGGCCAGGTAATATTATTATTATTATATAGAGTAAATTCCTTTTTGAGTCCCTGAGTTATATTGATTTTAACTACTTGAGTCCAACATTTTCATTTTTAACATTCTGAGTGCTTGTGTTTTATTTTTGTTATGGTTTGAGTCCAATTTTCTAACTCCATCCAACTTTTCTGTTATGTATTCCTCACGTGCAACACACGTGAGGGTACTTTGGTCAATTCGTCTTGTCTTTTATTTCCCCCTTATAATAACCCTGATACCCACCTCTAAACCCTAATTTATGTTTAATCGATTCCTACCCAACCCACGATCAAACCCACGATCAAGCCCTAAATCAAAGAAAATGATGAACATCCAATGTGCATGTGGGGCTCCAACAATCATTCGAACATCATGGACTTCAACGAATCCTGGAAGAAGATTCCATTGCTGTGCAAGAGCAATAAGCTGTGGGTTTGTAACGTGGGCTGATCCTCCAATGTGTGCACGATCTTGTCAAGTTATACCTGGATTACTAAGATCCATCAACAATCATCAAGAAAGGGCTCAGATCAGAGACAAAAAGTTGAAAAAATTGAAAATTTTCTTGTTTGGTAGTTGGGTTTTGTTTGTACTGTATGTATGTATTTTTGCATGACTTGAAGTTATTGTTTGTAATGTATGTCTGTTTCCACTTGACCTAATTTTGATATTAGATATGGTTGTAAAGGTCAAGTTGGTCTAATGTACTAGAATTGGCTATGAATGAATGAAATGGTGTTTTGACCCATGACATTACTGATTTCCATTGACCCATATGACAATGACAGTCAAAACTTGTCCATTGAATTAATGAAATGTTGTTTTGACCCATGAATGAAAATGCAATGAAAAGGTGTTTTGACCCATGAATGGAAATGCAATGAAAAGGTGTTTTGACCCATGAATGAAAATGCAATGAAAAGGTGTTTTGACCCATGAATGAAAATGCAACTTCTGACCCAAAACAATACACTTTTGACCCATGATAGTCCTGCAACCATAACCATAACAAGTTGCCTTCTACTTTCCAAAGCATGCTTCTTTACCAGTAATCTAATTTGTTCTTTGTCTCTAAAGCTTTGACCAACATGAAATGGACAGCTCACACCCCTCTGCTTCTTTCTTAACTTCTTCAAATCCTTCTTCACTTGAGGGTCATCCTCATCATCAGGACTATCAAAGTCTTCTAAATCAATTTCTGTTTCATCAAACTGTTCATCATCAGCCTGTTCTTCATCAAGATTCAGATTCTCAGTTCCACTAATTGGCTTAAAAGACCCCATGTCTACATCATATTCCTGGATAGGATTGTCCTTGTCAACTATGTAATCATCCTCATCAACTAGATTTGAAGCATCATTAGAGCTCTTACCCTTATTAGCACTCTGCACCATATCATCCTCATCCATATGTAATTCATCATCATCATCATCAGGTGTTCTAGCACTATAATCTGGATCTTCAGAATCCTCTTCATCATCAGTAAAAACTAACTCATCCCCTGTACCTTCATCATCATCATCATTCATATCCACTGCAACCTCATCATCATCATCATTCATATCCACTGCAACCTCATCATCATTACCATCCACTGCAACCTCATCATCATTACCATCCACTGCAACCTCATCATCATTACCATCCACTGCAACCTCATCATCATTACCATCCACTGCAACCTCATCATCATTCCCATCCCCTGCACCCTCATCTGTGTTAATCCCATCAACATTAACATTCTCTCCACCACCATGATTAATCACATCAGTATTACCATCCTCAACATCTAACCATGTTAGTGCAAGTTGTCTCCTACTTGAACAAGGTCTAGGTTTTGAAGGTTTTGATCTGTTAACATTAGTTACAGATGGGGGTTGAACATCATCAATCTCCTCAATGATCACCCCAGAAGTAGGTTTTGGTGGTGACATGAAATATGTGTCCAGTTTTGTAACCCAATGTTCAACATACACTTCAATCAATTTTACCCTACGAACATATTGACACATGTCAATCACATCCTGATCAGTTCCAAGTGCTCTAATACCTTCATTCAAGGGTTTATCAGGAATCCTATAGTGATAGTAAAGTACTTCATCTTCTGGATAACGTAACATCTTAAACATGGAATTAAACTCCATCACTGAGAATTCGTCTGAATCTACCCTATCAAAGTAGCAGGTTTTACCTTTTACATATCTTAAAGTAGGTTTTTTCTCAAACTGACCTCCATGAAACACTTGGATGCTGAACATTGTTGGATCATCAACTGCAAAAAAACGATTGTGGATTTTAGTTTTCTTACAACAGATAAGTTAGGGTTTATGAATCAAACACTTACCATATTCCTCATATGGATCAAAATGTACTGCTCCACCACGTATGCTCCACAATGAAAACTCTATCATCCTTAATCGTTCGTTTGATTGTAGTAGTTAGGTTAATTTTGGGGATTATAGAGACTGATGGTTCGTTGATAATGGTGGGAAATGTGAAGTTTCAGGGTTTTAATGGGGGGAAATAAAAGACAAGACGAATTGACCAAAGTACCCTCACGTGTGTTGCACGTGAGGAATACTTAACAGAAAAGTTGGATGGAGTTAGAAAATTGGACTCAAACCATAACAAAAATAAAACACAAGCACTCAGAATGTTAAAAATGAAAATGTTGGACTCAAGTAGTTAAAATCAATATAACTCAGGGACTCAAAAAGGAATTTACTCTATTATATATTATAATTTAATATTATTATTATTATTATTATTATTATTTATTATTATTATTATTATTAAAAAAATCATATTATACAAATAAAAAAACAACATTTATAAAAAACCAAACATTTATAAAAAACCAAACATCTATAACAACCAAACATTCAAACCCATTTTAAACATCCACACTACACTTTTAAAAAACCAAATAATCATCACCTAATCATTGTCAATGATTACCAATGATTGGATTGGATTTAAACCTTTAGACGGGCCGTCTGGGCCTGGACGGCCCGTCCTTTTGCCTTTTTGGCCCTCCACGGGCTGTCGAGGCCTCGACGACCCGTGGAGGGGTTGTGCAAATAAAAACCCTAGTTGTGCAAATAACCGGACCCTTTTTTAATTCACACTAGATGACCCTCATACTCCATCGTCTTCCCTCAACCTTTCCTCTCAATAATCAGTACGAGTTCACCGAAGAAAAAAAAAAAACAAAATATGTTATATATCTTCACTCATTTCTTTTCACTTTAAAGCCCTCGTAGAGATGATTAGAGGGTCATATATTAGTGTAGTTAATACGTACAGAACCGGACATGCGAGGCCAAGGTCCATGATCGAAGGCAGCACGAGCAGCCTCAACAGCCAAATCAACATCAACTTTATCTCCTTTAGCGATATCCGCTATCTTTTCTTCAGTCCTTGGGTCAATCGTCTCGAATGTTTTTCCTGTTTTATCAAAACAAAATTTAAAAAAAAAAAAAAACGAGACACAACAATTAATCATAAAAAAAAAACTGAGACTATAATAATTGTACCTGAAACGGAATCAACGAATTCTCCATTGATGAAGAGCTTAGTGAAGTGTACTTTGGGTATGTTAAGTGAAGAGATAGAGTTGCCATTGGTGTGAGTCTCAGCCATAGTTTAGATTTAGATTGTGTGATGAGTTAGAATATATGGATGCTATTGATTTGGATATATTATATATAATATTATTATAAGGGTTGAGGTTTTTTTTGTCATGTAAATGATTCCATCGGCCGTTCGATCATGATTCTGATTTTAATCATTTTTGTCGCCTAACTATGTGGCATATTTCAAACCAATGCTTTTATCTCAAATCTATAGTAACGTGTTTTATTTTGTTTTGTTTTTGTTTTTTTTCTTTTTAAGGTTAACAATACACTACTAGAAAATTGGGCTATTGTCACCAAAAGTTGCTACCTAGAAAAATGGTAGCAAATTTAGCAACCGATTTTACACCAAAATATGTATTATAAGATAAGGTAGCTAATCGGTTGCAAATTTTGACAATGTTTATTTTTGGTGGTAAATTCGTGAGAAAAATAATAAGAAAGACGTAAAAATAATAATTTAAAAAAAAAGAACAAACTTATTGAATTGTGACCACCTTAGCGGTAGCAAATTTAGGGACTCATTTTGAGAATAAATTGCTACCATATTAGCCACGATAAATCATGGCTACTGTCACCAAAATATGCTACCTAGAAAAATGGTAGCAAATTTAGCAACCGATTTTATACCAAAATATGTATTATAAGATAAGGTAACTAATCGGTTGCAAATTTTGACACCATTTATTTTTGTTGGTAAATTCGTGAGAAAAATAATAAGAAAGACTTAAAAAATAATAATTTATAAAAAAAACAAATGAAAGAAACAAAAACACATCTTGTGGATTTTTTTATTCATGTGACCAAAAACACATCTTTTGGAAACCTTTAGCCACACTTTACGAAAAAAAAAATGTGTCATTTAGAAGCCACACTTAATGAAAGAAAAAAAATCTAATAACTATAAATATTTTATCGTCAATTAGATCTAATGATGGTCAGTTAGGCCCAAAGACGGTCAGTTAGATTCGATCAGTGTCACTTAGACCCAATGAAGGTCATTTAGACCCAATAATGGTCAATTAGATCCGATGTTGGTCAATTAGGCCCGTTGATGGTCAATTAGAACCAACGATCGTCAATTTGATCCAATGATGGTAAATTAGATCCAATGACGGTTCATTACACCAATGATGGTCAATTGGATCCAATGATGGTTAATTACACCACTGATGGTCAGTTGGATCCAGTAATGGTTAGTTAGGCCCAATGATGGTCAGTTAGATCCAATGATGGCCAGTTACACCCAATGACGACTAATTAGATCCAATGATGGTCGGTTAGGCCCAATTATGGTCAGGTAGATCCAATCATTGTCACTTAGACCCAATGATGGTCATTTAGACCCGATGATGGTCAATTAGGCCCAATGATTGTCAATTAGAACCAATGATCGTCAATTAGATCCAATGGTGGTCAATTAGATTTAATAATGGTTAATTAGAACCAATGATCGTCAATTAGATCCAATGATAGTTAATTAGATCCAATGATGGTTAATTAAACCAATGACCGTCAATTGGATCCAATGATGGTCAGTTAGGCCCAATGATGGTCAGTTAGATCCAATCATTGTCACTTAGACCCAATGATGGTGAATTATACCCGATGATGGTCAATAGGCACAACGATGGTTAATTAGAACCAATGATCATTAATTAGATCCAATGATGGTCAATTAGATCCAATGATGGTTAATTAAACTAATAATGGTCAGTTAGATCCAATGATGGTCAGTAAGCTCAATGATGGTTAGTTACTTCCAACGATGGTCAGTTAGGCCCAATGATGATTAGGTAGACTGATGGGTTAGTTAAAAGATGTGTATAAAAGCATCTATAAATGAGTTTTAAGGAGTGTTAAGTCGTCAAATGGTGTTGCTTTGATATTATTATGTTATTTCAGGATTTGATGACTAAAGGAGGCAAATATGACGTTTTGGAGTTGCTCGGGCAAGAAACGGAAGCTTACGTGAGCTGGAAAATCAAAAACTGAAGAAGGTGGGGGTTTTGGCGTAGGATACGCCAAAACTGGCGTATCCTACGCCAGTGGCGTAGGGAAGGACACATTTGCCTGCGTAGGGCAGCAGACAACAGCTCAGACAAATTCAGCCTAGCGTAGCCTACGCCAAAAGTGGGGTTGGATACGCTAAAGTCAAAAATTGGTCAAACATTTCCTTTTTTCAAGTCAATGATGGTGGAAAATATTTTAATGACGAATTTATGAAGGAAGGGACGTTTTTAGATGGACTTTTGACTCATTCTCTATATATCATTCATCATCATTAACAAAACAATCACACACACAATTCTCCCAAGACTCTTGAAGCATTTTTGAAGATTGAAGACACAAACTTGAAGATGAACATCATGGCCATGCTTGGCTAATTTATTTGTATTACACTGGGATGTAGGCTCTTGATATTTAGGGTTTGAACACATTTGGGTATTGTTTCTAAACTTTTGTTGATGTCTTTGTGTACTTGAATTAATTGTGTTGATTGGTGATTAATCTTATGCTAGACTCATTTTCAGTTAATTGATCTTGTGCCAATTTCTACATTTTTGTTATCCATCTCTGTTTCGGTTTCAGCTCTTGCGGAGAAGGTACGTGGATCTTCATTGTCTTTTTCTTCTTTACATATGTCACTATTTGTATTACACCAATCAACCCAATACATTTCTTCAACAAAATATGGTTTGGCCGAATATGGTTATGATAATCCAAGATTTGTTTGACTGCAATAATTTTTGAGAACTTGCTTGTTGTTCATAATTTGCATCAAGTTCTATGAATGTTCTTGGATTGAAAAAATTTGATCATTTTGGTGGAGGGATTGATTTGCGGATATTGTTTATGGGTCGGGTTAATTCGATTGTGTTTGTTGCAGAATTGATTACTTTCCAAATCCTAGGCCTACATATATGGAAACTCCTTAATTCAAATTTGACTTCTAGCACTAGAATTGTAACTCACAATTGAATTATGTTATTGTGTAACTTACTTGACTCGTTATTAATTTTTATTAATTCTGACTTCTTAATTCTATTCATTGCTTGTTTTGTAGATTGAAAAAGTTGAATTTGGTTATTAAAGAGCTTGTTAAGGAAAAAGATGAAGATAAAGAAAGGTTCGAAGGAATAATTGCGAGCTTGGTGGCTGAAAAAGAAAAATATAATGCAAAAAAAAAAGGCTATGAACAATAGAATGGGAGAATTTGAAGCTAGGTTAACAGCTATGGGTGGAAAATAGGCTATAAACACTTAGACATGAATATTTTGAAGTTTTTAATGGATAATTTCGGTTATTTGATGTTTTTTTGTGTTTCTATTGGAGTCTTTATATGATTTTAAAGTTGGAAAAACTGTATCAAATTTGTTTTATATAATTTGAGATTTTGTATTATTTGACTGTTTTATATAATATAATTTTCTTGAAATGTAATTGAATTAGTAAAGAAGGAAAAAAAACCCTGTAGAAAAGCTAAATGGTAGCAAATTTTTAATGAAAGTGATGATGGTTAAATGGTAGCAAATTTTCAATGAAAATGGTGGCTAAATGGTTGCAAATTTTCAATGAAAGTGGTGGCTAAATGGTAGGAATTTTTCATTGAAAGTAGTGGTTAAATGGTAGCAAATTTTCAATGAAAATGGTGGCTAAATAGTAGTAAATTCTCAATGAAAGAGGTGACTAAATGGTTGCAGACTAAATGGTACCAAAATGGTTACAAAAAAAAGTGTAAATTTTCAATAAAAATGGTGTCTAAATGGTGGCAATATCGGTGACTAAATGGTACCAAAACGGTAGCAAATGACCTTACTAAAATATTGTAGGAGCGGTGGCAAATATTTTAACCGTTTTTGTGGTGACAAAAATATGGTAGCAAAATACAAAAGTGGTAGCTATTTGGTGACATTAGGGCAACAGAGACGTGTGTTTTTGCTACCGCATTCTCGGTTGCAAAATGATGGCTACAGAGCAATTGCTACCGTTATGTAACTGAAAATGTTGTGACAAAAGCCTAATTTTCTAGTAGTGATATAAATATACTAATATGTATTGAAGTCTTTTTAAATATTATGTTTTAAGAATTGAAATACAAATTAATTATCAATCTACCATAAAGCTATAGTCAAAATAGCAAAAATAAGGGTATTTTCACCTTAATAGTTGACGTATGTTGGTAATTGATGATTTTTTTACGGTTTTTTCAGTTCTCTACTTAATAATGGTCGTGTATTTAACATGAAGTGTTAAATGTATGTATAGTTTTGATAAATAAGAAAAAGGAAAAGTTTGCGAGAAATGTACGAAGTGTTATGTTATGAGTGGTTGACCTCATTAATCTTGTAACCAAATGTTGATTTTTGTTTGTTTTTTTTTTTCATAAACATGATTTTAAAATTTTCTTACTTGAATAACTTTTATATAATTTAAATAATCTTTTAATAAAATTATACCATAAAAATTAGATTGGCCTGCATTTTTTAATGGTTTATGTATTGTTGATTATAAAAATGCATCTAGACTAGTAATAAGTGTATGAATCTAAGTTTGTCAATTACAAAAATTTGTCTAAACTAAGTATAATAATATGTTTAAAGCGGTTAGAACAATGCATCAAACATACAATCTTAAAACACTTGAAATAATTGTTTGTGTGGCCAAGTTGTCAAGATTAGATGTATATATGAATGAACTTTGTGGATACAATGACACGTTCAAACAATTACCACGATCCATCTTAAAACACTTGAAATATGACGGACCCGTATATCTTTGGGTTACGATACACATTTTACATTTTGGATCGACATACGTTTTGCAGTTTGAAGGCAAAATCATTTTGTTCATGCTCCAAATATAAATGTATAACCTTTTAGAACCTAATTAATCCTCATATCAGTTTAAGGAAGTATTTTTTTTTTTTCATTTAGTTTCCAAAACTCAATATGCTCAATTACTCAAACCTCAACACATATGTTATATAATACAGAGAATGCATGAAAATATAAATAAGCTTCTGGCATTTATGTGAAGGATTTAAAAAAATAATTTATCATGGAAAATCTCTTTGTTTCTTATTTTTTATAGACGTCTTTAACTATATACAAGAAATACGGGTATATCCTAATGGCCGTTCTATGTACTAAAGAAAGATTATTCCGAATAGTTCTTTTATTGGCATCTAAAACTTGGTATCGTACCGGAAGACATATAAACAAAGAACCATGCAAATATAACTTAGTTAAAAGCAAGAGCCCCATGTCCCTCGTTTATATCTATACTACCTTATAAAATCATAAAATGTGGGCAATTTTGTAATTCTAAAACTTTAAAACACCTAAGACAAATTTTGTTTTGTAGAATACAAGTTATTAAATGCATGAAGTGTGTATGCTTACCCTTAAATGCATACATGCATCTCAATTTGATAGGTTTCTCATCGTCTTCGCTTAAAACACCTAAGACAAATTTTGTTGTGTATAATACAATTTATTGAATGCATGAAATGTGTATCCTTCCCCTTAAATGCATACATGCATCTCAATTTTATAGGTTTTTCATTGTCTTCGCTTAAAACACCTAAGACAAATTTTGTTGTGTAGAATACAATTTATTGAATGCATGAAATGTGTATCCTTCCCCTTAAATTAATGCATACATGCATCTCAATTTGATAGGTTTTTCATAGTATTCGCTACATTCAATTCACTACTATATTTTAATGACATAAATTCTACAAATATAATTTTTATACACTTTTTAGCTTTTTTATATATTGTTAAGACAATTCTGACTACCTTTTCCTTAAAAAATTATACGATTTTTAAAGATAAACTAGATTATTCGCTCGCTCCTTGTTATATAATACAAATAAACGTATTGTATATAGTTTGTTTTAAGATCCTTGACCATTTTATAAAATAACGTTAATATTTTTACCATTTGCATCACATATATCTTTTATATTATTAAAGAAAAAATAATAATATATTATCCATCATTGATCATACAACTAATGTGGTTTTCGTTGGGAGCAACAGATAGGGAACGAGAGGTATGAGATGGGGAATGAGAGTGTGGTATGGAAGATGACTACAAAACCAAAAGACCTATGTACCCTTGAGAAAACAAAAAAACACAAAATTGCCATAATAGTGTTCAAATAGCAGAGCTTTAAATATATAGTTAATTAATGTTTAATTTAATAAAAAATAAAAATTTACTTTACATCAGATATTTACCTGTGAATTGAATGACAACTTATATATGATTTTTTTCTTTGAATTTGAGAATTTTTGAATAGGTTAAAGAAACTTTCTTGCGTGCACATACCTATCACATCAAAACGTAGCTACACCCACATTAAAGCGCGGGCTCAACTACTAGGAATATATTATGAGAAAAAATAAATTAGATTCTCATTTGTGTTTAATGAAAATTTCTGGTTATAGCGTCCGCCACCCAGGTTTTAGGCTCAAAATTCGTCCGCTACTCGGGTTTTAGGGTCAAAATTGCACGGATCTAGTGATATTCAAGATTCCAAGTTCCAACCAGTAATCTATACAAGTAATTTATATAGTATCACTAGGTAACCTGGGAACTTCACGGGCTAAATTATTTCATTAATATAAACGAGCGGTGTATAAATAAAATACAAACGAAGTGACATTTTATATAAATAAAATTTAAAATACATATACATATAAATATTATATTTTTGAATTTTAATTATGTTAAATATTAAGGATACGCACCCTCCCGGGATGTCTAGGTCCAAAATTTGACTTATCTTATTAAATTTAAATTGTTTAAATACTTTATGCTAATTTCAATAGGTTAAATAATTTAGACATTTACTTGTAAAGTATACGATACAATGGGTGAAAAACACAATATAAATAAATCAATGGGTGAAAAAAATTAAACAATATGTTAAACATGTTTAACGGGTGAAGTCTTTTAAACATGTGTTACAGTACATATTTAATTTTGGAAAGTTGAGTTGATTTGGTTATTAAAAAATATGTTAAACATGTTTAACGGGTGAAGTCTTTTAAACATGTGTTACAGTACAAAAACTAATTTTATTATTGCAAAAAGTGGATTTTATAATCATATACAACATGTAAATTAAATAAAGAGCATGTTAACATTTTGAAAATAAAGTGTTTTGATCTAACCCAGCCTTATTTGACACATACTAAAAGAATGATATATTTACATATTACCCAACACCCACACACAACACTATAAAGAATTGGAGAAATAGCAACGAAAAATGTCACCGGTAAAAGAGATAATTAACGTAAAGGTATTAGCGACGACTGGTCGTCGGTAATGGGTCGCTGGTATTGCTCGCCGCTAAAACCCTAAGTACGATAAAACCATGGCCCACTACTAGAAAAATACCCCTATCTTGACACACATTTAATGACACGCGAGAATTCATGACACGCAAAATCGCGTGTCATTAAAAAATCGTCGTCTTTTAAAAAAAATGGTCAAACAATGACACTCTTTTTTGCGTGTCAACAATCTAGTGTCAAGATTTTAAAAAACATGACACTATAAGAATTGAGTGTCATGTTTGGTGTCAAATTATAATTATTATTATATATATATACATTTACCAAGTTGTTTATGCAAGTTTTTTTGTACTTTAAGGTACAAACACTTAATGCATTGGTCTAGGCCCTTCCTCTCCTCATCTCTCTCTTGAGTCTCTTCTCATCTCCTCCATGAAAATCTCCCTCTATAACCATCGGAAGACCCATGGATGAAAATCTTTTCCTGGAATCGGTTTACATCGATTAAACCAACCCTTGACCGGAAGGATGGAACCAGAGCAACCAACGAACCAGAAAAGCTTCGTCGAAGCCGTCGTAGCTGCGGATTCATCTGCTGTCAACGCATCTGCTGTCGCTGGTGTTTCTAACCGGACGGATGTACGCTACTACTGATCAATCATCATCGTCACGTTCTCAGCCTTGCCGATTGTCATCTATATGTATGTTTTAGACGTCTTTTTTACTATCTTTTTCGTCCTTTTGAAGAGTCAAGATCAGGTCTTAGCATTGATAGATAAATTGATAATTGGAAGTGTATGTTTGTAGTTTATATTATTAAGAAGACCAGGTCTTAGCAGTGATTGTTGTACGGGTAGGGAGCTGCAATGGGTTGTAAAGTGAAAAGGTAGCCTCTTATATAAATTATTACCAAATATTTTTATTTTGTAGTAACCAACAGCAGTTAGTATAGGTACTTGGCAATGATTTATATAAAATATTACCAAATTACGATCACCTCCGGTTGTCCGATGGTGGTGGTTCTTTTTTATTTATATAGGTCAACCAAAGTAAGACACGAGCAAGCAGCCATGCCTGTGGGGTATTGCCTGGCAACAATGGCTTTGTTTCTTTCCCTGGTGTTGATGGTTCTTGCTGCTACTTCTAATAAGGCCTAAGGGGATGATGAGATGATATAATATAGACTGAGCAATAAAAATCACTATTGTTCTCTGGGTAGTTTGCTATTCAGTTACAACTGCGATTGCGACCATGGCGGATTTGGGCAAAACAGGTTCAGTTGCAACAGATCTGAGGCTCCTTTCCTCAAATGCAAAATGGTTTTGATTTACGTATGGTTTGCATTATTTCATTTATTTTTTTTTTGCAAGTAATTTTCTTCTTCATCATTTACATACAAAAAATTATTGATGGTGACTTGAAAAATGCGACTTATCTCTATACTAATTGGAGTTAAACATGATAGTGATTCAGTACCTTCACTAATTGAAGTTAAACAAATTTAAGCTGGACTTGCATTAAACTCAGTTATTACCTTTGAATTTGATTAAACATGATATGAAATGCTACTTGGCACTTTGATAACACTTACTGATAAAATTGAGGTATGTAATATCGCTTCTAAATTCTTTTAATTTTGTTTTAATTATTTATTCAGATCCATTTGTGTTAAGAATATTAATAGTATTCCTATTTTTTTTTTTAATTTCAATTCAATGCAACTATTCTGCGAAGATGGCCAATGTTAGAGGTATATGTACAATCTAAACCCCATGTTTGGATCGAGTCTACTGACTATATGTAATAATGTGTTTATTGCTGTTTTTCTTTGTCAGTTCAGGGAACATGCTCGATCTATCATATTTATGGATGAAATAGACAGTATTGGATCTGCTCGGATGGAATCTGGAAGTGGGAATGGTGATAGTGAAGTACAACGAACTGTGCTCGAGCTTCTAAATCAGCTTGATGAAGTTATGCCAATAATTGCAGCTATTGTCCAACTTCTACTTGACCATGATCCATCACTATGCAGGATTGATGAACAAGTCAAAATTAGCTTAGAGGTCATGGGGTTATGAAGGTTTAAAAAAGGTAAATATTATGCAGTAATTTGTAGTAATTAGATCGAAATGGTCCGAGATTATTGCTTGGCCTGGAATAATCGAGGTTGTTATCACGTTTGCTTTTGTGGAAAACTCCAACAGACTATGATGATTGTGGCAGAGATTATTGCTTGGCCTGGAATAATCGAGGACGACAACTGGTCTTTTCTGCACTTGCAACCAGAAGCCGATTTCGCATACACATACACATATTCACATATTAGTTATTAAATTAGATTTTCACTTTAGGAATTAGCACGTAGCATAAATGAGTGGGTATGAGGTTTTAATTGTTGTCATTGATTAGCATAATACAAAATAAATATGTTTTGGTCGAGCGCGCCACAATGCGCGCGGGTATAAACCTAGTTATTTGTTATTGTTTGTTGATATAATGTGCAGGCTTTTACATATTTCTTGCAAATGTAGGTACAATGACAAGTAGAATGCAAAGTTGCAAAATTAGCCTGCCTTTGCGAGTCCATTAAACCAAACATGCAGAGTCAAACGAGCCTAGGCCATTGAAGAAGAGGGTCATGGTGGAAAGAGGCAGAAACAGGTTTAGAACACAACTATATGTATGTTTATACAAATTAAGTGATTTTGATGTTTATGTTAGTAATAATTCTCGTCTTGAAATTAAAACCATTACGAACATTAACCTTCATCTTATTAATTTAATTGTCTCATGTAGGGGGAGGAGTAGATGCTAACACGGATGCGGATATTAATGCATTCGTGAAGAGTGGTCTAGTTATGCCGCAACCTTCATTTTCAAGTTATCCGTACGTTTAGTCTAGACTAATGTAATGTATTGACACAATATTTTTGTAACTAGTGGTAGGATTCGACAAATGCTAATTGTAATTTTTTTTGTGGTATATATAATATATGCAATTTAATTTTGAAATTTATTGATTTTGTTATTATAAATATAAATATAAATCCAGATTTATTAGTTATTTTGCAGAATTTTTTTTAGGTAAAAAAAAACATGACACGCAAAATTAGTGTCATAAAGGTGTGTCGTAAATGCATGTCATGAAAGAGTGTCATTAAAGAGTGTGTCATAAATGCGTGTCAAAAAAGCGTGTCGTAAAGGAGTGTCATAAACGCGTGTCATTAAAAGATGACACGCGCCTGCATGTCATAAACCATTCTTGACATGTTCTTCCTTGACACTTTTCTGTGTGTCATAAACACCCTTTTATGACGCGCAATGCGCGTCAAGAAAGGGGTATTTTTCTAGTAGTGGCCGTAGGATCGTGCCACTGATCAACGGTCAGATTGATTGTTCACCTGAATCCCGCACGTGTTGTCGGTATTATCCTCATCACCGCTGGTATTGCTCAAGTTTCTTTGTAGTGCAAGACACCTATTTTGACATTCCTATGAAATCCCATTCGGCCATTCATACGTCCCAACACCTATCTAGCTCCTTAAGTCGGTGCTAATTAGCAGGCTGAACCTAGCACGAACCAATATATGATGCCAGGCTCATGAGTCAAACAAATGACACACGCATTCTCGGGTTGACAGGAACACAACTCTAGGATTATTATGTAAGAAATTTAAGGAATCAAAAAATTAGAGGGCCACCACAACGTCATTTTTTTTTTTTTTTTTTATAAAATGAGCTGTGCATGACTCATGTTTCTCAATTTTTACCAATTATATGATCAACTTTATGAAGAATTTGTTCTAAAGCCTTCTTTAGCTTTATACAAAACTTTACTCACCCAACTTTCTTTCCTCTCATTGGTATGCTATATAACACATTAACCCAACATATTCTTTTCTCATTTCACATCTTTTCAACCAAGAATTAAAAAAAATGTGTTGCAAGAGGTTTTACTATTCTGGTGTGGAGAATTTTACGAATACAAGGTGGTGCATACCTCAACCACCAACGACCGTGACGGCTGAAGATGGTGGCAGAGTTGGTAAGCCTCAAAGGGCCTTGAAGCAGTGCATGTGCTCTCCAACTCGCCATCCAGGTTCGTTTCGCTGTAGAAATCATCATGATGAATATGTTTGGGGTGGCCGCCTGATTCGAGTTACCACAAGACCATGATGAGGTTAATGTTGCCATCGCGGTGGGATCCAAGCGAACGAGGTAGGAATAAGTTTGGTTTAGAAATAGTTCGATTTCAATATGTTCTAAATCACATTGTATGTCACCTCTAATGAGGTTGTGAACTAAAAGCTTGAGTTGAATAATTATATAGTTATATCATTTGTTCCATGTGGGGAGGGATAATTTGAAAACCCTCCCCACTTGAGAAAACCCATTAAACCCCCATCTTAACCACTCATTCATCTTGATCTATGGTGGTGGTTGTTTTGCTTTTTGGTCAACCATATAGATGTTTATTTAGTCATGAAAGGGTAAAAATGGTCCATGTAATTGGTCTCTTTCTTACTTTTCATTATTCTCTCTCCTCTCTCCTCTCTCTAAAATCATCAATTCACTCCTTTAGAGGGGAAAACGTAAGTTTTTTTTAACAATTATATATTTTTGCAATTATTTCACCAAAAAACATATAAATAGATTATAATCCCAGCAACAAAAAATATATGTTTTCACGACTTATCTCACAAAAACATTTAATAAATTATTACCCCAACAACAAAAACATATAATAAATTATACCCCCAAACAACAAAAAAACATATATGAAAAATATAACACAAACACAAAAACATATGATAAGTTATGATCCCAAATAACGAAAACATATGTTTTTAAATGAAAAACAATGAGTTAATTAAGGCTATGCGATTCAGTCAGCCATAGAATTAGTCAACCAAGTTTTTTTTTTAAAAATTACTTCACCCTCCAAATTAAATGGACCAATACCGTCTTCAAACCCACCATTCGTCAACGTATGCCAACATAAACAACTTTTCTCCAATACCTTTCTTCTTCATTGTCAACTAAAATCTTTCCCAAAAGTTCTCTTGTAAAGCACAAACACTTTTGTGTATACATACTGAAATAAAATTAAACATAGATCCAAAGAAGGATTTAACATCCAAATGGAACACATGACAAAATTATTAATATATATAAAAGAATTGAATTATGATGATGTGTCATTTAATGGAGGCCTCAACCACTCCTTGAATGTGCCACATGGCATTATGTGAGATTTTTTAATTTTTGAGTTTTTTTTAGTAAATCTATATATATAGTTATAGATAATTATTTTAGGAAAAAATAAGAATTTAAAAACAAAATTAAATTTCTCTCTCATGTTTTCTTCCATAACTTTTAAACGTTAATATCTTTTATATACGAGATTTTTTATAGAAAAAAATTACACCAAATTAACGAGCGTTTTATTATCTTTCCAACAAGTACCATAGTGCTAGATAAAAACGGAGAAAAAAACGACTATTTTTGTGAGGTTTTGTTTTCAAATATATTTTACTCGACTAATAAATCACTACTTAGGGTTTTTTATATTTGAATAAGAAACGATAAACATAACTTCATAGGCAGAGATTCCTTTTTTTTATTTGAATATGATAACTTATGGCATAGATTTGTTCAAAATAAATAAATATTATTATTATTATTCATTAATCATGTATTGGCAAATCATTAATTATGTTATGATATTAGATATATTCACTCTATCTTTGTTCTACTTTTATTTGTCAACCCGGGACGCTCCCGGAGTATAATATAATTGTATTGGAGCTTTTGTAAAACATAATGAATTATTCATTTTTTTAATACGTTTGGTATGTTTCTTCTTTTATCATTTTTTTATTAAGTCATATTAGATTTTTCAACCCCGGGATCTTCCCGGGGTAATCAGCTAGTACAAAATATAAAAAAATAATATTGCTATTAAAAACTCTTGAGATAAAAGAATAAAATAGCACACCCGTAAAAGGTGGAGAAATCATCAATTATTCATAATGCTAGAACCATCAGAATTGGATACATCAAAATCCTTAACTACCGTATGAACTTTAGTTTTCACCAATAACGACCAACATAAGCAAATTAAAAAACTAAACCCAAATCAGATCTCACCATCATACCTCCGCCTCTAACCCAAATCAGATCTCACCATCGTACCTGTTCGACAACAAACCGGAATTGCCTCCACCGTACCTCCTCCTCTAACCCATGTCTTAGCACCCCCGTGAGAACTTAGGTGGTGTAAAAATTAACAAAATAGAGAGAGGGAGATGTGAAGGTCGTGGAGTTGATAAAATCTTTGAACATTGTGGAGATGATAAAATCTTTGCCAATCAAAATCAAAATGTAATGAAATCTTTAATTTTGTAAGGAGATCTGGAATTTAAAAGAGAGAATGTTTTGATAATGTGAAGGTTAGGGGTTGTTTTTCTAGAATGAGAGAGTGAGAGAAAGAGTACTAGTTTAAAGTGAGAGAGAAACTTTTTCAACTTTTGTCAGGGAGCACAGTAACAAAAACAAAAATACCAAAAGTAACCTTGTAATCAATTTCAAAGTCCCATACGTGGAACAATCAGAACCATATAAAAGGGTTTGCATGGTTTTCTCAAGTGAAGGTGGTTTTCAATCTAGAATTCCCCTGTTCCATGTTATATGTATATAGTAATAATAATAATAATAATACTTGATTTAAATCAATTATACGTAAATGTAATCATGATTAAATGCATTTAGTGGAGAATTAAAAGGGTAAAACTACGGGTGCTAGCTTTACAAAAGGGTAACGAACAATATGTCTCTTTACTACCGGAACATATCTAAATTCTAGGGACCGTTCCGGTTTGGTTTCACCGGTGAGAAGGCTTAAACCGCAAGCAGAAACATCGAGTCATAATGTTACACTGCCTAATCAGCAACCCTAGCTAAGGTCTAGCTGCCCCAGACTACGTTGTCTTAATCGCGCCCACGTTGGTATATCAGACTTGGTTACGGAATTTCCCTGGAAACTGTACTGCCTCCACACGAGTTTCCTCGCTGGAGTAACAGCCGGATGAAAACCGGGGTGCGGCTCAGGATCGAACGCTCCTTAGTGCATTTGTCACCATCATTCCCCGGATGCCGTAGAAAATAATGAAGAGAGTAGGAATCGAACATGGGTCACAAGAAACACCAAGTCTTTCCCCAACCACTCCACCACTTCCTCGTTGGCCGGCAGACATGTTAGACTTAATCGGGTTAGAGTGTTACATGAAGGCAATTACAACCATTTATGAAATTAAATTAGATATTTTAGTAAATAAACACGTTTCAAAATTCATGGTTGGGTACCTAAACAAAAGATACAACCGTCAAGTACGTGGTCCTAGTTGACAATGAGTCAGCATGGAATCGGCACATCGAATAAAGGCATTGGTCCTATTGACTATGAGTCGGCCTCGATTTTTCATACTTGATAAAGACATTTGTTCTTATTAGTCCCAACTTCAATTTGCTTCTAAATTATCAACAAAAAGATTTGTGTTCAAGATAACCACGAACGTACGTACTAAAATCAATTACAAGTGTGTGAGGCCATATCGATATATAGATGTTATATGATATGATATTCTTGTTGATTTACAATAAAAAATGTGCCCCAAATGTGTTACCTAGTGAAAAGAAATATGTTGTGACACGATTTGATGGAGACTGCACAATTTTAATTCACGCTACCAAATAACTATGGGCCACCAAACGAGACGAGTTGTGTCACAGCTCAAGGGTTAGGGGCAAAATAAGTTGCCTGAAAAACAGGCAAAAGTATTCATATAATAGAGGTTCATCCGCTATATTTGTTTTTTGCCGGACACTGGCATCAGAGGCGTCGACCGGTCCTTGATGTCATGATAGTCGTGTTGATGGAGATGAGGGCAGAGACAGCGGGAGTGGCGATACGATGGTGTTGTTGGCGGTGGCATATTGTCAATAGGAAAACGGCAGGTGGTGGCTAAAAGGGAAAATGGGTGGTTAGTTGAAGATCCGGATGGCCCAATAATTGATTGGATATCCAAGTTATACAGGGTTAAGTGGGTGAATATTTGAACGGAAAATTACAAGAATAAGCAAATTTGACCCAAAAGTTCAAAACATACAACCTTTTTTTGAACGGCTAACAAAAATATAATATTAATCGTCAAATGCTAGCGGGATACAAGCCAAAACCCCAGTAAAGTATTACACACCAACAAATACAACAACAAAACAAAAACAAAGGTGAAAACAAAACAGTCACCACCCCACTTTATGTAGTCTCAAACCGGCCCAAACACCCCAGTCTAGACCTGTACACTTTGACCTCGCCTTGACCCATAACAAGCTTTTGGACTTAATTTCCCCAATGACGCTATTGATAGGCCCACGTTTCTGTTCGAACACCACCATATTCCGATTCTTCCATATACACCAAATTGTCGTCAAAGTAATCGCATATAATACCTTTTTAGCCTTCTCGAATCCACCCATGTAGTTATGAATCTCCGGTAGGTCAGCATAGGAAAACGCAAAAAACGGATAAGAGCCACACCATTTTTCTTAAAACATTTTCAAATAAGTTAAATCAATTAGAACATGTCAAGTCGGCTCCACCGGCTGAGACATCTAATAATACTTAGCCGAGGGCTAACTTAACTATTTTAGAAACCGCTAAAGTGTGTGTGTTTTTTTTTAACAAACTTGTTTCTGTGTTTTTTTTTTTTTTTTTTTTTTTTTTTAATATTCCTATATTTCAATTCTAACATGACATGTTCATTACTTTGTTTTTAGGTGTGATGTTGATTACCTCATGCATATAAATACTTTCTAATCATAAAATAAAATAATACAATATGTAAAATGTAATTAAGATGTTACTTTTACATAGTACGTACAACAAAAGAATGCTCGTGGTCATGTATCATCATTTAATACAATAATGCCTAAAGTACATGCCGTTTGGCCAAGCTGTACAATTTTAACGTGTAATATTAATATTCCTTTCGAAGTTTGTTTTGTCTTTATTATATGTAAAATTGTTGAACAAGACTATTATTTCATTTGGATAACAAGGTATAATCACATATCAGTGGTTTATAAGTTACAAGATTTGAGATATATTCTATCATAAACACCGTAAATTAGTAAAATATAAAAAAAAATAGCTAAAAATAAAATAGAATGAGTCGAACCAATCTACTTTTAGCATATGAATATCGTAAATTATTTTATTAAAAACATATATAACATGTTAATTATTTTTAGAAAACCACAGGGGCGGATGTAGATAATAAGCAGGGGTTGCGGACGTTGCGGCTCAATTTTGCGCGCGTAGTGGAAAATTAGTGGAAAATTTGATTTTTTTTACGAAATTTGGAAAACGTTACTACTAAAATGAAAAAAATGAAAAACGTTACTACTGAAAAATGTTTCTAGATCCGCCACTGGAAAACCATATTGTAAAATGTAAACCGAACTCGTTTTAATACCCCTAGAGCAGGAGACAGAAGGCATCACATGGAGGACAGTAATTTTGTTTTGGGTTACTATGACCATGAACAAGACAACGAACCTGTTTCACTTTTAATCTACATGCTTTTAATTATTTTTTACTTTATGATCCTGAAAAAGGGTATCTATTTCTGAAAACAAAACAAAAAGGATTATGGCCATTGGTCAAATTTTATGCTCTTCATCATCTTTTGAGTAAATGAACAATATAAAAACAGCTTTATTCATCAATCATCAATTTCATCTTTTTTTTTTGTTTTTTTTTTTTTAACGGCGAACGAAATTCACCAAAAACTTCCTTCGGAGTCTCTACTCAGTCAAATCAGGACCCCTTCCACCCGGCATAGCCAGACATGTAAGGGAGCTCCTGGTTTCACCAAGTCCACCAGTTCCGGGGAAAACCCGACTATCCACCCGCCCAAAGGCACGACAATGGAATAATCGGTAAAACTCGGCGCTCTCATAAATCGAACTCATGACCTTTCAATCATGGGTCTTCTATCATTGAGTCTCCATACCACTCCACCATAACGTGGTTGGTATCAATTTCATCTAGTTAGCTTAATATATACATTCCATCCATTCTGCATTTGATTGAAGGAAAGATTAAAAAAAAACAATTAAAAGAGTAGACATATCATAAAACAAATGTCTATTTTAAGATGAAGTTGCATTTTAAGTTTATAAAATTGTTTCTAGATCACTTTTTATTATATATATTCACAAATGAATATTAAAGGGGTTGGCCATGGCACTACATGATTTAAGTGTGTCTAGTAAGGCTGATGTTTTTCATGAATAAATATATATACGAGTCATATTTTGATTCTGACCAGTGCCAACCTGATATCTTTCAACTTTTCTACCAGATACTATCACTATTGACACCCATTAATAGATTGTTACAATCTATATACATGAAATGGGCAGGTAGTATAATTTTTTTTATCATTGCGTAATCATTTCCACAATAAAAAACCAAGTTATATCTGGATAATTTGAAGAAAAATACTACAAATCACGAAATAAATTGTATATGTGAGGTTTGTTTGTCATGTTTGAGACACAAATAGTTGTTAATATAACATACAAAGGGTAAAAACGATTTTTATAACGTGTGTAATTATGAAACTTACTCATGCGTAATTTGTGTATCATACGTGATGACGAAATTTATACGTGTGTAATTTTGAAATTCAGTGGCAATCATTTGACATACATACTTGCAAACGGTCGTTTGACATACACGCAAACGATCATTTTAAACTTAGAGAGCCCTTGATTTGACATAAAGTACTCCAAACTACTCAACGAGAATGTTTGTTTAGAAAGCAAGGGGTATGGATATATAGTCGTACCCCTTCTTTCTTCGTGTTTTAAATAACCAAACGTTACTCAAATCCAATGGCGAGGCTTAGTAGGGGCCGGCCGCCCCCCCCCCCCCCCCCAATTTTCGTGCAGAAGTTCTGATTATATAGTATTCGTATAGAAAATTTTGTAAATATAGGGTTTTGACCCCCCCGAAACTGGTTTTCAACCCCCCGAAACTAGTGACTTCCGACCCCCGAACCTTCTTCGGGTCAAGCTTCGCCACTGCTCAAATCTATACTATAATTAAACAAAACAATACGATTAACACCAAATTTTCATTAATTCACAATGAAGTAGAAGTACTACAGGGAGTGATTAAGGAACAACAAGACGAAGAAGACGAAACACCATTCGTATCACTTTCCGACATCCCCACCAACCCAACGTCATCATCCGGCACTGATAGAGACCGATTCGAGATGGTCAATCTCCCGAGTGACCCGTTGAGTGGGTTAGGCTCCAAAGAACATAGATAAAGAAGAAGACTAGATTTTCCAATAATTTTCTCATTAACTTTTCAAATGAAATACATAGTATTTAAATACTCAAAAGACTCTAACTACTACCTAATCGTGGATGCAGTAACCATTTTTAATAGAAGGAAAATATTGAGAAATAGCAAAGAATATATAATAACTGTGATCATGAGAAACGTGGTTAGAAGTTATTGTTGTACGTGGCCCATGGGTACATAGTCACGTATCATTCCCGCGCTCCTCAAAACGTTCTTGTCCTCAAGAACGGAATGATGTCGCCACGGAGGACGCCATTCGAGTCTTCCGGCGGCATTTGGAGCGGTCTCAACGGGACGCCATGGTGGCCTCCACTCGCGTCTCGTCATGTTATATATGATCTGCTTCTTGGCAACAAGGTTTGGCTTTGTGGAAACAATAGATGTTGGACTTCTTGAATCCATAATCGTGTAAGAAGCCGTGATGGATAATAAGGGTAGCAGTTTTTGTGAATCCATGCAAGGCAAGAATTGTTCCGCAGATGCAACAAAAGATGGAGTTGATGGTGTCGATGTGTTTTTCTTTATTTTGGCTAACGATTTCACAACTTTTGGTAGGGGTTTGTTCGTCCTTTTCGGTTGACATGTTGGGATGGGAACAAAGGGTTTGGGTGCTAGTATGGGTGTTTGGGCTGGTGGTGGTGCGACGGTTATTACCGTCGGTTGTAGGGGTGTTGCGCGTTGTCGAGTGCGTGGAAGTGGTGGAATTTCGTTATCAGAGGCGATAGTGGTATGTGAGGTTTTTGGGTTGTTTCTAGCGAGGGCTGAACAACCCGATACAGTCTGAACAAGAAGGGATTTGGTGAGGCGCCAAGGTGGTTTCCATACTCTTCTTTTGACTGCCTTCGGAGCCTCATTGTTCAAGGCCAAGAACCGGTTGGTGTGGGTGCCATGTTTGGTTATTGTGCGTGTGGGTTTAGGGGCTGGTTTGGGTGAGGTTGGTGGTGCGGATGAGGTGGTCGAAGAGGGTCGTTTGGGTTTTGTTTTGTAGGTTGTTTGTTGGTGCCGAATGGTGCGTTTTTTGGATGCGGATGAAGATGATATTTGATGTAAGAATGGTTTCGGGGCAAATGGTTTGGGCGGCGGTCTAGGAAGTGGTAGTCGAGCGGGTAGTGGAGGTGGTGGAGGTAGACCACGGCTAGCGGTATACTCTTCGAGGCGTTTTTGGTTTTTCTCGATAGTATCCCACCATTCGTCAAGCAACAACTGGATTTTTGAGGTCATGATGGAGGTGAATTCGAGAATGAAAGCACCAAATGATAGAGACCGATTCGAGATGGTCAATCTCCCGAGTGACCCGTTGAGTGGGTTAGGCTCCAAAGAACATAGATAAAGAAGAAGACTAGATTTTCCAATAATTTTCTCATTAACTTTTCAAATGAAATACATAGTATTTAAATACTCAAAAGACTCTAACTACTACCTAATCGTGGATGCAGTAACCATTTTTAATAGAAGGAAAATATTGAGAAATAGCAAAGAATATATAATAACTGTGATCATGAGAAACGTGGTTAGAAGTTATTGTTGTACGTGGCCCATGGGTACATAGTCACGTATCAGGCACCTTCTTCACCGGCAGCGTAACCACCACCTTGGATGACGTCACATCATCACCGGAAGAAGAATCCTCCGTTTCCAGCCGAGAAGGAGAGCTTTCCGGCGTCTCAAACGGAGTTCCATTCCCATTACCATATATCGGGTTAGAAATGTAAACAAGTGAAGCCCCGGTTTGTTGCTTTTCGGGTAAGGGTTGATCAGGGTCAGGGAGATGTTGTTTTACTATATCAGGTAAAGGGTGTGCATGAGTATTGATAATATTATTATTAGGAGAGTCATGTGTGGAGGAGGGGTGGTTGTTTCCGGTGGTGGTGGTGGTGGGAGGTGGGAGATGACGGCGGCGGTTGATGAAGGGAGAGCAGTAGAGTTCGGCTAAGAGAAGTAAGACTAAGGCTAAAACCATGGCAAGAATAAGGACTAGAAAGATGGTTAACCACATTATCACATATGAACTACTCTTCATCTTTGTTATTGTTAGGTGTGTGTGTTTGTGTGTGTTGGTTGGGTTGGGTGTGTGACTTGAAGGGAAAGAATGTGGTACTAGTGCAATGACACTAATAAATATGGTGGAATATATTAGTAATTAGTGTCATAGTGTGTGTAGGTGACATGTTTTGTTGTTTTGGGCGGGAAAGAGCTAGGGGCCAATCGATATTGTGACTAGGTAGATGGTGGGTTGGTTGGAGGCATTCCAATTTCCAAGTGAAATGTCAAATTAGAGAAAAATTATGGCAGTGGGATTAATTTTTAGTCTTTCCCTGTAAAAGGTGGGGAGTTCGAGTCGTATCGGCACCAAAATATTGCTGGTGGATCGGGATTTATCGCAGTGGGCCTTTGGGTGGCGGGTTTTCCTTAGGAACTGGTATGAAATTACTTGTGGACCCGGGTTACTCTTGGAGTACTCCTTTGTCTGGTGGATACTTCGAAGTGCTCGTAATTGATTTGTTAGCCTTTTAAAAAAAAAATTAGTCTTTTAAGCATGAGTGTATTGAAAACCAAATTAACTGAATTAACCTAAACGGTATAAAAATTTAGCGGGTTGGTTTAATGATTTTTTGAAAACCAATAAGAGTAGATCGGTTATGATTAACAAGGTTTTCATGCTCACCAAAACGATTATATGTATCATTCATGTTGAAGCTTTAAATCTCAAATAGAGCCTAATTATATTGTTTTGAGGTACTTTTAGCTAGGTCCAAATTCACGATTAATTAACCCATAACCGACCAGCTATAATCTTCAAAACCGCAACCGCCATAATCAATCGGTTATTGTTATCCATTAACTGACAACTCGATTATGGTTTTGGGCCAAAACCGAACAATGCATACACTGGACTCTTAGGAGCTTAACTATTCCAACGGGAAATAGGATCTCAACAACATAGCATGTACAGCTACTAGGTTCTTTAAAAGATTGCAGCTGATATTTTATAAAAATAAATAAAAAAGAAGTTGAGGTACATTAAAAAAAACATGTACGTTAATAGAACTGTGATATCATAGAATTGTTTGACTAAATAACCGTGATTAATTTGTAAACTTGCTAAAGAATCTAGAATGTTGGGTGCTAGATGATGATGGAGGTAGAGTTCGAGGAATAGGTGATATTGGGGGTGATCTATATGGCAAAAATTGTGGCAGAAGAGGCACGAGTAGCAGGGTGGCAGTTTCCATGTCAACTATGAGTGCGACAACTGTGTTGGTTGTGGTCACAAAAACCAAATGGAGTGGGGGCATGGAGAGGGGACGGCAAGCCCCTCCAAGTCACCCACACCATGTCGCCTCCTTTTCACCTTGGGTGTCGTCCCTTTCTCCATGAAGATTTTCACGGGCGACTCCTTCCCTTACCCTTAACTGCCCCTCCCCTTTTGTTGATGTGGTGCCTATATGGCACACCTTGCCGCTTGCCCTCATGCTCATGACTCCATGTAGTCTAAGAATAGGGTCGTGGTCGTTGTGGTGTCAATTGACAACGGTGATGCGTGTTGTGACTTGTGATACGTGCGATTACAATAGTGAAAGAAAGACTTTTAGATTTCTTTGCTCGAAAGAACATAATAAGAAAATATTTTTCAACAAAAATATGTTATTTCGTGATTCAAAATCTACTTTCCGTAACTTTATAACTTATTTGAAGTTTTCATTAATTAAAAATGTATTTTTTTAATTGCCATAGGTTTGTTGTAAACGTAATTGAAGTTTTTTGAATTCATTTTGTGATTTATACAACACCACAATGAACTATTTTATGCTATTTGCATTATTTGACATCAAAGCTACGTGTATGCTTATTATCATGTAAAAAACAAAAGAAAGAAAGAAAACTAAGGTGCTTGAGTGCTTGAAAGTGTTGTCTACCATAAACATCTCAAGAAGTTAACAATAAAATTAAAGAAAGGGTTGTCATCAAAAACCACACCATGATGAACCATCCTCTCAAGAATGGTGTATTGAGGAAGAATACCGCTACGATAGAGCATGGTTGTCACCGACACCGCTGGTTCTTCCACAAGCACTGCCACCAGCCTGAATAATGACTGTGCCATCCAAGTTGTTATAGACTGTCCGGTGCAAGATATCTAAGGTCAGATATAAGCATTACAAACATTAAGAAACGGAAGTAAACACAAATTATTAAAAACGTACCATATTTTGAAACTACAAAGCATATGAACAAGATGAAAGTTTATTTCTTTTTAATTGTTTGAGTTGGGTGGTTTTGGTGGAGTGGTTGGGTTTGTACATATATGATATATCACCACAAGTTCAAATCATATGTTTTTTTTATGTCATATAACTTTGACATATCATACTTTAGCTTTGTTTTTTAAATGAAGTAAGATTGTTAAAAGGATTTGCGAATAATTTAGGGGTATTCATTATTCGAATCGAACTTGAAAACCCAAAACTCAATCGGGTTTCGATTATTTGAATCGGGTGCTATCTTGACTAGATTTTGAACCTCCCTATTATTAAATTTACTTTTAATTTTTTTCCTCTCTTAATTCGGGTTATTGAAAGCAACTCGAATTATGTTAGAAATCATTACAATTCTAAAATTTTTAAATTCAATAACATAAAACCGGCGTAATGAACACCAATAAGGATAAAGGCCAACCACTCGATTGTCCACTTCTAATAAACATAATTGACTCAATTCTAGATCATCTTCTGGAATCGTATAACTGTCAAAAGTGAGTGACTGTTCATCGGAACTGTTATAGTCGGAATACTCATAAGGCTGGGTCGACGCCCATCTCCCCCCAAACTGTACTTGCAAGTTTCCCCGCAAAAAGCTCTCCACGCCTACTCTTAGAAAGAAGACTCTTTTTCTTTAGTTAGTACCGGCAGTACCGGCTGTAACACCCTTTATGAGTAAGGGGGAATCAATGCATAAGAAATCATGGCAATAACAAAAACAATTATACTTGTTACTTTGGCTAGGATAGAATAAAGCAGTTATTGTATTGGATATTCTTCCATAGACTCAGTTATAAAATCCATTTACCCTGTGTAGAAGAACCGAAAAACCAAATGAGTTTTCTTCTTTATTTGTTACGAAAATGAACGTGTCCGGGTCGGGTTCATTTTTGCTCACCCGTTTAAACATATAGCTGTTAACTAGCAATTAAACAAACACAAGTGAACATGCCGAATGTAAATGAACAACAAATTAATTCTTGTTCTGTCTTTCAACTACATGGACGTCCAAATAATGAAACTACTAAAATGAAACGTTACTAAACAATAAAATATAAAACTTTAATTAATATAAAATATAAAATTTAAACGTTTTAGGGTAGACTTTTCAGGTAGACAAGTATATAGTTTCGGTGTAATCAGGCACGGTTTTACATAATCTCATACCAGCTCCATTGGCGCAGCTCTTAAAGGGTGGGGAGGGGCGGCCTACCCCCGAATTTTAGCTCAAAAGTTCCGATTATATATTTATATGGAAAATTTTTGGTATATACGGTTTTGACCCCGGAAACTAGTGATATCCGACCTCATGTGACTTCCAACCCCCCGGAAGTTTCGGGTCAATCTTCGCCACTGATTAGCACCAAAATGCTGGGTATATTTCTTTTGCCATCACTAGAAAGAACCAACAGTTGTGCACAAATGGGAAACAACCGATTAGCATTTTGATACTGATACGATTCCCGCAGGACAGCAGGGGCAAATAAGCCCAGCTAGAACAATTACACATGCTGTTGATCTGATTAGTGGGACTGTTTGTTAACTTCCTACTTGGAGGATGAAATAACTCATAAGGTAGCAAAACTCGCAACAGTTGGCTAATCATAGCATCCTTGATGAATGCAAATTATCACAATTAGACTATGGAGCATGGTTCACTAATGATCACTAAGATCACATGTAGGGGTGCAAACGAGCCGAGCGGCTTGCAAGCTACTCGAGATCGACTCGGTAAAAAACTCGAATGAGTCGAGTCTTATTGAGCTCGAGCCTAAAATAAAGCTCATTTGGTTATCGAACTCGAGCTCGAGCCTCGAATGTAAAGCTTGGTTGGGCTCGTCGAGCCTTATCAAGCTTTGCTTATTTATGTCAACTAATACTATATAGCCCAATTTTATTGCAACCCATGCATGAACTAAATGGCTTTGGGCCTTGGGCTTCTTAATTGACCAAAACGGGCTCATTAATGGTCCAAAACGAGACCTTAATAGTCAAAACGAGCTCCTTAATGGTCCAAAACGAGCTCGAGCTGAGCTTGGGCTCGTTTAAACTCCTGCCACATACATTTTTATCGAGCTTTCGAGCCGAGCTCGAGCTTCTGAAAATTGTCACGAGCCTAGCTCGATGACGCAAGGCTCAAGCTCGGCTCGTTTGCACCCCTAATCACATGTAGTGGCAAGGCAATTGGGCGTGGAAGGGAGCAATTCAAACCCCACTACGCATGGTCTAAATCACTATCATCCACCTCAGCGTCACTGTCCCCTCCACAGTCATAAAACAAAAAAAAATAAAAACAATATAATATATAAGTTACTTAAAAACAGGACTCAGTTTATGGGTGGTGATATAACAGAATGGTCGTCAAGGTTAGAACAATCTCACCGTTACGACGAACGAGACCTTATCACATAATGTCATCATTATCCCATTTTTGTTTTTCAAAAATTTATATTTACATCAGACAAAACATAAAACTAAATAGCATAAAAAAGACTATAATAATAACCAAGAGTTCATCAGACAATAATAAAAGAATACGAATGTTTATAATCACGCAACATGTGTCATTCGAACCATGAAAATAATTAGCATCATTTGAATCTCTTGGTTATCAACGGTTCACATTACACAAAACAAAAACAAAATTAAAAAAAAAAACAAATAAAATTTTGGAAAAACAGAGAGCTCATCAGATAGGAGCGAAAGACTAATAATAAAATTATAATCACATTAATATAATATTATATTGTCATTTGAACTATGCAAAAGATCATCACTTGAGCTTCAATATTCTAATTCTAAAATTAGATTAAAAAAAAAATTGAACAGAAGTAAATTAATTGAAAATCAATGAATAATAATAATAAGATAAGGCCTCATAGAGAAGATTAGATTTAACAACACAGTATGATTCAGACATATGCTTGTCATTTATTTTGTATTTAATCATCGGCCGAACAGATCCAACAAAAAAAAAGGAACCCTAAATTATAAACTTAAAATAAAAACAGAGATTAGCAAACCCTAAAACTTGAATCAGAAATAAATAAAAGGAAAATTGAGTGAGAGATGAAAGTAAAACCCTTTGATTGGAGTGACGCTGCGTTCCAGAGATTCATTAAAGGAAAGAAGAGAAGGGAGGGGAAATCAGGAAAGAAAGGAAAGGAAATGAAGGAAAATATTTTGTGTTCCCGAGTTTAATTAAAAGGAACGGAAAAGAAAGGAAATTAAACATTTTGTGCGTTCCCGAGTGGAGAGGAAAAGAAAGGAAAATTACAATTTTACTATTATACCCCTTAGGTAAAATTAACATAAAAGCAAGAATAGCATATCTCATAATTTGAATAGCCAAATACTCGATTCAAATACTATTGCAAGTTACTATCTCAAAATAAAATAATCAATCCAATGAGACTTTAGTTTTAATTTAAATTATATGTCTACGTTTATGATCAGTGAGGCTTATATGAAATTTGATTGAAACATCTTTATTTTTACAAAATTGTTGAAGAATACGACTGCAAGTACTATTGTAAATGAATGAATATTCTTTGTGAACCTTTTACATAAATAATTAAATACTACAAAGTAGTATAAATAATTAAATAATCAATCCAAGGAGACTTTAGCTCCATTGACTATGCACCTGCAATCTCAACTTGTGTGTGTAGTAGATGAGTAAACAATGTATGGATTCTGAATGAATGAATCAATGAGAAACTTGTTCCTGTTTGTTCAGTAAAATAATGAACATAAGTGGTGTAAATAGTTGAACAGAACAGAACCTAACAAAAGAAGGCTGAACAAAACAATATAGCTTGGTTCGCTGCAGTGTAACCGTGCGACCCACCCCAAGCAGCAGACCCAGTAGCGGATGAAAAGTAGATTGGTTTGAGATTAATAGAGTATGGTTCGCTGCAGTGTAATCGCTGCAGTGTAACCGTGCGACCCACCCAAATCAAAGCAAGTAGGTTGGTTTAAGATTTTGATGGGAAGACTTTCAACTATATCACTTCCTTGCTTACTTAAGCTGTTAAAAGCATTGTACCAAATCTACATCAACGAAGGCCTATTATCGACTCGTTCCATTGCAATATAGTGTTATAAAAGCTTGCTTCCCTATGCTATTTGCCCGAATTTTACATAAATCTGCTAACAACTCCCACCAACTAAATATTGTATTGAAATATGGCAACCAAACCAACCCGTCCGAAACAGTTTAGTTTGTTTTTTAAACTTTAAATGGCCAACAATATATTAAAAACAAATATGCATATATGTACACACAAAAATATGAAAAGTTGAAGTTGGCACACCCCGTTCCAAGATCCAATCGCTAGTCGCCCCGCTAATCCCAACTTCTCAAATTGTAAACTGTGCAACTAAACATATATATCCCAACCCGATTGAATCAGTCAATTTAATTCAGTTTAGGAGCACCATACAAACCAGCCAATGAACTCATAACTCATAGTTAAGTAACCATGTCAGTAGAATTATTTCTATCAATGGTTTTCCTCAAGGTTCACTAATGAAGAGATATATCACTAATGTGTTTTGTTATGCTATGAAACACAAATTATTTGCAAGTAGTGGGCTCGTTAAGGCTCGCGAGCCGGCTCGAGCTCAATTAAAAAAGCTCGAGCTCGGGCTCGTTTACTAAACGAGCTTGTTTGTTAGGCTCGGCCTCGAGCTCGTTTAAGCTCGGCTCGTTTCAAGCTTTTTTCGAGCCGAGCTCGAGTAGCTCACGAGTAGCTCGGCTCATTTACACCCCTATTTGCAAGCTACTCTCATTATCAAATAAAAAGAACACTGTCCTTGATTTTGATGGGAAAATTTTCAATTATATCACTTTGTTGTTTACTTAAGCTGTTGAAAGCATTATACCAAATCCAAATCAACGAAGGCCTCTTACAGACTCATTCCATTGAACTATAGTGTTATAAAAAAATTAGTTTTTTTTTTCATATTGTTATAAACAATGATTCATCTCTTTAAATCGGAATTAAAAGATAAGGCTTGATAAATTGAAGTGAATAACAATCCAAATATATGAACTAACGATAGGATAATGACTAACAAACAAACTTAAAACTAAATGATAAATCAAATAATAACTAAAAATCATACCTGAAAGATGAATTTGCAGTTTATTTCGGTTAACAGGTGAATATCTTTGTGAAAGGTGGGAGATGATGAATATATTGTGGGATGAAGGGTTAAGAAACGAGATATATGGATGGTAGGTTCAATATGGCGGGGTGGGGAGAGATATACCCGCCAATCTTGTTGTTGTTGATGAGGGTAAACATGTAATTGAAATGGAAATGTGATTTTTATCCTTCCATTCTCTTCCAATCCTTCCAATTTGGAAGGAAACATATGAAGGATAAAAACCCTTAACTTTCCCTCCTCTTCTCTTTCATTCTCTCCTCAAATAAAACTCTGGAACACCAATTTTCCCAACTTCCTTTCAATTCCTTTCCTTTCTTTCCTTTAATTAATCTCTGGAACACAGTGTGAAAGAGGAAGATAAACGATTAAACCCTAAAACAAGGTTTGAGATATGGAGGGATTGTGCGTTTGTATTTATAGAGGGCGGTTAGGGTTTTATCTTAGTGGTGACGGTGCGGTGATTGGTGAACGCTAAAAAATTAGACCGTTAGAAAATAAATGGAATTTTACTTATTTTTATTGAGAATATTTCGGAGTGTTACAAAATTCGCAAGGTGCGCCTAGAGGTGTACAAAAAAACCGGTTTTTAAAAAAAAACCTATATTGTAACCGAAACCGGTTTTTAAAAAACCGGTTTTTTTAAAAACCGGTTTAAAAAAAAAAACCGCTTAAAAAAAAACCGATTTTTTTTTCAATTATCCTTCACCAAAGAAAAACCGGTTTTAAAACCGATTTTTTTTAAAAAAAAAACGATTTTTTAAGTAAAAAAACCGGTTTTTTAAGTTAAACCGGTTTAATAACCGATCCTAACCGGTTTCACCGGTTTGAGCTTTTTGGGTTAAAAACCGGTTTTAAAACCGGTTCGGTTATTAAAAAAAAACCGATTTTTTAAAAGTAAAAAAAACCGGTTTTAAAAAAAACCGGTTTTTTTAAAACCGGTTAACTGGTTTGTACACCTCTAGGTGCGCCTTAGTCGGCAAATTATTTGGCGAGTTGGCCGAGTAGTTGAGCTAGTTTTCCTAGTAGTTGCCCGGGTAGTCATCAAGTTGACTGCATCCGACTTATAAAGGCCGATTTGCAATTACTCTCCAAGGTTGGGCAAGGAGGCTGACTTTTGCAACATTGATATTAGGGTTAAAATAAAAGGTAAACTGTCATTTTCATTGTTATGGTTTGGGTCAAAATGTAATTTCCGTGTACCCACGAATATTGCAACCCTCTTGGCTCGAAGGCCTTTAATTCTTTTTTCGAGTGAAAGACTTTATGTTATGAGGGTAAACCTCCTAACCAGACTACTATGTGCCAAACTTCACATGTTTTGCAAGTGGTGAGGATTGAACTCGGGACCTCCCAAGCGAGAACCCATGCAAGCGTGTTAAAACCTCCCACCCCCCGACCAGCTAGACTGACCATCATTGAAAAAAAAATTGTTTTTTTTTTGCTTCCCTGTGTTTTCACTTTTTGTCAGTTTCATTCCCCCCCCCCCCCCCCCCCCCCCCCCATAACGCCATCCATTCCTGCACTTTTAAGTCATGGGGCATTTTCGTCAACTTACTTCTTCTTCTTCTTCTTCTTCTTCTTCTTCTTCTTCTTCTTCTTCTTCTTCTTCTTTTTTTTTTTTTTTTTGCCATTTTCATTCCTTTCCCTAACGTCATCCATTCCTACACCGTTAAATCATGTGGCATTTTAGTCAAGTTACTTCAAAATGTGTGTGTTTTTTTTTTTTTTTTTTTTTTTTTTTGCCATTTTCATCCCTCCCCACTGTTACTTGTGCATTTGTTCATTTTGCCGTTAAAAAAAATACATACTCCCCGTTGTTACTTGTACTTCATTTCAGTAATATTTATGTAGATAAAAACATGGAAACATTGCATTTCATTTACATCCAACCAACTATCAATTAAGAAACTAGTGCATGATCACAAAGAACCAACTATCAATGTCAACCTCAATTCGAACTTTAGATAAATTGGATAGGAGAAATCTCAATTCGAGCCTCAGATGGTTGAAGCGTTCGGATTGATGATTGGCTTGTATGGACCTCAGATAATGGACAAACCTCAATTCGAACCTCAGATGGAGAATATTGTGGGGCTTTGATGGAGAATGGTTGCGAAATTAGGGCTCATATGTTATAAGCATATTGGACTATATTATTATGGGAAGTGGGAACGAAATGCAAACCTTGAATATTTAATGGGCTCGTAAGCTTATAATAATAAACCCAATAATAATATAGTCCAGTAATGCATAATTTTGAAACCCTGAAAAATAAGTTGAAACATATAACATGTATAATTGTGTAAACTTAAGCCCCGCTTGCGGTGTGCACATATAATGTATATATGTGTGGGCCCTCGGGAGGCAAAAGTAAAATTGCACTAATTTTAACGTTACTTTACTAATTTCGTGAAAATAACGTTAAAAACGTCGGACGGTTAATCATGCATTATGTGGTGGCGTTGATAGCCAAAAGACAATGGGGTACATGCACCAATCGTGCTTGTACCGATTGCTAAGTGTTATTTGCCTCATGTCCAAGGCTTGATTCACAGGGGCGATGCTTAGTGGGGCTGGAGGGGGCGGCCACCCCCCCCCCCCCACAAATTTTCGCGCAGAAGTTCCGATTATATAGTATTCGTATATAAAATTTTGGAAATATAGGGTTTCGACCCCCCGAAACTGGTTTTCGACTCCCCGAAACTAGTGACTTCCGACCCCCCCCCCCCCCGAACCTTCAGGTCAAGCTTCGCCATTGTTGATTCAAAACCACTATCGAGCCGGGGGTCTCACTGGAAGCAGTCTCTCTATTCCCATAGAATAGAGGCAAGGTTGTCTACATCTTACCCTCCTCAGACCCTACCTTAGCTTTGCTATTGGTGAGATTAACTGAGTATGATGATGATGAATTGTGTGTAAACTTGTCCAATCACTTGCTCGACACATATTATTTCATTTCACATCTTATGTGTCATATTATTTTCATTTTACATGTTACGTGTCGAACTTTCCCTTAGAATAACCAAAAGAGAACAAAAAACGACAATCACAAGTCATGGGTGTCAATTTGATAATAACTAACAATCTATCTATATAATAAATGAAAACACTAGGGTTGAATCCTAGCTTTTGAGAGGGTCTCCTAGGATCCAAATGTTAAATGGAGTTCCATGTGTTCTTAGCATATAAACCTCTTCTTTTTTTGTTTTCTCACCATCCATTTGTATGTTAAAACATTCTTCCTCCTTCCTAGCCTAATACATTGTTCATCCTTCATATCCTAATGTTAAAACATTCTTCCTCCTTCCTAGCCTAATACATTGTTCATCCTTCATATCCTAATTCCTTTCTCATTCCTCATTCCTTTCTAATTGTTCTTTTTACAAGGTATGTTGTCCATCTAATCTTATATTTATCATTTTACATCAATCATGAATGAAAAACAATCGGTTTTTTTGGTAATGATCAAAACGTTTTACGATTAATATAAGTCACGAAATTGTTTTATTATCATTTTTCTGATTTGGATGAGATTGATACATAACTGCTTACAATCATATTACATCAAAGAGGAATACAATCGGTTATGTATTTTCTTTTTAATACACAGAAAAATCAGAATGGTATTACATCAAACTTGTAAAAAATACAATCTGTTTTTTTTGTAATGATCACCGCGTTTTTCTATTAACATAATTATCTAAACTGTTTACGATAAAGTTTCTGATTTGGATGAGATGCATACATAGCTGTTTACGATCATATTACATCAAACAGAAATACAATCGGTTTATATATTCATTTTTTCTGCAAAGAAAAATCAACATCGTATTACATCAATATTCTACCAAATAAAATCGGTTTTTTTGTAATGATCAAAACGTTTTTTTATTAACATAAGTATATAAACTATTTAGTATCAAGTTTCTGAATTGGATGAAATGGATACACAACTGTTTACAATCAGGTTTAATCATTGTATTATTGTCCAAATAATTGATGTAATATGATTGTGGTATTAATAACAGGATTCAAATGAAATCAGTTTATAGTTTTCGTGAAAATGAAAAAAAAAACTTGCTTGAGTTTATGGTTACATTAACAAATATTTGTTTTGCATTTGAAGAATATTAGGACAAAGAACTTGATTATGGCTTATCACAAGGGTGACAAATTCTTCAAGGTTATTCATGACCCTTCCGCACGAGTTTTGGTATGAGTCTTTCTATTTTTTTTTTAAATAAAAAAAGTTATTCCTTATTATAATTGTTTTTTACGTGTTCGTCCAGACATTGCCGAAATCCATGAACAGTTTTTTATTATCTAGAAACTTACGCAACAACAACATTAAAGTTTCCACATACCATGGTCAATCTTGGTTTGTTCTTTTAAATCAATTTTACTGCTTATTACATACAAGTTGACCTCTGTGCTATAAATTTTTGACTTTGGTATTAATTGGAATTTAAACGTGTAATTATGCAATTGACTAAAATTTAATTATGGTCAATATGTGTAAATGAGTACGAATTGACTGTGAGTCAATAATCATTAAAATCATAACTATATTCCATTATTATATACAATAACATTTAGATTTTTACATAATATTTGGTATGTTGTAATTGTTAGAATGTGTATACGTTAATCAGTGGTGGCAAGACGCGATTATTTAGGAATTGAAATTTCGTCATTTGATATTAACTTAAGAATTGAAATTGACTTCCTAATATAAACATTTGTTATTCGGAAATTTTGAAAACATGTAATTATATAATTTGACTAAAATTTAATGATGTTAAATATGTGTATTGACTTTGACTGCCTTATATATGTTTATTCTTCGTTATAAAAATGTAAACACATTTATATGCAGCAAATGTAATTAGACCATTAATTATGTATTGACTCAAAATGCATAATGTATTAGAAAAAGCATTATGTTTATTGACTTTGACTTCCTTATATAACATTTATCTTATAAATATGTAAACACATAATGTATAAGGAAAGTCAATATGTTTATTGACCTTGACTTTGAATACAAATTTACTGTCAATGAATATACATTAAGATAAATAGTTATATTCCTTGATTATCTAAAGTTGACTTTGAATACATAATGTATACGAATTTACTCACATTATTCATAAGGAATTGATACATGTTAAGGCGAAATTTATGGTCTCCTTCTACAATAACATATTGACTTTGAATACGAATTTGCGGGTCCAATTTTCAAGCATGTTAAGGCGAAATTGATGGTCTCCTTTTACTCCATTGTTGAATGTATAAGGAAAGTCAATATGTTTATTGACCTTGACTTTGAATATGAATTTACTATCAATAAATATACATTAAGATAAATAGGTATATTCCTTGATTATCTAAAGTTGACTTTGAATACATAATATATACGAATTTACTCACATTATTCATAAGGAATTGATACATGTTAAGGCGAAATTTATGGTCTCCTTCTACAATAACATATTGACTTTGAATACGAATTTACGGGTCCAATTTTCAAGCATGTTAAGGCGAAATTGATGGTCTCCTTCTACTCCATTGTTGAATGTATAAGGAAAGTCAATATGTTTATTGACCTTGACTTTGAATACGAATTTACTGTCAATAAATATACATTAAGATAAATAGTTATATTCCTTGATTATCTAACGTTGACTTTGAATACATAATGTATACGAATTTACTCACATTATTCATAAGGAATTGATACATGTTAAGGCGAAATTTATGGTCTCCTTCATCAATAACATATTGACTTTGAATACGAATTTACGGGTCCAATTTCATACATGTTAAGGCGAAATTGATGGTCTCCTTCTACTCCATTGTTGAATGTATAAGGAAAGTCAATATGTTTATTGACCTTGACTTTGAATACGAATTTACTGTCAATAAATATACATTAAGATAAATAGTTATATTCCTTGATTATCTAATGTATACGAATTTACTCACATTATTCATAAGGAATTGATACATGTTAAGGCGAAATTTATGGTATCATTCTTCAATAATGTAACATTTCATGTTTATTAATCGTACATTACGGATTAAAACGACAAGTTTTATTACTATTTTCATTTAATTATTTTGTGGCATTTTGAACCCTAATACAATGATAATTATTTATATAAATATATATATATGTATTTGATAATAATTATAATATTTCAGTTTTTATAAAAAAAAAAATATATATGCATATATACATAATAACACAACATGGAACCCAATCAAATCCCAAGCCCAAACCCTCTTTTCACTCTTTGTAACATGCAGCCCAACATCCAGCTAGCCCAATCCAGAATCAGGCCCAACACCTGGCCCAACTACCCCACCCCTTCTTTACATTAAAAAAAAAAAAAAAAGGTGTTTCACCCGGGTTTCGAACCCGGGCCACTCTCACCACAACCACACGTACTAACCACCTGAGCCACCACTCACTATTGAATTTAAACCAACTTAATTTATATTTATACACTCACTCGCGTCTCTACCCTTCCTTCCTGTGTCGAGCAGCAGCATTAGCAGGTATGGAATGTTTCCTTTTTTTTTCAAATTCTGACCCATCAATTTACTTATGGATTGATTACTGATTATCGGCCATCTATGACCATGATTAACGATTAATTGATACAAATTAAAACCATTTACGCGTTTTACATTCAATGACGGGTCAACATGCCAAATCAAACTCCAAGACATTACACTATAAATTGAACGCTCCCAAGCATGCTACACTCGCCAATACTCTTTCCTTAACCTTCAATTCTTCTTAAAAATCACCTGTTCGTGCTTCACGATCGAGTCTTGACTTCAAGGGTTGACCGATCAAATCAAGCTTGAAACGTGTTTGTAAGTTCGATTTTCCTTGTGGGTTTCACTAATCGGCCGAAGCACAACATTAACCCTATGGTTAATTGGGTTAATGTTGTGTGGATTGATAAATTGCAAATTCTAGGGTTTCGTATGATATTTGGGGAAGATGACAACTTTTCATGTCTGTTTATAAAAAAAAAAACGAAACAAAACCAATAACGAATTGATCTCAGATCAGTTGGTTGTGACCTGGGTTTGACACAGAATGGAACCGGGTTCGAGTCCCGGCTCTAACCTTTCTTTTTATTCTTTTCTTTTCTCTTTAACAAACAATTATATATATATATATTAAACCTTTTAATCTTTTAAATTCATTTTAAAATATCAAAACTATTTTATAAATTCTAAAAAAATTATATTTGTTTAATCTGAGATAAAAGTTTTATTTACAATTTTTATTTTTCAGAAATTCATTTATTTAATATTTATAATAATTAAATCAATTTTATACTATTATATTTATAAAAATCCATTAAAATATCAAAACAACTTTATTAAATTCTACAAAAATTACTCAATGTTTATACAATATTAAACTTTACTGAAATAAATTTTAATTCAGTAAAATCATTTATTTAATATTTTTAATCAATTTTTGTTAGTTTTAATCATAATTAAATCATAATAAATTCAATTTTTGTTATTTTTGCACCAAAATTTTATACAAATTATTTCTTATCATTTAGAACAGAAATATGAATTTTAAACTAAAAATTATTTAATTTTAATATTTTTAATTATTAAAGTTAAAGTTTGACAATTTGTTATAAATAGATTTAATAATCTATTTTAAAGAAAATAATTTTATAAAAATTATTTTTACACTTTAAACGCATTCTTGTAACCATCTTAAGTTTAAATTTCATAAAAAGATTTTTGGTTATTTATTTACTAAATTTCTCTCAATTGGCGAATATTTTTTTAATATTAATCAAACGAGCAATCATCCCCAATTCGAAGCCCTAGAAACTTATACATTTGTAGATTTGATAGACTTAGACATATTTATTACCTCATTTTAGGGTGATACTTGTTACATTTGGTCAACACATTTCTCAACAGATATAACATTTTACCAAGGTGAGTTTACATAGCCCCTTTTACTCTATTTTCACTATTTTTGGGGTGAAACATGTTTAAACATTTTATACTATCATTTACTCATATTTACTTGTGATTCAATTACAACATCATTCTATCATTTGACTGTAACAAAAAGACACAGTACAATCATTAACAATGATCAAGCCGCCTGTTTAGATTATAGCGCTATAGGTCTGACAAACCCATCCCCCCACGTAGACTCAGGGATGATCGATAACAGTAATAACATTTATCTAACTTGCGAGTTAGTCATCAGTCGACACAAGGTTTGGTTGTACAAAGACGCATTGCTACATGTCGGTATCATACTCTATCATCATACAACCCTGAGTGTTGTACAAACTATTGTTATCAACTATTTCTCAAAAACCTATGTAATTCTCACCAACTTTTGTTGACCCAAACATTTTCAACTTAACATGTTTCAGGTCCTACTTACTTGAAGATATGTGCATAGTTTATTCAATTTGATGTACGAATTCTTGTAGAACAATTGTATGTAATTTATTTAAATTAATTAATGAAACTTATTATTCTCCATGAGCTACTGAACAATCATCAATACGTGGCACCCCGATGTTTCCGCCATCGGTTGGGGTGTTACAAATAACATATTGACTTTCAATACGAATTTACGGGTCCAATTTCATACATGTTAAGGCGAAATTGATGGTCTCCTTCTACACCATTGTTGAATGTATTGCAAATATATTTCATATCTTTAAATCTCAATAATAACAATATGCTAATTCAAATGCTAATTAGACTCCACTATTTAATCCATTTCTTATTGATTGAATTGATTGAATACCTATATAAACAAGTCAAAGCAATTCACATACGATTGTAATAAGACACGTTGAATGCACTTTGAGTAATCGCAAAGATATATTCTTAGGTTAATTTCTGTTTCTCATCTGTAAATACATAAACATTATTTCTTTTGATTTGTTATTAACCAATCGATTATGCTGATGTTTTGCATACATTCTGGAGTGATTAATCCAGACATTTATGCTACAATACATTTGAAACTTATTACCTAACTATAATATAAGTTTCAATATTATTATGTTGTCTACAAATTTATTTTTAATAATTCTTTAATTATAGTTTTGTAATATTTATGTATTTGGTTATTCCTTTTAAATAGGTTGGTGATACAGTTGAATATTCTAAAGAGATTAAGACTTTGTTAGACAGAGAGTTTGCTTTTAAGATCTTTGTGTCTGGCTTCAAATTAAACAACAAATATGATGTTTATGGTGTAACTAAGATAAGTGATGATCCAACAATTATCTCGCATCTTAAGAAAAAGTTGTACGTAGGACAGGTACATAATCGAATTCCATTTGCTATAACTTAGCAAATTTTATTTACGTAAAACTTTATTACATTACAAATTTTTTTCATGTTTTTTTTTTTTAAAATAGCCTGCTGAATCAGAATCACTTCACACGTCTCTCCTGGCAATGCCGTCTAATGTTATTTCTGTTTCCAAGGTACCATTTTCACAAACACTTAAATTCATATTAATACATTTTACTCATTTTTTCTTTCATACACAATCACTGATGAATTTGCAACATATGTTTGTAACTATTTTTTCTTTAGGAATCAGACACAGGCGATAATGATACGCCAATTTCCATTGCTGATAACTTTGTTGATAAGAAAGTTTATGCTAAAGGAGAACAATGTTCTATCAGTTCCAAGTATCAAATGGTTAAGCGTAAACTGATTTGACGCGATCTCTGATGATGAAAGCACACCAATTCCTTCAACTAAGATTGGAAGTGGTGGTAGTATGGAGTAACTTAAAATTCCGTTGAGCCTCCCGTCTTCCTAAACCCAAAATGAAGAGGATTTGTTTGCTATGCTTATGGTCTACCAGTTTTATTGCTTTATCTTTTGTTTTTTTAAATAAATTTGAACAATTTCTACTTTTGTTTTTATTGCGTAATAGTTGCAGTCTACGACATTTCGTAGGTATGCCATATCCTGAGAATGAGTTTCTATCATTATTAGACAATCGTCTTATTTGTGAGGAGTTGGGCAATGACTCAAACAGTTTGGTTGAAGAATTTGATTCTCAGTTCTCTTCTTTAATAGATGAACAAAAAAATATTTTTTATAATTTGTGTTATAAATATTTATAAGTTTCAATATTATTATGTTGTCTACAATTTGTGTTATTGAAGTAATCTATTGGTTTTTACATTATTTTTTTCCAGTTACAAAGATCAATGGCTGCTGTAGATGCAAATGAGTTTACCATGGTTAACCAAATTCATGTCAACCGAAACGGTGTGGCGTTAAAGCTAAAGATTATTCGGGTTTGGCGTCTACCCGATCGTCACAATCCTAATGATGTGTACTCAATTGAAATGATCCTATGTGATGAAAATGTAAAACTCAACAACACGTTTTTTTTATAGCCTCTTATTTTTAAATTTCATAACTGTTTTTTTAGATATTGATGTTTTTAATTTTAATGTATACGAATTTTCTTATATTCGTACACTAAAAAATAAAATTACGTAGATACATATTTATAGTGTTTTTTTATTTTTTTTATAATTAACAGGGTGACAGGATTCAAGCGAATGTATTTAAGCGGTTGTTTTTTAGATTTGAGAGGTTTTTTTACTGAAAATGCTTCTCTTATTATAAGAAATCCAGGAGTTTGGGTCAATTCTTCTAAATACAAGTATGCTCCAAACCCAAACAAACTCTACTTGAATATGAATACTCAAGTTTCCGAATATGATGGTTTCCAAGGTCCAGATTTTGGTTTCTCTTTTGTGCCCTATCAAAGAATTCTGGATAGGGAGGTTGATGAATATGTTACAATAGGTATATTTCGTTAGTATAGTCTTTTTTTTCATCACAGCCAAACCATAATAATAGTGTTTGGTGTTATGTTTCATTAATGTTTATTTTATACTTGATCTTAGATGTTATAGGACATGTTAACAAGTTCTTCAGCAATGATGATAAAGATAAAAAGGTTGTCGCTGATAAAAAGAGGTTAACAATGGAAATCCAAGATATCGAGTATGTATTCTTTATTTATTTATTTTTTTGTTTGCATTTTATATACAAACATAAATTACGTAGCTTTATAAATTGTTTATTTATTTTTTACTAAAATAATTTGTACTTTTTTGAAGGGGCTTGAGCATCTATTTAACGTTGTGGGATAGTTATGCAATGGAGATGTCTAAATATGATGCAACTCATCAAACGGAGAAAGAATTTATAATAATAATGCAGTTTGGCCGTTTGAAGTTTTATAATGGTTGTATAATGTTAATAAATATTTATATTTATATTTATATTTATAGCTACATTATAGTTTGCATTATAAATTATGTTCTAACTTCTAAAGTTTCTTATTATTAAATATTTCAATTTTTTTTCCCTAATATTTGTTTTATATAGGAAAACCGTATGTTTCTAACTCTTTTGGAGATCGAGTTAGTCGACTGTTCATCAATGGAGATATTGAAGATATAAACCTGTACAAAAAAGGGTATGTACTATTACGTTTTTCAATACGAATTACAAAATCTTTATAAAAAGTATTAATAAATATGTAATGTGTAAATCAAATTATTTTTATCAGGTTGGGTAAGAAAATCGCTGATAATCCTTCCTCTTCTCATCGACCATATGGAACTTCTATGTTCTGTTCTGATGAAGATGAATTTGTCCATAACACTCCTTTTAGTAACATTGGCGACATTTGTGAGATTCAAGAGGTAAGTATAATGTTGATACTTAAATACGATGTTTATAATTAAATATAAAAAGTGTAATGTTATTAAAAAATTAGTTTTATTTAATATTAATACCCATTGTATACCATATACTATCTTATTTCGGTAACAAATTATAATATTCATACAGGAGCAGGCTCTGGTATTATTGGGTACTATTAAAGACCTGTTTACCGAAATTGGCTGGTACTACATGGGATGCCCCAAATGCACCAGAAAATGCAGTATTGATTATATAATCAAACAGGTTGGTGAAGGAAGTTCAGATTTTGAGGAAGAAAAGATTTACGAATGTTTGAATGTTAGTTGTAGTGCCAAACAAGTTGAGCCTACACCAAGGTCGGATATATTTGTAACATCAATTTTAATATACACAAATATAGTTTGATTTCAACGCTTTAGTTATAATTTTTGTTCTATTTTTGAATTTGTTTTTCTAGGTTTAAAATTCAGGTTCGTGTACAAGACGTTAATGGTGTTGTATCTCTTACGTTGTTTCATCGTGACGCTGCACAACTTATTAGTAAAAGTGCTTCTGAATTGCTTGATTTGAATACGGTATTCCATATTTTTAACTAAATTTTAAATACAAAATTATTTTTAATAATTCTTTAATTATAGTTTTGTAATATTTATGTATTTGGTTATTCCTTTTAAATAGGTTGGTGATACAGTTGAATATCCTGAAGAGATTAAGACTTTGTTAGACAGAGAGTTTGCTTTTAAGATCTTTGTGTTTGGCTTCAATTTAAACAACAAATATGATGTTTATGGTGTAACTAAGATAAGTGATGATCCAACAATTATCTCGCATCTTAAGAAAAAGTTGTACGTAGGACAGGTACATAATCGAATTCCATTTGCTATAACTTAGCAAATTTTATTTACGTAAGACTTTATTACATTACAAATTTTTTTCATGTTTTTTTTTTAAAACAGCCTGCTGAATCAGAATCACTTCACACGTCTCTCCTGGCAATGTCTTCTAATGTTATTTCTGTTTCCAAGGTACCATTTTCACAAACACTTAAATTCATATTAATACATTTTACTCATTTTTTCTTTCATACACAATCACTGATGAATTTGCAACATATGTTTGTAACTATTTTTTCTTTAGGAATCAGACACAGGCGATAATGATACGCCAATTTCCATTGCTGATAACTTTGTTGATAAGAAAGTTTATGCTGAAGGAGAACAATGTTCTATCAGTTCCAAGTATCAAATGGTTAAGCGTAAACTGATTGACGCGATTTCTGATGATGGAAGCACACCAATTCCTTCGACTAAGATTGGAAGTGGTGGTAGTATGGAGTAACTTAAAATTCCGTTGAGCCTCCCGTCTTCCTAAACCCAAAATGAAGAGGATTTGTTTGCTATGCTTATGGTCTACCAGTTTTATTGCTTTATCTTTTGTTTTTTTAAATAAATTTGAACAATTTCTACTTTTGTTTTTATTGCGTAATAGTTGCAGTCAACGACATTTCGTAGGTATGCCATATCCTGAGAATGAGTTTCTATCATTATTAGACAATCGTCTTATTTGTGAGGAGTTGGGCTATGACTTTAACAGTTTGGTTGAAGAATTTGATTCTCAGTTCTCCTTTTTAATAGATGAACAAAAAAAATATTTATAACTGTGTAATTAAATCTGTTGAGGAGAAGAAATGAGGGGGTTTTTTTGTTTATGGTTACGGTGGTACGGGTAAAACGTTCTTATGGAAGACTCTATCTTCATCCATAAGATGTAAAAGAAAGATTGTTTTGAATGTTGCTTCGAGTGGTATCGCATCTTTGCTATTGGTCGGTGGTAGGACAGCACATTCCAGGTTTCGTATTCCTATAAACCTAACTGAAGATTCTATGTGCTACATACCACCTAATAGTGATGTTGCACAGTTGGTTAAACAAACTGACTTGATTATATGGGATGAAGCACCCATGACTCATAAACATGCTTTTGAAGCACTAGATCGAAGTTTAAAAGATGTATTTGGTGTACATGCTGATGAGTCGTCTGATTTGTTATTTGGTGGAAAGGTTGTTGTGTTTGGGGGTGACTTTAGGCAAATTCTACCGGTTGTACCAAATGGAACTAGGCATGACATTGTTAATGCCTCTTTAAGTTCATCATACATTTGGCACAAATGCACTGTTTTAGAATTAACAAAAAACATGAGGTTGTTTTCAAGAAGCTGCAGTTCTGATATTGAGGAAACTAAAAAGTTTGCATCTTGGCTTCTGGATATAGGAGAAGGAAAGGTTGATACAATAAGCGATGATCAGGATGTTATTTTGATACCTGATGACTTACTTATTTCTCAATCTTCGGATCCTGTTTCTGATTTGATAGCCTTTGTTTATCCGTCACTTTTGGATAACATCCACATTCCAACTTATTTTCAAGATCGAGCTATATTGGCACCGAAGAATGAAGTTGTTCATAAAATTAATGATATATTACTTTCAATGTTTCCCGGTGACGAAGTTGAGTATCTAAGTTCGGATAGTGTTTGCCAGTCCGAAGATATTAACAAACAGGTTGATGAAAGATTAGTTTCTCCTGATGTCCTGAATGGTCTTAAGTTTTCTGGAATACCAAACCATCGTTTGGTTTTGAAAGTTGGTGTTCCCGTAATGTTACTTAGAAACATTGATCAGAAAAGCAGTTTGTGCAATTAGACAAGGTTACAAGTTGTTAAAATGAGAAAACGTGTCATTGAAGCGAAAATCATATCAGGAAGTAACATTGGAATGCGAACTTTTATTCCAAGAATTACTTTATCCCCCTCGGATAAAAAAATTCCTTTTAAATTTAACAGAAGGCAATTTCCACTTGCTGTTTCTTTCGCAATGACAATAAACAAAATTCAAGGACAATCCTTATCCAAAGTTGGGTTGTATTTGAAAGATCCAGTTTTTTCACACGGGCAGTTGTATGTTGCGCTATCAAGAGTCAGAAGTAGAGATGGACTGAAGATAGTTATAGTAGATGAAAATGGTGAATTGACGAACAAAACATCAAACGTTGTGTACAAAGAAGTCTTTCAGGATTTATGAATAATGTGAGTAATTTTGATGCAATTTTTTACTTATCTTTATTGACGTTATGTATATACAACTTCAATAATAAAGTATTATTTTAAATTTTTTTTTTGTGCTTTGAACAGTGCGTTGCCATTGGTCAAAAAAACAAGTTATGTCCTAATTACAATTACATTAAAAATAAAAATATGATAAAAAGTAATTTACAAAAACACAATGTATTCATACCTTTTGTTATTTTTTGTTAAAGTTTATACTTTGGTTGAGTACTGATCATAATAGGTAATCGGTTTTCATTATTAACGTTACTTATAACTTACAAAAAATATCCAGTTTGACATGAAAACCATAGTTATATATTAGTTTTAATTTTAATACCCATTTCATATCAACGCAACATTGAAACATGACGTTTATATAAGAAAAAAAATATCAGGCTAACCGTTATTCTTAAGACTTTACGTTGTAGCCACTAAACTTGAATAATACAACTCTTAGTTTAATATATTTTTTTTATTTACTATGGTTTGCACCGTGGGTCCCCACGGGTCTCAAATCTAGTATGGGCATATGTTAAATGTTATTATGGAAAACAACAAAACATGAATGAAGTTTTTGACCACTAATTTCTAATCAACATTCACACTCATATTCAAATTTCAAAATTCAAAATTGTGATGACTTACTATATATAGAAAGAATCTTGATTTATAATAGTATAATCAAGAAACTTCAAGAGGAAGATAACATGTTGGAAGGGAAAGCATATGTGAAGGATACAGATATGCCATTGAAGATGCAAGTTCATGCCATGGATTCTGCATCTCAAGCTCTTGATCTTTATGATGTTGTTGAATGTACCACCATTGCTGCATATATCAAGAAGGTAGCTTTTTTTGCTTACATGTTTACTTTTTGTGATTCCCATGTGCGTTTTGTGCTTAACGGGGTTGCGGCACATTTTGTTGCTCGTTTACCTATCATTCTATTGTCATCATCATCATCATCATCATCATTCTCAGTTAATCTCATCTATAGCAAAGCTAAGGTATGGTCTGAGGAGGGTAAGATGTAGACAGCCTTACCTCTATCCCTAAGAATAGAGAGGCTTCTTCCAGTGAGACCCCCGACTCGATGTGGTCTGGTATCAAGCCTTGGACATAAGGCATAGAACACTTAGCAATCGGGACAAACCCGATCGATGCATGTACCCCTTTATCTTTTGGCTATCCACGCCACTGCATGATGCATGATTAACCGTCCGTCGTTTTTAACGTTATTTTCACGAAATTAGTAAAATAGCGTTAAAACTAGTGCAACTTTACTTTTGTCCCCCAAGGGCCACACATATATACATTATATGCGCACACCGTAAGTGGTGCGTAATTTCTGATATTTAAAAAATGAAAAAAAAAAAAAGATTTAAAAAAAATACTAAATAATTGGTGGTATTTGGTGAACTACAGGAATTTGATAAGGTGTATGGTTGTGGATGGCAATGTGTTGTGGGTACAAACTTTAGTAGCTTCTTCACTCACTCAAAGGGCTCTTTCATCTATTTCTCATTGGAGACACTCAATTTTCTCATCTTTAAAGGAGCTGCTTATTGATTTATCCAAACAAGATTTATTGTTTATATATTGTTCCAAACAAATTGTAGAGCTTTACTTTTGTACCATGTTTATTTGGCCATAACCTTCATTTCAGTTCAGTGAAAACCAATCTTTATCCATCATCTCATTCTTGAAAGGATATTTTCATATTTTCAACAATTTACATTTCTTTCAAATATAATACTTTAAGAGATTAGATTGTGATGTACAATGTTCATCATTATCATACTCAGTTAATTCCACCAATAGCAAAAGCTAAGGTAGGGTCTGAGGAAGGTAAGATGTAGACAGCCTTACCTCTACCCTGTCGGAATATAGAGGCTGCTTCCAGTGAGACCCCCGGCTCAATAGTGGTTTTGTATCAAGCCTTAGACAATAAGGCACATAACATTTAGCAATCGGGACAAACCCGATTGGTGCATGTACCCCCTTGTGTTTTGGCTATCAACGTAACCACCTGATGCATGATTAAGCTTCCATCATTTTAACGTTATTTTCACGAAATTAGTAAAATAACGTTAAAATTGAAAGTGTTCATGGTATTCATAATATTGTGAATGAATAATACATCAAACCATGTCCCTTTATATAGGGAATGGAAAACCCTATCTCTATAAAAGGAATTATAATCATACTATAATTACAATACTAATCAACATAAATGATAATATAAACTTCTAAAGATAAGGCAGATTTATCGGCTAAGACTCCCCCGCAGTTTGAGCGGGCGTAGGACAGACGCTCAAGCTGGACCGAAAAGACTGAAACAGCTGTCGTGGAAGGCCTTTTGTGAAAATATCAGCATATTGTAGAGAAGTGGGAACATGAAGCACGCGAATGTCACCAACGCGAACCTTCTCTCGAACAAAATGTATGTCAATTTCAATATGTTTCGTCCTTTGGTGCTGAACTGGATTATCAGATAAGTATACTGCTGAGACGTTGTCACAATAGACGACCGAAGCCTGTCGAAGTGGAAGGTGCAGCTCCAAAAGTAAATTCCGAATCCAAGTAGCTTCAGCTACGGCGTTGGCGACTCCGCGATATTCCGCTTCAGCACTGGAGCGAGAAATAGTAGGCTGACGCTTGGAAGACCAGGAAATCAAGTTGTCGCCTAGGAACACACAATAACCACTGGTAGATCTACGAGAGTCCGGGCACCCACCCCAATCGGCATCCGAATAAGCCACGAGAGAATGAGAGGGTGACTTGAGGATGCGAAGACCATAATCAAGAGTGCCCTGTAAATAGCGAATGATCCGCTTTAAGAATACAAAGTGTGGCTCATGAGGTTCGTGCATAAATAAGCACACTTGTTGTACGGCGTAGGATATGTCAGGACGAGTGAAAGTAAGATACTGCAACGCGCCAGCCAGACTGCGGTATAAAGTAGGATCATGAAACAATGGACCCTCAGTGGCACTTAATTTAGAAGATAAATCAACCGGGGTAGTGCATGGTTTGCAAGTGGTCATAGATGCCCGGTGAATGATGTCCTTTGCATATTGACTTTGATCTAAGAATAAACCATTCGCATGTCGAGTGACGCGGATCCCTAGGAAGTGATGTAGTGTGCCCAAGTCAGTCATAGCAAATTCCCTGGAGAGAGTAGCGATAATTTCATTCAACAGAGTGGCAGATGAGGCAGTAAGCACGATGTCGTCCACATAAAGAAGCAAATAAGCCGTATGGTTGCCTTGCTTGTAAATAAACAGTGAATTATCACAAACACTTCCTTGAAAACCATGAGAGAGAATAAAAGTGGCAAATCGAGTATACCACGCCCGAGGGGCTTGTTTCAAGCCGTACAACGACTTCTTCAACCTGCAAACATGATTAGGAAAACGCCTGTCGACAAAACCCGTAGGTTGATGCATAAAAACGGTTTCATTTAAATGGCCATGTAAGAAAGCGTTCTTGACATCCAGCTGATGAATAGGCCAAGAACGCGAGACCGCAAGTGATAACACGGTCCTAATAGTAGCCGGTTTAACCACCGGACTAAACGTGTCCTCACAATCAACGCCCACTATCTGTGATTTTCCATTAACTACCAAACGGGCCTTGTATCTCTCCAGTGAACCATCGGATTTAAACTTATGGCGAAAAAGCCACATGCAACGTATGACAGGTCGGTCAACCGGTCGAGGTACGAGTTCCCAAGTCTCATTATCCTGCAAAGCACTAAATTCGGTTTGCATGGCATTTAACCAATGAGGGTCGGCAAAGGCTTTAGAGTATGAGGTGGGGACAGGGGAAATGGTGGTAGAGTGGAGAACATGTTTGGCTTTGGAACGGGTAGTCATGGGATGGGTGTTGGACGAGGTGGGGGGCTGTTGCGGAGCTGCTGTGGAAGCAGTGTGTGAGGGTGGCTGTGTTACCGGTGGTTGTGAGGCAGGCGATGGAGCTGCCTGGTGGGCAGGTGGGACAGGCGGGGCTGTTGTGGGCAGATTTTTATTGCGGCGAGTGTAGTGTAGAGGGAAGGGAGAGGTTGTGTGAGGCATAGGTTGGGTGGTAGGATGGTTGGGTATGGGATGCCCAAAGGTAAAGCCGATTGGGGTGTCATCTAAAAAGGTGTAGGAAGAGGGCGGTGTAGGTATGGTATAGGGGAAAGTTTGCTCATCAAATGTGACGTGGCGAGAGATATGCACTTTCCCGGTTGTTGGATCAAAGCAACGGTACCCACGGAAATCCGGCGGGTAACCGAGAAAGATACAACGAATAGCTCTCGGATGAAGTTTATGGGGTTGTGTGGCGGAGGTGTTTGGGTAACACGCACACCCAAAAACACGAAGGTGATCGTATGATGGGTGGCGTAGATATAAGGCAAATGTGGGTGTGAAAAAATTAAGTCTCTTGGTTGGTAAGATGTTGTGTAGGTAGGCAGCGGTGTGAAGGGCTTCCACCCAAAACAGCGGCGGTAAATGGGCATGGATGAGTAAGGAACGAATGACGTCGTTGAGGCGACGAATCATGCGCTCGGCCCTGCCGTTTTGGGAGGATGTTTGTGGGCAAGAGAAACGAAACAAGAGACCATGTTGATGGGCAAACTGTTTAAAGGCATTATTGTCAAATTCCCCGCCTAAGTCACATTGGAATGTTTTAATTTTACGGTTAAATTGGGTGGCAATAAGGCGGTGGAATTTGGCAAAAGTTGGAAAAGTTTCAGATTTGTATTTTAGTGGATAGACCCAAACAAAGTGTGAAAAATTGTCAATTAAGACCATGTAATATTTATATCCGGTTTTACTAGTAACTGGTGAAGTCCATAAATCACAATGAATAATGTCAAATGGTGCAAAAGTAAAAGAAGTAGATTCATAAAATGGCAATCTTTTACTATTCGATAAATAACAAGATTGACAAAAAAAAGGAATGCTTATTGTGATTACATGAAAAACCAAAATGTCTAGTAAGAATATCTAAAACATGACCGCCGGGGTGGCCCAGACGATCATGCCATGGCAAGGTTGTAGAGGCAAGGAAGCAAGCTTGTGGCGGGAGAACTGGTGGTGTGACCGGATATAAATCGCCTGTGCTATTGTGGCGTGAAAGCAGGCGTCCCGTTTTGAGGTCCTTCAAAGAAAAACCAAAAGGGTCAAATTCAATAGAAACAAGGTTTTCACGGGTAAAACGGCGAACCGAAATAAGTGATTTTATAATTTTTGGGCTATAAAGGATGTGGGGTAAAATGTAGGTGCGGTTGTGAATAGGAAGGAAGCCGGTGCCGGTTCCCTCAATTGGTAAATATTGACCATTGCCAACCATTAATTTAGTATTTGCATTAGATAAATTTAAATTGGGAATCATACCTTTATTTTCGGTGACGTGTTGCTCCGCGCCGGTGTCCATGATTAAATTTGGATCATAGTAGTGCAGCTGCATAGCATTAAAAGCTTTGCTCAAGTCAGAGGGACTCAAAGCATCAAAACCTGGAGGCACAGCAGGAGCCGAGGGATTGTAACCGGGCTGTGGGGTTGGGTAACCAGCGTAGTGGGCTGCAGGATTTGGGTTGTTTGGCAGATTTGCGGTAGGCGGGTTTGGGCTGGGTCGCCAGTTGGGTTGTGTAGGGTAGGGGCAAGGTGGTGGTGACCACCAAGCCCACTGAGGGTATTGGGGCTGCTGGAAATTCCAAGACATGTTGGGCTGTTGAGACCCGTAGCCACGTCCTCGACGACCGCGGCCGCGACCGCGTGAGGGATAGCCACGGCCCCTGCCCCGGTGTGTTTGGGCTGTGTAATTATTGTGGGCTGGGTCGGTGTAATTATTGGGCTGTGCGGAAGATGGGGGGTTGTTGTTGGTGGAGCCGGTTACAAGGACAGATGATGAGGTTTGTTTTCGAGAGTCCAAGCGAATAACCTCATCCTGAAGCATGGTTTTTGCAGTGTTCCAATCAGCCTGCTGTGCGTGAATTAACTGAGCCGTGGTGTCAAATTCAGCCGACAAGCCTCGCACCAGTTGTAGTACGAGGCGTTGTTTTGAGACTGGTTGATCAACATCAGCCAGTTGATTCGCTAATTCCTGCAACTGCTTACAATAATCATCAACCGAAGTACAAGAAGCAAGTGTAAGGTTTACAAACCGTGTTTCCAGGGCAGCAGCCTTGGCCTGTTTGTTGCTGAGAAAGTGTTGCTGAAGTTTGACCCACGTCTCTCTGGCCGAAGCCTCAGTGTCCAGGAATTCAGACGCCAGTTCGTCTGAGATGGTGCTGTAAATCCACTGCGAAACGAGTGCATCAATCTCTTTCCAGGTACTGTACGATGGATCGGTGGGTGCTGGTGGTGGGGTCTCGTCAAGATGGTCGAGTACCTTGTATGCGATGGCATGAAACTTAAATAGTTTAACCCAAGATGAGTATGTGACTTTAGAACCATCAAGGGTGCGGATTTTTGATTGAATATTGCTGACTGAATAGGCTGGGTGCAGGGCAGTCGGGTTGGGTTTGTCAGCATTGCTGGGACCATCATTAGGTTTGGTCATGGTGGCGGCAGGAATATTAGGGTTTCAGCAGAAAAGAAAAGAACGGGTCTGTGGCAGAGGCAGCAGACCGGAAAAGAAAAAGAAGCAGAGCCGAAGCTGCAGCTGATCTGGAACAGAAAGACAGGAAGGATCGATGAGGGTTAATCAGAACCGAGGCTCTGATACCATGAAAGTGTTCATGGTATTCATAATATTGTGAATGAATAATACATCAAACCATGTCCCTTTATATAGGGAATGGAAAACCCTATCTCTATAAAAGGAATTATAATCATACTATAATTACAATACTAATCAACATAAATGATAATATAAACTTCTAAAGATAAGGCAGATTTATCGGCTAAGAAAAATTAGTGCAGCTTTACTTTTGCCCCCGAGGGCCACGCATATATACATTATATGCGCACAGCCGTGAGCGGGGCGTATGTGATGTACAATGTTACAAGATAAAATACAAGTCACTATAACATGACAGTGTCAGGTTCGAATTCAACTTCCACTAGTTTTCGTCATCAATCCACTAGAATGACACCTGTCTTGCGCAAGCTGCATTTCAATTGACAATGTACATATAGTGTTTGCCATTTCATCTACTAGAATTAAATTTTCATGATACCATATTACTAATGCACAACAAGAACAAATTTTTCATTTTTATATGCTGCAAACACTATATAACTTTTTTCTCTTCAGAACATAAAGTATACATATCCTGTTTTCTACACAAGTTCCATAAGCACATCATCAATTAATCTGCTCAAAACCATCTTCTGCAAATCTATGATAATTTCCTCAACTTCATTTACAGTGCAACCATCTTTCCAACCAGTAGTACCCCAAGCGCCACCGATCGTACACAAACTCAAATCCCTTTCCAACAATCCAGAAACTGTATCTGCAGCACAACTCTCCTTTGAAAACTTACTGCAGTTTCTTAAATGTTCAAGCCTTTTCATAATCTCCCTCGTCGTCTGACCCTCAGAAACGCAAACTCTTGATGGCAAAATGGATCTTGGAATCAATGGATTTTGTCTTTGGTTTTCATCGTCCAAAAACTCGTTTATACAGTCCTGAAAAAGCTCAAAACTGGCTGGCTCCGGATCTTGAAAAGTTCTTATAGTTTTCAAGATTCTTGCGTTCCGTTCTTTGAATTCAGAAACGCCATTTTCTTCTTGGTTGTTTTTAGTTTCAGATTGATCCTTACTTGTAGTATCGTCCCTAACGCAATATGAATCTTTTTCAAAAGCTTCATAGATGGATTTTTGTATCACATTGTCAATTTCTGTACAAGAAATACATTAAAATATGAGTGGGGGCAAAAATTCTTCCAACTAAAAGATTAATAAAGCACAAATCTTTATGTATGTGAATTACCTTTAGTTGTAACTTCAGATTCCCTAGTTTCTTCTTCATTTGGCGAATCGATTTGCAAAACTTCATGAATCTACAATGACATATTGACATGTATTAAAGTTAGGATTAGACTTGACTTGTGACATAACGGTTGTGGTATCCAAAGCATAGTTATCAAAGCCGCTAGGCGCATAGGCCTCGCCTGGGGCTAGGCGCGAGGCGCAAAAAAAGCGAGGGCCTGAGATAAGAAAAGCGAACAAAGAAAATAAAGAAAAATATATTAAAATAATACTATTTTTCATCTATTTAGTATCAAAAGTTTTAAAATACTGATGTATGTATTAGTGTATAGAAGTAGTTTTCCTTAGATAAAGTAGAAATCTGGCTATAATTTAATGAATTTGGCTAGAAACTCTCCAGAATCTGGGAATCTAGCTTAAATCTGCGCCTAAACCATCACTTGGAGAATTAAAGCGCAATTTCCTCGACTCAAAGCGCTAATGCATCGCCTCGCCTAAAAAATAGGCCTAGGCGCAAGAGGCGATGGCTTTTAACTATGATCCAAAGTTCGAAAAACTTACTATGATCGGCTTTTCAATCTTTGTATTCTTCTTGTGGTTATTTGACTTGTTGGTTGATAAAGCTGAAGAATTTGTTCGTTTTGAAACTTGATTCGAGAGAGCGCTTCTTTGTGGCTTCAGAGAACTGTTTTTCGAAATTGAATTTGTGGATTTTGCATTCTCTACTGATCTTTTCTTGGTTTGTGATGCCATCTTTTGAATTTTGTCTATTTTCTTTTCAACTTCTTGATTTTTTTGTGGTTTTGTGGCAACAGGAACAGAACCTGTCTCTTTCTGCTTAGTAGAAGGCGAATCCAGCTTTGATTTCAATGTCCCTCTATTTTTGGCACTTTTAGCTTCGGTTTTTGCCTTTTCTTGATGCAGCTTTCGGATTGAATTTTCATGAACCTTAACACGTTGGGGTCTCATTAAAACAATCGGCGATGCATCATCTTCAAATCTTTTGCCACTTTGTTTACTTTCTCGCTTGTCGCTTCTCAAAAGTCCTTTAGATTGCATCATTTTGATGATTTCATCTAACGACATATGTTCTCGATCTGATGTCTGAACGGAAAACTGTTGTTTCTTTGCATTTCGCAAATCAACATCGAAAACAGGCCTCATTTTGCTACTAACATCCACTTGCTTTCGTGGCGGCTTTGTAGGAAACTCTTCTAAACCCATAAGTCTTGCAATCAAATTTGACCCGTTTGACTTTTCCTCTGTAGCCCGCGATGAAAAAGACTCAGAAGAAGTTAATTCATGAGCCGAATACACCATTGAAGAAGACGTGCTTGTGCTTGTTGAAGCAATGTCAGGAGACAACTGTAATTTCCTTGTACCTGCAGCTGCAGAGCCAGAAAATCTATTAAACGCGCCAAAAAAAAATCTGTTACTTGTGACATTATATAAATTTTCTACAAAAAAGATCAAAGATAGAAGACCACACCTAATAATCCTTCCATGTTTGGTGGCAAAAGATTTTGTTTTGAAAGCCCTTCTAAAATCACTTGTCTAAGTTCTGTAATACAATCTCTTGATGACCCATTTGCTAATTTTCTATCTTTTTGATAACCCGAATCATAAAGTTGGAAACTTTCAAACTGATCCGAACCATTTCTGCTAAAAAGTTCATCACTTGATTTCTCTTGTTTCTTGAAATTTGTCAATGAAGCTTCTTGCAATTTTCCAAGCCTCATGAGAGACTCTTGAAGATCAAGAGCCCCTTTTAGCAAATCTTTCGCGATATCTCTAGGTTGATTCTTAAAACTCACCCCTTTCGACCACAAATCGATAGCATCATATAAATTTTGAGCTCCATCTTTTACCTCAACAAGAGACATCCTTTCTTTCATCCTTTCTTTTTGTTTTAAACTCTTTGACTGTGTTTCTTTTTCGCTTCTTCGTGTACTCATTGTTATAGTGTCGGTTTTCGAAATTTTGATTGTTTTCCCTTCAACTACACCTCTTGGATCTTCACAAGTGAGAAATGATCTGTACACAACTGATCTCAGGCTTTCTTGAGGCATATTCTACTCACACAGATCATTTTATTGAGAAAGTCAGACACTTTATTAAAAAATTATGAAAATCCCATTTGAGTTACATTTGTCACTTAATATTTTCAATCCAAAAACAGACAAATTTCAAAGAATTCAAAAGATTTGTCCGGCTATATGCCAAACAAGACAAAAGCTAAATTAAATTAAACATATTAGGCTAAATAAGCATATGATCCAAAACAAACAATAATCCAAAAGAAAACTTTAAACATATTAGGCTAAATAAGCATATGATCCAAGAAGAAGAATTAAGTGTACCTTCTTGAGTGTTTCTTTGCTACCAGACAGGAGTGATCACCATTAACCATTTAACAAGCGGCGCAGCTTGTTGCCTGCTTACCCACTGTCTAAATGTAACTTGTTTCAAGAATGTTAAGGAAATGAATAAATTTTAAATTATGTCAACAAAAAAAAAACTTGAAGAGCATATATGAAATCAAGATTATTATATAATGGAAGTAAAAAGGTAATGTAAGTGTCTAAAACTGAATGTTTATAGGTGACAATGATCATCAAGATGATGTTAAGAGCAAATGTGGAGGTGAAGCAACCTATGAATAAAAGAGGGAAAATAAGAATATGAATATTAGGTGTGGTGAACAATAATTGTGGTTTTAAGGAAATCTGTGATTTATTATTATTATTATTATTATTATTATTATGTTCTCATGGGTATCATCATGAATTCAGAGCTCTTATTTTTTTTCATGGGTATCCCAAGATATTGTACTTCTTTTTAAAAGATAAAAAATTTTAAAAAATATAAAAGATTTTTAAGTATTTTTATAATCATGGTTTCATGTGATAAGATGATTAACGTTTGGCTCCTAGCATGTGGTTAGGAGGCCCTCCGGAAATTATTAACGTAATTGTTTGGTAATCTAAAGGAATATTAATATTGTATTCAGAACCCAATTGGCCTGGTCTCAAACCGTTATGATTATTTTTTTAAGTATAAAATGTTTACAAGGTTAGGAACAATTGGCATATGGACTTTAAAAACATATGATAGCAAGGAAAAAAAATATTTTATAAAGGTAATAACGTGTTTGATACAAAATTAATTTTTAGTATAGAAATATGATAATCGCTTAAACACTTATACGCAAGACCTTCTTCAATATCTTACTAACCCAAGCCAGGATTTGAGACTCTCTAAAAAATAGGCCCTCCATTTAAAAAAAAAAATAGTACTTTTATGTAGGAAATAAAGTATTTATTTATATAAAAGCGTATGCAAAGAAAATTAAATTTTCTCTAAGCATATTTTTACACACACGAGATATAACTTTAACAAAAAATGTTACTTCCTTTACTATAAACTTTTTAGTTTTTTATTGGTGACCGGCAAAGTAGGGGGTTTATCTCAACAAGTTTTGGTTTTTTTTTGAAAAGGGTCCTAATGCTTTAGTTTACTTTAGGCCTCTGAAAACGTTAAGTCACCCCTACTTATACGTAATACAAGGTAAATGATTTTAGGGTTTAACACATAATCAAATTTAAGTAAAAGTGTTGAATACTAGAAAGTTTATACACCTTTCTTTAAATATGATACATATTCATAAGATAATATTCGTTATTTGAAAATAGGTGGCATTAAAAAATTAAAGTTAATTCTCATTTAAAGTTAATTCTCATTTGGAAAAAAAAAAACGCTTTTTAAAAATGAGTGATAAAATTTATAACTATCACGTCAATGATCATTTTTTTAAATATAGATCTTGACTGTATATGTTAACAAGTTACATTATATTTTTTTCTATTCGTATAATACACTCACTTTTTCAACCAGAAATGCATATATTTTTTAAACATAATTATTTTATTAATTAGATAACATTATATTTATCAACCCGTATACTACACGGGATTGTAGCATACATAGTATGATATATTTCAAACAAATTATATTAGTTATATTGTTTAACATAAAAAATATGTTGGAACAAAAAATATTGACCCAAATTTAAATTATCGTCTTACTTTAATCAAAAGTAATCTCAATGTAATTTACATTTTGTAGGAATATATAAATGAAACAATGTTTTAAATTCGACTTAAAATCACAGGAGTCTTGTTTGGCTGGATTTAGCATCTTTTCGGGGTGGAGCCTTAAATGTTATTTAATCCCCACCAGTCTTTTGTTTGCCTCTTGTCTCCTAGACATCAATTTCAAATTCTACTTCAATTTATGACATATATTGGGTCCATAAGTTTTGAATTTGAACCTCATTTCCAAACCATCTTGGTACTATGTCAAATATCAAAGTAGATTAAGATAACATTTTGTCGCATCGATAACATGTAAGTTTAATAAATATGACCTAGTAGTGTGATAAACATTTGAAGTGTTAGAAATGTTGAAGTCGTACAATTTAATGAAATTTAATATGACCTAGTATTATGTTTTAATAGTTTTACAGCATGGCCGGCCCTCAAGGGGTGTGGGGAGGACTTTCGGTCCGGGCCCAATTTCTCGGGGGCACATTGACGCTCCGACAATCCAAGTTTTCTAAACAGTGATGTCTTTAATTCGATGGATTTTTGTATGTTTAAGCTCCAAAATTGTTAATCAAGTATTAATCAAAGTGAAGGGTAGTTGGATTGTCGGAAGGTCAATGTGCCCCCGAGTGTAGAATGAGAAGATGAAATGAAGAGGTTGGTTTTAATTTCCAAACTTCCACTCATTTATATTTTCATACTTAGTGGGATTCGAACTCCCAACCTCCCCCAAGAAGGTTTATTCCCTCTACCGTTAGACTACAACTTAAGTGGGAAATAAAATTTGATCCATCAATTTGATATTACTTTAATCATAGCTTATAAAATAGCTTACATTATTTATTTCATTAAGGCCTGAGGCTAAGGCTAATAGCACAATTTTTGCAGCTCGGCTCGGACACCTGAATTTTTAGGACCGGCCATGAGTTTTAGCATATTTGTAGTTTGGATACAACTAGCGGGGGCAAGAAGGGTGGTTAGCAATCAATGGAGGTGTGTGTAGGGTGGGTTGCTTTGACTTCTATAGGATAGGAGTAAAGTATATGTCTCTCTTTTTCAATGTTTAAATTAAAAATTACTAACTTTTAAAGTTTTAATATGCAAAGATACTCATGATATTTTATACAAACTCTTCTGGCTAATAAGTTTTAAACTTAAAGTAGTCAAAGATTCAAAGGTATGTTCATCATTATTGAATTTCGTATTCACGTATACAACCAATGAACCAAACTAAGCCCATAAAATAAATAAGATGAGTTATTTACGCATTTTCAAATTTTGGCATGGCCCATAAGCTAGTTGTTATATTTACGTGGGTCAGATACTCAGATTAAATTAAATGTTATTGTGGGCCCAAAATTAAATTTATATACAGTTTCTAGTTTCTACCCTTCAACGGTCCACCGATTTTGGTAAAGCCCATATCACCAAGACACCGATGCTATTGGCGCGTTGAATTTATACTTTAGCCAAAGTTTGTTTTCGTTATTAACAAAATTAATTTAACCGTACTGGAAACCTGTAATTTAATCAAATAAGCCGAACCAATTAACCGATTGGTTAATAAGATTATTTAACCGATGACTTTAGTTTTGGTTAAAGCTAATAACTGAATTGAATCGAACCATGCATACCCGTAGAAGTTGTATTCCCCGTCACACCACGCGAGCACCTGCTAGTACTTATAAAATCACCTTCTATGCCACTTGGACCTTTTTATGTTTTACATTTTTATTGTTTTTTATTTTAATCCAAATTATAGTGTCTTTTATAACTTTCAAATACATGAGGTGTAGGGGTGTGAATTTCTGACACGACCCGAAAACACGACCCGAACCTAACAAGAAATTAAGCGGGTTTGGGTTTAGTCTAAATGGGTTCGGGTTGAATCCGCGAACCCGTTTAGCTAAACGGGTCGGGTTCAGGTCAACCCGGGCAGGTTGGCGGGTTGACCCGTTTAACCCATTTATACTATATATTGTGTTTTTTACAATATGTTTTATGCTACAAATTAAATTGGTTAGATATTCTATGCTACACTTATAACTTAAAATAGTGTTATGAGATTTTATAAATAAAATATAAATGTTTTATATATGTTTGTGTTTTTTGTAGTAAAATTTTAATTTCAATACATTAGTTTGCAAAAAAAAAATATCAGGTTGAACGGGTCGGTTCGGGTCAACCCGAGAATATTCAGGTCGGGTTTGGGTTCATATGTATCTCACAATTTTCGGGTTCGAGTCGGGTTCGGGTTCATGTAAAATTTTCGGGTTCGGGTCAGGTTGGATCCGCCAACCCGCGAACCCGACCCGTTAGGTGTTTACTATTATCTATATTTGAATATAACCCTTATATATATATAAACTTACAGAAAAAAAAAAAAAAAAAACTTAAACTTCTGATCTAATAAAAGAAACGCAAGAATAAGAAAAAAAACATGCACCCTAAGTTAAGAAACACCAAAAATGGAAACAAAAAATCATATCATGGGTTCCTCTAATTCTATATTGCAAATGCACAATCACAAACCATAAGAATCAATCAACATTTCAAAACTTATCAAATGGAAACAAACACAACCCCAATGGATGAACAAGAACCTGTTCTAAGCGAGAATGATCTCGCTTCGCGCCTTAAGGTGAAGCAACATGGTACGTTTTTTAAATGTCCATATTTCGACCCGAAAATATTTGGATCATAGAACTCTGTTGTTTGTGCAGAGATGGAACAGATGAAAGAAAGGTTTTCTAAGCTTCTGTTAGGCGAAGACATGTCCGGTGGTGGCAAAGGCGTTTCATCTGCTTTGGCTTTATCAAATGCCATTACAAATCTTGCAGGTAATCTTGATCCTTAATTACAAACATAATTAATGAATGTTTTCATGTGTTTTTTGGTACATTTGCAGCTTCTGCGTTTGGAGAGCAGCGTAAACTTGCGCCAATGCCAGAAGATAGGAAAAGAAAATGGAAAAGAGAAATCAGTTGGCTTTTATCAGTTACTGATTACATCGTTGAATTCGTCCCCTCACAACAAACATCCAAAGGCGGATCAAATATGGAAGTATGCTTGGAATTACATATTATGTTTGAATTATTTGATTCAGGTAATTTAATGTTAAACCGCTTTTTTGTAGGTTATGATGACAAAACAAAGAACAGATTTGAAGATGAATATCCCTGCGTTAAAGAAGCTAGACGCGATGCTCATTGTAATAATCGAATCCCTTTTGCTATGCGATTTTTGACAGTTTTTTTTTATATAATGAAGATGATGAAAAGAAGATATGATGCAGGGTTGTCTAGACAATTTCAAGAATCAGAATCAATTTTGGTATGTATCTAAAGACGCGGATGAATCTGAAAAAGGCGTTCAAAGAAGCGATAAATGGTGGCTACCAACGGTTAAAGTTCCACCAGAAGGACTCTCTGAAGAATCAAGAAAATGGATGCAGTATCAAAAGGATTGTGTTAATCAAGTGTTGAAAGCTTCCATGGCTATAAATGCTGAAATACTTGCAGAGATGGAGATCCCTGATAATTACATCGAAAATCTCCCTAAGGTAATTCTATAGTTAGTTAGGGAGGCCAGGGGCGAAGGATATATATGGGCCAGGGGTCCCCCCCCCCCCCTGTTTTTTGGCGCAGTAGTGGAAATTTGCGATTTTTGTAGGTAAATTGAGTCCGGGTTGAGTCCGGCCCCCGCCGATTTGCCACTAACGATCGAAAAAAATTGAGTCCGGCACACTCTGATTCGAGAACCAAGCTTCGCCACTGAGGGAGGCAAGATGTACGGGTCAGAAAATGGGTCATTTTCATGTGGGTCAAAAGGGCCACCTGACCCGAACACACTTTTGGGATATTGTTAGTTAAAAAGGCAAAATGGACGGGTCAGATAACGGGTCATTTTCATTTGGGTCAAAACGGGTCACCTGAGCCGAAACACTTTTGCAATACGGTTAGTTAAAGAGGTAGGATGGGCGAGAAATGGGTCATTTTCAGTATGGGTCGAAACGGGTCACCTGACAAAAAACACTTTTCGTTATGGTTAGTTAGAGATGCAAGATGGGTGGGTCAGGTAATGGGTCATTTTTGGTATGGATCAAAACGGGTCAACTGACACAAAATGGGTCATTATGCAATACTAAACTGCTCTTAAGTTTTGTAAACTCTTTTAACAGAATGGAAGAGAAAGCCTTGGAGATGCAATCTACAAGAATATTACAGTTGACTCCTTTGACCCGAGGCAGTTTCTATCGACAATGGATCTCTCGACGGAGCTAACAGTTCTTGATCTTAAGAACAAAATAGAAGCTTCTATCGTTATTTGGAAACGAAAAATGATACAAAAGGACACAAAATCTTCTTGGAGTTCATCTATTAAAAGTTCGGAGAAAAGAGAGCTTTTTGAAGACAGAGCGGAAACCATTTTACTTCTCTTAAAACAACAGTTCCCAGGGCTTCCACAATCGACGCTAGAAATTAGCAAAATCGAGTACAACAAAGTATGAACACAAAACAACATTTCATATCGCCCAAACAACATTTTTATTATTTTAAACCGCGCTTATGATATTTTGATGTATGTAGAATGTTGGTCATGCTATCTTGGAAAGCTATTCAAGGGTATTGGAGAGTTTGGCAAACACAGTGATGAACCGCATTGAGGATGTGCTCTATGCAGATAAGGTTGCGCAAGATCCATCCCTGCTAGCGAAGAAGAGGACAATATTATCACGAGGAGTGTTGGATGAAGCTAATGGTCAAACACCTACAACGGTGACACTATCGGATTTTGTGGGATGGAGCGTTGATCAAGAAAGAACAAGCAGCGCGTCTAGCCCTATATCAGAGGATAAAGAGAGCGAAAAGTATCAGAGTAAATCGGCTAAGATATTAGCAAGAACAAAGAATTCATATTTGGAGAAATTAGAGGCTTATAAACTAAGAAGCCCAACGACCCGCGATTAATGGAGAATAGGCTTTGCGATTCAAAAAGGGGATAGCGGCGCAGCTTGTTGCTCGCTTACCCATTATCCAGATGTAACTTGGTAAATGGAGAATTAGAACTAGGATTAGTAGAGATGACTTGATTTACATAAATAATAATAATAATAATCAGCATTAGTGTTGTATGATTAAATGCATTCAGTGTTAGCTATCAGCAACAAAAATGAGGTTTGCACTACATTTATTTAAAATCTGCAAGTCCAACAATGCTTATGTTTATGTTTGTGAGAGAAACTGGGGATCTATGTGGGCGCGGCACCAACAGTTTTGACGACACTCGATTGTGACACCGCCATCATTATCAGACACTGACTTTGTACCTTTTTCATTACTTAATAACCGGATTGTGTTCAGGTCTCGGCATGATTAACTGAACCGGATGTGTTGACTCATTTTTTACAATCCATCAACTCATTTTTTACGGTCCCTACAGCAAGCGACAGAGTAGTCTCGACAAACCGGATCACATGGCAAACACCTTAGGTGATTTGAACGAGCTGTCAGGCCTGAATTCCTTGATTTAACGCCCTCATTTCGTCAATCAAGAATTCCCCCTATCTCGTCAATCTTCTACACTTTCCTTTTTAGTTAATAACGTATAAACCAGTGATTAGCGTGAATTACGTCTTTATATGTTTTGAATTTCAATTTGTTTCCGTCATTTCATAATTTCGAAAATTTGGCATATAAATGAGTCGTGTTTGGCTTCGCCTATTCAGCCCACCAACCCGAGATCATTCAACCGACTACCTTGAAACCATTGACACCCCTAAACATTATTGAACCGGGTAAGCCTTGATATTGAGATGAATCCCAGGTGGATTCGTGATGATATATGCTCAAAGGAACAATCCCCCCCCCCCCCCCCCCCCCTTTTTCCAAACCAACAACCGCAGCGTGGTGTTTCGTCAAAGGATGATGTGGAGGGTGGTGTTAACAAATCGTCATTTTGATATGATCTAATAGTGCATCAGAAACAAAATTGTAATGCAAAGAAAAACAGAGATGATCTCTTTCAAGTTTCAAAACCAACATCAAAATATTAAATTAAACGATCGACTTTAAAATATAATTATGAAAACAACTTGCAGTACTTCATAAGATATTACACGAACCAATTAATCAACTATATAATGTATCAATTATGAATTAATTGAAAACAATAAGGATATACATAAAACCTGCATGATTGCATCAACATACACCGAAACAATCCATTGATTCAACACACTTAACATTCGCATCCTGAAGATTTTTGTTGTCGTGCACTGGCAACATCAATGGTCTCCGGAAGATAGCTTCACGCCCAACAAAAAAGTAGAAATTAGTATGAATCACTGTTAAGTACGGGTCAATTGGGCTAGGTTAACCCACAAAACACTTTTTCTAAAAAGATTTATAGATGATTAATGTTTAATATTTGATAATGGATACAAAAGGTATTGTTACCATAATACAGTGTTGTAAAAGGCGCTCTAGGCGGCCGCCTAGGCGCTAGGCTAGGGTTTATATCGGAAATTCGACCTAGGTGAGGGATTAGGCGTTTTGGGTATTAGGCGGTGCTAGGCGAACCTTTTTTTTAATTCCACAAAACAAAATCATTTACCAGCCCTAATTCCATCAAATAAGCCTCTTGGTTAAAAAAACACATGAATTTCTAAGTATTATGCGTATATATCTTAACATACTTTCAAAAAACACCTAAATCTGTGTGTGTGTGTATAATACGTATAAAAATTTCAAAACGACTAATTCCGCCTAGTCCCTAGGCTAGACCCCACCGCCTGCCTAGCGCCTTCTACAACCTTGCCATAATAATATCAAATTTCGAATATGAATGTTTTAGGAGGTGTATGCATCAACATAGACTCTAGGGCAACTTTTAACTCATTCCCTTTTTAGCTAACATTTTGTTTTTGCCCATTTTATATAAGACACAACCTGAATCGACCCATTCATAAGTAAATGAGTCGAAATTGACAAATTTACTTATTATTATTACATAAGATTCTAGCATAATGTATGGTTAAGTAGTGTTATGGGAATACGTACATTTCTTCCTCGGGTTCGTTTTTTAGAGCAATTTTGGCTATACACTCGAAAGCAGCTTCAACATTAAAACCTTCTTTAGCCGATGTTTCAAAATAGGGAATATTCCCTTTTGATGCACACCATGCTTTTGCTTTCTTTTCGGACACCTACAAGGAAAAAGGGTATTAAATTCAATGCAAAAGGTATTTAAAGTCGACAAAAAGGAAAAGACCATTTTACCACTCGGCTATTGCCTCCATCGATGTCTATCTTGTTCCCCAACAGAACAAATGGAAAGTTGTCTGGATCAGCAGGACTGGCCTGAGAGGAACAAAACACGCTTGTTTAACACGATAAATACAGTAATTTGGATCTTGTTTGTGGTCAATTAATCAACTACTAATGGGGTTGTACCTGAATTAGGAACTCTTCCCTCCAATTATTAAGGTTATCAAATGATTTAATGACATTGACATCATGTACAAGAACACAACAATCTGCACCGCGATAAAATGCCACACCTAGGCTTTGAAATCTTTCTTGTCCAGCCGTGTCCCATATCTGTAAAGTGTTCCCATATAATGTGTTTAGCATCGAAACTTGAAAGTGATTATCAAGTCATAAATAGCCAATTTATAGTGTTTAGGCATAATGAAACTGATTCTGATTATCTGATTATTCTGGGGTCAAAAAATCCCAAGGTTGTAGAAGGCGCTAGCCGCTAGGCAGGCGGTGGGGTCTAGCCTAGGGACTAGGCGGATTAATCGTTTTGGAATTTTTATACGCATTATATATATATATACACACACGCAGATTTATATGAAAATAACACATAATACTTAGAAATTTACGGGTTTTTTTTAACAGGAGGCTTATTTGATGGAATTAGGGCTAGTAAATGATTTTTTTTGTGGAACTTCCAAAAAAAAAAAAAAAAGCCTAGCGCCTAGCATAGTTGTTAAAAGCAATCGCTTCTTGTGCCTAGGCCCATTTTTCAGGCAAGGCGAGGCAATTGCGCCTTAAGCTGAAGCAATTGCGCTTTAATTCTCCAGGTGACGATTTAGGTGCAGATTCTGGCGAGATTCCCAAATTCTGGAGAGTTTCTAGCCAAATTCTCTAAATTATGGCCACATTACAGCCAGATTTCTACTTTTTTCTAAGAAAAACTACTTTTATACACTAATATTTGAACACTTTTGATACTAAATAGATGATGTTAAATGTCATATACAATAAATTTTTACTTTTTTTCTTTGTTCGCTTTTTTTTTATCTCAAGCCCTCGCTTTTTTTTTTGCGCCTTGCGCCTAGGCCCCAGGCGAGGCCTATGCGCCTTGAGTGCGCTTACCGCCTTTGATAACTATGACACCTAGGTCCTCCTAGCAGCACCTAACCCAAAAACGCCTAATCCCCCGCCTAGGTCGAATTTCCGATATTAACCTCCTAGAGCGCCTTTTACAACACTGAAAAATCCGTGTCGGATAATCAATCTAGAAGCAAGTAAGCAACTGCAACTAAACTGATTCTGATTATCTGAATATTTAGGGATCAAGTTCTCATCCACTCAAATTACACATAAATCCTTAGATAATCAGAATTTGACAACACTCAAACATCTTACCGGTTATCAAATAATCTATAACGACAATTTCAAACAAAGCACATCTAAACAACAATAGATTATCATGATTCCGCTAATTCTACACATAAACAATCATTTCCCATACAAAACAAAACATTGGGCGTCGGATAATTAGAATGCCAATGAAAATGACCACGGCGGTAAATGCAGGTAAAAAACCATGGTGTGCATCTTTGAATCTTATTCATACGCAAATTCATAACGTAACTAACATATGAAGATTGAAGAACATGCGCACGTTTATCGCAATTACACACAACAATTAGCAGAGTATTCATGAATTCATCCATCATAAAGATTAAAGAATCAGACCTGCAATGTGAAACTCCTATCTTCAAACTGTATCTCTTTCGTTAAGAAATCGGCTCCGATAGTCGCCTTATACTGATTACTAAACTTCCTATTCACATATCTGAAATCACATGATGTAATCCCAACAACATAATACAATATTTTGTTTCTTTTTCTCTATTCACAAATAATAATAATAATAATAATAATAATAATAATAATAATAATAATAATAATAATAATAATAATTTTTTTTTTTTAAATTAATAACTTCTTTCATTCCACCCCTTTCGGCCTTTCTGAATAGCAAATCCTAATAATAATAATAATAATAATAATAATAATAATAATAATAATAATAATAATAATAATAATAATAATAATAAAAAAAAAAAAAAAAAAAAACCAGATTTCAAGATTTAAAATCTTGAAAATTGAAAGGCAAATGCAAGAATTCAAAGGATACTGATTCATCAAAGACGTCTTTCCAACCCTGTAATCAATCAATAAACACCGGAAAAAAAGCTTAATTGAACTCAAATCATCGATGCAATAAAATTTTATAAAAAAAATAAAAAAAAAAAGAAATTGACCCGCTGTCACCGAGGATAATGACTTTGAGAAGCATACGACGACGAGAGGCCATTGATTCAGAGCTTCAATTGTTGTAATTTGGTTGTGATGATTGAAATTGTAAAAGAGGATTAGGGTTCTTACCACTTTACAGCAAAGAGATTAGAATATACCCAGATTCTTTATTGTTTTTTTAATTTTAATAATAAAAGTTTAAAAATCTTTTAACAGGTATATATAATACCTGTCAATGTAATTGTATTATTTATATTTGAAATTTGAATATCATGTTACCAATAAGATTTTAATAATTGGAAAAAGATAAGTCGAATTTGATCATAGAGAGGAAAGCGATATAAATAGATTATCAGTCTCTCAAAATATCCTTAGGCACAGACAATAATCAAATACAAAATTAAATCTTAAGGAAGGGTAGAAAGTAATCATAGCCGTTGATTGGGCTTAAAATTCCACATAGTGGCACAATTGTAATTATTAACCTAATTAAAAACTGTTAAACATAGGCGGGGCATAATCGTTTCACTGTAAAATCAAATTTCAGTTGAACCCAAATTACGCCGCCCATTTCTCATTTATTAGGTTTACGGTCGTAACAATAAACTCACGTTTATAACAAACTAACATAATTATATTTGTTGTTTGAAATGATAAGAATGCATGCATATATACAAAAAAACACACCGTCTTCTCCGTTCAACCTATCGGAACCCTAAAATCTTATCGGAACAATAGACGATGGCGCGATGGTGGTGGACGACGGTTATATTTATGATCGGAGCAAGTGAAGCTTTCTAATTTACAAACGTAATTTAGATACGAACAACACGCATTAGAGCAAAATGACTTAATTAACCTTCCTCAACAACAACAGCCAAAACCACGTGTCGCCCTCTCCTTCCTTCTTACCCTTTCTACGTTAAGAATCCTTTGTACCAAATACTTTCTCAATACGAAAAGATGTTTGTTCCATAATGAAATATTAGTTTGAATAGCTTGTCAGTTTGCAAAACTTTCAATGAACTAGTGGTTTTGACCTTGCGCTTTGCAGCGGGAGTGTCATCGTTTTTTTTCATGCAACATGGCAAGTGTTTGGTCATTATCGGTTTGGCTTGTCGAAAATATAAAAGCTAACACTTATACCATTTTCGATAATAACAAAACACCACCAACGGTATAAATTGCTTATAAGTGGTTGGGTTCATCACCATACCACAACGATAACTCGGCCGTGGGTTCTTGTGGTTTTTATATCAGAACCGTGGGTTTGGAACCGACTCGACCCGGAACCGATAATTCATATAAATCTAGAACCGGAGACCGACCCATATATTTAAAAAGGTTTGGGTCCAAGGTTCTCGCGGGTCGGGTTCAAGATTCCTGTGGGTCCGAACCACGAAATGTTCACCCCCATATATAAGATTTGGTTCATTTGAGAACCTTTGGCCATACATATATATGTACTTGTTTAAAACTACAAAAAACTAGTGTTGTACATACATGTTTTCTAATGTACATACATGTGCAAATGTGTAAAAATAATTTCACATACATGTATAGAAAGAAAGATTGTGGGTAAGAGCATGTTATTTTAATGTATATACGTGTCTATATTTTCTCATGCTTAGCAACTTTCCCTGATTTTGTCTTCAACACAGTCTGGTCAGCCACGAACCTATTCTCCCTGTACTCAACAATAGGGATGAGCTCGGGACGGTATCGGTACCGATACCGATCCCGACAATACAGGTACCGAAAAGTCCAAAAAACCAATACCGATACCGATACCTAACACATACGGTACGGTACGGTATTGGTATGATATCGGTATTTTACCTTAAAATACCGATAATACCAAAACCGAAAATCCATAAATATGGGTACCGATACCGATACCGATCCCGAAACCCCTCAGTTCGGCATCGGTTCAGTACGATATCGGGATCGGGACTGGATGAGATCGGTATTTGGCCTTGTATGCTGATCCTTACTCAACAATAGGGGACACATATACTCTGATAAGTGATAAGGTAAGTTCATACAACGTGTTTCCTGCGTGCTCATACGAACAAAAGAACATTTGTTGGCTGACAAATGGACCTCCTTTATTATATTTATTTTTTATATAAATTTAATGATTGTGAAATAAAATTTTATGTAAATAAGTGGACATGGTAGTACAGTACCGTGACCAACACCATCATAGTCATGGTCGCCATTTTGTCTTCAATTGGAAAAAGATAAGTCGGAATTTGGTCATAGAGAGGAAAGCGATATAAATAATCAGTCTCTCAAAATATCATAAGGAAAGGAAATAATCAAATACAAAACTGAATCTGTACCAAAAGACATTTTGTTTCATAACGGAATATTAGTTTGAATCTTTGTTTTCAAGGCTCACTCATATGCATGTTTAGGCCTACTTTTCAGGCTCAGCGCGACCTTCTCGCTTCGCTTTAAAAAGCCTACTTTCAGACCCTTAGACACATTTTTCAGGCTAAGTTCCGACAGAATTCTAGCCAATTATACTGGTCATAAACAAGTCCGAAATTAACCTAAACCAACCCTAAAGAAGCCAAAGACATGTTTGAAACCTCTAAAAATGTATTTTTATACTGTGTCTCGCTTAAAAAAAAATCTCACTTTTTAAACGCCTTGCACTGAGGCTCAAGGCTCACCCTTTGCGCCTTGAATGCGCCTTGTGCCTTTAACAACTATGGTTTGAATAGCTTGTTAGTTTGCAAAAGTTTAAGGGGGTTGTTTGTTTTAGCTCATAATGAGTTTTTAATGGGACAAATATCTGAATCGGTCAGACACAGTTCATTCAGACTGTTTGTTTCGAGAACAGATGTCTGAATTGGTCAAACATTTACCTCTGAATGGGTCAGCATTATACTGAATATGAATGGTTCATACATCTTACTGGTTCAGCATTTACTCATTCAGAAGTTGTCAAACAACCTCTAAGTAGACTACAATCATAGGTAGTAACTAAGTATTACATAAGACCAAATGTAATGGGCTCGTGAGCCTACCAATCGTGACCACCTTCACGAGCAAGATACTTATTTTGCATTAAAAGCACTATATTTAGACTTGTGGATGAGGAATTATTATATGCAAGTTTGGGTATCCTGAAGCTCATTTTAACTTATTGACTTAATTAAGAAGCTAATAAGAAGAAAATTGTGTTTGGGTAATGGATTGAAAAGGAGATAAGTTATAAGTTAGGATTTATGACTTTTAAATTAAGGAGAAAAATGAGGTAAAAGAAGGAAATAAGGAGACGAACACCCAAACATGCCCTATGTTATAAAAAAAATGATAATGACGTAATGACGTAACCCATATGAGATCACTATTTTATTTTTACCATGTGTGATCACATGACGTGACAGCCACATAGCAAAAAAAGTGAATGTGACCATAGTCTAACCATTACAAATGGTCTAAGTAGTTTAGTTATGAAATACTTAACCTATATAAACCACTTAAAAGATGTATGAATATTTATAAGAATAAATAAATTATTGAGAATTGAAAAAGACCATTTAGATTTTGAGAAAGATTTACATCTGACATGACATAATATTATTTTCAAATGCATTACTGTCTTCACAACAAATCATGTTTAATTGTTTTCAAAGTCTTGTAACATGACCCACAATGTGAGATATCTAAATTCAAAGCAAAAAAGACTACACAACTCAAAAAAAAAAAAAAAAAAAAAAAAAAAAAAAAAAAAAAAAATTATAAAACTCTCCTTCAAATCAAAGTAATCAAATAAATGAATTTCTGTTGTATAAAACAAAATTAAATACAATCAAACTCTCAACAAATCATACTAGTTAAAAGAAAATCCAGCAAAACATATGCCCTCTCCAAGATTTTTGCTGTAACATATAAGAATATATCATCAAGAATTAGCAACAAACTTTATACACGACACGAGCCGGTTTTTACGATCAGAACCCGTCACCAAAACCCGGGCCATCTCTTTTATACTTGCTCATTTCCATTTCGCGCGTGTTCTGCCCTTCGCTACTTGACCCAGATGGATACAACCCATACTCAGTCGTGGGTCGGCTGTATTCACTGCTAGCATAGTCTTGTGTACCTAAAGCCATTTTCCTGAACTTAACCATGTCCTCGTTGTACTGTCCTGCGTCATAGTCTGAGCTTCCGTGGGACCCAAAGCCTGAACTGCTTCCAGGACGGATTCCATCGTTTAGGTCAGAGAGTGAAACGTCTCCTTCCAAGGCACGAACCACTTGGCTCATCCTGGGCCTGCGACGAGCTGAGTGGCGTATGCAGGCTGCAGCACAAGAAACCATGCGAGCCATTTCATCGTGGTTGTATTCTTTATGCAGACGTGTGTCAGCTATCGAGTCGAAGTTTCCATCATCCATGGCTCGTCTGAGCATCGGCCTTGCCTGTACAAGTTTTCGTCGTCTGATTTTAGTACAAGTTTTCTAGCGATGTAAAAATGCATTTTTACGTGCTTTTCTTCGTATACTCGGGCTAAATCAACAAGTTTCCAAAAAATTTTAAAAATCAATGATTAGATAATTGAACTTACCCAATCTACTAAACTATCATCCATAAAAGTTTGAGCTGAATCAACGGGCCTGCGTCCAGTGATCAGTTCCAAGAGCATGACCCCATATGAGAATACATCCGATTTGTCTGTGAGCTTGCCTGAAGATGCATACTCCGGAGCTAGGTACCTGTAATACATGTCAGATGTATGTCCAATCCGTTAACCAACCCAACTGTTCGTTTGTTTTGCCAAACTCAAGAAAAAAAAAACGGTGTGCGCATATAGTATATATGTGTGGCCCTTGGGGGGGGGGGGGGGGGGGGGGGGGGCAAAAGTAAAGTTGCACTAGTTTTAACGTTATTTTACTAATTTCGTGAAAATAACGTTAAAAACGACGGACGGTTAATCATGCATCATGTGGTGGCGTGGATAGCCAAAAGACAAAGGGGTACATGCACCGATCGGGTTTGTCCCGATTGCTAAGTATTTTGTGTCTTATGTCCAGGGCTTGACACCAAACCACATCAAGCCGGGGGTCTCACTGGAAGCAACCTCTCTATTCTTAGAGTAGAGGTAAGGCTGTCTACATCTTACCCTCCTCAGACCCTACCTTAGCTTTGCTATAAGTGGGATTAACTGAGTATGATGATGATGAAGAAAAAAAAAACGGAAATCTTACCCGAAAGTACCCATCACACGGGTTGAGACATGAGTGGCAACTTCAGAAGTAATCTTGGCCAGCCCAAAATCAGCAACCTGTGATATTAATTGAGGTTAGTAAATGCAAGTTACAAAGATTAAAAGGCATCTCAAGTCTCAACATTATACAGATAATAATACCATCGCTTCGAAATGGAAATCAAGAAGTATGTTAGCAGCTTTAATATCGCGATGAATGATCTTAGGATGGCCTGCAAACAAAACCAAGGTTAAGAACCGCCAATGCATGATCTTACAACGGCCTGCAAACAATTATAACGAACTTACAGTCCTCGTGGAGATACGCTAGTCCTTTCGCAGCTCCTAGCGCAATTCGCAATCTTGTAGGGAATTCCATAACAGGGCGATTCTTTCCTAAAATTTTGGAAGGAAGATATTATCAAAATATACAAAAACATCACATGCGACTAATTCGTTGTTCTGAAAGTGAGAAACTTACCATGTAAATGGTACTCCAATGTGTTATTCGGAACAAACTCATAAACAAGCAATCGTTGCGTTCCAGTCATACAATATCCAACCAAAGAAACAAGATGCTTGTGATGAACTCGGCTAATAATCTCAACCTCGGCCTGAAACTCACGCTCACCCTGTCCACTACCGGTTTTCAACTGCTTAACCGCCACTTCCTTCCCATTCGGAAGCACCCCTTTATGCACATACCCAAACCCACCCTGTCCAAGAAGATTAGCATCCGAAAAACCATCCGTCGCCATCGCCAACTCTTCATAACTAAAAGTACTCTTCGAAAACCCCAACGACAACCCAGGGGACGGCGGTGGAAGCGGGGTTGACCCGCCCGAGTAATTCGAATCTGACCCTACACTACTGCTTATAAACGGCGGCGGTGGTGGCTGAGGTGTATAAGCTGGCATTGGTGGTGGATTAGCCTTAGGTTTTGTTGGTGGCATTGTTATAATATGATCAGAGGGTGGTGGTGGTGGTGCATTCTGTTGCCATTGTTGTGGTTGACCACCATAAGAGTCAACTGTCAATATTAATAATATTAATCACATAACAGTTACAAACTTACAAACTGATCAAACATTAACAATATTAATAATATTAATAATATTAATAATATTAATAATATTATCAAGATTCAAGATCTTGAATAAAGATTAATCCAAACAACAAAAAGATTAATAAAGCATAAAAATTTATAAAATTAAGAACATGGGGTGGTGAAAAGTAGCAACCTTTAGGTGGTGGTGGTGGCGGTGGTGGAACATAATAACCAACCGGAGCATGACTTCTTTTTCTCTTCTTTCTACAGCAAAGAAACAATATAGTCAACACAGCAAGAATCAAAACCCCACCAATAGCAATCCCAACAACAACCCCAGTTGATATCACCGGAGAATTATCCGGCGACGACGGTGTCGCCGGAGAACGTGTGGACACTCCTCTAGGTGGCGGCGGAGATGGATTAGATCTGGCCGGAGGAGACGGCGGGCTGTTTCGTGAAGTGGGTGGGGCCGGAGGTGACGGTGGGGAGGTGGTGGACGGCGGTGGAGCGGTGGGTGGTGACGGTGGGGATGTCGCCGGAGATGGAGTGTCCGGCGACGGTGGTGAAGAAACAGGGGGGACAGGGGATGGAGGGGAAGTGGCTGCCGGAGGTGGTGATACGGCGGCGGGTGGTGGTGATACGGTGGTTGGCGGTGGTGATACGGCGGCGGGAGGTGGTGATGTGGTGGGTGCCGGAGAAGTGACCGGAGAAGGAGAGGACATGATTAAAGAGTAATGGGGTTGAAAAGATAATGTGATTTAGTGTGATTTAGTGAATGGTTTGGTTAAAGAAAGTGGAATAAATGCATGAAGAATGTACGCCGGAAAGTGGAATTTCCGGCGAGATTGTCGGAATAATTGAGAGAATATTAATTAATTAATATGAATAAATAAAGAAATAAAAAAGTGGAATTGGTTTTTTGCTCTTCCACATGGAGGAGCAGTGTGATTTAGAATGCAAACCAAACAGGTTGTACCTAGAAAGATAAAATACCCCACATGTGTGTAGCTTTTTTGCTTTTTAGCTCATTACTATTTTATTCTCTTAAATTTTTTTATTTTTCAGTAATCTTTTTAAAACTATTTAAAAAAAAATTCACAATTAATCTCATATTTCATTAAATAAAGAGTTAATTGTCAATTTAGTCCCTAAGGTTTGTAAAAAATTGCTACTTTCATCCAAATCTTTTTATTTGGTCAATTTAGTCCCTGTGGTTTCATTTTTTTGTCATTTTAGTCCTTGAGGTTTGTCAAACAAGGACTAAAATGACAAAAAAATGAAACCACAGGGACTAAATTGACCAAATAAAAAGATTTGGATGAGAGTGACAATTTTTGACAAACCTCAGGGACTAAATTGGCAATTAACTCTTAAATAAAACTATAAAAGACATCACAATTAACCTCATATTTTAATCTTTGATTTTTATTGTTAGTATCAGTATCTATACTAGAAATAATTAGGTATCGAAATTGGTTCGGTACAAAAGTATGTATAAGTAAATCTAGACACGATTCTAAAAGACAACCAATATCAACTCTAGATTATCTTAACAAAAGGCCGATAGTACCAAATGGTGTTTGTCTTAATTAAAGTGTAGGATAAGGGGTTGTCTTTATAAGTGGTAAATATTCAAATCCCATTGATAACAAATATTTAGCCTTTACAAAAACAAAATGTCGATAGTGTTCAAAGAACAAGGAAGAAATGTGACTTGCTAACATATTAGTCTCAAGTTTGAATCTGGTCCAAATGAGTTTCATCATAGTGGACCTTCGGGCGACAGATTTTCTCAAAATTAATGGCTTGACGGACTCGGGCTGCCTAGTAGACAGCCATTTGCCTTTCATAAAAACTAAGGGGGGAATGGGCACTCATAGTAACTTATTTTCACTTCACTAATTTTAACCAATTATGCACTGCCACATCACTTCACTGATTTTCTTCCCTGAAACACTTTATTGCAGGCAGCACTCCACTGATTTTTTTTTTTAATTTAAAGACAAATATAAGTTTTTAAAAAAAAATTTACACGGTTTTAACACCAAACCGTCAGAACGAGTTAATATCAACCGTCTCCATCCAACACACGGTCAATATATTTATTTCCATTAATATCTTTATAATCTAACCTTCAGATTACATTTAATTTTACATTAATGCGATTGGATTTTTTTACTATAAAAACCACCATATGACGGTGGTGAAAACACAATTAAAAGCAACACAATATCAATAACATCCATACCACACAACAACGGGTCAGAGAACGAAGAAATCGCCTTGGTTGTGTGTGTCATAGACGCACAAAACGACGCATCCTTGCAGCGCAAACGCCGTCCATGGTTGGGTTCCAGGGACACACGGTTCTGGGATCATGTATTGAGTGACTTCAATCAGCAGGTCGGCTCAAGCACCCGAACAATCGAGAGTCTTCAAAGAAAATGGGCCGACCTAAACGTCAAGTGTGATCGGTGGACGACATTGTTCGAGCGCACAATGAGCCGCCACCCGGGCATTGGGGAGAAGATTGCTACGCAGATGACCCATGCAACCTATGCGGGTCATTACCGCGGCACGCTTGATCATATATCCAGGCGTGGCACCTCCTGTGCGAGCTCTAAGTGTTATTTTTTATGTTTTTAATTAATGTTTAAATATTTAATGAATGATGTTTATGTTTTTTTTTGTTATTTAATGGTGTTTTAGTTTATTTTTGTGAATTTTTAACACACACGGTTATAAAATATAAAAACTAAACAAAAAGTCTACACACGGTTATAGTAAAAAAGGTATTTAATTTAATTCAAAAAAAATAATAAAACCTGGTACCAGCCCGTTAGATAGAACCAGCAAAACGGTCCACGGGACCACTACTAGCGTGGGTGACGGCGGTGTTATCGTGCTGGTAGTGGATAGCCGTGACCAATTCGGGTGGCGCTCCGTCCCCCTAATATATTTATATTTCCAAAAAGGAAAAAAATAAAAGTTTATATGAAAGAAGCATGACACCAAATGGAAGGATAGTGTGGCTTCTTTTGAAAGGCAAGATTTGCAGCATTTGACATCATCGTTGGCAGGCAGGCAGGCAATCTAGTTGGTTGCTTATCTTTTAAATTCACATGCGACGTCAACAAATCGAGGATTACCTGTCACTATTCTATATCCTTTTTATAAATATTCGTTTTGGCATTATAATATTAAACAGATCATAAATTAGAATTTTTGTTTCAAATGCAGTGAATACCCGCTGAAACTTCATATTTTTAAAATACAGTTGGTATTCGTATATATTTGAATTCAAACACCTCATATTTTTGGTAGAGCTAATCATAGCCTATAGTTATTAGAGGGGGCGGGGCACTACCAGAAAATAGAGCTGGTACCCTACTACCCTTTCGGTAACACCGCCCCAAGTGGCACGGGTAGTAGGGGCTGGTATGTTTCACGGGTTGTAGACCAATGATAAAATGAGAGTGGAGCTTTTGTTTTTTATGGCTTAGTTGGTTAGTGTTGTATCTAAAATTGTGTTTCAATGTAGTGAATTAGTAAAGTGATGTGACAGTGCACGATTGAAGGAAATCAAGGTAGTTCAGTGAAGTTCAGAGTAGTCCCCCGCCCTCTCTAGTTATTACCAAGTACCAACCAACCTCGGGTACGAGAAACGGAGCGTGGGAAGTGATGGAACCAAAATATTTTGATCTAATGACTACAACTAAAGGGACAAACTCGTATTTCTCTCTTCATTTTTAAGGAAACTTAGATTTCATAGAAGGAAATCCGACGAATTCCAATGACCAGTTTGACCCCTTTGGTTCTATCCCCAAGGCGAATCGAGCATATCAGTTACGCCTAATAATTATAACACATTACCCTTTAGGTCCAACAAGAGATCCAAGTACAACATCAATCAATAACAAACAATACATTGTATTTTGCTTTCTTTTTCCTTTACAATAACCACCCATGACCCCTTAACAAGAACTGCAGATCATGCATAATACTGTACATCAAAAATCCAATGTGGATCAACAAACTGTTTCTATTTAAAGATAAAACCTTTTTACGTGCCCGGTAGCGTGGTGGTGCCTGTGAGAATAATAAATGCACAGACTACAGAAAGCGAAAAAACCGAAACCCAAGTGTTTTCTGTGTACATTTCCATCGCGTCTGTGAATGAAAAGCGAGTTCGGCTTTCGGCCCAGTTTCTTAGCCTATCTGCTTCTGCTGCATACAATGCTCTTCCCTGAAACAAAATAGCTTCTATTAAGCTTCTTAAAATATTATCTAAAACTATACTGCAAAAAAAGTCTTTATGTGAAAAAACACACTTGTAAGCAGTGGCGAATTCAGAAATGACTTCCAGGGGGTTCATTTCGTAGATTTTCACTATTTTAAAAAAAAATTCCACTAAAATTTTCAATTTTTTTCTAAATCGAGGGGGTTCCTGGTAGGGGTGTAAACGAGCCGAGCCGAGCCGAGCCCGAGCTTGACTGGGCTCGAGCTCGGCTCGTTATGGTTTTATGAAGCTCGAGCTCGAGCTCGGCTTGGTTCGATCCTACAATCTTGAGCTCGAGCTCGGCTTGCTAGCAAAACCAAAAGCTCGAGCTCGGCTCGGCTCGAGGTGATTTGAGAACAATCTCAAACGAGCTCAAAGCTCGGCTCGAGATCGCAAAAGCTCGGCTCGCGAATGTTATTAAATGGTCCTATGAAATAAGGACTTGGGTTTTGAAGATGTGGGCTATAAATTATAAGAGATATATAAATAACTTATAATTTTGTCTGGGCTTGTTTAGGCTCACGAGCCCAATCGAGCTTTGTATCTAGGGCTCGAGCTCGGGCTCGATAACTAAACGAGCCATATTTCAGGCTCGGGCTCAGGCTCGTTAAGGCTCGGCTCGTTCGGGCTTTTTACCGAGCCGATCCTGGGTAGCTCTCGAGCCGCTACGTGTCATTTACACCCCTAGTTCCTGGGAACCCCTGGAACCCCCTCTGGATCCGCCACTGCTTGTACGAAGTGTTCTTGACTACCCATTTGAATTAATAACATGTCTAACATGTCATGATGGTTACATATGTAAGTCAACAATCTAAAACTGCAACTTTTCACCAAACATACCAAAAAGTTTATGCGATTTACCTTGTCATCAAACCATCGTCCTCGTCTTAACCAAGCAGTAACCAAAGCAAGTAAAATTCTAGGAGGAGTTAAGTAATTAATCGCTTTTCCACTTCCTTTTACAACCCTCATTCGTGGGACCAACGTTCTTGCAACTGTCTCCGGTAACTCACATATTATGTTGAACATTTGCTTGTTCTGAATAGTAGACCCACTGCCCAAAACAGAATGTAAAAAACAAATCTTTTTAGTAAAAACTTTTGCAAACACAACTTTTTATTAGTTTTAATTCTTTTAGTAATAGCAATAAGTATGCTATTTTCGCAAAACAGAAAAAGAAACTTAACATTTACTGCTATATTAGAAAATTTTCATATTTCGTTGCTAGAATAAGGAATTGGTGCGTAGCATAATTGATATTTTATAAGAAAAAAAAAAGACGACGACATGCTAATTCTTTTACCTCAAGAGCAAGTCTGTTAGAACCATGCCTGGAGAGGCTGTATGAACTCCAACTTTAGACTTTCTGCACTCTTTTAATAACGAAGATTGAAGCTGTCGAAGACCACATTTTGTTGACCCATACCTGTAATATACAGCATATTAATTACAGAAAACAACTGTCATATGACTATTTATAGAAAGATTCAAGAAATGGATAAGAAAGTGTTGGTGGGTTGACATCCGGCCAGCCCCATAGTAAAAGTCGACACATTTCAACCCAAGTCTATTTTGACCCGTTATCTAACCCACCCATCTTGGAACATCAGAATAAAGAACTTACACAGCTGTCAAAGGTGTACTTGATCCACCAGAGCCAGCACCATCCATGTTAAAAATATGACCCGCTTTATGTTGGTTACCCATGACGTGCATTGCTTCACGGGTGCAAAGTATGGACCCCACCAAGTTTGTAGACACGATCTATTCAAATCGAGAAAAATAAAGTTGGTTTAAAGTAAGAAGAACATTATATGATCAATACGCTTGGTTTAAAACAAATACGCACTTGTTGTATTTCTTCGTCGGTAAACTCCAACAATGGTCTGAAACCTTTGTTAGTCCCGGCGTTATTTATCTGTAAAATGAACATTATGATTAGTAATTAATCAATATTGTAATGTAGATTCAACTTTTGATACTCATGGAGCATTATGAATTTTCTGGACAAAAAAAAAAAAAAAAAAAAAAAAAAATCTCACCCAAATGTCTATGGAACCAAGTTCATTAACAGCAAATTCGGCCAAGTTTCTAACATCATTAGGATCACAAACATCACATGAAGTGCCAACCACTTTTGCATGAGCTAGGTTTTTCCTACTTGAGCTTGCTTCGGTTGCCATACCTTCGTGTAAGTTCTCTTCAAGTTCTTTAATAGTCATTTCAACAGATTTTTCACTGAAAATATAAAAAACATAGAAATATAAATATTGATTAGTTTATGTAGACAGCAGTCAAAACGGAAACAAGTTTCGTCGATTTGAAAAAGAAAAATTACCTTCTTGAAGCAATGACCACCCGATCTCCAGAAAGTAGGAACTCGCGCGCAAGAGCTTTTCCAAGCCCTCTAGTACTGTAATCAAACAATTATGAAGTTGCAATAAACATAAAACACCTTGCTATATGTGATTCTGATTCTTTGCACTGATAAAGCTAAAGAACTAAAATTCGATTAGAACATAATGAACGACGGGTACCTTCCGGTAATGACAACATTTCGAGGACCGGCTCGACTAACTTCATCTAGAACCATGTTTGAACCTATCATGGTTCCAATGATAATGCCACCAACCCAACTATACCAAATCAAATCATTCATTTGACCATCTCCACCTACATCATTTAGGGGACTAATTAGTTAATCTTGCATAAAAAAAATAAAAATAAAAATCTTTAGCATCTAAAAGTGTTTGATCATTAGCTAACCTGACAAATTAAATCCAGTCAATAAGATCACTCCAGTGCTCATCATGGTCACTATATATCTCCCAAGATGAAGAGCAATCTACACATCATCAAATATAAACATAATTCCATAACATCATCATCATATTAATTATAAATGAACAACATTATAAAAAAATAATATTGGAAAAATCCCTAATTACAACACAAACTGCATACTATTACAACAAAGAATTTCATATTTTAACAAGAAACCTAATTATAAAAATTGTGTTTTAAGCATAAATTTATTTAGAAAAAACAACTGCGTCCATAAAAATTCAAACTTTGGCCATTAATGAAGTTTGCAAAATCCCTACCTAACTAACTAACTATATATATATATATATATATATATATATATATATATATATATATATATATATATATATATATTCTTTTTTATTTTCTCATTTCCCTCTATAAAGGCAAAAATTACATCAAGACAGCAGGTAACTGTGCAAAAAGCTGCTCCGCCACCCCTTTTTGACAAATCCTTGACCCGGGGTCGAGACATTACTATGTATAACCCGTTAGACTCTCGTCAAAAAACATATAGCTTCCGGTGCGGAGATCCAAAGGTATCAAAAGCCAGGGAACAAAAGTGTGTTGGTTCTATATATTAATCATAAATAAATAAATAACATTATAAAATAAATTTGCAAAATCCCTAACTACAACATAATCTATACAACTAATTCAACAAAGAATTTTACAATTTTACAATATTAAAAAACAAATAATAAATAAAAATTCAAACTTTGGCCATTAATTAATAAAGTTTTAAAAAACAAACCATTGCTAGATTTTGTTCCAACTTATCCATGGAATCTTTAGTAAAGATCAAAGATTTGACAGCTCCCTGTAAACATTTCTTTATGTTATTATTAAAATTCCCAATCTTTTTCATGCTTCTCTTGTCTTTTCCATCCTCTGTTCTAAAAGACCTGCAGGGCTGCTGCACAAACAGCCTCCGGCCAGAAAATGGTGGTAGTGGGTCCCACAAGACTGAGGTCCGGCAGAAACCCAGATGAGGGAGTGGCGATTGGGTGGCTCTGTGGTGGAAGTTGGCCGGAATCATGTGAAATTTGTCCGGAAAAACTTAAATAATAATAATAATAATATGTTTTGTTAAAGAATGAAGGGAAAAAGTGCAATGGGTTCCTATTTTTGTGGGATGGATAAATAAATAAATAAATAAATTTGGGTTTTTATTTAGATATTTTTTTAGAGAAATTGAGAATGAAAATATCTTAAATATCGTAAGACAAAAGGAAGACAAGAGAAAAAAAGGATAAGTGTGATGACCACACGTTACAAAATCCTCATCTTTTTGCCACGTGGATATTGTGATTTTATAGCTAGTGAAGTTACTATATTGCCCAACAATTTTGGAAGTTAGTTTTGGATAATAAGGGAGGACGGGGCGGGATTTGCAACAGGTTATCGGCAAAGTAGCTGATTCGGCTACACCACTCTGGGTCGGTCGGCTTGAAGCCTAAGGTGTGGAGATTGGCAATATCTTGCCGATATGCCGATTCGGTGGGTGAGGTCTATCTTATAGGGTGTGTGTGATTGATGGGTGTAGTAAAATGGTGGAGTCCTCTTTACTCGGTGGTTAGGCTACTTTAGGATTGTTTGGTGTTGAAATGTCGTGGCGCGGTGAGATCGGTGCACCTTAGGCTTGAAGCCCAAGGTGCCCCATTCCCTCTAAAACATTTTCAACGTTGTTTGCATACGTAGGTAAAATATTTACACGAACAAATATGCTTCATAAAAAGTGACCAGAAATAAGAATGTATCCTTGGTAATCACTAATCAACACATGTTTATACCATTTCTATTTGATACTTTTGTTATGGCCTCAATATCTATGAATCTAATTTTGTTATTTAAAAACGACTAGCGATGTAACTTGTTACCCGTTTGCCTTTGATTTCGATGTATTAGACGTTTTTAATGACAAAATAATATCAATATTTAGCTACATTTTGTTTCATTTTCCAAAAGCTACAAATTCTATTAATGTAGTAGAAGTGAGTTATAAGGCTATTAATATCTAGCCAATAGACTGAAGCATCCTAGCAATTGCATGCTTACAAGGGATTCCGATCAATTCTCATTTTCTACAAGAGCATACATTTGGTTGAACATCATCAACATATTGGTCTTCATTAACACTGACCGGAAACATGCAAGCCATTTCATGAAAGTTTATATTTTGAAGCCTCTGACTTTACATTATGAAGGTGTTCGGTGATGGTAATGTCTTAGATTTTTGGATGGTGACGGGCCCCTCTAACAAAACCGCATTTTTAACTTTGTTTTAAAGAGTGTTTGAAAAAAGAACGTAACATTTAAGAGAAAAATGAGTGTTTATGAAGGTTGAGTGACAATCTGGTGTGGCAACTGACGTGACGTGTTAGAAGATTGTAGTTTCTCGTATGGAAAAGGGCAAAATAGGTTTTTCATGTGATGATTGAGGGATTAGCACACGCGTGTTTAATTGGCCAACGAACACAGTTAAAAATCCTTAGGTAGTATGTGTACAATTTTTTTTTTTTTTTAATTTAAATCATGGTTAATTTTTTCATTGATAAAAAAAAGGGTAAATTACATAAGGATGGTAGGTAGACGGGCAACAAGCTGCGCCGCCACCCCTTTTTGAAAACAAAAACAAAACAATTGTAACACGTTTCATGATTTAATAGAGACAAAGTAGATTGTTTATACCCATCTGATCGAGTTGGTTTTATTATGTTGCGTTGCGTATACATGTTATTTTCATGTTACGTGTTTCTTTTTTAGGTAACTAACTAACCAACTAACCATATATAGATTACGGTTCCAAGTGTGAAGTTTGTCATTATTAGGTTTCAAAAGTTTTGACATTTCACATGACACGTATTAGAGGTGAGCAAAAAAAACCGGTTTGGGAACCGGAACCGCACGAACCGAACCGAACCGGTTCGTCCAAAAACTGGTTCCTACACGAACCGGTTCGGTTTCTACAAGAACCGGCGGTTCTAGGATCGGTTCCCCATCCCCACTAGAAAAACCGAACTGAACCGGTTTTAACTCAAACCGGTTTGGGAACCGGTTCCCAAAAACTGGTTTGGAACCGGTACGAAAAACCGGTATTTTTTAATAAAAAAACTGAATTTTATGTTTAAAAAAATTATATATAATAAAATTATACAAAAAAGCTTCCACACATACAAATATATACCCATACACCTTAAAAAATTATAAAAATCAATAAAAGTTGAACTTTATGTAAAAAAAATAAAATTTTGTCTCGCCTTTTAAAAAAAATGTGCGCGAAAGAACCGACTAAGAACCGAAACCGAAACAAACCGAAACCGAACCGAAACTGGTCTCCGAAACCAGTCTTACGAATCGACAAAACCGGTCCAAAACCGAACCGGTTCGGCCAGGAACCGGTACTGTAGCGAACCGGTTCGGGAAAAAAAACCGATTCGGGCTTCTTGAACACGAATGATATGAGTGTCATTGATTGGATAATTAATGGCAGTGGGCTAAAAACCGAGGTTCGTTGGCGTTGTTAGGCTCACGAATGTAAAGCCCAAATAAAGATCAATCTATACTGAAAAGGGCTTGTTGGGTTGATAGCCCACGATGTCACGGCCTAGAACGGACAGTGTAAGGGATAGTGTTAGTTACACACGTGAAAAAAGTCATGGTTGGAAGACAGCTAAAAAAACACACGGACAAACCGAATAGGGTGTTGCTAAATGCACTCCCTTTATATTATTTTTACTGATTACACTCCCCTTTAAAGTTTTTAAATAAACATAATTAAACCTTATATTTTTTATAGAATTTCCTCTTCTATCTTGATCTAAGTTTGTCTCAAACTATAGTAATTAAATCATAAAGATTAAAACTAACAATATTTCAGATGGGGTTTTGTACCACCGAGATAATCGAGATTCATGAGACGGTGATGCTTCAATTATGTGATGAAGATGATGTTCATGGGGTAATAAACTTAAAAAGGGTTGATTACACGAAGAAGATGAGTTACTCAAATGATTTTTTTTAAAGTAGAAGGATAGAATTTGATAACTTTTAATTTGTTTTTTTAAAAGGGAGTGCAATTAGTAAAAAAGGGGAGTGCATTTAGCCAATCCCTATGAATAATTGTGTGCAATGGAACACAACCACGTGACAGCTCATTTCCATCCAGCCACTCTTCATTCATTTTCTACTCCGTTTTATAAACATTAACATACGTTACAATCATACGTTACAATTATTATTATTATTACTAGCTGATTACCCCGGGAAGGTCCCGGGGTTGAAAAATTTAATATGATTTAATAAAAAATGATAAAAGAAGAAAACTCAAATCACGAAAAGAGTAAACAACTTAAATGATAAAAGAAGAAAAATTTATATCTTTACTAGCATAAACCATATTAAACATAATACAGTATTAAAAGGATAACCTTCAACATATAATCATCTTCACGTAATTTAAAATATGTTACAATTTGACTTTGATTTATATAGATGTAGAATTCATGATAGGGGTTGAAAAATATAACCATTCTAATAATACTAATACTAATAGTAATAATTATTACTCTTGTAATTAAATAAATAAAAAATAACTTTGCTATAAAGTGACACCATGTGTTGCAGTGTTGTGCGATTCTTTCTCCTAGCTTCTCTTGATAAAGTATACCTATCCATCTTTAGAAGAGTAAAATTTCAATGATAGCATGGCGATTGGGCTGAATTTCAACATTGTAGATAAGAACCTGATTTAAAAGAAAAAACATGATTAATGAATAACCTGAACACTTTGTGTTTTTTTTCTGTATGAACATAGCCCCACAAAAAATAGTCGTTTTTTTCTCCGTTTTTTATATAGCACTATGGTACTCGTTGGAAAGATAATTAAATGTTCGTTAATTTGGTGTAAGTTTTTTATTTAAAAAATCTCGAATATAAAAGATATTAACGTTTAAAAATTATGAGAGGAACATAAGAGAGAAAAATTTAAATTTGTTTTTAAAATTTTTTTTCCTAAAATAACTCAATTTAATTTTAGTAATTAAAAATTAAGAGATAGAGAGATAAATTTAGGGTTTTATGTTTATCTTTTTTTTAATTAAAAAAAAAAATAATTCAAAAATGCTAATATCTTTTATTTATGATGCCACATGGCAGTTTCATGGAGAGGTTGAAGGTATCATTGCACGCCATATATATTAATAGATAATAGATTATTATTCTTCTTTTAATTCTACACAATTTTTCTTTCATTTATTATCTATCTCACTACACTCCGACACCGGTGACGGAATATTAATTAAGATGCATCGGGTTAAAGATCAACGGTCCAGATCTTCCAAACCTCTCACCATTCATGTCTCCGCACAATCCGGCGACCTTCCCGCCGTTCAGAAGTTCCTCCGTGAAACCCCCTCTCTCCTCAACGATCGTAACCCTGTTGTATGTCCTTTACTTCTTCCACATTATTATTATTATTATTATTATTATTAAGAATTATGATTTGGGGTTTTCAATTTAGGGTTTTTATGTGGTTTATTATCATTATTATTAAGAATCTTGATATGGGGTTTTTCAAGTTAGGATCTTTATGTGGGTTATTGGCTTATTGCTAAATCTTCCCTAATTAAAAATTTGAACTTTAAGTAGAATTCATTTGAGGGTATTGTGGTGGTCTACAGATGGTTATTGTTTTGAAACAGTACCTAAAGATAGGCAACTTTACCCTAGAGCAATTCAGATGGTTATTATTGGATATATCTGTGTTTGATAAAATTGTTTATTTCGCGCCGTTAAACTTGTATGTTTGAAGCCTCAGTAAATAGCTCATTAAACCTTAAACTAAGTTGATAAACAGAAGCAATATGTTTTCATTCAAACACAATCGAAGAGCTTATCTGGTTATAACTAGCATGCCCAAACGCTGCCTTGATGAAGTAAGGGTGAAAGTGAAACCGTGTTGGCGTGTTGCAGTCGTGGTGATTTAGGGGTTACGGGGAGATTAGGGTCTCTAAAATGCCATTAGAGATTGGAAAGAAAGACACTTATTTAAGCAGAATGTCAACGCTATACGCTTAATGATCATTGCTTCTTTGTTCTAATCGTATTCTTGATTTTAGTTTTACCGAGTCTTGTTTTATGCTAACTCTTGATTACATCCAGATGGCAAACACACCCCTTCATGTTTCTGCTAGTCATAACAGTGTCGAGGTTGTTAAGTTTCTCTTGAATTTAGAAGGGCCAGAAAAAGTTGAGTTGGAAGCAAAAAATATGGTATGCACCGATTTAACTTTAGTCATTGTTTTGCTTTATAAACATTAACGTCTTACTCTGGTCATCATGTTGCCTTTGCAGTATGGAGAAACTCCATTACACTTGGCTGCTAAAAATGGTTGTAACGAAGCTGCAGGCCTTCTTTTATCTCATGGAGCTTTTGTAGAAGCCACTGCAAATGTATGTTTTTTTTTTTAATCAGCATTTTTACCAAGGTGTCATTTGTTGGCCTTTTTAAGACTTGAAAGGGCCGAAAAGATAAAGAAAACGTCTTGATTTGGCTAAAAAAAAAGGTCCTGAAGAGGATACGATCCGAATATCATTTGACGGGCACTTTTTTTCAGTACATATATTATTAATAAAATAGTTATACTATCGTTAACTCGTACTAGTTAAATAGGTTAAATGCAAAAATTGGGTCGTGGCAGTTGGGTGACATGTCAAGACTCGTTAATATTATTATTTCTCTGGTCAACTTGACCCACAAGCACCTTTTCCTTGAACTTTATATAACGGTTAAGATTGATTTCGAAAGTCTTATGGACTTGAATACATTTTGGAACTGTCACCCTGTTTGACTCATATGACCCTTTTGTTATGCAGAATGGCATGACTCCATTGCATCTTTCTGTTTGGCATTCACTTAGAGCTGAGGACATTTCGACTGTTAAGACATTACTAGAGCATAATGCTGACTGTAGTGCCAAAGATAAGGTATTTAGTTTTGTTTTTTATTGTATTTTGTTGTCGGGTCAATAAATGCTAGCTTGCTTATCAATTTTATTGCTTTTGCAGGAAGGCATGACCCCATTGGATCATCTTTCACAAGGACCGGAACATGAGAAGTTGCGTGCTCTTCTCACTATGTATCTTGAAGAACAGAGAAAACGTCGGGCCATTGAGGCATGCAGTGAAACAAAAGCCAAAATGGATGAACTTGAAGAAGAATTATCAAAGTTGGTGGGCCTACATGAGCTTAAATTACAGCTCAGGAAATGGGCCAAAGGGATGCTGTTAGATGAGAGGCGAAGGGCCCTTGGTTTAAAAGTTGGGCTCCGCAGACCGCCTCATATGGCCTTCCTTGGCAATCCAGGAACAGGTAATTAATTAATTACTAATTACAGCCCTTTGATTTTTTTTTTTTTTTTTTTGCTTTGATGTATCAAAATACAAGCATTGATTGCATAACGCTAGTTCTCAAGATTAAAGACAATTTGACAATTTGAGGCGAGAGGATGGGTCGGTTGGGTGACATGGCAAACGGGGTTTTGGTTGAATTAGATATTTTTTAAAGTGGGTCAAGCAGGACAGATTAGATTGACCCACAAAACACTTCTTTGTCCATTTTCTACACTTTTATGATTGATCAATGAGTTAATTATGATTACAAAAACAATATCCTTAAAAAATAATCCAAATAAGACAATTTAGATGTTGTATGCATTTGAACCTATAGGCGACTTCCTGCCCATTTAATCTGATCAACTCGTTTGACCCTTGGTTTAAAAAAGCGTGAGGTGCTCCGAGGCGTTTTGGTTCAAAAAGCCGAGGCGCGAGACGAGGGCTTCACGTATGTGAGGCACTCAAGGTAAAAAAGAGTAAAAAATATCAATCCTAAACACACACTTAAAAAATCTTTTAAAAAAACCTGATTTTTACTTTTGGCCCAAATAAACCATAATTTTGACCGAGGCAACGCCTCAGGCCAAAAAAGCGCTTGTTTTGACCAGTTTGAGATAACGCACTACCCAATTTGATACATTCAAAAGTGAATCGTCAATATTGTCACATTTATTGATAATGACGATGTTCTTGATTCCTTTATGTCCCTGAGAAGCAAAAAACAAAATCTTGATTTTATTATCTATGAATCATGCAATTTCATCATCTTTTCTTGGGCAATATCAAATATGTATTATAAAGCTATTTACCTAATTAGCTGCTAATGGATGTATTTGAAGGTAAAACTATGGTTGCTCGGATTCTTGGAAAGTTACTTTTCATGGTGGGAATTCTACCAACCGATAAAGTTACAGAAGTTCAAAGAACAGATTTAGTTGGAGAATTCGTCGGTCACACAGGACCAAAAACTAGGAGAGTGGTACGTAACTCGTGTTTTAGTTTCTACTTTTTACTGCAAACTACCCTTGAGAAAAGAGGTTAACAATTGAACGATTTTCCAACACTTGAATGCAGATAAAAGAAGCCGAAGGGGGGATACTATTTGTAGACGAAGCATACCGGTTAATACCAATGCAAAAATCAGACGACAAAGATTATGGTTTAGAAGCCCTTGAAGAAATAATGTCGGTTATGGACAATGGTAAAGTAGTAGTTATATTCGCAGGCTATAGTGAACCAATGAAACGCGTGATTACTTCTAATGAAGGTTTTTGTCGACGTGTGACAAAGTTCTTCACTTTTGATGACTTTATAACCGAAGATTTAGCCAAGATTCTACATTTGAAAATGAATAATCAAACAGAGGGTAGTATATTATACGGGTTCAAGTTGGATCCTTCGTGCACAGTTAAGAACGTAGAGAATTTGATAAAGACGGAAACCAGTGAAAAACAGAGAAAAGAGATGAATGCTGGGTTGGTAGACCCTTTGTTAGTTAATGCCAGAGAGAATCTTGATCTGAGACTTAGTTTTGATTGTGTCGATACGGATGAGTTGTTGACAATCACTCTAGAAGATCTACAAAACGGGCTCAGGTTAATTTCGCGATGATAAATTGTTATTTTTTTTTAAAATCTTTTTGGTAGCTTCTGCTTAAATCTAGATAAAATTCATTCTATTGTGTGTGGACTTGAAGTAATTCTTTTGTATGATTATTTTATATACAGGTTTGTTGTAGTAGTTTTGAGTTAGAGGGTTATGTAGTTGCCCTATGAACCTATTATTTGCATGGAATTTACTTCAATGAATTTTGAGCATGAAAAAAAAAAAAAACACACAGATGAGTAAAGTGTGGACATTGTTTGTGACTTCTGTGTGTATATTTCTTAATCCTGAAGTATAGATTATTGTTGGTCTAGAGAAAAACAACATAGTGACTTCTATGTTTAAATTATAGATCATAACATAATGAAAACATGTATAGGATTGCAACAAGTGGTTTTGATAAACTAAGAAATGCTGCTAAAGGAACTGGGTGCTTTCTGGACAGGACATCTTTATTCCCCGGAGATAGATAGGCCTGTAAACGAACAACACGAACACATAATAGAACACATTTTTGTGTTCGTGTTCGTTCATTAAGAAATTTGTCGTGTTCGTGTTCGTTTATTTTCGTTCATTTAAAACCTAAACGAACAGTTCATGAACATAAACGAACACAAACAAAAACAACTTAATAATGATTCGTGACAATTCAACATAACGATGTAGGGCTGTGAAGTGTGTAGGCAAGATATGGGGTTGTGGAGGTGGTCGGCCGGATGTGGAAGAAGGTAAGAAGGCAGGGCTGTGGAGTGTGGAGAAGAAGAGAGGTGGGGCTGTGAAGTGTGGAGAGCGGCTGTAATGTTTGGAATGTTAGGGTTAGGCATATAATATAATATGAATTAAGGTTCCTTAACAAAAAGGGACATAAATAATAAAAATAAAGTCAAGTCTAATTAAACGAACATAAACAAACGTTCATGAACATAAATGAACGAACAAAACATGTGTTCATGTTCGTTCGTTTAATTAAACGAACATAAACGAACTTCCCGCCGAACAGTTCACGAACAGTTCATGAACGTTCGGTTCGTTAGCGGGCCTAGAAATAGAGATATGGTTTGTTCACATATCACCTCTCTCGAAGCCTAACACTAATTTTACTATACGTGAGATTTTGATAGGTTCAACCATACAAAATCCACTAAATCAATCTAAAATGAAAGGTGTGCAGTTAGAATATGGGTATGTTTGGCAAATCTAGCTGTAAGCTGATGGCTAGTGGTTAGAAGTTGGTAGCTGTAACTTTTTAAACATATTTTGGTGTTTGAGAGAGTAGCTGAACTTTTTAATAAAATATATAAAATGACGAAAATGTATATAACTAAAAGCTTGTATGCATGTTTTTTTTAATTGTAAAATGGGCATTTGTGTCATTTTCTCATTAAAAACTTGTAGCTAGTAGGAGTTTTTTTCTTAAGCGCTAGTACTAATAGCGTTTCAATATTTTGTTTTTTCTCTTAATCTAAAAGCTTCAAGCCCCTTCAACATAACAAGGTTTTTTTTATTGAGTACAAGCTATTTGTTAAAAGCTTGAAGCTAGAAGCTCCTTAAAGCTCATTGCCAAACATACCCCATGTGTAGTGGGGCGTGAAGATAAAGCTCCTCCCTTGGGCGTTATGCGACACGTCGCATATGGGGCTTGAAATTCAAAAGTGGCATTTGGGGCGTTATGCAACACGTGGTATAATGCCACATTCAATCATATTACCCAATAACTAATTAATTCTTGTAATCTAAACTAAATATAAATAACATGATATTTTATTGGTTAAGGTTTAAAGGAAAGAAGATTGGTAAGAGTGAATGCGGGGGGGGGGGTTGGCGTTTTAATGGTCACGCCAGGGAGGACTTTTGATCAATTCACGCCCACAGGGGCGACGCTGGGGCTTGAAAGGGAGTTTTCGAGGGCATTTCAAACCCACATTCTAGTAAACTTTGTCATTATACCTTTACTCAGGAGTGAAAGTTGAGGGTTGTTTTTGCTTAGAACTTAATGTTGTGGGTCCTTTTTTGCATAGTCTTATATGGTTATGAGCTTATTATGATGTTGAGTGATGGACATGTCAATATGTCACGATCTCTTTTCCCCGTACAAACTGCATTTTTGGTTAGATAAATATTTTGTTTGATAACCAAATTTAAGAGAAAACTCTAAAATGAATATTGCAATCTAGATTTAACATACCCTTGTAGCAATGTTAGAACATTTAAAAAAATAGCTCTTTCTAATAGTCCCATGCATGTTATGTAACCAATGTGTTATGTATCCATTTTACAAAACGATTGAGTAAATTACAGAAAGAAAGACAAATTTGTCCTCACATTGATCAATTCAGTCAGATTTAACCATGAAAATAAACTGAGTTAGGGGCAAACAGAGGCGGGGCCAGGATTTCAAGATAAGGGGGGCTTAGATTATTTAAACTAGTACTCATTAAAAAAAAATCGAAAAACATAATAAACTATTATTACTAGTGGAGAGTGAAGTGAACCTTACTGGGGGCTTGATACAAAAAAAGAAAAAAGAAGAAGGATATAGTGGAGAGTGGAGTGGACCTTAAGTGGGGCTTGATACAATTTTATTGAACATGTACCATAAAAACTTAATTAAATTTGGGCCATTGGGGGAGGCTGGACACCCCTTGGTCCCTCCCCTCCCTCCGCCACTGGGGGCAAACGACATAGCGTGCAATGATTTTCCAACACAAAGTACAATTTTTGTAATTTATGTTTTTAAAAAACATGATTTGCAATTCGCTATAAACATAAACGACGATTTATGTAATTTACTCAACTATTTAAATCATGTTGAACATGAATCTACTATTATGTATTGACATTTTCGTGTATCATCATATAATGCTACCTTTTTGCCGACAAATTCAAATAAAATGTGAAAAATGCATCGTACACTCTCTATACATTTTCACCAATATGCTATTAATATTCAATATTTAATACATGAAGTTTAGGCACATCTATAAATCAATTTCATAACTATTTAATAATACACCCATAGATGTCGCTATGAATTAACGGTTATTGATAATGTATTCAAGCATGAAGAAGTTCTTTATTAGATGACCAAACGGGTGGTCTGTGATCACTGTTCCGTCATGGTCGTGACCATCGCGAACACCGCTTCGGTGGAAACGTAATAGGCTGTGACGGTCACACTCGCGACACCCATCCCACTCGCCAACGATCATTACCCATTTCAAGAAAAAAAGAAAAAGAAATTGCTTATATATACATATAACATGTTCATCATTTTCACCATTTCAAATCTTCTCCTACCACATTCAAACAATTTCAAATTCTTCTCCTACAACGTCAACACAATGGTGCTTTGGTTGGAAGAGGAAGAACTTGCATTAATCACCGCGTACAACAACATACACGAAGACCCTGCATCAACGAGTCGGGGTGGTCGGAGTCGGGCTCCACAATGGGCTAAAGTTTTAGCCGAGTTTGGTGTTAGTCGAGGTAACACAACGCAGTTGTGATTTAATCTCCCACAAGTATAATGACCTCAAATCGAAGTGTAAAACCTTCGAACAAATTTTAAGAAAAAAAATCACGAATGATTTCCGCAAAGACCCCGATACAAAAGAAGACGCGTTCATAGCCCTTGCTCAAGTCGAGTTTGTTTCCGAGGTCGGCCAAGATTTTCTACATGTAATGTTTTTATATTATTTTTTGTCTTTATTTTATGTAATGTTTTTATTCTATGTCTATGTGTTTTTATGTTTTTGTCTTTTTTTTTAAGTTCTATTGTATTTTTTTTTTAATTTATAAAATGTTTGTTTTAGTTTATTTAAATTTTGAAAAGAAAAAAAGAGTTTATGATGGGTGTGATGACCATCCTATGTAAATTTTGAAGAAATGTGATAAAATGAGGTGATACATGAAGACTGATTAGTGATAGTGTGATATTGTGATGTCCACACTCACATGTTAATGACAAATGGTGGAAAATGACAGGCCGTGTGTATGGTTCGACGCCCATTTGAAAGGATCAAGTTTCATTGCCATTTTTGGAAGGATTTAAAGTTGTGTTTATGATGTTTAGACACCTCCAAACGCCTTTACAATACATTGAACAACAATATCCGATTAGCTAAGGACTTAATGGTGGGCAAACATACATTTAAACTCGCTAACAATATATTCCAACAAGCATTCACCATAATTTGTATATGTTCAACTTGTGTAATCACTATATTGGATAACGTCTAGCATTTCAGTGACTAGCAAAATAAAACAATCTTGGTTGCCCTACATGTTTCACCGATTTTTTCTCCAAAAGAAAGACATCTTAATGCAAAGAGATCCAAAGCAATCACTTTACTAGGTCTTTAATTATATCAGTCTATTTTGGCAATGTATGAATTACTCTAAAGAGATTATTTTTGATCTTTTATGACGACTTTCTATGAGTAAAAAAGCGTATTACAAATAATACAAATATTATATTATTTGTTAACATTAGTACCTAAATTGACAAGATGAAAATGATTACAATGTTTTAGTATATTTAAGTTCCTTAAAAAAAGACTAGGATATGCTCGATCTTTTTAAAAATACTACCAAAGTACGTGAGACCCCACTATTTTCTGCCAAGCGTGCTAAAAATATGCGTACAAAGTGTACCAACCAAGTCATGCTATGACCTTTTAATAAGTTGATAGCTTTGTACAATACCGCCCACATGATTCATACTCTTGTATTGTAGAGCCGGCTCAACCTTTTTATAGACTTAAAGCAAATACTAAAATAGGGTCTTTTCTAAAACTAAAAACAATCATAAAATGTGAAGATAAACAATAATTGCATAAATATAACTAGTAGTATGCTATATACAATAAAAAAGACTTATTAAGCTAAAGTTTGTCATCATGATTACAAACATATACCTTATATATAAAAAAACTCTTTTAAAATTTGAGGGCTTATTGTATTGGGGCCTAAAGCGATAGCTTTAAAATACTCTCCTTTAAGCCGACCCTGTTGTGTTGTATGGAGTTATGATATGTTTTGATATTGGTAGCGATAAATATCAACAATTTTTATTGATCTCTTCATGTGTTGTGTTTAGTTGAGTTATAAAATTGGTTTCAAATTTGGTTAAACTTCTTGCATTAAATAGTGCTGAATACGCGAAAATTACAGAGACTACACGATGACAATTCACATATGCATTGAACTCATCCATATAACGTATGTTTTATATATCATATGCAACCGTCTGAATTTAAACAGTTGTTTCTTGTAATGGAATGATGATATACATGTAACGTAAAGGGCATACACAAAATTAGTCGCGTAAGGGTATATAGTATCTTAAAAAAAAACAGTTTAGTTTTGCAATTTTTCTCCACATTAGTTAATGTTTATATTATTGATGAGAAAAATATATTTAAAAAAAAGAACATTGGTCTCGTGAATTGATTTCTGCTAAACATGAGACAAAAGATCTTCTTTCTAAAGAGATTCGATTTGGAATTTTTATATGTCCAAGGTTCAATATTGAAAAAAATTTCGAGGTTTTCCCTGACTTTGTCCGTGTCAACAAACAATTCAAAATACCTCGACTTTTTAGAACAGGTCCGAGTCAAATAGCAATGATTTGAAGCACTTCTTTTTACACTATTTCGGAAACCTAAGGACTCAATCGTATGGATATGTAAATGGATATGTAAAATTAGGGGTGTTCAGAATTCGATTCGAATTCGAAAAATTCGAAATTCGATTTAGTTCGATTCGATTACCAAGAATTCGATTCGATTATTAAGAATTCGAATTCGATTCGATTCGAATTCGAGTCCAGTAAATCGAATACGAATTTATGATTTTAAATTCGATTCGATTCGAAATTCGAATAAAAATTGTACATGTATATTTTTTTAAATATATACACACAATACACATTATTATATACACAAGTATACACATTGAAAAAAAAACTTCTAAATTTTGGTCAAACTCTAAGAACCCATAGTGTCTATAACTTTTAGCATAACCATGTTTTATATATTTACCTTATATATCACAAAACTCTATAAAACTATACTCTCTACTATTTTTACTATTCTCGTATTTGACATATTGTTGTTTATCAATTTGTAGATTTGTATTTTATATGTTAAAAATAATGAGTTTGTATTAGTTTTAAAACTAAAAGTAAAACAATTTGTTATTTAAGGTGAATTTGAACTAAATCGAATTTATTCGAATTCGATTCGAATTCGAGTTTCTTATTCGAATCGAATACGAATCGAATAAATTGAATTTTAAACGAATACGAATCGAATACGAATTCAGGTAAAAATATTAAAAATTCGAATAATTCGATTCGAATAATTCGAAAATTCGTTATTCGATTCGTTGAACACCCCTATGTAAAATACAGGATTTCTAATCCTAGCAGGAAAAGGAGGGAAACAATAACTAAGCAACAACTATAATAAGCCTTTTTATTACTGCTCCATATTCTCTTTGATTTTTTTTTTTTTACTTTGATTGATATAGTCAATGAAAAGTGATGCTAAAAAGGCTTTTGTTTGACTCCTTTGGTTTCTACTACACACGTAGTATAACCTCAAAAAATAAAACACACACCCTCGTGTTCTAATATAAACATAAATTTTACTAAAAGTCTCAACAAAAGAAAAAGTTTGAAAATATTCAGAGCCATTTTGGATTTTTGGTGATATACTAGAAAGCATTATAAGGATGAGATATGATGGATGATGTTGCATGGTGGGTCTAAAAAAATAAATGTCAAATGATGGATGTTGTTATATGTTTGGCTATACTTGAAATCAGAAAGCTGAGCCATCTTTTTAACTCAACTATCTTGTTGCTTTGTGGGATGGTTTTGGAATTATAGGGTTTGTTTTTATGCATTTCATATATTTGTTTCTTGTTGGAACCTTCTTTATCTTCAAAGATGCCATCTTTCTTCATCAAATTAATAGGCCTTGTAGATTGCATTACTATGTAGTGAAGATATCAGTTTCTAGGGAACTGAATGAGATCATGAGGCTTGGAAACCCTGAATTAATTAAGTCAACTTATTATATATAAGAGATTAAATATAAACTAATTGGGTTTATCCAAACAAAGAGAAGTTGTTATAGAATGCATAGATATAAAAGTATATTTAAAATTTGTCAAAACACTTAAGTAGACGAGTTTCTAGCTCAAACAACTTCAAATGCTACACTTTAACACTTTAATGATTTGACTTTTTTAAACGAATTATCTAATACCATGCATATAATCACTTTTAAAGTGAATGCAAAAAGGAGGAAAAGATTTGAACTTTTAGATTGAGTATAATGAGCCTCATGGCAAACATGGCATGCATGGCGAGCTCATGTAAAAATAAAAAATAAGAAAAGTTATCGTTATATCTTTCTTTTGAAATTCCTTAATTGAATTTGAATTAAAGATCGAAATATGTGTCACAATTCCGCTTAAAAAATGATAAAAAATACTAGCTAGTGTGAAAAATTCAAACAATAATACAAAGAAATACTCTCAAGATATAGATGAAAATGACAAGGCCTGGTTTTCAAATCTAATTACCAATATGTGATCAAGAATGGGTTTTCAGTTCCACCTGTTATTTTGTAATATGCTTATTTATGGTGTTAAATATAAAGTATGATTTTTCACATAGGATAATCATAGCACATTCATGAGATGAACAATAAAAGGGTTATATTATTTTTACTCAGTAAATATATTCATTAAAATAAGGTGTTTAATGGTTATATTTTTTTTAGTTTATAGTGGTTTAATTGTATATAAAAAAGAAATATATATTAACTCAAAGCTTATAAATAGGGGTTTATGTTTGAGTGAATTTGTTCGTGAACTACTTGAGATTGAGTCGTTAGAAGTTTAATTCTAGTCATAATTAGACGAGCTTAAGCACAAATTAAATCTAGTTTGTTAAACGAGCTTGAGTCTGAGTTTAATATGCCGAACTTGAGTTGACTATGCTCGCATATCTATTGTTATATAAATATTAACTATTATTATTTAATTTAATAAATACATAATAATTAATGTCATTGGGGTTGGTGGTCCAGTGGTAAGGCAAAGCTTTTTAATACACTAAAAGTGTGAGGTCTTGAGTTCAAGTCTCACAAGGAGCAAAAAATTTGCCTTTCAAAAAAAAAAAATTAATACATATTATTATATGTAGCTATGATAAAAATAGTTAACTAATATAAAATACGTTATATATTATAAAAAAATAATCATATGTGTATAATTAAAACAAAATAGATAATTGAGACGAGCTTGGATTCTTTCAAGTTAAATGAGTTGAGTTTAAGCTTGAATAAGCTTGAACTAAGGGGGAGGGGCATCACCCCGAACTTAACTGAACTCCACAAATCCTGCACTGTTACATTACTCTACTGATTCACTACCATGAAACACAAATTTAGACGCAACATTGCCTTTAACTACCCTAAAATGTTTTTGTTTTCTTTTGTTTATTTTATATAATAAATAGTTTATTTAAAATGATATTATATTGTTCATTTATTTTTTATTTAGGTTTAATAAAGTTTTATTATTTCATTTACGTTAAATAACAACCGTGGTATAACAGTCATATGACCGTTTGGTGCATTTAAAGTTACAAAAATTAAAGATATCCTACATCATCTCATAATCATATTTATAATGACACGTTAGACCGAAAAGGAGGAGATTGTGTTGGTGACGGCTTACAAAGATGTCTAAGAATCACGGGGTCAAGGTAGAACTTCATATTGGAATAACGTTTTGCCGGAATTTACATAACTTCTTAGTGAAAATAACCGCACCGTTGATTCTCTTGCTCGAAAGTGCCGGATCTTAATAATAGGCGTGACCGATGGAACAACCTCTTCAAAGTAACCATGGAGGAGTAATCTAGACGAGGATGTGGCAAACGAAGTCACATGAGTCGAGTATACGGCTATGTACTACAATAGTTTTGACCATGTTATGGCATGGAAAATGTTGCGGTCTAGATTAGGTTAATTAGGGGGGACAGGGCGCCTACCGATTCGGTTATGGGTACCCACTACCAACACGGTAACACCGTCGTCACCCATGCTGGTAGTAGTCCCGTGAACCGTTTTGTTTGTTCTTTTTACAGCATGGTAAGCACTAAATTCGATGCAAAGATCCAATCTTTCTTTCTCTCTCTATCTGTTGACTGTCCGTTGACCACCACTACATAGGAAAACCGAAGGATGATGGTAGTTGCTTTTCAGATCCAGAGAAGGTGCTAGCGATGACGTATTTTTGTTTTTTCATACGATGGTGTGGGGAAGAAGACCATGGTGATGTTGTAACTTGCCGACCGATTGAGATGGTGGCTACGCGGTACTCAACCATTGTGTGGCGGTGGAGGTAGAGGTGAAGGTGGTTGTGGTGGTGTGGTGATGATCGCAGAGAAGAGAGGAGAAGTAGAAAACAGCTACTATTATTATTATTATCATTATTATATTATTATTATTATTATTATTATTATTATTGTTGTGGTGGTGTGGTGGTCATTTAATAACAATTATTATTATATTATTATTATTATTATTATTATTATTATTGTTGTTGTTGTTGTTGTTGTTGTTGGGTAAAGAATCAGTGGAGTGCTGCCTCCAAAAAACGGTTTCAGTGAAGTGATGTGACAGTGCAGGATTTATAGAAATCAATGAAGTTGGAAATGTTTAGGGGTAGTTCCCCTCCCCCTTATGTTTTGTAGTTTAATCACGTTTTTTCTAGTTTACTTGTGTGTTTTGTAATTTAATAATGTATTTAGATTAATATTAAAGAGTATTTTTTTTAGTTTAATGTTTATTTTGTAATTTAATTAGTATTTTTTTAACTGTTTGTTGGGGCTTGAGGGGAGGGGGATTTAATTTAAATTGAAAACTTAAAGAAACCATGGTAGTACTGTGGCCAAGCACAAGCACCCGTTAAATGTAACCGGGACCCACTATTTTTGCCACCAACGATGGTGTTGTCGTGAGGGTAATGGGATGCCCATGCCAAAATCGAGTGGCGCCTCGACTCTCTGAAGCCGGCTTGGTCACACCACTAATTTTGGTATTGATATATAACTATTATGTATGTATTCTTACACTTTTTTATTGTAACTTTAAATAAATAATAAAAGTAAAGACATTTTAAACAAATTTATATTTATATTTTGGATATATATAGAATAATGTTTTATTTCAAAATTTTGGCATGTTTATAAATATCACCAAAAAAAAATATGACGATAAAATTCCGGGTAATTCAATTCTTTAGGTTCTGGAATGATTCTTTTAGCTATAAACTGTTTTGCCCTAGTCTACATATTGGTGAAATATCACTTTCTTTTAAATAAATGGAATAATATGTGTAATTAAATACCTTTTGTTTACATTTTAGGGATTCAAAGTTATATTCTTGTACCCATTTCCCACTAAATAGAAAAGAAAAACGTATTTATAAACTTTTGTTTCCCCCACTACACCTCTATTTTAAATTAAACCCTTATGCTGACTCAACTGACATGTGAACCAATTACAAAGAGGGCTTTAAGTTTTTTATGCCTCACTACACATGTTCAAAGAAGTCACTAAATTATGCTAAAGCTTGAAGGGAATAAATAAACTAATGGAAGAAGAAACACTAAAAGTTGTAATATTTAATATATAGATTTATTTTACAATTAATATATAATAAACCTAGCACTAAGGATCCACAAATATGGCTTCGAGCATTGTAATATTCAAAAATTGAAGTATTTAATAAATATATAATTTTATAAGGTTTAATTTGTATACACTTTTACTTAATAAAACTTTTATAAATTACTGTACATATTAACATTTACGGCTCCTTATAATATGTCAAAAACATTTATAACCATATAATACAATTATACGTGATGTTTTGATGTGATACACATATAACACCGTTCTGTAACTCCTACAATTTCGCTCTCTCACCACCTTAATTGTCGCCGATACACTATGCAAAAGTGTTAAAGTGTTATGTTAGTTCTCAATATATTATTGATCCTGAAACGAACATGTCACATATTATAATTAATCATATCATTGTAAAAAATTGTAACAAATACATGAATTTATCATTCATCTATTGCTTAAATTATATGGCATACAGAATGATTAATTAACTAACTGAATAGTCCTGAAGTTTTTAAGCTTTTAACATAAACGTACCATGTTAATTACAAGTACATCATCAAATGTTCGACTATACTCTGTAGTACTATACTTCTGTAATACAATAATTTCAAAAGTGAATTACTAGACTTTTTTTTAACTAAGTTAAAAAGTACAGTATAAGAAATTTTAAAATTAATATTCCTTTCTAAAATATTAAATATACCCACTTATTTTTCAAATTAAAACTAGTTTTATTTGACTTTTTTTTTTCCTCTTATTTTGTTTTTTCTTACCACATTCCTCAGTATTTAACCTTTTCATTTACAAAGTACAATATCACATACACACACACATCTTCTTCATCTTCAACCCCCCCCCCCCCCCCCCCCCCCTCTCTCTCTCTCTCTCTAGAAATGGAGAACAACAACAACACCTTTAAACTTCGACTCTCTAAACTATTCCAATCATCACTCAACTCTTGCCGGACTAATCACATCTCCGACGTCGTTGACCACCCTTTTTTCTTCCCTGAAAACCATCACCACCGTCAACTTATCGAACTTTTCTCTCCTAAACCTAAACCTAAACCTAAACCTAAACCTCTAAAACCATTAATATCATGCAACAAACCAAAACCATCCAAGAAAAAGAAACCCCATCACCGAAAACCAACCAAACTCCACGACTTCTCATCCATTACAGACAACTACTACTACGACTGCTGCAGCAGTGATGAAGACGACACTCTTGACGACGAAGATGAAGCCACTTTGTTCTCTTCACGATCGTTCTCCTCAGACTCATCATTATCGTTTAAGAAAAGCAAAGCACGTAGGAGAAAGAGTAAGAAAGCTAGTGGTGTAACTGGATGTAAGGATAGGAAAGCAACTGATGTGATACCGATTAAAGGTGTAGGGAAGTTAGTGAAAGATAGTGTTGCTGTTGTGAAGAAATCTAGTGACCCACATGAGGATTTTAGGGTATCTATGTTGGAGATGATTGTTGAACGACAGATTATTGGTGTGCAAGATCTTGAGGATCTGTTGGAGTGTTTTTTAACCTTGAATTCTGAAGAACATCATGGGATTATCTGTGAAGTGTTTACAGAGATTTGGGAGACTTTGTTTTCTGACTGGCTTTAGTTAATGTTTTATGACTTTGTTTTATTGTTTATGTGTTTGGTTTGGTGTTTTTTAGGTTTAGTTTTAGTTTTAGTTTGGTTAATTATTGTTATCCTAATTAAAGATATTATTTAACTTGTTTAGTGATCATTTTCGGTTTGTTTTGTTTGTTTTCTCAAAAGGAAATGTTGAGTCATGCGTAGCTTTGTTGTCGTCCGGACCACCTCTGACCCGACATATTTGTTTGGATTTGGAGTGATCCGGACGAGGGGTTAACATGTGACTTAAAGGGTTTGTTTTTAAATTTAAATTTTATGTTTATTTTGTGACCATAAGATGTTTTTGTCATAAATAAAAATAGTTTAACATGTATGTATAAAATGATATTTGAATACATACTTTTCCCCCACAATGTTATGACGTTTACAAGTTTTCCGTGATTATGGACTTTGGGAATTACTCTGTCCAAAAAAGAATAGCTTAAAAAGAAAATAAAAGTACTTTTTCGAAAAACCAAAAAGTAGCTTTTTATTTAATTTTCTTTTTAGATGGTTGACAATTGGTGAAGTAAAATGTACTTTCTATTGTAGTTCCCACGCCACACACATAATTTGTATAAAAGTATATATCGAATATTAGGATAAATAACTTAAAATGGGACATGTTTTTGTTTTATAAATCATAATAATCGAGGTTTGTATTATAATAATGCATACGAGTTTGTTCACTACACTAATTCTGATAACATATGGAAGACGAGTTAATTTGCACACGACTTGTTTGCTTGTGACGCATGATGATCTTATAAAACAATTGTAACGAACATGTTTTACACATTTTCATCTTTCCCTCCTACATTTTTTAAAATCGTATGAACTTTCGCGTGTTATCTTTTCCTATCAAAATCATTAATCGCGTTCAAACTATTTTTTTTTTAAGAAGTCGACATAATTAAGCATGTTTATGTAGAAAACTAATGACCCTTTCCTCATAGATCTTAAATGTAGCATCTTTTCCTGTTAGATTTGGTAAAATAAGCAAATTACTTTCACATGAATTTAATCAATCTGTGTAGTGTTGGCATCACCCTTATGGACAAATTTTACCAAATTTTATTAATTTAGAGATCACGATTTTCATTATATTAAATTAATAAAAGCGATGCATTAGGTAAAGGACATCTCGAATTAATTTATTTTCTTAAAAATATATATATAATTATTTGTTTGCTTTATATACATGACAAATGAGTCTATTGGAACAAAACACATGCACATAGAGTCAGTATATATCAAAACCCAACATCGAGCAGAGCCTTTTTTTGCACTTGAAAATTTGATAAAAGAAAACGACGATAATTTAATTTTATATTAAGTTCGTTTCTTTTTTTCCTATTTTTTCAAGAAATATTATTGAATCTGTAAAAACAGATCTGTTTATATTTTATTTACAAAAAATAGAGGAGATTATATACGAGTGTGTCACACATGTGATGTGTGCAATTAAAATGGTCGAAACCTGCAATAACCTATGTCTTTAAATAATTTTCGTACAAATGTACAATGAATGAAGCAGGGGTCTATTAAGATAATATTATGTCAATTCATTTAGTTAAGGGGACGGGGCGTCATCAGAAATGGTCACGGACACCCCACTATCAGGACGGTAACACCGTCGTCACCAGTACTAGTAGGGGTCCTGTGAACCGTTTCTAGGTTCTTTCTAACGGGCGAGTAAAGTGTATTTTTTTTTATTTTGATTTAAAATAATATTTTAACCGTTTGTTTATTGTTTTATTGATGTTTACCGTTTGTTTTAACATTGTCATTTTAACCGTTGTTTTAATATTGTATAAATTTAATTAAAGCATAAAACATAAAAAGAAGCTAATATAAAAACATAATTTCATTAATATTTAAAAATAAAATAAAAATACATTAAAACAAAGAAAAATAAACTTAAGGTAGGTGCAACAATTGTCATGCCTCGACATGGTCGAAATGTTGTCGTATCGAACCTCATGGTCCACATGAGTGAACTCGATACCCAACTTGTGATCGAGGTCCGGATCCTCCCTCATCATGCGCTCATAGAGGGTGGTCCACCTCTCACACTTAATGTTGAGATCGGGCGATCGGCCCACTTCAGCTGGATGTTTGCGAGGGTCCTGTCGTTGGTGCCAACATGTTGGTTGAAGTCGCTAAACACGCGGGCCCAGAACCCCTCTGGGGGGTAAGCCGAGCCCGAGGCCCTCGAGAGTTGTTGTATAGCCTGGTCGTTTGTGGCGTCTTTTTAGCACACCACTAACGTCATCTCTAGTTCCTCAGTCCAAGGATTCATCTTTGTGAATGTTTTTTTTAGACCGTGGTAAAGTGTTAGTTTTAACCCCACGGTTTGATCTATTTATATACAAAATTTGGAACAGTTGAACTGTCAAAATTAAATTTTACTAACCATTTTATAGATGAATTCAATTCAATCTACGGTTTTCAAGAATTCACAATTTATATATATATACAATTTTATCACAAATCATTTAACTATACACAAACAAATCACCACAATGTCGTCTCCTCCCTCCGAAGACTCGTTTACCGATTTTTATCAAAGGTTTTTTCACAACGACGACGTGGAAGAGGAAGAAGTGATTACGAGGGCGGTTACGCTAGCGGTGAACGCCATGCAACATGTAAATAATCCTCCCCCACGGGAGAAATTGACTAGGGAATATATAGCGAGACCGTGTATCCGCCAATGAGCGTTTAATGAATGATTATTTCAATACTGATGTGGTTTACGGCCTTCGTATGTTTAGGCGATGATTTCAGATGAGTAAAGGGTTATTTTTGAGCATTACCGAAGATTTAGAGTCAACCTATGACTACTTTAAGCAAAAACCCGACGGTATAGGGTGTTTAGGATTCACCCCAATTCAAAAGGTTACTTTCGTGTTAAGTGTACTCGCCTATAGGAACACATACGATATCAATGACGAGTATTTGAAAATGGCGGAGAAAACCACACGTGACGTGACACCTGACAAACTCAGGTTAATACTTTTTACAAACATACAAGTCTACCTTAGCAAAACATTTATTTAACGTACTTAACTTGGTTAGTTGAGTCGGTTCGATGATTCGGGGAATCATCGGGAGTCGGTTTACACTCATGAAATGTCCATAGTTTAATGATTCGAGGAATCATTGGGGAAAAACACATACACACACATGAGTCTTGGGTCCCGTTGTTGGTGAAATTACATAGCTGGAATGATTTATCAAGTATTATATGTGCTATGGATGATTGAAAACTCGTGAATGCATGTTTATGTGATTAAGTACGATAACATATGTTAAAATGACAAGATTGTGAGTCGAATGATCAAATAGGAATTATTGGTTTTCATTCGTACCATCGAAGGCACGAATGAAAAACAAGAACTCCCATTCGTGCCATGAAAGGCACGAATAAAAGAAAATAATTTTCATTCGTACCCAAGAGTGTACGAATGAGAACAGGGTATATATATGTCACTTTGCCTCATTTTCATCATTTTACAACCCTAACTCGCCTCCAAGTGTTCTCTCTCAAACCCAGACTATAGAAACGAGTTTTGCCCTTATTTCTTAGATTCTAAAGCCAAAACACGTTTTATATCAACTTCAAGTGAAGATTCAAGGTGCGTTCACAATCTAAACCCTTTTAACCCATTTTATAATGTTTTTGATAAACCCTAAGTGTTCAGATCTGAAAACAACATATTTTCACAAATAAAAACTCATCTAACATCTTTCTACACTAAAGCTATACTTAAACAAATGATTTACTTATGAAAACTCACGTGTTAATGATGTTGGTGAATATCTTATGTGTTTTGTGTTAATAAAATGATGTGTAGATGTTGTATAAATGATTTGGGACTAATTTGGAACATGATTCATAGGTATGTAGTTGATTAATTGATGTTTAATGGATTTCCACCTTTTGGGGGGTTTTATGTTAGATCTAGGGTTTGTTCATGAATATGATGATGATAGTATGATTAGGGATTCATTAATAAATGTAAATCTGTGCTTATTGATCTGAACATGATGTTATTTCAATAGTTTCCATTTTGAGTAAAGTTTTCATGCAATTAATGTGACATCTCCATAATTTGCTATTTTGGGTAAGGTTGTGATTTGGAATGTAAATTGGATGAATTAATGTATGAAATAGGTGTATTTACACGTGGATAGGATAGATAAGGTTGACTGCTGTGATTTGTAGCTTTTCGTGGAGTTTTCGATCAGATTTGAGGGGTTTTTGTTCGTCAAAACAGTTCAGCAGACTTTCAGGTCGAATGAGTTTTTCATTTGCTATCAAGGGTACGAATGAAAGGAAATTGTTTTCATTCGACCCATCAAAGGGTACGAATGAAAATATGAGCATTTGACATAAACTAAGTGTTTTATGTGCATTGCTTGTATGTAAACTGTATATGCTTGATCAAGTGATGTAACGGGTCACCAACGGGACGTCGAGTCTGTCTTGGGTGTTCGGGTCAACATTAAAACACGTTTTCAAAACATACATAGTCATGGTCTGGACAATCGGGGACTAGTTAACCTATGGTTATTAGTCTGGTTACTTATACACATTTTATGATAGGTCATCGGTATTAAGGACTATCATTGCATTATCGGTTTATCTTTTTAAGAAGAACGCAACTTAAGGTGAGTTTCACGACCCCATTTTCACACACTTTCTCATAGGGGAGAAACATACTACGTATTTTGAATTCGTAAAGATCATGTTATACTATTGTTATCTTTTGTTTACTATACGAGTCATCCAAGTCCCAGGGAAACCATGAATATGTGGGGATTCATAACGGGGAAAATATATGTGGATAGATCTATTGGGTCTGACAAACCCCACCCGGGTCGACTGAAGGTTGGACGGGTGCATATTGTTTTGGACTACAGGCTCTACCATGGATGACGGTAGTTCACTGGGTAGTTACATATGGAGCATCTTGTCAGTAATGGTTTCCAATCATAGTAGTAACATACATAACGTCTAGCTAACGTTCGCATAACATAATAGTAACGAGATTGATCTTTCAAAACTTATGAAACATTTTTATAAACTTTGTGAACTCGCCAGCATAGTATGTTGACATTTTTAGCATTTTTCTCAGGTTGCTAAGGTAGCAGGAATTGGATATGCACACGGGGTCTCACGGCATCTAGGTTGATCATGCATCATGTTAAACTTTTAAACGTTGGCTTTTATTTTTATTTGAGGATTGTAAACTATTATGCTTCTGCTGTATTTGTGGTTGATACTTTTGAATTGCATGGGTTGGTTACGTTATTTTATTCATATAGTTGTCGTTTATTGTGATCGTTGACTTGCATTTTGGTGTGTCACGTGTCTCGCGGTAAAACCCAGCAAGTGGAATTTGAGGGTGTGACACACGATGACTTTGAATATTTCGCCTAGGGTATATTTAAAATTTTATAAATAATTATAATTAGTAATTACATTTTTTATATATATTTTTTAATTTTTTAGGTATATGCCAATGAGCGATTTGCTCGAGTGAAAACAACAAAGACGAAGAAGAACAAGAACAAGAACAAGAAAACGACGACGAGTAGTTGTATTTTTTTTATTATTTGTATTTCTTTTTATTTAATGAAATATTATTTGTTATTTAAATAAAAAACAATAATTAAGCAATGATTACCCGATTATTCATAAAACCTCATAAAGCCGTTTCTCACTACACACCTATTTTCCCATAAAGCCCCATGAAACCCCTTCAATATCTATATACCTAATAAACGAAAGTCCATGAGGACACTTGGCATTCCCATGTTGCTCCTCAATTGTGTAACCAATCAAATAATGCCAAGTGTCTTATTGTGGGATTTTATAAAATTTTCGTTTTTTCTAAAAATCAAAATTCATTAATTATATTAAATTAGGTAATTATATTAAATTAGGTAATTCATTATGATTTGGTCAAAGCTTCTCATTGAATTAATTAACTTACCTAAAACAATTTAAACTCAAAATTCATTTGCCTGCCCATTATTTTCCTTTCAACAACACACACATACACATAAAACTAGAGGATGATCGGCGGCCATGGTCTCCGACCAGCGGCGGTGGAAGGCGGAGCAGGGAGGAAGAGCATGAGATTGAGGCTTACATAGTGGTGATACTGGTGGGTCGATCACACCTTCAAAATAAGGCATTGTTTCCAAAATTGTTCTACTTTTTCTTTCTGTCTAGCAATGTTTTTTTTCCTCCATATCTTATTTAAATTTGACCACATTTTGTAACCATCGGTTTTTTTGAACGGCCTTTGTAACCGTCGATTTTTTTTGTAATAAGGTTTTATTTTGTAACCATCGATTTTTTTTTATATATTTTTTTTTAACATCCGCTTTATATTTTTACTTTATTTGTATTGTTGTTTTATTTTCTGCTTTTTTCGATTATACAGTAGGTTTTATGTTCTAAAATACACATATTATTTTCGATTCTGTTTGTTGTTGTTTTTTTATCGGCTTCTTTTTTAATTTGTAAAGTTTCTATGTAACAATTGTGGCCGATTTTCGTTTATTAAAATTTTAAAAAAAAAAATATTTGAAGATACTGACAAAAATCGGTTTGCTCTTTATAGGTAGTCATGGATATTAGGTTCTCTCACATGGTGTACAACGGTGCAGTTCTACAACCAGTTAATTATTGTCAACTCTGTGACGTCCAATGTTTGGATGATGCCCAATATGCACAACATGTTAACGGCAAAAAACATCAAGCCAAGGTATTACGTTTAATATATATATATATATATATATATATATATATATATTAAACGTAAAAATAAATGCCTTATTTGTGTATTCATTTTTTTTATAATAATGATCCATATATTACGTTTAATATATATATATATATATATATATATATATATATAAGTTTTATATATATATATTTATTTAACGTACAAATAGGTATTTTATAATATTAATCCATATATTACGTTTAATACACATATATATATATATAAGTTTTATATATATATATATATTTATTATACGTAAAAATATATGCCTTATTTGTGTATTCATTTTTTTTTAGGTTGCACACGCTCATGGCGATGATGTATTCTATTGTGGTATATGTCAAGTCAGGTGTACCAGTCAAACGAACTTAAATGCTCATCTTGATGGAAAAAAACATAACAAGGCTTTGCAGAACATTGGGTTTATTAATATTGTTTGATGATTAATTTTTTTTAAGTCATATTTTATGTTTTATTTCCGAATTTTGTATTTTTAGTACTCTGGTATTTTGTTTCACATTGTCGGTGCTATTTTTTTTCTTAATAATCTTATCATTTGGTAAGTGTTAAATCGTTCCCAATAAGTGTATTCAACAAAATATGACTAATATTTAATTATATTCCGTTTTTACATACAAATTTTTTAAAAAAACGCTTTTAATTTACTTATACTGGATGCTGATGGGAAGTGATGACTAAAACAAAAAATGTTGTTTCTAAGGAAATTTTCAGCGATATTTGAATAAATGTGTATTCGTTGCTTTTAAATCTTAATAAAATATTTCTGCTACATTTTTTATATGTTTTACCCCTCAAAATAATTGTACGTTGGTGAACCGCGTGTAACGCGGGCAATTATCTAGTTTTATAATATTTTATTCCCAATAAAGGCTTATGGAACCCCTCACTACACATACACCAATACGCATAACAATTATGCTTCTAACGTAGTGCATTCAATCAAACAAAGAGTGGAGTTTTGTTATGATACGAGATTTATGGCATGTTTTATTATGTTAATTAATATGTTGTTCATCTCTATTGAAATTTGTTTGACTTTATTACCTCGTTTCAATGTCATTGATTATTTGTAGTTAGCTAGCCTAACTTAATTTCATTGAAAATAAACTATGGCGGGGCATATAATTATTTGATTGGTGATGGATGTTTATGTTCAAGAATTGATTACATGAGTTGATGAAAGATCCTTCACGGGTAGCTCAGTTGGTGAATGGACTAGGGATCTCTCTTGGACCAGGGATCTCTCTTGGAGGTCTCAGATTCGATTCCCACGAAGGACATAATGAGAAATGATGGATGACTCATGGCCTATGGTCATGAGTTCGAGTCCTGATCTCGCCAGGTTTTACCGGTTCACTACTGTCGTGCCTTCGGGCGGGTATGTGGGTCGGGTTTTCCCTGGAAGCGGGTTGTCGGGCGGGCTAGAGGCTTCGTGCGTTCGGGGTGGGCCGGGCTGTGCCTCTGTCTTTGCCATTGGGAGGCCGCGTACGAAGTACCCGACGTTGTTTAGTTGGTCGTTCAAAAAAAATAAAACTATGAGTTGATGAAAGAGTTGCACTATAAAATTGGTAACCAAGTGTCTCATTATCTTATATCATTTACTTGAAGGCTTTGTAGTTAGAAAATTTCCTAAATACATTATTGAATCGTGTATGATCCAATATCAGTTTTGTATGGGTAAATCATCAAAAATGAGCATATTAGATCAATCTTTATATCAAAATAAGCATTGACTTTATTCATTTTAAAAATAATAAACTCAAAACCCACGGGCAAAGAAGACACAAACAAGTATACGTAGTTCCACGTCTTACCCAATTAGTAGTCCACGTCTTACCCAATAACCAATTGAATAATCACACGTGTAAAGTGTGAGTATTGTTTTAGCCAGCGAGATAAAACAACCTACATCATGTTTGTCGGCACCGTAAAAGAGGGAGGCTAAATTATAGTTAGTGGTAGGGCTGGTCACAAGTTGAGCCGAGTCAAACTGAGCGGATCTTTGCTTCTGATTGGCTTATTTAAAAACCAAATCGAGCCGATCGGCTCGTTTACAGCCGAGCCGGAAACTGAGCGAGCATTTTTCGAGCGCACATTTTTTCGAGCGAGCGACGAGTGTTTTTAAACAACCATAAATTTGGGATGTTTCCTTTAATATTCTCGCTGCCTGATTGGGCTTCGACCGTCTAAGAATGAGGCTCAAGTTGAGGTCAGTGAGGCGATAGTCATACTACAGAGAACGATTGTCGTGTTGTGGCGTAGGCTGATAGCGGGAGACGATTGATGGTGGACAACTAATGGGAATAGGAAGTCAAGCTTGTCTTTTCACGACTTATAGTTTTACAATGAAACTTAGTGTTAAGCTATCATCGGGTTGACTGAGCCAATTAACTATAAATATAATTCTATATGTATATATTGAGCCAAACCTAATAGAGTAACGTGTATAAAACTATAAATATAATTGTAATTAATATATATATATATATAATTATATATATAATAAATTAATAAAAAAATATATCGAGCCGAGCGGACCTCTGATCGTGCTTGGCTCGTTTACAAACTGAACCAAGCCGCTCGGCTCGTTTACATTCGAGCGGAAAATCAAACGAGCAATTTCCAAGTAAATTCCAAGCGAGCGCCGAGCGTTTTGAACAGCCTTAGTCAGTGGGCTAAAGGAGCCGGCTCTTTCTTAGCCAATACATAAAACGAAAGGTCCATCAATCAAATAGTTACACGTATAAAGTACCAGTACCATTTTAGTTGACATTTGGATGTTACTTATTTGATTTGTAGGTTTTGACTTATTAATTTACAAAAGGAGAAAATCAACGCCTAAATTGATTAAAAGGCTGGCCAACATGCTTATTTTCATGATTTTCCTTAAAAGTGTTTGCTCTCAAAACCAATCTAAGACAATGAATTGGGTTGCTTGGGATGGTGTAATTGCGCCTTGTGATGGGGTGGACTTGGGTTCGGGTCACTTAGGGATAATAACTTGTCATTACTTGCGAAGTGGTGTTGGAGATTTCGGACAGAACCGGATGGGCTTTAGCGAAAAGTGATTTGGTCCATACATCATTCTTCAAGGGCGTGGAATCCGATCCCTTGTAAATTGACGATTCCGGGTCCATGGAAAGCTATCGCTGGGGCTGTTGACAGATTAAAATCAGTGGGTGTCGATGTTGGAATGCTCACGAAAGGTATAGTTGGCAACGGCAATACACTTCGGTTTTTGGTGTGGTCTGGTTTCGGACCATTGGCAGCAGCTTTTTCGAGTCTGTTTATAGCTGCTGGGAATAAGTTTGCTGTCATCGTTGAACGGGTTTCTAATAAATAGGGATGGCAATGGGTCGGGTTTGGGACGGGTTTAGGTAATCCCAACTCCATACCCGATTAGGTATGCTTGTCCCAAATCCGGCCCAAAACCCGTCGGGTAATTACCCATCGGGTATCGGGTAAACCCATTAATTTTTAAAACTTACCTATTGAGTATATCCGACCAAAGACCCGACGAGTAACTATTAGGTAACTATTAACCAATAACATTTACCATTATTAAATATATGTAAATGATTACAATGTATAAATAAAAAATACTTAAATCTTATAAAAACACTCAAAGACATAGATAACAAATAGTATACACTAATTTTTTTGTAATTTTTAGTACAAGATGACAAACTAGATGGACAATTTGATATATTATGCATACATATTTAAAAACATATACTAGACATTATGTTGGGTATCTAATCGGGTAAACGAGTATACTTTATCGGGTAATCGGGTCGGGTAAACGGGTATATCATCAAATCCCAAACCCGTCCCAAACCCGCGAAAAAAATAAAAACTAATCCCATACCCGGACCCATACCCGATTACCCGACCCCAAACCAGTCCCAAATGTATCGGGTTTCAGGTTTACCCATCGGGTTTGGGTTTGATTGCTATCCCTACTAATAAAGGGTTGGGTTGGGTGTGGGACTGGAGGAATGGGGAGCTGAACACGTTCGAACTATCGAAACTGGATCGTTTTGGGACTGCACTGCAGCTGCCTGCCCTTGCAGATTCTGCAGACAGGTGGATATGGTCTGGTCATGGGCTGGGATTTTTTTCGGTAAAGGGTATCGAAGAGTTGCTGCAGATCCAGAATCCAGGCGTGGTAACATGGTTCTTTAAGCGAAACAATCGAGTTCCACAGAAAGTTGAATTGGGTCTTAATAGGCTCCCTACAAAAGAGGCGTTGGGTAGGCGAAACATCAATGTGGGCTCGGGACTTTGTCCTATATGTGGAGACGCAACTGAAACAGGGGATCATTTGTTTACTTCTTGTGCGTTCGCGAATTCGGTTTGGCAATTAATATCTCAGTGGTGCAAAGTGGGTGGATTATATGTGTTTGATGTCCGGGTTATTTTGTCACTACACAATTATACGGCTGGGTCAATGAAGATGAAAAGGATCTTTTATACGGTGTGTTTGACGACTATGTGGTGCCTTTGGGCCTGCAGGAACGATTCAGTTTTTAAACATGTTCAGCCTTCTTTACACAAGGTCATCGGGGATATAAAAACACTTAGCTTTATTTGGGTTAAGGCGAGAGCAAAACTCAATGGTTTGGATTGGGAGAAATGGCGCAGATTCAATTTATCGCATATAGTTTAGTTTGTCTTGTTTGTATTGATGTATATGGGTGATCATTGATGTTAGTTTATGTTGTATGCCAAGCGATTTTGCTAGTTTCTCGCTAGCTTGGTGTTTAATAAAATTTATTGGCCGTTAAAAAAAAGGTCAAGAACAACTATGTGTTTTCTTTATTGAAAATTGTACCATTTTTAGACCAAAGACTATCCTTTGACAGCTGATGAACCATTAGACTAAATGGAGTGGTTTTGGGGAGAGCTCTCGGGGTGATGACATGGACAAGTCCCCCAAGGGGAACACCGCCCCCTCTCCCCATCAATTTTCGGTGACTTGGGGGTTTCTTCCCCCAAGGGGAACACTGCCTCCTGTTTTTTGGCGCAGTGGTATAAATTTGCGATTTTCATAGGTAAATTGAAACCGGGTTGAGTTCGGCCCCACCGATTTGCCACTACCGATCAAAAAAAATTGAGTCCGGCCCCCACCGATTCCGAAACCAAGCTTCGCCACTGAGGGGCGGTGACACAATTTATTGTCCGTCTACCTGCCATCTTAATGTAAATTGTCCTTTATGAAATGAAATTTGCAAGTTCCAGTGAATATATATATATATATATATATATATATATATATATATATATATAATAGCTAACTATTCATTATTATTTTTGTCAATATTTATCTTTACAAATACAAATTATATATGTAAAATATTAGTTTAATATATATAATAATATTGGTTTTTTTTTATCGGCGAACAACTGTGTGGCAACCACCCTTGCGGGGCGCCGTGCCCAAGAATCGACTACTCGACATCCAGCAGCCCCCGCCTTCTCCCGAAATAATATTGGTTTTATAGAGAGGAATTTTAAAACATATTTTAATAATATAAACGAGACACCATCTTAATTTAATGATCCAGGTGAGGTTAAGAATATTAAAATGTCACATTTAAGACATATAAAAATATAGATTACTGTTATACATTTATTTATATCTAATAAAATCCCTCTTTATGTGGTTGAATAATAAAATAATATATTCATAGTTAAGACTTAAGAAGTAGTTTCAGTTAATAATATGGTAGTGAAAGTGAGGTATCACGAGATAAACAGTGGTACCTAAATACATAAAATTAAAAATAAATTATGAATAGTCTCTATAATTCATGTGGAGCCAAGCCCATGAAAATGATACGTACTCTATAATTTGTTTTTATATTTTATAAAAACATAATTTCCATATAAGTGGAAAAAGATAGAATGTCTGCAAAAAAATGGCAGTGTGTTTGTATACACTGAAACAGGATATTACTGGAAGAATCTATAAATACTGCTAATTCTTAATTGGATGGCTTGGATTTTGGGAACCGGGTCATCAAATGGCCCGTTTACATATTTTCAAAATCTTTTTTTTTCTTCTTTTTTTTTTTCTCAAATGACCCGTACGCATTTTATTTGTAAAGATTTTAAAGTGACAAACAAGTCGAATTAATCAAATCATAACAGTAACAAGTGGTAATGAAACTGTAATAAAAGTTCTAGGCCAAGACCAATAGATAAAAATGAAACTAGTTATATAAAAAACTACAAATATAACAATTATTATATATGTATTTAAAAGAGAACATTCATTTTTTTTACAATGGGCTTTATACTTTTCATTTCCCGATAAAAACCAAGTTACATCTGAATAAGGGGTAAGTGAGAAACAAGCTGCGCCGCTATCCCTTTTTGAATCGCAAAACATATTCTACTAAATACAAACCCTTGGTTCATCGGGTTTTGCGAGTCACTGTGGACCACCTTCGGCACCCGCTCCAAAAAACGAACTGCCTCAGGGGCTAGGGACCCAAAAGTGTAGAAGGCGAATGGAATAAACACATGCTAATTCTCTAAACATGTTGCCTCGTGCTTAGCAACCTTCCTAGCTTCCGCCTTCAAAAGCGTCTGTCTCAGAACGAATCCACTCTCTCTCAGCCCCACCAGTGGGGACACATATTTAAAATAACTAAATATTTGATAAATAGTTCGAATGGAGTTTTAAGTTTGAAAATTTTGCAACAAGATGAGCTCGAAACGAGTCAAGTCCAAGCTTAGGCAACTCCTGACTCATATCGACTCATTTAACAAGTACATTAAACGAACTTTCAATTTAAGACATACGTAAAGTTTCAATTTTGACAGCATTCATTGATCAATTTAAGAAAATGTTGGGAGTTTGTAACTTTAAAATATAAAGTAATGAAAACTGGTTATCCAACATATAACATATTTCGCTAGATAAGGTGCATAAATATATATATTTTTAATAATTATAAACCAAAAATCTTGTTTTAATAAAGAAAAGAAATGTTTTCTTAAAACCATAGACAAGTTTAGAATCGACATTAATTTAATTTGTAATTTATAAATTGACATTTTGACTAATCGCATGAAATTCCGATGCTGTATTGGGCCCATTCTTTAGCCCATATTACTAATGAGTTGTATTTATCTTGTCTCACTTTATTGTTTTGCAAAGCATTAGTTGAACTTGAATTGCATCAATAAATTTTTTATCTATTGGACAAAAACTTGAATAAAAAAGATCGTAAATGTCCAGACGAACTGATGGAAGTCATCTCTCGGCCCATTTTTAGACCGGGCCCATATATAACAGACTCGGAACATTTTTATTGTAATTTTATATTTCTAATATCTATATTCCCACCTATCCGAATGTAAATGAGTTAATGGCCAAAATCGTTCTTGATGTTTAACAGTTTTGCTGCATCAGTCTAAAATCAAAACTTTTTACATTTGGGTCCTTCTGTTTTACATTTTGTTGCTAAATTCGTCCCTGAGACTAAACCCAATTAACTATTGTCGTTAACTCTAGGGGTATTTTTGTCTTTTTGGCTGCCCCCTTTTTACATATGGGTATTTTTGTTTTCTAGGGATATAAATAACTCTGTTTAAATTGGATTTTAAAAAGGGGGCGGCCAAAAAGACAAAAATACCCCTAGAGTTAACGACAATAGTTAACTCGGTTAAGTGTCAGGGACGAATTTGGCAACAAAATGTAAAACAGAAGGACCCAGATGTAAAAGGTTTCAATTTTGGACTGATATAGCAAAACTGGCCAAATCTCAGGGACGATTTTGGCCATTAACTCGAATGTAAATATATGAATTAGGTTGTCGGTCCCCGATTAATTTATTAAATAAAAAATAATACAAAAGTTTGAGTGCTAGGTACTAATTCAATTTTCTAAGTCGATTTAGAGGGTGTTTGGGATTGCGTTTTAAAATGGATTTTTAGATTATTGCGTTTTGAAAACGCAAATAATCAGTTTTTAGTGTTTGGGTTGAGTTTTGAAGTATATTTTTAGGCTACCAAAATGCATTAATTTAAAAGTAGCTCCATCCTTGCTTTTTCAAAACGCACAATATGTTTTAAAAAATCAATCTCAAACACCCTCTTAATCTTATAATGTCTAGACAGAAATAATATAGGTCAAAGTGGTCCAGTTGAATTATTTATTTCAATTAAATTTGACTTTTGTTCATACACAAACAAACTGGAACACACTTTATTTCATTAAGAGACTATGTCAAAAATTGTTATACAACCATAATAATAAATTATAACAAGTAATACTTCTTTATTTAATTTATTTAATGGAGAGCATGCAGTAAGATGGTATTCAACAATAGAGAAACCGAGACATTATCGACTTATCGTAGAGAAATCTAGTCTAATTCGTTTATTTGGATAATAACCATGACGGAAACTTAATATCTAGAATCGTGTTCATGATACAAAGTTAGCTTCCAAAATTTTCTGTTGTAAAAGAAAAAAAAAAAAACCATCACCAATGTTATAACAATGATATTATTATGGAAAAATTGCGAATCTAGCCTTTGACCGAAGAGATTTGCGAAAATAGCCCCCTCAGCCGTCTTCGGAAAGACGGCTCACACTTCCCGAAGCATCTCAGGCGACTTTAGCTTCAAAGTTACTACGGACCAATTAAATTGCGCCACGTGTCCGACAACCTGCGAGACGACTTAAAGTCGTCTCCCTCGTCCGCGAGACGACTTAAAGAGGCCTTCCATTTCCCGAGACGACTTTAAGTCGTCTCGCAGGTTGTCGGACACGTGGCACAATTTAATGGGTCCGTAGTAACTTTGAAGCTAAAGTCGCGTGAGATGCTTCGGGAAGTGTGAGCCGTCTTTTCGAAGACGGCTGAGGAGGCTATTTTCGCAAATCCACTCGGTCAAAGGCTATTCTTGCAATTTTCCCTATTATTATTGGTATATGTCGTTATAATTGATACTATTTTTACTATTATTACCGCCACTATTTATTTGTAATTAATTCTATTATATTATGCTTTGACTAATTAGTACTAACACATTAAAGTTAGGTAAATACATGTGGATTCATTAGCGTCAAACTCATCACCATCCGACCAGGACATGTAGCCGCCTACTTTTACGCCTGTTTTTTTTACAACTCTAATCTATTATTAGACATCGATTTGTCCACATTCTGTATATAAAATACTATTGACGTTGTTTAAATACATATGACTCGTTACCAATATCAATGCTATTAGTAGGGTACTAGAAGAGTGTGATATAATGATATAAGGGGTTGTTTGGTAAGCCTCTGAACCATTCAACGCTGAATGATTAAGCATTCAGCGCGTTTATTTCAGTTTCTGAATTGAATGGTTAACACTGAACCATTAAGACTGGATGTTGCTCAACCATTAAACACTGAACTAGGTTGAACTTTAATGAGGCTCTTCTATCAATGTGGGGCAAGAAAACTAACTATTAAGAGGTCTAACTTAATAATTCATCACTTAACCATTCAGATCTCTTAATGATCCAACACTTAATCAACCAAACATCCCCTAATTAAACCTTATCATTACAGGACCTTTAAAGCGGGAGAGGTCAGACTTAATACGTATAAAATTTCAGACAAAACCACGTAGATTTACACTACTGAGCATAAAAACAGTGAGGGCCGACCGGGAGGTGATAAGCTTCGCCCATGAGGAAAAGGTAATTCGTTTGTACAAACTTGGCTCAAGTAACTCACACGTTGGCTCATATAAACTAGTTCATTAATTCCTTATATATTGGTGGTTTAGTATTGTATAATTTGTGAATCTTATTATTTAGAGGGTGTTTGGGATTGCGTTTTAAATCTGATTTTTAGATTATTGCGTTTTGAAAACGCAGATAATCAGTTTTTAGTGTTTGGATTGCGTTTTGAAAACGCATATAATCGTTTTTTTAGGCTACCAAAACGCAATAATCAATAAGCAGTTGCACCCCTGCTTTTTCAAAACGCATAATCCGTTTTGAATAATCAATCCCAAACACCCCCTTAATATTGTTATCAACTTGTTTATTTAGGATTAGCAAAAAGAAACACACACAAAATCATTAAAATTAAAAAAAAAATGAAGCAAGTAGTCAAGCCACAAACCAGCTCATGTTAAAGGTGAGCCGAATACAAGTCATGAATATTATCAAGTCACACATACTGGCTAGAGAGTATTAGATTCGACCCAACTTGTGAAGCCACAAACTGTCATGCACCGTGATTTATTTTTAAGGGTTCAAAGGTTTTTAAATGGTTAAGTTATAAAAAGTAAAAACAGTTTATAGTATGAAAGGGTATATATGACACGATAGGAATAAACACAAATCGAAACAAAGGTACAAAGAACAATTTTTCAAACGTAACCTTGATAAAGTAAACTTTAACAAGCATCCGCTCCAAAATTTTATCCTAAAAAGAGGGAACACATCTATCATTCAAAAGTAAAAGCTAATGTCTTTTACATTTTATATATACAAAATCAAATATAAAACAACTTAAAATCTTCTCTAAACAAGATTGTGTAACGTAAATCATGTGGGTTTGAGTAATCATTAAGAAGGATTTAAGATTAAAACGATTAAGATTTTTAATATGTATATCAGGTTAAACTTTACATCAATCATAAAAAAATACACACACATATATAGTGAATTTTTGATATAATGTTATAGCATAAATGCGTTTCGACGCATTAACTATGAAATAGAGTAGATTTCCACCGTTGAGAGCATTGTAGCGAAAATTCTCACTCGGTCAACAAAACAACAAAGCGATGAGTTTATTATGGAAAAAATAGACAATATTGATTCTCATTTAATACTGGTTTTTCAACATAGTTAGTAATATATAAATTATTATTATAATAATATAATCTATTTAAAAAAAATGTGGTGCTTGTTAAATTTATTGGATGCCCTTTTGTCTTTTGGTGACATGCATACATACCAAATTAACCAAACACCTACTTAAACCCCAAGCCCATCTTCAACCTCCAGCTTTCATTCCCATTGTGAAGTGTTATACTCTCTCTCTCTCTTTCTCTCTCTCTCTCTCTCTCTCTCTCTCTCTCTCTCTCTCTCTCTCTCTCTCTCTCTCTCTCTCTCTCTCTCTCTCTCTCTCATACACACAAACCTGCAAAAATGCTTCTAAGAATCACATATTCTAACACCAAAAGGTTCTTGAAAAGTACCATACAAAGCTTGAAGTCCTACTTTACAGGAGGGTATCAAAGGCTACCCAAAACACCACACTGCAACCCCTTTTCATGCACTGGCAGCGGAATACACGCAACGCGCTTCAACCGCAGCTACAAAGAACCAGAAAACACAATCTTAAATGAACCAAACTTGATCAACAACCACCATGAAGATAACATCATCAATAAAGACAATGGAAACCTTGGAAAGGATCATGAAGATGAATCATCATCATCATCATCATCAAAGTGTTTGGTTACAAGAAAGTTAAAGGAGTTGGAAATGATGGATCAAAACAATGTTGGTCTTGTTCTTGATATAGAAGAGGTTCTTCATTACTATTCGCGGTTAACTTGTCCTGTTTATCGCGACATCATAGAGAAGTTTTTCGTGGACATGTATTCGGGGACATTTGTTCTATCTCGTGTCGAGATTAATTCAGTGTCGAAAAAACTATTGATTTGAATTTAAAGGTATGTAATTATTGATGAAGCATAAAGTATAATGTTTTTGGGATTTATGATTGAATAAATTTTGAGGATGTTACTGTGTATACTTTGTTTATTTTTGGGGATTTGGTATGACCTTTTTGGTCATGTGATGTTGATTTGCTTACCATGTAAATGTTCTTATAAAAACAAGGTAGTGTGTTTATTGTTTGAAACTAGAGGGTTGGTTTTGTCAATAATCAAATCATAAGGCTATATGGTGTGGTTGGGTTTTCCCCCAATTCCTCGAAGTGCCACATCAGCGTCATATCATTTCTCAATTTTGTCCCTCAAAGTTTGAAAATGGTATTCCCCATTCCCTCTTCTTTTTTTTTTTTATTATTCTATATAATATTATTATATATAAAAGAAAGGAAAAGTTTAGAAATAATATTATTATATATAATAAAATGTAATAAAAATCACTCGGGGGAGAAGGGGGAAGAAACTCCCAAGTCATCGAAAATTGATTAGGGGGCGTGTTTCCCTTGGGGAACTTGTCCATGTCATCACCCCGAGAGCTCTCTCCGAAACCACTCCATTTAGTCTAAGGGGCAAGAAAAACTATAAAGCAAATGTGGGATTTGAAGCATTAACAATTTAAAGCAAGATGATTCATCCTTCATCTTTGTCTTTACTTAATCCGATTTAATAATAAATTAATTAATAATCCAAACTTAACATAAAACTTCTTAGACTAGTGGGTGTGGATACATAAAAAAAAAAGTATGTCTTAATGCCACCTAGAATGTCATCTAGGATAAGGCCCATGTTCTTATATTTAGGATATGGAAAGGGTCTGGAGACACCACAAGATTAAGTCTTTTGCATTTATTAGTATTTTATTAATAATAAATAAGAGGGAGACATGGGTGGAGGTGGTGTGCCATGTACAAGACAACAAGAACATGCAACCTTATTGGCTCGTCCCATATGTCTCTGTGGAGACTGGAGAGACGGAGACACACAAGGGAGCGGTGTGCGAGACAGAAACAAGACAAAAAAGGGGTGGGACGAGAGGTTTTTTGTCTACACACCCGTCTTATAACCTTATTTGATGAATACAAAAACAAAATAATTTCTATAAAATAGTGGTTTTAAAGAGAGTTAGGTTTACAAAGTGCTTATTAATCAAAGCTAATATGACAATTTCTTGCAGTTTCTATGAACGAGACAAAAGGCATAACCCCTTCATACATTAAAGTACTCGTTAGCTTCCACAACATCTATGGTGCAATAATTGGTCAATATCTTTTACTGATTGATGTTACAAACATATCAATTGGTCGGTACCTTTTTCATACATCTCATTCCAACTTAATAGTTCAATTAAACGTCATCATTATCATAGAATGTACTACTTTGATGTTGTTATGAGTTGGGTTCTTAAATCGATAAGTGGATGGTTGGTAGGAGGGAAACACTTTTAATCAAGACATGAACAGAATGTTGTGAGAGTTGCTATGAGAGTGTCATAAGATGTAAAAAAAAAGGAGGGTCGAACTCTAAATGCATTACATGTCGTTCGGTATATACGACTTAGGGGCTGTTTGGTAGCCTCTTAATCAGCATCTTAACCATTCAGGTCTGAACCATTCAACATTCAAACTGTTTGTTTCAGCATCTGAATGAAATGATTAAGTGCTGAATCATTAAGTTAATAAGAGATGCTGAATGATTCAGCTCTTAACCATTCAGATCCTCTTAACCATTCAGACCATCTTAATGATTCAGCACTTAATCAACCAAACAACCCCTTACATAAACATATTACCTTATAAATTCAGGGTAAAACAATTTGTTTAATACATATCAAATTTTGTAATAATCATTTAGCACTTCAAACGCAACTTAGGATTATGGAATATGGCCCACCATGGATTTGGGACAAAATTTGTGGGAATCAAAAGAATCCTATGTGAATACATTAGTTGCGTGTTGTATAACGAGCGACACATTTTCAAATTCACGACAAATTGTCTTTAGGTATTCATTATTAATTAAACATATCTAATAATAATAAATATGTGAGGTAGATACTTTCAACAACTTTAGAAAAAAAGATGATTTAACCTTTCTAATCAAATCTGTTCTACTTTGAACATCGATATGTTGTGGAACTTGAATTCTATATTTGTATAAAAACTTTCGAGAAACACGAACCTTGTTGGTTGGTAAAAAAATATGAATTTACAAACATGGATATCAGGATATGTATAAAGCAATATGTATAGAGATAAAAACGTACGTTATTCTTTAGCTAACTCACAATATTGAACCATTGGTACAATACCGTCATGTCGTCATGAATGTCGACACCAAAAAAAGTGGTAACTAGTAAAGAGATAAAAACTTTATGGGGCTGTTTGGTTATTGCTGAATCATTAAGTTGGACCTTTTAATGGTTAATTTTCTTGTCCCACATTGGTAGGAGAGTCTTATTAAGGTTCAGCATAGTTCAGTGCTTAATGATTCAGTGCTTAATGGTTCAGCTACATCTCAAGTCTTAATGATTCAGCCTTAACCATTCCATTTAGAAGCTGAAACAAACGCGCTGAATAATAATCAAACAGCCCCTAAGTATTTTAATTAACCATCTTTATTATATATACTTAAGAAAATATAAACCTAGTTAGGGAAAATGACTTGATTATTATTTAAGATGATTATATGAATATAAATATTTGATTGATAATATATGCAATCAATAATTTGCTTGATTGAAATCATTGATTCATGAAATGGCAATCAGTGCCTCAGTGGGCTAAAGCTCAACATCTTAAGAGTTACAAATTTAGATGGGCCTAAGCTGTGAAAACTGGACTCAAAATTCATTGTGATATATATTTAAAACATAGTAACATAGTTGATTTTCAACTTTCAAAAAAAAAAAAAAAAAAAAAGACAAGGTGTATCATGTATGATTTAGGTTTAGTTATCATTTAGTTTTGTTTTTGTGTTTTTTTTTTTTTAAAGTTGACTTTCATTAACAACCAAAACCGGACAAGCTATCATCAAGACGGAAATAGCAAGCCAAAAACCGAAACATACAACCCAATTACATTAAATCAAAATTACACAACCTCTTCCAATCAACGACAACTCCTTTAAATCTATGTTTATACCACAAAAACCCAATGTCTTGATATCCATGATCATGTCCGCCACATTCGACTGCTTACTGGAAAAAACCTTATCATTCCTAGCCTTCCATAACCTCCAACACGCAATAATGATAACCCCGTGAAACACCACTTTCTTGTTCCCTGAAGCGCCGCAAAGATCATGCATGTTTACCAAATCATTGACATGAAAAGCATTATAAATATTTGGAATGCGACACCATTTAGATAACCCGTTCCACACCCCAGCTGAAACCGCACATCCTGTAAGAATGTGTTCCACCTTTTCTTCCTTGCTTTCGCACCAAACACAAAGATGATTATCCACATGTATATTACGTTTTATCAGAGCCATCTTAGTAATCATTTAGTATTGTTATTATTCTTTTAGTTTATCGACTGTCGAGTTTAAATATATAAAATACTTTCATTACCTTATAATTCAGGAGTTCACAATATGCATGATTATCAATTCATTTCCACATTGATGTCAATTTTATTTATTTTTTTGTTTCTGCAACGGATATAGGAAAAGATGGACGTGGGTTGATTTGTAGGCTTATAGCTTCCCTTTATGATGGATACAAGCAACTAGATCTTTCTTAAATCGATTAGTGTATCATTTTTTTTATCTAATATACCATACATAACATTTATTAATATAAGTTAGCAAATTACATTAAGATAGGACACAACTTAATCATACTTAGACAAAAATGTATTTCCTTTATGTTATGTCATTAGTTATTCACTTACAGGGCCGGCTGAAATGTGGAAGGAACCCAAGCTAGGGCTTGGGGCCTCCTAGAAAATATGGCCTCATTTTCTTTAAAAAAGTTTTTTTTTAATTATAAAAGTTTTCTAAAAAATGACGTTTCATCTATCTAAAATTATTCACTTACATTATGTCATTAGTTTGTCATTAGTTATTCACTTACATTGGTAAATTAGGCTATAGTTTTGTTCTTTTTGGAATTCAACCGGAAGTTTTTAGCTTTTGGGTTCTAACCGGAAGTCGACACATTTGGCTCCCTGGCGCCAGAAGCTATTCGTTTCTTGACCAGGGTCCAACGGGTCGTCCACAGCAATGTTTCATCCCCAGGGGGGCAAGGTTTTGTCTTTAGTAGACTAGGGTTTGCAATTCAAAAAGGGGGTGGCGGCGCAGCTTGTTGCCCGTCTACCTGCTATTATGATATAACTTTCGTATTTTGTTTTAATGATAATGTCAAAATATAAAAATAGAAATACAATTTGATTTTTAGTGTAAAAAAAAAATCATACTTGATGCTTTAACTTATATAAGATTGTCTTTTTAACTTGGAACACTACATAATTCATAAAGAGGTATGATTTGAATTCATTTCATAATACCTATACGTCCCTTTTTGACCCGGTCAACCCGGGTCACATTTAATCACACAGGTAGTTATGCCTAAGGACATAGCAAATAATTGTAAGTTCATCTTCCACTAATAAAAAGAGAGACGCCGCTATCTATACAGTGGGGCCTTAGGATATAAGATGGTGACGAAACCTGATTCCCCCCACATAAATACTGCCTAACAAAGATAAATGCTTTCTCATTAATTCTCCAAAACCTTATATACATGTGCATTGTGCAAATTACATTCCTTATTCACTCTTAAGAAGCTAATACTTATTCTCACACCGGTGACGAGGCTAACAATGTATGTTTTGCTTAGATTAAAAATTCACCAAGTATTCCAAGCTAAGAGTAATCAGAAGATATTTAGTTGAAGTTGATACCCGTTTAGGTATTTGTTTCTACAATGTTAGATAAGAAAAAGTGATTATGTTATATGAATAAGTTAGAAAAACAAGTGGGTTATTTAGAGGGGACTAATAAGTAATAACACTCGCTGTCACATGCACCCCGAGATGCTCATCAAGTTTGTCACGCGCTACGCCTGGCACCTAATGATTTGCCTTTCTTTTTCCTAATTTTCTCCTTTCTCATTGGCTGGCTACAAATAATGCCATGACTCCATTGTCTATTTATAAAACATTAAAACCTTTTGCTTTCTATATTTAACAATACCTATAATATACAACTAGTTATTTTTGCAACTACCAACCCGTTAGGGATGATCATATAAGGTCGAATACCTATCATATACTGTCCCAATCTCGATACCGTATCGAACTGAGGGGTTTTGGGATCGTTATCGGTACACATATTTATGGATTTTCGGTGTCGGTATTATCGGTATCAGTATGGTATTGGTATTTTAAGGTAAAATACCGATACCATACCAGTACCGAACCGATACCGTACCGTACCGTATGTGTTCGGTATCGGTATTGGTTTTTTGGACTTTTCGGTATCGGTATCGGTTCGGTACTGATACCGTCCCGAGCTCATCCCTACAACCTGTAGTGGTATGGAGGCTCAATGATAGAAGACTCATGACTGAAAGGTTATGGGTTCGATTCTTGAGAGTGCCAGGTTTTACCGATTATTCCATTGTCATGCTTTCGGGCGGGGGGATAGTCGGATTTTCCCCGAAACTAGTGAACTTGGTGAAACCAGGAGCTCCCTTACATGTCTTGCTATGCCGGGTGAAATGTTTTATTTGTGTTTATGGCCAAAAAATGTATTTTTCTTAAACCGGTTTCGGTTCGGTTTCGGTTTTTTACCGGTTTCGACCGGTTTTTAGCGATACCGGTTTTGGTTCGGTTACGGTTTTTGTACCGGTTTCGGTTCGGTTTCTTTTGGCCGGTTTTTTCGTCGGGTTTAGGCCGGTTTTCGGTTTGGTTCAATTTGATATTTTTTTAGAACCGGTTTCACGTGAAACCGGTTTTGACCGGTTTCGGTTCGGGTCGGTTTTACCGGTTTCGGTTCCCAAACCGGTTTTTTTGCTCACCTCTAGGGGCGGTGTTCCCCTTGGGGTAGAAGTGAGCAAAAAAACCGGTTCGGGAACCAAAACCGGTCAAAACCGGTTTCACGTGAAACCGGTACTAAAAAAATCTCAAACCGAACCGAACCGAAAACCGGCCTAAAACCGACGGAAAAACCGGTCAAAAGAAACCGAAACCGGTACACAAACCGGAACCGAACCGAAACCGGTATCGCTAAAAACCGGTCGGAACCGATAAAAAACCGAAACCGGTTTAAGAAAAATACATTTTTTGGCCATAAAAGTTATTAAAAAACCCTAAAAGTTATTAAAAGTTAAATTTTATGTAATTCATACGATTTTAATTAGTGCGTGAAAAAACCGATTAAGAACCGAAACCGAAACAAACCGAAAATGAAACCGAACCGAAACCGGTTGTGACAATCTGCACCTTCAACTTTTGTAAATGAACACAATTGGTCCCTCAACTATTTTAAAATGTTCATCTTTAACCCTTGTAGTCTAAAAAGATCAAATATAATTATAAGTATACACGTTTTATACTCACATTTACACTCGAGCACCCGTCCTCTGCAGCTGTTACGAGTCTTAGACTTGATTATGGTCATTTCTGTTTCGAATTCGATTTTAATGCACAATTAAGCTCAACATAATGATGATAAATGTTGAACCTTTCAAACTCCAACCATTAGTAGCTTTTATGATTTGTTTAATGATGAATTAAGCCAAAAACGAATATAAAAACTAGTTTCTTGACCCATTTTCAAGTTCACCAACAATTCAGTTGTTACTAAATCCCACCAAATATTCATCTCTTCTTGTCTATCATCTCTGCGAAGAAATCTTTGATCATTATCTCGTATTATTGGCGAATTTGGAAGCTTATTATTCTATTATTCAGTTTTCTTTTCTTCTTAGTTGGACTAGCTACGTTGTAAGTTTTTCCAATTCCTTTTTGCAATACTCTTAGTTTTCATTTGTAGGTCAAAAGCCCTATGTTTGTTTGGTCAATTATAGTCTTTAAGGGCTTCAATTGAATTTCTAAGGTTAGGATGTTCTTAGGAGTATTTGGGATTTTTTTAATAAAAAATCTTTTGAACTTTAAAAAAAATTCATAACTCGTTATTATTGACCTTCAAATTATGAAATTTGACATGGTGATTCATATGGCTGTTTAGGAAGTTTAGAACTCCATTTTGGCATTTTAGGCATTATATAATATTTTTTAGTGATTTTTATATGTTTTAACCATATTAAATTCATATTACATCAATGATAATGCGTTGGTCATGAAAATTGGTGGAAATATTTTCCATTATATTAGAACAATTTTCATAACCATTTTTCTCAGTTTTAACACGTTTTCATATGTTATCATTTTTTTTATTTTTTATTTTTTTTATAAGCTTTAATCAAATAAAATTTATAATAAATCTATTTTAACCCCAAAATTCTATCAAAATTATTTTGGGAAATTCTAAGTCAGTAGGTTTGATTCTTCATAAAAACTTTTATTTTTCAAAGTGAATTTAGTTTATTTATGATTTTGTGTAATTGTTATTGATATAAAAATAATAAAAGACTTCTTAAATATTATTTCAAATATTTTTATGAATTAAACTTAATATTATTAACCTTAGAAAAATACATGTGTTAGAAAAACCAAACTTATATTTTTTTTTATAACACATGATAGTAAAAAAAATCATAATTTTCGCCATGTTCGATAAACTTAAAAACCCAAATATAGACCTAACATCCTAAGGGCCTTAGAATAGAAACCCTAGACACTTTTAAGTTTAAATACTTATTTTGGGAACACTTTAAACTTTAGGTTAAACATTTGGATTTGCTCGCTTATGCTCGCTCACTTAGTCAAGTTACTAATTGTCGAATGTGAGTATATCTTTCCCCTTTTTCATGTTTTACACTTTTGGGGTGACTCATGTACGTTTATTACTTCATTCACTTAATCATGGTTTATTCTATATTCACAATCGCAATTCTTGTATGTGTTTTACTTTTTGATTCGCTGATAGTGTGTACTTATGACCTGAATCATTAACCGCTGGGCGGCCTAGCATAGCAATAAATAGTACTTAACTATTGTTATGTGTGAACGATTATTCATCGCCTACTATGAGCGAATACTATATATATGTGACTCTTGATTCCTTGAACGAAAGGTTTGATTTTGGGTAGCATTTGTACATAGCTTGAACACTAAATTGTAGACGGTATAACACGTGAATTGCGAAACATTTTTCTACTATATTTATTCAAAACAGGGTATGCTCACCAATACATTTTTGTATTGACCAAATTATTTTCGTACATGTTTCAGGTTGTTATGAGATCACTTTTAAGCTTTTGGATTTTTATTTAGATTTTGGTTCATTGTATTTCAGTTTAAATAGTTAGTTGGAATCATTGTATCTTTGTTTTCTCATGTAATAAATTATTCAATCAATGTATTCAAATTTACACTTTTAGTCCATGAGCTATTGAACAATCGTCACTACGTGACACCTCGATGTTTCCGCCATCGGTCGGGGTGTTACACCGGTCTTACGAATCGACAAAACCGGTCCAAAACTGAACCGATTTGGAACCGAAACCGGTTCGGCCACGAACCGGTACTATAGCGAACCGGTTTGGAACCGAAACCGGTTCGGCAAAAAAAAACCGATTTGCTCACCTCTACCTTGGGGGAAAGTGGCAAATCATCACCCCGAGTGACTTTCCCCAACCCACACCAAATAGTCTAAGTAGGTGGAAATAAGGAGTCCCCCGAAACCCTCTAAAGTACCAAATTTATTAGAGCATTCACAGCCCGTCCCCCATTTTTATGTGAGGGTGTCCCCCAAATTATAAGGGGTGGGTATGAGGGGTTGTGAGTAAAGAAAAATGGGGAATCTACTGTTGATCGGTATAATTGGGGTTATTTGAGAATCTTTTGGGGAAAACAGGAAACTGTATTTATTTTTTAATATTTGTTGAAAGTGGTGGTGAGTGGAAGGGAGAGAAACTGTAATGATTTTTAATGTAATATGTGGTTGTGATTGGTTGTGAGGAAATAGGGGATGGGGAACGAGATGTGAATGCTCTTATAACGTCTACTAAAACACAAACATAAGGTTGGCCACGGAGCCGCTAGTAACACCCCGTTGCCATCATTTTTTTGTTATTTTTTCGTCAGGAAAAAGTGAAGCAGCCAACCAACTTGTTCCATGTGACTCAAGGTTTTGCGTGTGTGAGAGTGCGAGAAAAAGAAAGGTTCACAGGTGCGGAACAAGGCCCCCTTGCGGTATACTCGTACGAATTTCCTGAGCTCTTCTTCCCTATGCCACTCCGTCACCCCTAAAAACCATGTGTCTTATTTAATATACTTATTGAAATCTTGAATTATTATATATTTTGGGAACAGGGTAAAAAGAGGTCCCCAAATTTGGATGTGGCTTCTCCTTTTCTTGATGCATGTAAACTCCTAAAAATTTGTGGTGGTATTTTATGTGTTGACCTACTATTATGAATGTTATATTGTTCTACTTTTGTTAATTTTTATACTGATTAGAAATTGTTCTTTATTGAATGATACTTTAATATTTTTTTTTTAACAGAAAGAAAGGGATAACTTTATTCCACACGAAACAAAATTTTTTTTTGCCTTTCTATCATAAACACGTTTGAAATGAAAAACCTTCCATAAAATGTTGACTCTATACAATATTTTTTTCCGAAATATTAAAATTACTTTTGCAATTATTGAAATACTTAATACTAATGTTTATCTGATTATCAAACCCTACTTTGTGTGTTAGGCTTAGGGGCTTTTTGGTAGCCTCTTAATCATTCAGGTCTGAATCATTCAGCGTTCAGACTGTTTGTTTCAGCATTTGAATGGAATGATTAAGTGCTGAACCATTTAGCTAATAAGGGATGTCGAATGATTCAGCTCTTAACCATTCAGAGCCTCTTAACCATTCAGACCAACTTAATGATTTAGCAATTAATCAACCAAACAGCCCCTTAGGCAGGTTAGCGTGGATTGAAACGACCCTTAAAGTCCTCCTCTAAATGGAGAGTTCTCATTAGCTTACAAAAGTTGTTGTCTAGGCAATGGGTATGAATGGTGCCTTCTTTGGCTTCAGAGACAACCCAGCCTCATCGCTCGCCATTCAAATGGCGAAGGCAACAATGGCACCCCCATTTGGCTATGGTGGGTAGTGTTAATGGGCTTTTGGCTGAAGTGGCAAGTGGCACTAAACCACACCACCCAGGCTTACAAGAAGAAAACAAGAAACAAAATTAGTGCATTGATGTTAGCTACATATTGGAGCGGCTCGGACTCTAGAACTAGTGGTCCGAATACGTATTTTCCTAGTGGAGTATGCGTTGCAACATGTGAGGAATCCGTTAAAATATGACTCAAGGACAGACCCCATAAAATATCCTTTGAAAGTTAAGTAATATGCGTTGGAGATCTGTTTTGCAGTCTAACGCACAAAAAACACACGTGTGTGCACGCGCGTGATGTTTACAATAGCTAAAAGAACTCTAAATTCACATAAAAAGTTAAAATGGACATAACATCAAATCGTTGTGCTTTATGCTTAACCATTAATCTAGAGCACTTGACACAAATTTCCTTAAGTTTGACATAAAATAATCTTTCAAGTTAAGTTTTAATATATTTGCACCAGGGTTTACATGTTTAACTACTCTAATAAGTTAATAACAATCTATTAATTTAACATCCATAACCAAAATTCCATATTCCAAAACTAAAATGCCACCCAATTGCAGAAAAAACAATGCAATGTAGTGGCAATTTTAAACCCCAACATGAAATTTTAAACTAAACATAACCCGAATAAAAATAGTATTTGGAAATTACAAAAAAAAAAAAAAAAAAAAAAAAAAAAAAAAAAAAAATTACAACAAAATCTAGCAATTAATACAGTATCTAATAAACTGTAGATACCAGCTAGAAACCGCTACCAAACAGTGAAAACGGATATTCCGGCTGCCGCTTAACCTCCGTTTCCGGCCAAAACCCTTCTAAATAATCAATATTATTATTATTATTACCATTATTATTATTATTTACAGCTCCTCCGCTGCTAGCCTCCGTCATATCTGCCGTTACCGACGATGACGACTGCCAAAACGTTTCATAATTACCATAATACCCTTCCGGTAATTCCTCAAACCTCCGGCTAGACGACGGCGTAGTGGCGGTTAATATCCGTTGGCGCTTTTTATCCACCATCCGTTGAGACCGTTGATCTTTTTCAAGCATCATACGTGGCAAGATCTGTGGATCATCGGCTACTTTATTCAATAACGCCATCATTTGATCTGGTCGGCGTTCCGTCACCTCAAGCCGCTTATTCATTCCTATTAACTCTTGTTCGAGTATCCTTTGTTCTTCTTTTAATTTTGCTATCTCTATCGCCATCTCGTCTTCCTCGTCTTCCATTACAATATTATTCTGACTATTACTATTACTGTTACTATTACTGTTATTATTATTATTATTAGTCTGCTTTTTTCGCCCTATATTTTTTAGTAAATGCGTTTGTCCTTTTAAAAACCACTCGTTTGCGAACTCCCATCGATCAGGATCGACTTTTTTGAAACCCTAATTTCAATATATTGAAAATAAATCAAATAAGATATTCAAACAACTAAGTAATCAAACAAAACAACATATATGAAAATAAAAACAATAAGATATATTCAAACAATTCAAAAAGGGGTGGCGGCGCCTGCTATTATGATGTAACTTTCGTATTTTGTATTAATGAGAAGAATTATTTGATAAAAAAATAAATAAATAAATAAATAAGATATATTCAAACAATTCAATCAACTAAGGGGCCGTTTGGTAGCCTCTTAATCATCCAGGTCTGAATCATTCAGCATTCAGACTGTTTGTTTCAAGATCTGAATGGAATGATTAAATGCTGAACCATTAAGCTAATAAGGGATACTGAATGATTCAGCTCTTAACCATTCAGAGCCTCTTAACCATTCAGACCATCTTAATAATTCAGCACTTAATCAACCAAACAGCCCCTAAGACTGTGTGTTGTGGAAAAGCGAGCGACCAGGCGCGAGCAAGCCAACGCCAGCAGGCTCAAGGCCCGAAAAAAGGAATTTGTGCTGGATTTGTAAGTTTTGGTCCGTCGGTGCTCACCCCAGCCACACCAGCTGGCATGTGACTGGGTTACTTAATAGTCACGTCGGTGCTTATCGCGAGCCACAACGTACAGTCTAAGTAAACAAAACAACATATAACAAGAAGAAGTGATTGTAACAAATGGATGCTTACGTAAGTGTTTAGTTGGCGAACAAAGCTGGAGAAGTTATTGTGTTTGAAGTTAGCAGGTAAAAGACGTTGGGAGAAATCGAGAGGGTCGAAGACGATGAAGGTATTGTTAGCGGGTCCCCAACGGATGTAACGGTCGAGAGAAGGGTCGTTGACCATGTGGTAGGTTTTAAGGATGAAAGGTGCGATGATGTCGTTAGAGTCCATGGTTTTATGAGAGTGTTGAAGGTTTAGGGTTTGAGTGGTGGTGATGTTAATATATATATATGTATATACGTGTGATATGATGATGAGGAAGATGAAGTAGTATAAAAACATGGCGGTCACCGGCCATGGGGGCAAGAAACAGTGGCAGGTGGGGACAGGGTTTCAGATATTTTGACGGGTAATACACGCGCCAAAGTGAGAGTATGTAATGTATGGGGGTTCTTCGTCCACTTCATGATCTCACTTTTTACAGGTGTTTTTATAAGTATCTTGGTGTGTATATAAAAAAGTTGAAGGGGTTCATTGTTGAAATCTTTACGTGGAATAAAGGAAGCTCAGGCAGGGGCGAAGCTTGGTTCTCGAATCGGGAGGGGTCGGACTTAATTTTTTTCGGTCGGTAGTGGCAAATCGGCGGGGGCCGGACTAAACCCGAACTCAATTTACCTACGAAAATCGCAAATTTATACCACTGCGCCAAAAAACATGGGGGGCCAGAGCCACCCCTGGCCCTCAACATCCTTCGTCCCTGAGCTTAGGGACGATTTTCATAAGTGGGTTTTTTCTAGATTTTTTGGGTTTACTTCTGAATTGGTGTATAGTGTTGAAAAAATGGTAGTGGAAATTGATTTTTCCTTAATTTTGGACTTAAATAAATATATTTATATATGGGTTTGTGTACTATATTGTGAGAGCATCACAACGAATCAAACCATGTCCAAAATAGAGCTAAAATGAATGAGATATCGAAGCTTGAAAGTTGTAGGTTGGAACAACCAAAGATGAGAAAATGAATTAAGTGGAGGAGCACTTCTTGTATATTGTTTAGCTTGAGCCAAACACTAGTGGGGACCCTAAAGGGTGCGAAGCACCCTTAACTCGCACACGCGCGCGCGTGGCGTGGGCGATGGGAGCAATGTGACGCTTTGATGGCGCACTTTGCACTCCACACACTCGCATCGCCGCGAGCCGCCTTTGTATTTTTTACCTTGTACGCGTGGCCTGGTACATAGCGGAAGACCAGGTAGCGTCATGGTCTCCGTGGTGCGCAAGCTGGCTTCCGCGTGGACAGTCTCTGGCGCGCAGATGCGCGGATTGCGAATGGCGAGTCACGAGGAGCGCGAGCATAGTTAGCTGTTAACGTGACGCGCGGACTAGTGAGTTGGTACGGTTACATAGACCTGGTCAAAATGACTGTTTCAACTCAGTCATTATGACGAATTATGTGACTACTTAAAATCCATTAAGCATTTTATTAATTACAAGTTTAATGACTTGATGATAATAATAAAATGCCATTATATTTTAATTATTGTGAATATATTTAATTATTATGTGACCGTTGGGTCATGTGGATTATATAAGAGTTTGGAAAAAACTCTTGAGACACACACATAATAATTTAGTGTTCCAATAATTAGAGAAAACATTCTCTAAATTGTTACAACTTTATTTTTACAAACACACTTAACACCCGATGCTATCTCGGGCTCAAGATCATCTCCGGCAGTACAACTACTGTTCTGGTTGTTGTACCCTGGGAAACAGCCCGTCTGAGAGGAGGCGCGGAATCTGTTTTAAGGGCCCCGTGTCAAACACGATCCTCAACCAAAAAACCGTCTACAACAAGTTTGTTATTCTTGCAGCGGAGTGCTACACAAGATGGTTCGGTTGAAGTTTACTAAAGTATTCGACTTGGATCAAGATTCGGTATATGTATTTGTATTTATTTTCATTTACATTTAGTTTTGTAATCGGTATTGTACTATGTTATTTTCTACGAATAACGAGAGTATCGTTATTATATTTCTTTTTATTATTAATTTAATAAAATCGTGAACCCTATTTCTTTCATATAGTATAGATATTAGTGTTTAGTGAGGATGGATATAATCGGGTGATTACATTAGTCGTATGATGATACTTCAATGATCTAAATTTATCAGTAAAAAAAAGTTGAAGGAAAGTGGTTAATTGATGAAGTCTTAAACTAGACAAAGGTATATTTATTTGACATAAGATATATTTGGGTTTATATGAGGTTAGAATGAATCCATCAAAGTCTAAAGTAGGAGGTTACTGAATTAAAAGAATTATTTATAACTAAACCGGCAACCCTGTTTAAGGCTGTGTGCATATAACGTATATATATGTGGTTTTCGAGGGTCAAAAGTAAAGTTGCACTAATTTTAACATTATTTTGCTAATTTCGTGAAAATAACATTAAAAATAACGGACGGTTAATCATGCACCAGGTAACGTTGATAGCCAAAAGATAAGGGGGTACATGCACTAATCGGATTTGTCCCAATTGCTAAGTGTTATGTGCCTAGTCTAAGGCTTGATACAAAACCACTATTGGGCGGGAGGTCTTATTGGAAGCAGTCTCTCTGTTTCCACGGGGTAGAGGTAAGGTTGTCTACATCTTACCCTTCTCAAACCCTACCTTATCTTTTGCTATTGGTGAGATTAACTGAGTATGATAATGATGATTATAACTAAACTGTCCGCTTATAAAAATCTAAAAACCGAAACATCGGTAGGAGTTCACCGAATTTGAGATGACCCGTCCATCAACGACCAAATGATCCTATGTGTTGATATGAATATGAACATTTCGAATGCAATTTACTTGGAATCTATATAAAAAAAAATGTTACCGGTGATTAAAATGTAAACATGTAGCATTCCATTTGTTTTACTCCGTAAGTACAGTAATTTCATTTAAAAAAATATTTTTTTCCTTGAAGTTCACGTATGGTATAGACCTATAGTTCTTAACAAAAACAAAGAAAATATGACGCTATCAGCGTTAGTTTGCACTTTGCAATATATATAGATTTTTTTTTTTTAAGTTGTACTCTTCATGTTAATTTAATGAACACGTAGCCATAAGCTTTGATGACACATTCCGTGTTACTAGATTAAACCTATATTTGACCATAAGTATTTTGAATTTTTATGACTTCAATTTTTTAACTTTTGCAAATGATATTTTTTTGAAAAGAAAATTTCAGAGCTTTTAAAGAAAAAAAATATATATAATAAAGTTACCTTTTAGTTACGAGTTACGGTATCCAACACTTGTAGCTCAGTTGGTTGGGGGCCTAAAGTTTCCTATGGGATGCTTGGGTTCAATTCCCACTAGCTACATTTGGAGGACATTGGTGGAGGGAAAATGAGACTACTAGGTGTGGGGGGAGGCAACCAAATGCCGGGCCTCGCTACACCACCCCCTGGGGCGGCATAGGGGCAGGGGCGGCATGAGAGGCATCTTGTTGTCGTTGAAGCCGGTCCATTTTTTGCTTTGGGGTTGTTTTTTATAGATTTTTTTTTTATTATTTTTAATAATTCTGGCCAATGAGGAGGCCTGTCATCATAGTGCACACCACCCCCTTGGAGGCCCATCATGAAGATGCCTCTCCTCCCACTCCTACGTGGCGCCTACATGGCGGCCCATCATGAAAATGCCACCCCTCTCCACACCTAGTAGTCCAAAGGATAATCCGGCCAATGGCTTGGGTTCGAGTCCTGATCCCGACCGGTTTTACCGATTATTTCACTGTCGTGCCTTCAAGCGGGTGAGTGGTCGGGTTTTCCCGGGAATTGGTGGCAATTGGTGGCCCGGGTACTCTCGAGTACCTGATTCGCCAAAAGGGTGCCCGAGGGTGCTCGAAAATTAATTCGTTAGCCGTTAAAAAAAAAGTTACGAGTTACGGTTACGGCTATCAACTCCAACTCCAGTGGTAGTTATGGAACTTACCTTCTTTTCCAAATTTTTTTAAACTAATATTAATTAAAACACAATTTTCTTTATTAAAAAAAATTAAAAACAATCTATTTACTCTTGAATCCTTATACTATTCGTTGTGTCCAAGGTTTTTAGAACCGGACCGGACGTCGAATCGGACCCCCGGCCAGTTCACTGGTTCGACCGGTCCGACCGGTTCGACCGGTTCGACGAACCGGCCCAAAAAACAAAAAAATTAAAAAAAATTAAAAAAAAATAAAAAATCCGGTCCGACCGGTCCGGTTTCCGGTCCGACCGGCCGGTTTTCCGGTCCGACCGGCCGGTTCACCGGTTCAACCCCGGTTCGCTGCAAAAACGGTCCGACTACCCGAACCGGACCGGTCCAGGCCCCGGAGCCCGGTCCGACCGGCCGGTCCGGTAAGGTTTTCAAAACAATGGTTGTGTCACCCGCCCCAATAGTAATTTTCGTTTTAATACTTAATAACCAAGAAAATTATTAAAGCTGAATGGGATGTGGTAGGAAGTGATTGGCCAATTAATTAATTATTGTTATTTCTATATAATAAATAGCTTCAAAATCTAATTGGTTGGTTATTTAATAGATTAATGTATATGTACAATTGTCCATTGCAGGTTTCTAAACAAATATATAATTTAATAGAAAAGTGTGTATTTTGTATAGACAATGGTTTATGTGTTATCTTGATTTCTATATTTAAGAATAAAACATTAAAATGATACATATAACAAACATTAACTTATAACACAAAGTTTAAAACAAAATTATGCATTATTATATTATATGATGTATAATAAAGAGATACATACATACTGACATACTGTTATAGTTGTATGCTTCTTTGTATAAAACATTTAATAAGATATGAAAGATTCAATCTTAGATTCATTTGAACGCGTTACATTATAATTTTATTGACATATTTTTAAAACCCATATAAAGATTATTAATGAAACCTTAAAGGTAAAAGTACACAATCATGGTCACCATCGAACACAACCATCCACATAGTCAGTGGCGGAGGATAGTTGGGGCGGGGAGGGGCGGCCGACCCCCCCGGATTTTCGCGCAAAAGTTTCGATTATATAGTATTCGTATAGAAAATTTTGAAAATATAGGGTTTCGACCCCCCGAAACTGGTTTTCGACCCCCGAAACTAGTGACTTCCGACCCCCCGGCGACTTCCGACCCCCCGAACCTTCGGGTCAAGCTTCGCCACTGCACATAGTAACTCTTTCCTAGAGTCTCTCTTAACCCCACTATAAACCGACCACTACTACTAGACATTTTTTTTGAACTAACGTATTTTTAAGGGAACTATGTGTAATACGAGTCTAAATTGGTTACATTCGTAATCGTATTATATTGATTGTATTTTGAACAGTTTTCCCACACAATATAGCATTTCATCAATAGAGGTTGTGCACGGGTTCTTTTTTACCTAACTACTAATCACTGGCGAAGCTTACTAGGGGCCGGCGGGGGCGGCCGACCCCCCCGAATTTTCGCGTAAAAGTGCCGATTATATAGTATTCGTATAGAAAATTTTGGAAATATAGGGTTTCGACCCCCCGAAACTGGATTTCGACTCCCGAAACTAGTGACTTCCGACCCCCCGAACCTTCGGGTCAAGCTTCGCCACTGCTACTAATATACGTGTTTGACATTTGGATTTAGGAGATGAGATATACTACGAACAATACCAACACCTTGTAAAAATCCAAGTTCGAGATAACGAGATTCGACAATAGTATGAATCAAAGATAATATGAGATGTTTACAGTTTTAAGAATAATGAGTCGCGAGTTATTCACTCCGGTTACTGTATTATAAAATAAAATAAAATATGTTAGGTAGCACATATTATTAATTATAAATTACATCTTAATTTGGTATTTATTTATTCATGCAAAACCGGTTGTAATTGTAAGCTTGAAAGATTACAACAAAATTTGATTCTTTTAAGCAACAAATGGACCAATCAAAAAGAGCCAACAGCACACTTAAAATTGCATGGCTATAATCTTTTGGTAATTTTTAATTGGTGGTATATTATTAGTTTACAATTCATTTTATATTCTAAAAGAAGAGAATATGTTTATTTAATCGAAGACAAAGCCATTATTTGCTCAAAGAGGAAAATAATAATAAAAATATTCCTTAAAGGAGGTGACTATAGCTCCTTAGATTAGAACGTTCGGACTTCAAATGATATGTATTAAAACTCTAAGAAACTATATATTAATAAAATATAACCAAATAACAAAAGAGATATTTACAAGTTAGCGAGATGGTGCTTAATGAGAGTATTGGTATAAAGTGATTGTCGTTCAAAATAAATTAATAAATAAGAGCACTTGAACCCCTCAAATTCTTCTGTGTCATCTTACTACCCTTCTCCACTACTCTAAAACATCTCATTTGAAAGCATCACTATTTTGAAACGTTTTTTTTTTTATATATTTTTGTTTTTATTTAGGAATATAATAAGAATTTTAAATTAAAATAAAATAAAACACAAATTTAAAAATTAAAATAAAATAAAACACAAATTTAAAAAAATAATACATAATAAATAAATTAAGCATTTAAACAGACATTAAATTAATACATGCCTAAAATTAAAATTAATACATATATAATTAGATATTTAAATACACAATTACATAAATTAATAGCTAAAGAGGAAATCGGTAGACGAGCAGTCACGGTCACTATCACGCCTGTCCAACCTCCTGTATCGATAACTGGAGCATTCGGATGATGCATAAACCATTTCTTCATCCGACCTTGGTATGTGTTCCATCCTTCCATTGGTTTAGTACCATTCGACCCAACTTGGAAATTCTTGTGCCAGAAGTTTTGTCACTATAGGTGTGTTTGCCACTGGAGGACGGTGCCCCTATCCAATTCTTATTCCACCTAATCGTAGTTGAGCAAACGTATAATCATACACGCAGTTCAACTCCTCCACAATCGAATCTTTATGATGCTGTGAATGGTAGACTTCAAAAGCAGGAGGGTTTGAAGGTCCAAGGCTCATGACGGTATGAAGGTCATGCAGGTTCAATTGGAAATGGATAAACACCCCTCTTGAATATAAGATGTGGTGAAATTGATTGAAAATGGAGATGGTGAAATACTTATAAAAAAGTTATGGTGAAATGGATTGAATAAAGATGGTGAAATGATTAAATTGGAGATGATTAAATGTTTTAAATAGAGATGGGGAAATGGTTTAAAATGATTGAATTTTTTTAATTAAGATTAATGGTCAAATGACCGTTGAAAACAAAATCTAACCTTCAAACACATCGGTTTCCATCATCCGTTGAAGATGCCCAAAACCCATTATCCGTGACTCTGACGACATAGTTCCTTGTCAGGTAGTGGATACCCAATCATAATCGGTGAATGATCCAAGCCCCATTAAAAGATGACAATGGAATTAAGTTATTAAAACTAGCGACACATCATTAAATCAATGAATCGTCTTTGAAAGCAAATAGTGTAAAGAGATACATACTGACATGTAGGAATCGGAACCCAATAATGGAACTCTTTCGTCTAAACTAGAAAAGCCACAACGTTATTTACTCTAAATTATAAAATAGCAAGTTCCACAAATCATTTTTAACAAGATTCCCATGTTACAGTTTAATCTATATAACCATGTCTACATTTTCAAAATAATAATAATAATTAAGCAGGGAAAGTATTAAAACAAAATCAACCTTTCTAGTCGAGACAAAAAGAAATTTAGCCTCACACCTTGTACTGGGTGTGTTTATGTCAAAAGTTTATTGGAGACCACATTTTCATTTTATGAATCTTGTGGACACAACAAAATTGTTTTGTGGTTCGTGTGGATGGACATATACTTATCAGTCACTGAATAGAGAATAAACATATTTATGTGGGACAAATCCAAAATTCCACAGTTTCAATCCATGTATCATGTATGTGTTATTAATTTTTTTTTTATAAAATAGAATGTAAACCATCTTAAATATTAAATACTAAAATAAATGTAATCAGTACTTACAATTATGTACTTACAACATTATTTTTGCAGCTAAACGTCTCTTTTGCAGCTAGGAAAAGGGCTTTTTTTTTTTTGGCCTGAGGCGCTTAACTACATGAGGCGTTGTGATACACTCCTAAGGCATGAGGCGCTAAGGCGTCGCGTTAGCCAAAATTAGGGTTTTTTTGGGCCAAAGGTCAAAATCAGAGTTTTTTTTTTTTTTAAATTTAAGTGTGTTTCGGCTTCGATGTATGTTTAGTGAAGTGTTTAAGTGTGTTTTTTTAATTATGTTATTGTGATTAAAATTGATCAACAAGTAGAATATATATTATTGGCTTGCATAAATATTTTTTACTCTTTTTTTTTTTTACCTTCAGCACCTCACATACATGAAGCTCTCGCCTCACGCCTCGTCTTTTTTAACCAAAACGCCTCAGAGCGTCTCACCTTTTTTAACCAAGTAGTCAAATACTTAACAATGTAAGAAGGGTTGGTGTTGGGGTTCTCACAACCAAGAAAAATCTTGTCCAGGCATAAAAAGGGAAAAAATCAAAGTTCAAAAAATAAAAAACAATAATGTACCCAAAAAAACAATAAAAAAAGGTCTAAACCTACCATTAAGTGACGTAACTCCATGACTTTTGACAAATATCAACATCATAAATTAATGTTCATGTCTAGTTACCTTGGATGCAGGCAAAATCCATATTACACATCAAATAATATGATGTTTACCAACCAACCAACCAATCATAAAATAGAAAACAATAAAGACAAAAACACAACATTAATTATTTAATGTAAACCAACATGTGAAGTTTTGACTAATATGTCTTCAAATCTGTTACCCTACATACAGAAATCTTTATCAAAAACTTTTTCTAGATTTGAAATCAACATTTCATTATTTAATCTATCAAAAATCTTTATCAAAAACTTATCTGAACATGTTATAACAACCAATATGAAAATCACAAACAGGATGTTTTGACTCACAATCAAAACCGCATTTTGATTTTTCTATAAATCGCAACAAGTTACACAAGCTTACATAATTCACACGCGAAACTCAAATCAAATGTAAAAGAAAAACATTTTCAGCACAACAAGAGTACCATACACTCGCCTTATTTAGGTATGCTGCAGGCTGCAGCCTCAATTGCCACCTGTAGCAGATGATAGAACGTTGTATTCTTCCAAATGTTTTTGAAAATTCTGTAGTTGTGACTGTAGCTGCTGAATCACGGATGCTTTTTGGGAGAGAATAGTATTCAGTTTTGTGATATAATCGTCGAGTTGATTGCCTGGTTGATCTACTTCTACCAGCAGGTTCATTTCCTGTATTTGTAATTGATCTGGTTAGTGACTAATGGGTCATAAAAATGAATCATCCAAATAACTTCAGTATTAAAAACTAAGAATCAAAACATTTTTACCAATTATCTTAAACAGACCATTGTATTAAAAACAGGTATTGGATTTTAATAATCCAAACTTTCACACATTGGCCGACAATAATCTGCACTTCAAAAATTCCCAACAGCAATCCCAACTTTCAACGTATTGGCCGACAATGAACCTTTGTTAACTGAGAACTAACTTAGTTAGTGGATGCATGCCACGTCAGCGTCCACTAACTGAGTTAGTTCTCAGTTAACGGTTCATTGTCGGCTAATACGTTGAAAGTTGGGATCGCTGTTGGGAATTTTTGAAGTACAGATTATTGCCGGCCAATAGGTAAAAGTTTGGATTATTAAAATCCAATACCCCTATTAAAAAACAAATCATCTAAATACACTTTGAGCGACTTTCGACCCGTTTGATTGATATTAAATATGTCAAAATTTTACATGTTTGACTTGTTGGAGACAAAATAAGTTGGAAACTCAAGTTAACTTATCTTCAAGTAAATTGATCGAAAGCAAAGTTGTTAAAAGTGGTCGCCCAGGGCGCCTAGGCGACAGAATTCCTAGAAGCAACCCTGGGTCGCTTTTCCCACCTAGCTAAATTAAGCAATGATTTTTTTTAAAAAAACTTTTATCCTTTACCATTTTATAGCTGATTTTTTTAAAACTATTAATATCCTTTACCATTTTATCGCCTAATCATATCTTCTATTTTTGGTTATGCATTCTAATCTATATAAACAACCTCTAACCCTATGCCCTATGTACAATCAAAGTCACAAACACGGCAGAGAATCATTATTCAGCAGAGAAGTTTTATTATTTTTTACATTTTGAACTTTTTTTTGGTTTTCAAGCATGAACATCTTGTTATTTTGATATTTCCGTGGTTTTTAATCTTGGTGCTACTTTATTATATTGATCTTTATTGCTTAAAGTTGTTATGTTTTAGTGTTTTTGGTGTTTTTACCCTTTTTTTTAATTTGCGCTTTTTTTTTCTCGGGCCCACGCTTTATTTGCGCTTCTCGCCTAGGCGAGAGGCAGTACCAAAGCGCCTTGAGTGCGCTTTACGCCTTTGACAACTATGATCGAAAGTACGACATCTATACTTAACAAAGAGATGAGTTGAGTTAATTACCTCCCTGACAATATCCATAGTCTCCTCCACATGTTTCCTGTGAGCATTCACAAGATTTTCCTCTTCCTAAAGTAAATACAAAATGTTCCAAAACAAGTTAAATATTATTACTTGCAACCGTACAAAAAAAAGAAAATCAAATATTACCTCTAGAAGCGCAGTGAGATCATCACTGTCCTCAACGATAGGTTTCATCTGAGTGCCTGGCTTCTCCATACTCGGAATGTTTTTTGGTTCATCAACCTCTAAGGAATAGTCAAAATCATCTTCCATAGTTTCTTCGTCGGTACCTCCATAATCACTTCTGTAGTTTTCAGTTGGAGGTGTATATATTGTTGATCTTCCAATAAGGTCCCTATCTGTTTGTTTAGGCCATCCAAATCTATTCGTTGGAGGTGGCGGTTTTTCAAATTTAACATCTTCAGAGCGCGGTACTGTTGATGAAGATACTGGCAATGCAATTGAATTTCGAAGGTTTAATGTTGAAGATGATAAATCCTTCCTGGAGCCACTTCCTTTCGATAGACTCTTCACCCTAGTACGTAAAATTCAACCAATCATATTCAGTGTCTCTCAATTTAAAATAAAAAATAAAAATTGAAAAAGGGAAATGTGTGTTGAGACCTTGGTTTTAAAAAGCACGAATCGCACAAAAGCGACGAGGTCTAAAACCGAGGTGCAAAGCGCAAAAGCGGTGGACTTTTCGTACGCGAGGCGCAAGACGATTATATAGTTTTTTTTATATATCCTATAGGTTTTTAGCATCCTTTACCTAAAATATAGATATAAATAAGGTTTATATATGATTTAACTTAATGTACAACCTTTTTAGCTACATGTATAACACTTTGAAGCACAAAAACACCCCGTGTATGAAAAGTGCGCGCCTCATGGGTTTTTTTGCCAAAAAAAAAAAGCGTGCTTTTCTTGCACTTTTTGTACACTGCACGCCTTGAGTGACATAAGGCGCATGGATCTGCGCCTCAACTCGCCTCAGGCGCGCTTTTTAAAACCTAGGTTGAGACCACTCATTTATAAAACTTTTTACAACGCCATTCGTCTACTGTGATTGCTTTATGTGACACTTAAGTATGCCCGAGTTTCGTTTGTACCAAATCTAGCCAACAATATCGTTAATGAAGTGCCAACATTTTCTTGGCCAAATTGGTATAAATGAAACCAGATGCATGATTGTGTGACCTATAAAGTAGAATCAGTATATGTGCGGTTTCCACATACATTATCCAATATTCCAAATAAATAAAAATAAACTGTTTCAGGTCACCTGTCAGCATATCTCAATGTGTTGAGAGTATGTTCACAAGATCCAGAATTTGGTGATATGCATGATATCATAACCGTTCGTGAGTTACCAACGAATGAATCTCTTAACACTTCAGTTAATTTACTCCCTCTAAACGGAATATGACCCTGGTCACTATCAAGGGCTCTAATACATTCCTTCAAAGCTAGTAAACTCTTATTGATCTCAGCACCTTCCATCCTGCAATATCAACAAAAAAGTAAACAGCTATGGCCTGATTTCTGTTTCTAGTACGTCTTCGGTCTTCCATTTTCGCCCATAAAACTCCTCAAAGGCTCAAAGTGTTCAAATTTCAATTTATCGGTACGTGGTTTTCTAAGCACCCCGTCAAAAAAAAAAAAAAAAAAAAAGTTAGTCAAATTAAAAAGTTTTCAAAAACAGTTCACCTTGTTTGTTTATCATTATCAGTGGTGTCTGCACCACGTTCACTTCCAGCAAGATCAATGAAAGATAACTTTCCAACCAACCGGGGCTGTTTAGATGTGTTGCCATCGATCAATTTCTTGACAGCGAGTTGAAGAATCGCATGTGATCTAGAAGATTCCTCATTTGCACCAGTTGTACCAGTGCTCCTTGTAGCATTACCCTTTTCAATTAATTCCCTTATTATTCCCACATCTGATACATTATACTCCTGCAAGCCTACTATGCAAACTTGTTGCTTTCCGTCCTCCCTCATGCAAAGTTTCCTGGAAAAGTAATATTCGATGAGTTGATAACGAAAATATTAATAAATATTAGAATAAAACGGTTCAAAATGGAAAAGAAGGAAAAACTAAAAACTCACTTTCTATCATTAAGGAGATCAAAAACCTTCCCTCCGTATATTTCAAAGAAACTGACATATAACTGAAAACCTTGGTTTCGGTAATTATAGTGCATGAGTCTGAAAATATCTTGCGAAGCTCTGAGGGGTAGTGGTTGCATTGTATAGGTCTTCCCGCTACCTGAAAATATATGCATACATGACTAACGATGACATTTTGTCATAAAAATATTAACGTTTTGGTAAATGTATATATAACAACAATCATCATATCAAGGGAGAGGGTGATACCTGTTTGCCCATAAGCAAAGCAGGTCGCTTTTGTTTTTTGAAAGATAATTGGGATTATAGGCTCCACAGTTTGCGAGTATATCTGCACCAGAATGAAAAAAAATATATATATATCAGCCAAAATATATTTTAAATGCGCAAAGTGATGGTGATGACACAATTGAATATACTCACTTCATCATTTGTAACATCTTCGTTCATCACAGCATCAAAAACAAATCCGTGCTTCTCTACATATTCAGTCAAATCCACCTGCAAAGGTAGATTATTAGAGTCTCCGTAATCTAAACTAGTAACACTAATACAAGTTATATACTTATATTATTACATCCACTCACTATGCTAGTGTATACTCACCAGTCACCAACCTATAGAAATAACTTATTACACAGATAATTCAAACTTCAAAAGATAAAATAAGCACACACAATATTATGCTAATTTGACTTCAGCAAAAGCTACCTTGACTTTAGATTCATGAACAGTGAGTGAACTAGTATTAGGGTCTATGCTGATAATATCTTGTTCATTTCTTGCAAGCTCCTTTTTGTTAAGCGGTCTCTTACGTACCTGCATTCAAGACTAAACATGTTAAAATACAAGAAAAAAGATATACAAAAACCGATAAAAAATCCTGAAATATAGCTTACAAACAGAACCTAAAGAAATGAGCATTACGAAAACATACCACAACTTTAATCTTGGCAACATTGCTAGCTTTCTCTTTGTCTGCCAAGGAGCTCTTAACAACATTGTTCTCGACTGATCCACATGACATATTAGCAAACTTGTTGGCCAATGAATAAGCATTCACACCATCAACACCCTCGCCATACAAGGGTTGATTTAGCAAATTCAAGTTGTTTTCACTATGCACCTGCATGTAAAAGATATTACCACTGATAACTTAATACAACGCGGTACATTAAAATTATACATGCTTCATATAAGTATAGGCATATCAAACCAAATATGCTTATTGCATTGAGGCCTGTAAACGAACCAAACGTTCATGAACTGTTCGCGAACTTGTTTGGCGTTATGTTCGTTTATTTAATAAACAAACAACATGAACACATTCATGTAAGTTCGTTCATTCATGTTCGTTTATGTTTGTTTAAATTTTAATAAAAACATAAGTAGTTAACAAACTTTCTAATTACTTATACAAATATACCTAGGGATGAGCACATAGCGCCGAATACCGATCCCGTCTCGTCTCAATCCCGATCCCGTACCGAACCGATACCGAACCGAGGGTGTTCGGTATCGGTATCGGTACCCACATTTAGAGGTTTTCGGTATCAGTATTGAGATTTGGGAGTTTTGGGGATCGGTATCGGTTGGTACCGATACCGTCCCGACCGCGTTCCTAAATATAACTAATTAGTAATTGAGTTTTCTAGTAATAAAAATGGGCTTTCCAATGAAACTTATTCTAATTAATCACAAAGTTTTATATAAAAAAACTACTACATCACTACATGCCTGTCTATGTTCGTTTAAGTTTGTTCAATTATGTTTATTTGTGTTGTCTTATGTTTGTTAAATTATGTTCGTTGAAGTCAGGTTTAAACGAACGAACATAAACAAACACAAACATGCCCATTTTCTTAATGAACAAAAAAATTGTATTCGATTATATGTTCGTGTTCGGTTAAAGTTAAATGAACGAACATGAACACACTTGTGTTCGTGTCCGTTCGGTTCGTTTGCAGGCCTAATTCCATTACTATAACTAATTAACTAACCAACCAACCAACCAACCTCAGTTAAGAGCTCGGTATCGAACGAATGAAGATCAAGCAAACCAGGGCTAAACTCATTAGCCGAAACTTGCTCCCCACTACCATATTTCGTAAAGCTCGACGACCGCGAACAAGCAGCCGAAGAAGCCTGTGCATTACTCCCATAAAACCCAAAATCCTGCACCCAATTCAATCACCAATAATAAGTCAACCCACAAAAAAAAGAATCTTTTTTTATATAAAATACCTGAAGTGGAGGCAAGTTAGGGTTAGAGGAATAAAGGTTATGAAGACCAGCTGACTGAAGCCATTTATTGTTGAAATTGGATTCAATGAAGTCATCTGAAGATGGGTATTGACGGTGGTGGTGGGGTCCACCGTTAGAGACAGATCTTTGCATGGATGATCTAGCAAATGGGTTCATTTGAATGAAACAATATTAGGGTTTTGGGTGATGATGAAACAAGAAAAAGATACAAAAGGGGCGGCCGGTTAGGCCGGCAGAAGAGACAAGAATGTAATGGGAGTAGGAAAGATTGATAAAGATTGAATCTTTAAGGGAATTGATCGGAGATATGGAGATGGGTATGGTATGGTTGTTGGGATTGAGAGTTGAGTGTTGAAGAAAGAGGGGTTTTTTGTTTTTTGATTTTTTTCAAAAAAAAGTTTGATTTTTGAAAACATGAGCGGGGGGAAGAGGTGGGGGTGGGGTGGGTCGAAGGGTAAAAATGTCAATTGTGATTAGGAAGAAAACAATAAAAATAATGGATTCAAACATATGTTTGTCTTGGCCTCTAACTCATGTACTAACACCAATAGACCATGGTGAACACCAATAAACCATGGTGATTGGTGCCCTTGGAGAAATTTGTAGGCTTAAAGCAAAGATCATTAATGACATGGTATCTTATCTTTTGATGATTGATAAAACAATAGTAGTGAAATAAGAGTATGATTATGAGTCCAACAAGTTGCAAGTTATTGTAATTTTTAAAAGAAGAAAATGTCTTGAATTTAAGTTTTGTTTTAGATTTCAAATAGGTCAGATCAGTCGTGCTCTACGATAAGTGGTTAAGCCTAATTGATGTATAATAACAATAACAAGAGTGAAAAGACTATAATACCCCCATCATTCTAAGCAAAATAGGAAATATACCTTTTTAATTCCATCTGTCTAACTTCTGTTAGTAGGGAGGACTCGATTGACAAACTAAATGAACGTTGGGACTCGGAGTTGAAATTTGACAAACTAGGGACTAAGACTTCCTTTCACCTTAAACCACAAGAACTCAAACGATACTCATCTCAAAATTGTATGTATTATTTGATTTGTATTCATGTGGGTTGTTGGAGTTGTCCGTGAAGAGGATGGTGTAGTCTTGGTTTTTATAGCCATATTTTCCCTTAATTTTCTAAAAAACTTCTTTGTGAATTTGACGTCGAACCGGTCCATGTTAGAGTTGTCCGTGAAGAGGATGGTGTAGTCTTGGTTTGTGAGGAACTCACTGAGTTTTCCTGTGAGCCCATCCATCATGTCTTCGTTTTTCTCGATAAAGTCTATGATCCGATGCTTGATCGGGTCGTTTACAGATACGGATGGACCCCCCGTCTCCTTCTGTTTTGATCATTTTTTACTCTTTGGTGAGCCGCTTGCTTAACCTTTTTTTTTGCCCCATGGACATTATCAACTTCTCTTCAAACAGGGTATCATCATCATCCCAAAGGTTGATATTCAAAGACCAAATCTACGTCGGAACTTCGTTGTCCTCCAGGTCAATCGTATCAAAAGCAAGACGAAGTATACGCTCCCGATTTCGATGTATTTGTCCTTTTAGACACCATTGGGACTGATTTATGCCATTTTGGTTCGTCTTTCACAAGATGAATGACATGCTCGTAGTTGATGTTGAGTTTATGTGTGGCATGGTACTCCATTTTGGCCTGGTTAATGGCTAGATCATCAGAGTAACCGCTATGGCTCATTTTGTGATGGTTGAAAATGTTACAAAAACTATTTGTGGGCCCGACAATATAATGCCAATGAGACTTCAAGTTTCCCTTCCGTTCGCCCATGGACATTATCAATTTCTCCACAAAAATACGCGTGGATGCGCTCCCAAAATTCTTGAGCCCTTTGGGATTTTCCGACTATGGGGTTGGTTGACACATGAAGATAAGCCCGTGTAAGAGTTGTTTCTTCTTCAACCGACCATCTATGAACTTTGCCTTTCCCCTTTCCTTTTCCTTTATTACTTGAATATGGAGTTGAAGTTGGTGTTGGTGTTGGTGTAGAAGTACCGAACAATTGGGTGTATGGAGCATTGAAAACTGGGGGTTGAGTGTATGGGTTGTAACCCATCTCGTTTTGAGGGTGCCCATAAAACGGGTAGTTGGTTGGCGGCATGGAACCGGGTTAGGGCATGGAACCAAGTTGAGGCATAACACCATAATTTCTAAACCTGGGAAAACCATAGCCTTGAAATTGTGGTGGATAGTTATAGCCTTAGAAGCCTTGGGTGTTGGTAGGTTGGTTCGGGTTTGGGTTAACACCGGTTGATAGCATTTCTTGAAAGCTTATTTGATCATCCATGTTTTGTAGGTGTGATTCAACTGTTAGATGTTTAGCTTTTGTATGTGAGATTGGTAGAGAGTTTATAGAAAAATGAAATGGTAGTGAAATGATTGAGATGAATGTATGTTTGAGATGGTTGGGTTAATATTTCAAGTTGTATTTTTTTTAAGATTAACTTCTTTTTTTATAATATTTTAGTGTCAAACGATTGTTTTAAAATTTGAAAATTTGAAAGTTGATTTTTTTTTTTATTTAAAACACACTTGCGGGCCCCACTAATCCTCCACCGGACCGATCCATCCCACCGGACGGACCATCACCCCTCAAACTCCTCTAACGCTGAATTCCAAATCCACAACCCATCCATTTGTTTTAAACCATCACAAATCATGCCGTTGGAGATGCTCTTAGAGAGAGTGAAGATTTTTATGGAAAATCACACGTCTCAAGTTTGAATCTAATCTCAATCGGGTTTATCACAGTCGGTCTTTAGGCAATAAGTTTTCCCAAAAACTAGAGATGGTAGGCTAAGTTATCCATCATTATATGCAAACAATGCCGCATGACTGCATGAGGTCCCCTTTTGCTGTTGGGTTATAACCGGACTTTTTAAATGACACTCGAGACTCTGGAACTCAGCGGAACTTAGAGTTGTTTGGGATTGCGTTTGAAAACAACTTATTTACTTCTTCAAGAAGCCAATAAGTCAATAAGATGTTTGTGTAATTCAAAAGCATTTTTGGTTTTGACTTTTCAATAAAGGTGGAAAAGTTGTTTTTAAAAAATCAGAAATCCTAGCTTTTGAAAAAAAATTACAAATCTACCACCCATACAATCAATCTTCACAATAAGTTAAGTGAAACATTAATTTTTTTTTTTTTGACTTTTTGACGTTTCTTATCACAAAAGCTAATCCAAATACTTTTTTTTTAAACTCATTTTCAAAAAGTCATAAGCCAATAGACACTTTTAAGATGATGGGGTGTGGTTCAGGGAACGGTTTTGGTGGGCTGAGGTGGCACCCCTCCCCCCCGGGGAACACCCCCCCCCCCCCCCATTTCCCTTCGGCACAAACAGTGAGAAACCACCGTTCTCCCCGTCCCAAATCCCCATAAAAAGTGAATTGATGATGATGATGAAGAAAATAATAAAAAAATATAAGGGGGAGGGGGAAGAAGGGGGAACCATTTCCCTTAAAAATGAGGAAATGACGTGACGCTGATGTGGACAAGGGAAGGAAAGGGAAAATGGTTTCACACCCCATAGTATGGCTGTAAACAAACCAAACGTTTAGCGAACAGTTTGTGAAATGTTCGGCGGGAAGTATGTTTGTGTTCATTCGTTTAATAAATGAACAAACACAAACAAGAAATTATGTTCGTTTAGGTAAACAATCAAACATGAACAGATGTCATGTTCGTTCATTTATATTCGTGAACGTTCGGTAACATATTCGTTTATGTTTGTTTGTGTTTGATAGTTCATTAGTGTTTTTAACTTTTTTATTTTTAATTTAAGTACTTCAGATTTCCCAATGGTAGATTATTTAATATATATTAGTATACCACATATTAATATTACTTAACTATTATTTTAGGTAGATTAAACAAGGATTTCAAGTTTAATATGATAATTTTGGGTTTTTACGAGACATTATGTGATCAAGATTATGTCAAGTATATTTGGGTAATTAGATTAATATATTTTGGTTAGACAGTGTTCGTGATGTTCGGAATCTACTATGTGTTAGTTTGTGCTTGATTTTGTTCATGAATGCCTATTTATGATCGTTTACATTAATCAGGGTTTTTTTTTTTTTTTGTGTTTGCTTTTGTCCGATAACTAAATTTAAAAAATAAAGACAAACGAACACGAACAAAAACTCGTACGGTAATTGTTCATGAACACGTTATTTCCTTAACAAACAAACATGAACAAAAGATCTCATTCGGTAAGTGTTCATAAACAGTTTGCAAACAAGTCATTTTCTTAACAAACGAACATGAACAAATAAACAAGGCTATTTTCATGTTCGTTTGGTTCATTTAATGCCATACCCGATAACCTAACCGAAAGCACTTTTGCATTTCCAAAACTCGATCCGAAACACCCTGTTATTCGTTGACCATTAAAAAATCAGTTTACATCATTTAATATTATCTCAAGTGAAGTAACGAATCGGAGATCCATTAATTACCGATCTAATGACTGATCGTTCCGACAACTTAATCCAATCTCCGGCAACACAACCACCGTCACCACCGTCACCACCGTCATCATCATCATCATCATCATGAAGCCGTTCTTCATCCTCTCAATCATCATCATCGTCATCTCAATCACCATCTTTCACTTAACCACACCACCTACAAACCAAACCCTAACCCTAACCCTAACCCTACCCCATCAAACAAACTACATCGTCCGATTCACCCAATACAAGCCAGCACACCACCACAAAACCTACCTTGAACACAACTCCAACGCTTCTTTACACTGGCTATGGGTTAATAGACACAATCCAGCTTCTGCCTTTCCAACTGATTTCGGATTGGTTGCGATTGATGACGAGGCGGTTAATTCGGTTATCGGAGAGTTTCAACGGCTGGAAATGGTTAAGGATGTTACAATTGATTCAAGTTATCAGTTAAGAAACTTGTTAGGGAAAAATGAGAAGGTGTTTGAAAGAATTGGATCGTTTTCGGATGCGAAGAAGCGGCCTGGAAAGATCTTTACTTCCATGTCATTTTCTGAAAGAGAGGATAATATTAATCATACTACATTTGAATGGAAAAGAGAGCTTTTATCACATGTAAATGTTATTTATTTAATTTAATTTAATTTAATTTAATTATTATATGCTAATTGTTTGTGTAATTTATATGCAGAAATCACAAGTTACATCATTGTTTGGAGCAGAGTCACTTTGGTCTAAAGGGTATACAGGGAAGAAAGTTAAAATGGCTATTTTCGATACAGGGATTCGTTCCGACCATCAGCATTTTCGCAACATTAAGGTTTTTGTTATTGTTATTGACATTGATTGGTTAAATTTGCAAGATTTATGTGGTAAGAATGTGATATTCATGTTTTTAGTTTTAACGATATTAGGAGCGCACGAATTGGACAAATGAAGATACTTTAAATGATAATCTTGGACATGGTACGTTTGTTGCGGGAGTGATTGCTGGTGAGGATGCGGAATGCCTTGGGTTTGCACCGGATACTGAGATTTATGCTTTTCGTGTGTTTACGGATGCGCAGGTAATGCATATTGTGCAGTTTTGTAACGTGCGAATTGCTAGTTGTTATTGTTAGAGATTTAGAGTAGTTGTTTTTAATCTTAATGTATGGATGATAGGTGTTTAATTGTTTAAAGAATAAGTTTTTATTCAGCTTATTGCAGGTTTCATACACGTCGTGGTTTTTGGATGCGTTTAATTATGCAATCGCAAGTAATATGGATGTTTTAAACTTGAGCATTGGCGGTCCTGATTACTTAGATCTTCCATTTGTAGAGAAGGTGAGAATGTTCTTGACCTATTTTAAAAAGGGTTTGTTTTGACCCGAACCTGTGTTGACCTTTTATCAGGTGTTGGAATTGACAGCAAGCAATATTATAATGGTGTCTGCAATCGGAAATGATGGCCCGCTATATGGTACACTGAATAATCCTGCAGATCAAAGTGATGTTATTGGCGTTGGTGGTATAGATTACAACGATCACATTGCTTCATTTTCATCACGTGGCATGAGCACTTGGGAAATTCCTCATGGGTAGTTAATTAATTGATTAATTATCTGCTTAAAGTTAGTAATCATTGCAAAATACTGATAAGATTTTACGGTTACAAACTTTATTTGACAGTTATGGACGTGTAAAACCTGACGTTGTTGCATATGGGCGAGAAATTATGGGATCCAAGATTAGCACGGGTTGTAAAACATTATCAGGAACAAGTGTCGCAAGTCCTGTGGTTGCTGGTGTAGTGTGCCTTCTTGTGAGTGTAATCCCTGAAAATGAAAGAAAACAAATTTTAAATCCGGCAAGCATGAAACAAGCTTTAGTTGAAGGGGCTGCAAAGCTTTCGGGCCCTAATATGTATGAACAGGGTGCGGGTCGGGTCAATCTGTTAGAATCTTATGAAATACTAAAAAGCTATAAGCCACGGGCCAGCATCTTTCCGAGTGTTCTGGATTACACAGACTGCCCGTATGCATGGCCGTTTTGCCAACAACCACTTTACGCAGATGCCATGCCCGTTTTATTCAACACAACGATATTAAACGGTATGGGTGTAATCGGCTATATTGAAAGTCCACCAGTTTGGCATCCATCAAATGAAGAAAGTAATCTTTTAAGTATCCACTTCACCTATTCTGATATTATCTGGCCATGGACCGGTTTTCTTGCACTCCACATGCAAATTAAAGAAGAAGGATCTCAATTTTCGGGTGAAATTGAAGGTAATGTAACGGTTAAAGTTTACAGCCCACCAGGTTTAGGTGAAACCTCGTTTCGACACAGCACATGTGTCTTACATTTGAAACTAAAAGTTATCCCGACCCCATCAAGATCGGTTAGGATTCTGTGGGATCAGTTTCATAGTATCAAGTATCCCCCTGGTTATATACCACGTGACTCGTTAGATGTTAGAAATGATATTCTTGATTGGCATGGGGACCACTTACATACTAATTTTCATATCATGTTTAATATGTTAAGAGATGCGGGTTATTATATTGAAACACTCGGGTCACCTTTGACTTGTTTTGATGCTCGTCACTACGGAACTTTAATGCTAGTGGATCTTGAAGATGAGTATTTTGAAGAAGAGATTCAAAAGTTGAAGGATGATATTGTAAACACAGGACTTAGTTTGGTTGTTTTTGGGGATTGGTATAATGTTGATACAATGGTTAAAATGAGGTTTTTTGATGATAATACACGGAGTTGGTGGACTCCAGTAACGGGTGGTGCTAATATTCCTGCATTGAATGATCTTTTAGCACCGTTTGGTATTGCTTTTGGAGACAGGATTTTAAATGGTGATTTTAGTTTCAATGACGAGTTGATTAAATATGCTTCGGGGACTAATATTGTTAAATTCCCGAGTGGTGGGTATGTGCATCGTTTCTCGTTTTATGACAGCTCAGAAAGTGGGGCCACACATAGTTACCTAGCTGGCGGTAAAGATAACGTAAGCTAACCTCAACCTTTCTGTTTTCTTACGTGTAGAATTTTATTTTTCGACATTTATGACTTGCAGACACAAAGTGTTATTTTTCGACTTTTATGACTTGCAGACACAAAGTGTATAATGTTTAGATAAACCGATTGTGCATTTGCTAATTGCTATTTATTTTGTCTCAGTCAAGTCAGTTTCATAGTAGTCATCAGATTACTTGACCTGTAGCTGTAGGTGCAGTGATGAGTTCTTAATATTTTGATAAACAAACTGTACATGTTGCTGACTTGCTACTGAATTCCGATTATACGGTTATCCAGGGGTCAAATAATTAGCAAGGATTATTAGTTTCTACTAGCTGCAACAAAACTAATTAATTAAGATATGCAAACTTTGGTTTCTGCTTTTGATTACTTAAGGGTCAAATACATGAGTTATGGGATAATAAGTTTCGTTCTATCCACAACAAAGTAGTTTTAAGAGGGTAAACAAAATGACGTAATCACCCTTTATTTTAAGCTGATTTAGGAGCCGATTTTCCATCCCAAAAGATGTTTTTGTCATTTATCAAAAGAATATTCTCTTTTTATTATGATATGTACTGATTTATTAATGATCTGAATTAGGAAAACATTCAAAACAATTACCTATCTGATTAATATAATGTCAAACAGTAGAAACACATCCGAAGTCCAACAATCACTTTCAAAACATATATCCAACTACCCTTTATATATCATATTTTGTCATGTATCCATTATGTCGAGTTGTTTTGAGATTTACATTAACTATAAAAAAAATATTAATTATGACATGTGTGAGTTGTAGCAGGCTGAATCCGCAATCCTTGGCCTAGTGGAAGTTGGAGGGAGTCGAATTGCTGTTTATGGTGATTCCAACTGTTTGGACAGCAGTCATATGGTTACAAACTGTTACTGGCTGTTAAGAAAAATACTGGATTTCACTGGCAAAAATGTCAAAGATCCTATACTTTTCGCAAATTCAGTCAAACTCGAAACACCCTTACACCTAGATGATAATCAATTGCCCTCTCGGAGAACCGATTTGAATTTCTCAACATATTCTGCAGTTCTTGGAAAGGAATTGATTTGCAGGAGTGATTCCCGGTTCGATGTTTGGGGAACAAAAGGGTATGGATTACAGGTTAGAGGCCGGAATCGGCGATTACCAGGTTATAAAGCAATTGATCTTGGCATGGGCTTAAATTCGTCATCTGATAGCTCAATTTTAAAGGGTCCCAAGGTGGTTAACAAAAATAAAGAGGCTTCTTCTGGCAATAAATTCCTTGGCTTGCTGTATAGAGATGATGTAAGTAACCAAGCCCTTGGAACTTATGATTATTATTTCACAATAATTGGTTTTTAAAATTTTAAATAAACATATCGCGCTTCAAAGCATGTGACTAAAGTTGGTTACGTTTGGTACCGCTGTAATAATCAAGATTATTTTTTTTTATTTTTTTTTATTATTTTTTTTGTGAGGATGTGGGTCCTGTGAGGATTTAGAAGTGACCCACAAAACAAATGGCATTGATTTAACTTTATATAATTTCAATTTTGCAGCTGGACGCTCCAGTTGTATTTCCAAGTCACTGGCTTGTACCTGCTGTTGCTGCTGTTTTAGGTTAGTAAAGTTTTGCATTTATAGTTTTATACAAAAGATTAATCGTTCGGTTTGTTTGGTTAACGGATGTTGAAACATTACAGGGATTTTGCTTCTTTTAAATTTCTGGAGAATCAGACAAAAGAAGCGTAGAAGACGGAAAGGATCTAATAGCTCAGGTCGTTTCTCAAATCTCTAGACATCAAATTTTGAGCTCGTGTAATACTAGTTGAATTTTTGCATAAATAGTATAAAAACAAATAGCAATTTTTATATAAATGCAAATTATATGAATTTTGCAGTAATCTTTTGTGTTTAGGGCTGCAACCCCATTCTTTTTTTTTTTGCCATATAAAGCGTCGAAACAAAATGTTTAGTAATTCGTCTTACAATATTCTCTTTGGCGTGACATCGCAAAAACAAAGCTTGTTATAAACACGACTAAAGTTGGTTTTGTTTTGTTACGAAGCCTAAAAATTGGAACCCTTGCTAGAAATATATACCTCAAAAGAAAGGGATTGCGTAGAAGCAGATTTATAAAAGTGCAATATTGATGCAAATAATCACTCTTAAATTGCGCATCGCAATCCCTTGACTACCACATTGAATCATTTGCGATAAAAGAATGACGGAATGAACAAATACAACTAGGAATCAAAACTGTATCGATTTCGATGGAAGGGGAAACACTCAACAGAGACTGAAAACAGATCAAACATGATCATTTGTATGAGCTGAAAGAAATAAATGTTGTATCCTAAGTAGCATACATGTCAAAAGAAGGAACTTGTATTTTCCATTTCATGCAGATGCATACCTTGACCTCTGTTTGCCAGAAATAATGTCTGTCATAAAGGCATTGAAATTCCTGCATGTTTATAACCATGCAAGAATGTTATAACCCAATAGATCATGGTTTAAAAAAACATATGAGGATGAAAGAGAGGTGGATTTAGGGTTAAATTTTGGAGATATGGATTGAAGACGAAAGCAGAGTCTAGACACACCTCTCCAAGGCACCATCAACAAACAGGCCCTAGTTAATTGATGAATGATGATGCACAAAGCAAGAAGTAAATTACCTTCATGGTTATCGGGTTGGGTAATAAGCCCATTAGTTTCGATTTAGCCCATCTTAATTTCTACAAAGGTTGTTTTTTTAGAACGACAACTCACACACTCTTTCTAATTTCACTACTAAACATCTGAACACTCTTTCTGATTTCACTACTAAACATCTGAACACTCATAACTTGAAAAAGGCAAAGTATTATTCAAAACCTTGGTTATTTAGACTTGTGTGGTTTCTTATTTACATGCATAATGAAAGGAAGTGTATTAACTAAGCCAAAAAAAATCGTATATTTGTTTCAAACTTTGATTAAATTTTAGAGTTGCGTTTTTATTTTATTCAAATTTTGTATTACCAATTTTGTAGTTTTATTACGTAGGTACATCATAGATTCAATTTTGTACCGTTGTCCCAAATCAAATTCATACAAATTTGTCATTTTTTTGTGCTTCCTTCACAAAATAAGCACCTGATATAAATATACATGTAAGTTAGTCAGAAAAGTTTAGTAAGCAAGTTTATTTTGGATACTAATTTTGAAGCTACTAGAGATATTCAAATGTTTCAATGTATAATAAAAAAAGGTTCAAAGATACTAAAACCATCAAATTTTTGTCTCTTTTCACTACTTTTAATTCAATTCCCAATGTTCTTCCATGGATCCTACTTTCGTCTATACGTTGAAATCCATAATTCCAAAAACAAGAATGATTGATCTTATTCTTAGGCTTGTTGGTGTGCCTTCGGGGATTGAGATCGGGGTGCCTATGTGGCTTTTTCCCCCAAACAAAACACCGCCCCCCCCCCCCCCCCCATTTAATTTCGGGGAAAACGGGGAAAATCCACCGATTGCACCGTGTCTTCCTATTGGCTTATTATTTATTTTTATTTTTTTAAATCAAACTTTATGTAATAAAAAATAAAGGGGGATTGAGGGAATACCATTTCCAAACTTTAGGGGAGAAAATGGGGGAAATGATGTGGCGCTGATGTGGCACTTGGGGGAGTTGGGGGAAAAATGAGGCACACCATATAGTCTTATAAAACGTAAATTAAAAATAATATAAAACATTTTTCTTTTCATAACTAAACACGCTCTAATACACCAACAAATTGAGATTGTCCATTTGTTATCAAACATATAATTTGAATACAAATAGTGGAATTATTGTGTTGAATAGCCGCCTAGGTCAACGAGCTAAAGTGACTTGGCAATTATTTCTTATGTGAAAATGGCAACAACCCTACAACCAACCAAACAATCACTCCACTTTCTTTCTTTACTTACCTGAGTGGTTCATAGTTCACACCTCAATATATTTTGATAGATTATTTTTTATTTTATAATTGTGGTTTATATCTAATCACACTCAAGGGCAAAGCTTATTGAGGGTTAGGGGGTTTCCCGGCCCCCATCGATTTTTGTCTCAGCAGTGTAAATTCCTCTTGTTTTTTTTTTTGTATTTTTTGAATCTAGTCCCCACCGATTTGAAAAAAAAAAATGGGTTTCGTGACTTTCGGTCCATGCTATCTAAAAATTTAAGCTTCGCCATTGATCATACTATTCATCAAGCTTGTAACACTTATTCTTGTAACTAACATATGTTAAAAACATATTTAAACAATACAAAAACCGCAATCTCCAACTTTCCATGTGTTTCTTTCATTTCCTTATTTTGTCGCCCCACTTATGTCAAACCTTCATCTATGACTCCCTCACCATATCGTCTCTTCGAAGGTTTAACATTATATTATTTTCATTTCATTATCAATTCATTTACAAGGTTCAATACATCATTACATCTACCTGGTTGTTGAATGTAACGTTGTAATGTTAATGTATTACATATGTTTTAAAATCAGATGAAGAACTAACAAACTGAAATTACTAAAGAAACTACATAATATTCAACCAATCATTTGTATTCAACTCTAACTTTATTTTACTCCACACCCCTTTATACTTTTTAGCTTTTCATAACCCAATAATTGCAAAGAAAATACCATTATCTATATGATTGTTCCACTTTTTATATATAGTCAATTCTTATGTCTCACATGTATGTTAGAAAATAAATAACATCATTCACTTACACAACTATCAACATACATCATACAAAAGGTAGCAACATAACAAAACAAATCATACGGTCTAAAGTCAACAAAAAAAAAAAAAAAAATCTAATCCTATTCGCATAGATTTAACAGTTATGTAAACCGTCGCTTACGGTGTGTGCATATTATGTATATATAATAAAATTACACTAATTTTAACGTTATTTTACTAATTTCATGAAAATAACTTTAAAAACGACATACGGTTAATTATGTATCATGTCGTGGCGTTGATAGCCAAAAGACAAGGAGGTACATCCACCAATCAGGATTGTCCTGATTGCTGAGTGTCATATGTCTTATGTTAAATACTTGATGTAAAACTACTATTGAGCCGGGGGTCTAATTGATTGAAAGCAACATCTCTATTCCTACCGAGTAAAGATAAAACTGATTACATATTACCCTCCTCATATCATACCTTAGTTCTTACTATATACTATTGATGAGATTAACTAAATATGAGGATGATGATGATTTAGAGGGTGTTTGGGATTGAGTTTGGAAATGTAAAAGTGTTTTTTTGTTAGAACTGTTTATTAGCTTATGACTTTTTTAAAAATGAGTTTTAAAAAAGTGTTTGGATTAGATTTTGTGATGAGAAACGTCAAAAGGTCAATAAATTATTTTTTTTAAATGTTTCGCTTAACTTATTGTGAAGATTGGTTGCATGGGTGGTAGATTTGTAATTTTTTTTTTCCAAAAACTATGATTTCTGACTTCTTAAAAACAGTTTTTTCACCCTTATTGAAAAGTCAAAACCGAAAGTGCTTTTGGATTACATAAACAGCCTATTGACTTATTGCCTTCTTGAAAAAGTCAATAAATCAATTAATTGTTTTCACACTTTTAATATATGTGAACTTGTTAGTTATAACAACCAAACCTTAACAACATAATAAGGACCAAATATTCACAAAACATTAGATAGCAAGGACCATTATTGCAACTAACTAATTTTAAATATTTATAAATACCATGATCGCCATCTTCTTATTTGTTGACTTTTTCATAAAACTAAAAAAATAACCAAAAATGGCGGAAGCAATTGTAACTGTAACGATGGAGGTTGGTTCTGATGGTGTTGCTCTGATCACAATCTCTAACCCTCCTGTTAATGCTTTAGCTCTTCCAAGTAATCTAATTCTCTTAAATATTATTATGTATACAATCTTGTTTTGTCAATATAGTTTCTTTGATTTCATTTATAATTATAATGCCCCATTTATTTATTTATTTATTTATTTTGTGGGTTAAGTTCTTGCTGGATTAAAGGAGAAATTTGCAGAGGCTATGAGTAGAGATGATGTAAAAGCTATAGTTTTGACTGGTAATAAATTGAATCCATTTTTTTTATTTAATATTCATTGAATTTTAATGTTTTTTAATTATTTTACTAATTTCGTGAAAATATAATGTATATATGTGTGGCTCTCGCGGGGGGCAAAAGTAAAGTTGTTTTACTAACTTTAACGTTATTTTACTAATTTCGTGAAAATAATGTTAAAAACGACGGATGGTTAATCATGCATCATGTGGTGGCGTTGATAGCCAAAAGACAAGGGGTTACATGCACCAATCGGGCTTGTCCCGATTGCTATGTGTTATGTGCCTTATGTCAAAGGCTTGAATGCTTGATACAAAACCACTACCGAGCCGAGGGTCTCACTGGAAGCAACCTCTCTATTCCCACGGGGTAGAGGTAAGGCTGTCTACATCTTACCCTCCTCGGACCTTACCTTAGCTTTGCTATTGGTGGGATTAACTGAGTATGATGATGATGATGATTATTTATTATTTGTGTGCTAAGACTGGGTTATGAATATATGATATTTGAATTAAGCTCTTTCTTTTTATTGAATTGAGTGTTTGCTTTATTTATTTAGGGACTGTTTGGTAAAACCTAACAAAGAAAGTGACAGATGATGACTTGAGTTTTAAAAATTGTATTTTTTTAGTTAAATATGTCTGTTTGGTAGAAAGATATGATTAGGGTATTGATACAGTTGACCTAAATAAAAGATTAAAGATACCATTTTAATTTTTTTTTTTTTTTTAACAAGAAGGTTGCTTGATAGAAGTTGAATATTTCAAGAAATACATTAGGATATTATAAAACAATGTTTTGACTTTTTCTTGAACAAATGCAATGCCCTTACAAGAGGTAATTCATGAATTAAAAAAGATAATTTGATAAGGGTTTGTGTTTAGTAGATTGGGTTTTGCGATTAAGAAAGGTGTGTCTGCCTGTTTTAATGTAATCTGACAGTCATGAAATGAAAAGAAATACGTTTACATAAAAAGGAAATGGTCTTTCTCACATGTGGATCCTAAGATGAGATTCAACAGAACAAAGTGCAATGATTTGCAATGTCTCCTAAAATGCATGATCAAACTAAAGTGCTATTATATGACCAAAACAAGGTGAAATTAGAAGCAAAATCAGTTTAATATTTTGGAAGCAGTTTGAGATTGCTTTACTTATTGAAATTTACCTTTGTGAAATAAGCTGATTATCTGTTTCTGTCTAAATAAGCTACATCCCAAACACCCCCAAAATCATCATCAATATCTTTGAGTTTGTAATTCTAATAAAATGAATTATTGAATTTGCGCAGCTTGTTGCCCGTTTGCTTGCCATCCTACTGTAAATTTGCCTTTTATTATGGAATAAAAATGATATTTTCCAATCATTCCTATTAATTTAGAGGGAGTTTATGTTTACTTAGTTATGTAGTCACAATGTCAAACTAACAGATTTTTTTTTTTTTTGAATTTGATTCTCTTACTTTATGAAGGCAAGAACGGTAGATTTTGCGGTGGGTTTGACATCAATGTTTTTCAGAAAGTTCACCGGACTGGTAAAGGCTTCATTACATATCTTTTTTTAATATTTTCGCTGATCCTGTTTGCAAACATGGATTAAATGTTGAACCATTTTCATGGCAGGGGACATATCTCATCTACCTGACGTATCTGTTGAACTTGTGACCAACACACTCGAAGGTTTACATAAACTTAGTTTTATAGTTTCCCATACATTTTTTTAATGTATGCATTCGTCGACACATTTCTTTTCCCTTTTGGGTACATTTAGATGCCAAGAAACCAATAGTTGCCGCTGTACAAGGACTTGCAGTCGGGGGTGGTCTAGAAGTTGCAATGGTTTGTACTTTGTAGTTTTATGCAGTCCAAAATCATTCACAAGTTCAGTTCTTTTTTCAAATATAAACTTCTTTTTATGATTTTATCTTGTTGGTTAATGCAGGCATGCCATGGCCGTATTGCAGCTCCCGGAACTCATCTTGGTTTGCCTGAATTGTCTCTTGGAATTATGCCTGGCTTTGGAGGTACATACACGCTTAGATCGTTTATTATCCATATTTTACTAATACTATTTTATCTATCGAGTTTGTTAAATAATAAAATATGGCGTTCCAGGTACCCAAAGACTTCCTAGGCTTTTGGGGTTATCAAAGGCAATTGATATGATGTTGGTGAGTAACACACTGCTTCAACCCGAACCCGTTTTGACCCATTTTCACCAACTTTGATATTAATTTAATAATTTTGTTTGTAGACATCTAAGCCAATACTACCTGAGGAAGGTAAAAAGCTAGGTCTCATTGATGCTATTGTGCCTCCTCAAGATTTATTGAAAGTGTCTAGGCAATGGGCTTTAGACATAGCAGAGGGCCGTAAACCATGGGTTCGCTCTCTTCATCGGACGGATAAGATTGGTTCCCTTTCTGAAGGCCGTGAGATCATAATAAATGCTAGACAATCAGCCAAACGGATGGCCCCTAATATGCCACAACATCAAGCATGCCTTGATGTTATTGAGGAAGGTATTGTTCGTGGTGGATATGCTGGCGTTTTAAAGGTATTTCAGTTTTTACTTTATATTTCTTTTTATTGTTTGGATGTGTTTTTGAAAGTGATCACTTTCAAAACGCACATCCCCCCCCCCCCCCCCCCCCCCCCCCCCCATGTTATAAAAGGTAAACAAGATCTAAAATACTGTTCTGTCTTTTCAGGAGGTCAAGGTGTTTAATGAGCTTGTTCTTACCGACACAGCGAAAGGCCTTGTCCATATATTCTTTGCAAAACGTGCAGTCTTAAAGGTAGAACAACATTTAACACTTTTTCTCATTTTCTTTTTAAATGTCATATATTTACAAAATTTATTAATTTGATTTTCTTCAATAAAAGGTACCTAAAGTAACCGATATTGGTCTAAAGCCACGGCCTGTTAAAAAAGTTGCGGTCATTGGTGGAGGTCTAATGGGGTCAGGAATAGCTACAGCCCTTATTCTTGGCAACATAAATGTTGTTCTTAAGGAAGTCAACTCTGAGTATCTTCAAAAGGGAATAAAAACAATAGCAGGTAAATATTTCTTGTATCTATAGAAATCTTGTAGTTGATTACGTAACGTAGAGGTGGCAGTTTCGACCATTTTACTAAAGAATGGGTTTGTTTGAGTCAAACAAAAGATAGGCTAAAGGAAACATGTCGAAGTCGCTCAACTCAAAGTGTATTTTTAATGCACATAACCAACTAAATCATATTGTTAGAAACATTTATATCTTTATGGGAATAGTATAATTTTGTAAGCATATTCGACACATCAATTATGTAAAAATATTATATTTGGATAAGAAGGTGTTTGAGTCAACACAATCCATTTGGAAAATTACTTGTTTTGAATTGAGTCCATGTTGACCCGTTACCCAACCTGTTATTTTCCACCTTCAATGTAACTTATTCTTTGTGATACAACGGATTTATATGTTTAGAAAAACTTACTTTGATTACCTTTTATTCGATAGCAAATGTTCGAGGTTTGGTTGCGAGGAAGAAGTTAGCACAGGCACAAGCTGACAAAGCCTTATCAATGATTAAAGGTGTATTAGATTACTCAGAATTTAGAGATGTGGATATGGTTATAGAGGTATGTTCTTCTTGAAAAGAATGTCTGTTATCATTTGTTTTACATCCTAAGAATATAAAAATATGAACTTTATAAAGACTTTATGTGGTAAAAATACAAAACATTACATTGATAATTCATTTTTAAATAAATATGAAAACATTGAAAATAATAGTTTTTTTTTTCTTTTTTTTTTTTGTTGTAGATTGGGTGTTTTTTTGAACGTTTTGCGACTTATTGCAGGCGGTTATTGAGAATGTTCCGCTGAAGCAAAAGATTTTTAGAGAAATCGAGAAAGTGTGTCCGCCTCATTGCATTTTGGCAACCAACACATCTACCATTGATCTCAATTTAGTTGGAGAGAAAACAAAATCTCAAGATCGAGTTATAGGGGCACATTTCTTTAGGTTACGATTCACAATCCGCATCTTCTTTTTATATATTTTTTTTGTTAAGAAGCAAATAACTTGAAAATACTTAGTTTAAATATTAAAGGTGCAGTTTGCGTAAACCCGTGAACTATTGATGCCTGTTACCAGTATCATGTACCAAAAAAAAAAAAAAAAATTATTAGAGGTGGCAACTGACCCATTATCTTAATGGGTTGATTGGGATTGTGTTTTATGTCAAATGGGTCAACTTGACCCATTACCTTCAAGATGATCGGGAATTTGATCTAACGCTTGTCTTTTTATTTTTTTTCTGTACAGCCCGGCTCATATTATGCCTCTACTGGAGATAGTCAGAACAGAAAAGACATCTGCACAAGTGATTTTAGATCTTATGACAGTTGGAAAAATCATTAAAAAATCTCCTGTTGTCGTGGGAAACTGTACCGGATTTGCTGTTAATCGCACCTTCTTTCCATACACACAGGGTGCATATGTTTTGCTTCATTTAGGTGTTGATATATTTAGAATTGACAGATTGATCAGTAGCTTTGGACTCCCTATGGGCCCTTTCCAGTAAGTTCTTCTCTAATGCCAAACTGCCTCTTTTTTTAACTTCAAAATTGATTCAAGTTTTTTTTTTTTTTTTTTTTTTTTTTTTTTTTTTTTTTTTTTTTTTTTAATAATAATGGGAGGTTGAAAATAAAGAACGTTGTATGAATCTGCGAATTCAGGCTTCAAGATTTAGCTGGGTACGGTGTAGCTGTTGCGGTTGGTAAAGAATTCGCCAATGCTTTTCCTGATCGTACATTCGGGTCACCTATTGTTGACCTTATGATTAAAAGTGGACGAAACGGTAATTTCTTGAATATGTTGAAACAAGCTGTTCATTTGTCATAGTCTTAGAGAAACTGCTCTTTTTCCTTACACAAGACCAATTTTTCAGGTAAAAATAACGGAAAAGGATATTATATTTACGAGAAAGGTAGCAAGCCAAAACCCGACCCCCAAGTGTTCCCGATCATAGAAGAGGCTAAAAGGCTAGTCAACATTATGCCTGGAGGAAAGGTACATGTTTTATTCCGTTTACATTGCATACATCCTTATAAAATGTTATATTTATATGATAACGATAACTGTATTGCTTTTATGATCATAGCTAGCACACTAGTCATTTATAATTTCTTCAACAAAAACGGACGTATAAGTGTTTGTGGGTCACCCCAGCTGACTCGGCCCTGTTTTGACCCGAAAAAAAATGGATTTTCAGTTTGTCACTTCCTTTCATGTGACCTAAAACAAATAGCAAGTGCTTGTAAGTAATTTATTTCTTGAAATATTATTTGCAGCCTATAACCATTACCGACGAAGAAATAGTTGAAATGATATTGTTTCCGGTAGTGAATGAGGCATGCCGTGTTCTAGAAGAACAAGTTGTGGTTCGCGCATCTGATCTTGATGTTGCATCTGTTCTTGGAATGAGTTTTCCTTCTTATCGGTTAGTTTCTCATGTTTTTTTTTTCCAAAACGTTATCCCTCATTTCTAGACACAAGAAAAACCAAGTTACATCTGGATAATGGGTAAGCGAGCAACAAGCTGCGGCGCTATCCCTTTTTGAATCACAAAGCTTATTCTACTAAAAACAAACCCTTGGTTCCTTGGGCTCTGTGAGTCACTGTGGACTTTCGCTGAATTTGCGTTGGAGTCTGTAGACTTTTCCTAACTCGATAAAAAGATGCTTCTTTTGCGCCATTTTTTCGTCTTACGTTTTGAGGATAATATTAAGCATGTTACTTTTATATATTTCAGTGGTGGTATTATGTTCTGGGGAGATTTAGTTGGGGCTAAACACATATATGCAAGTCTCAAGAAATGGTCCGAAAAATATAGCAACTTCTATAAGCCATCAAGATTTCTTGAAGAACGAGCGAAAACTGGCGTCCCATTGGTGAGAATGCAACTGTCCGCCTTTTTGTTCATTTTCGTTTGTCGGTTTTCTTCATTTGAATGAGAATGACATGCATTTATCGGTTTTGCAGAGTGCTCCATCATCCGCGTCTACAAGCTCAAGGGCTCGTCTGTAGAAAATGGCGATACACAAATCGAATTACCTGAAGAGTGTTGGTTTGCAAACAATACATTTAGTATTCTTTGTTGGAATAAGTTTGTTAAATTCATAGACATGTTTTACCTGTTGGAAGTTGGAATGTTGAGAGTTGATGAATAATGAATGTGGTTAGTAATAAAAGACAATATGCAATATACAAAGGTATTGGATTTTGTCATAATTTTGTTTTGAGTTTCTGGATTGGGATGTAAATAACAGAACTATTTATGTTGCTATAACAAAATGGTTAATGAAATAATGCATAATGATGTAGAAGTATTATGACCAACGATGAAGACGTTAATCTTGATTTAGGTGTTAAAGATCAAGACGGGTTAAAGATAATTTTTGGTGAATTATTTATTGAGTCTTTTATATATAATTAAGGATAATTATTGGTTTAACTAGATAGGGCGGTATGGTGAAACATCGGAGAATGGCTCAAGGTGAAGTTCCCTAATTCTCGACAATCTTTTGCTCAGTTCTTTAGATGGTGCAGAGATGTGGGGGGCGGCGACAAGTCAAAAAGAGGGACCTATGCAATTATATTGTTGGTTGTTTGGAAACTTTGGACTACTCGAAATGATAAGGTGTTCAACGGACGGAACACAGGAATTGCCTCGTTGGTTGAAGAGATTAAGGCGGAGTCGTATTGGTGGACGGTCAAGCGGGTGGGAAAGACAGAATTAGACATGACAAGGTGGTTCGAGTCGGCGACGTTCAATAATGGGTAAGGGTGAGGGTTCCTAAAAACCAAAGAAGGTTTTGTGAAGGTTGGTTGTATTGTAAAGATTTGGTTTCATTTTCAGTGTATGTGCCTGAGTAGCCCCTTGCTTATTGGGTGTTTGGGCGTTTGTAATTTTGTAATGGTTTTATGGTGTGAATAAAGTTCCGTTTGAATGTTAAAAAAAAGATAGGTTTATCTAGTTGGTTTATTTTATTATTTAAATATAAATTGAGTTTAGTTAGGATTAGGTTAGTATAAATAGATGGTTAAATCTATTGTATTTGGTGTGTTTTTGGTTGATAATAAAAAAAGACGAACGAGTTCGTTCAATCTCATGTGTTTTATGTTTGATCAAAGAGCTTGATTTTCCAACAAACGATTACTCTTAACACTTGTTAATTATATATATACTTAATTGCATGGTTGGTGACCATGCAAATTTTAATTAATACCCCTTAACTTTTATAAATTAACAAAACTCACCTCTAAGTTTTCAACTTTACAAAAATGACACTCTTACTTTCTAAATTGACAAAAAGCCTCAATACTTTATAACTTATTTTCCACCCTCAAACTTTTGACATTAAACCATTCTACCCCCAAATTTTGCTATACTGTGAAAGATAACCATATAACTTTGTTAATGTCACTTTGACCACCTCAGGTTTATAAGGTTTCGACCTGAGTAATATTTTGCAAACTTTATATTACTGTTATCAGCATAAATAAGTAAAAAAAAATTATAATGCAAGACTGTTGGTACTTAATAAGTTCAAAAAATGGAGGAAGTAAGACTGGATATGCAGCTGTTTGGCATCAACATGCATGGTTCAAAAACTTAAACACAACCACCAACACATCTTATGTATAGATCAAAAGTACACATTAGCACCCTAAAACTGCATACCTAAACCAAGCTTACTTTAATACGGGTCACGCCCCACGCCCCTACGCTCCTCTCGTCCCCTATCCATGTAAGCATCCCGCCTATAATCTTTAGGTCCAGCGCCTCTAACTGGAGACCTACTCCGTTCCCGCTCATCACGAAGCCACCGCCCGCCAACACGTTCCACAGGAGGAGGGGGTGCTGCTGCTGCTGCTGCTGCTGGTCCAGGTGGAGATAACGGCCGCCTGTCATACCCTTTTCGGTCTCTTCCCCACTCCGGTGCTGGAAGCATTGGCCTATCAAACTTGTTCCTCTCCCTCAATTCATCTTCAAAGTAGTCAGGCCTGTGATGATCCCTAGGGAACCGCCCTTCATGCCTAGGATGATGCAAAGGTGGACCAGCAACCCCAAAATCTCTAGGACCCTCCCTACCAAACCCTCGTGGTGGAGACCTGTAGCCGTTAAAGGACCTTCCAGGTGATCGGTCCAGTGGTGGCCCAGGAAAACGACGGGGCATAAGAGGTGGGCCAGGATACCCCCTCCTAGGAGGGCTTCCAGGTGGTGCGTAACGAGAGCGATTGCAGTTGTTACAGTTCTCACGTCTAGCAAAGTTCAAATTGTTGCATCTGAGAAAGTACAAAAACAAGAAAATTTAAAAAAAAAAAATCAGAATACAGGTAAAATAAGCTATATGGGAATAACATGCGAACAGCAGATATGAGTATGTCGTGATAACCGATCAACTTGGAGCCTTATTAAATAATAATTTAATATTTATCCTTTTAAGATCAAAATCCATGTATATCCTTGTCAATTTTATAATATCTGATGTACCGGTTAACAGTGACACTAAAAACATCACATTATAACTGATCAGTTTGGATCACTTTCAAAGAGTAAATTAATACATATCCTTCTAAAAGATATAACAAAAATCATATATATATGCCCTTCTTTATTTTATAAAATGTGATTATCCTTTCAAGACATCAAAAATATCATATTTATCAATTCCTTAGTAAATGAATATAACCAGTTAGCTACAGCAGTCTCTTTTACCTTACAAACAAATATGAAAACATCATGAATGATAATCATCTAAATAAAACACGATATTTTATTTACAATGCACTTTCAAAGAATATAAAATTGCTAAAATTTTAATACAGGTAAAACGGGAATGTTAGGCGAATCTACACATTTTTTTTCTATAAATTATATTAATAAATAATGCGTTGAGATTGATAACATATAGAGAACTTACGTGGGGTCAGTGCACATCCAATCTCCTTCTCGTGGACGAACATTAGGGTTATTTCTGGGTATAACATCACCACCCCCTCTGAAACCACGGCCACCCATAGAAGGGCCGCCATCAAACCCTCTGCCGCCAAACCTGCCCCCGCCAAACCTGCCCCCACCAAACCTGCCTCCACCGAACCTGCCTCCACCAAACCTCCCACGGCCATAAGAAGGAGGTGAATAATCTCTATATCTTCCTGAATCTCTTCCTCTGTCAAATCCACGATTGCGAGCTGGTGGGGCCCCATCTGAATGATCATAATCAGGACTGTAATGATGACTTCCATTTCGGCGGCGAACAGGTGACACAGAACCTGAACGCATTCTATACCCTGAAAAACCAGCCAAATATATACGTGGGTCCATGTTCACCATACAAAAAACCTTAAAATTGAAAGCCCGATTCATTTCTCAAATACCCAAACTACCAAACGATTCATCAATTTTACGTCCAAAAGCATAAAAGTTCAAGGTACACCTGAGACAAACCAATAACAGCATTACAAAAATAACCGCCCCTTTTCTGTAAGATCACCTGCAGTGAAGCAGCAATACAAGAATACAAACCCATCGGTCACTAAAAATAAAACCTAATCCTAAAATTCCTTGAAAAATCAAAACCCTCCTTGCAAATCACTCAAAACTAAAACCAAAAGAATATAATGAAGCTAACCTAAAACCAGCCTTTAGCAAAAACTTCTGCAGAGTAATTATAACCAGTATACTAGAAGAGTGTCTCCAGTTTTTTTTGGACCGGCTAACTCACACACCCTACTAATCCTACTCCTAAATATACACTTTTGCCCACCAAGGGACTTGAAGCCTCAACCTCATGTGAAGGGCCACCTTTTCTACACACCTTGATACCGCTAGGCTACAAGCCCTTTGGTAGCGTCTCCAGTTACGTACAGATTTTCAAAGATGACATAAAGTGGCCTCTGCACACTGTACCCAATTTGAGATGAAATATGCACCTAAGAACTAACCGACTAACCACCATATGAATCCAAATGGTCAAAAAGGAGGTCACACTTGTTCTTTTGAACCAAATTGTTGGCACCACAAAAGCACAAACTCTCCTGAAATCAATGAAACTAAGATAGCCATGCTCAACCACTATTCCCCGAACCCTGAAAAACCACCCATATGTGACCAGAAGTCCAGAACATATTCTTCGAAATGTGCCATACACCCGAGCATTATTTCCACAACTTATAACAGATACCATAACCGTTAGACCCAAACATATAAAACCCCAATGACAGCTTAGAAATCCTGTTCAAACCCAACTGGACCAGGCATTAACATCCCTTAATTATTTTTTCCCCATTCATAACCCAAGTAAACAATTCCCAAAACCCAATTCAGATACACCAGCATTCAAAACAAAATAACCGGCTTCCTCAAGACCTCAAGTTCTTGCACCAGACATCTTTTTTTCTCAGCTGTAAAACACAATAGCATAATCAATGACAAATGCAACACTCCAACTGGGTACTGCTCCACACAACGAAACCATGGTAAGTTCAAAGCAATAAAGATATTGCTTCATAGTTCATACTGCTAAGATTCTTCATGAACAAGTAAGTTGAGTAGAGTAACATGAAAAGTCCCATAAGTTAATATAAAAGTACCATGGAATCTCGAAAAGGCTGTTTTATTACAATGACATTTTAGAAAGCACATGTTTTAATAAATAAAATGGCGTATTAATAGTCCCACTCGTCATGGTAAATAAGGATATTTTGAAAAAAAAAAAAACATTTTTATCACTATGTGAATTACAAGTCAAAACAACATAAACAAGATCATTGTCTTTTACAAACCAACACAAAAATCCAAAGAGAATCCATCTGCCTGGAGCTCAACGCGATCTAAAAACACATCGCGGCACCACCTGACATAACTAGGGAAGAATAACATGCTTAAATACTTGTTATATGAACATGTATAAATTTGCGGTTTAAAAAGCATGCCTAGGCCTCAGCGCCTTATGTCACCCGACACGTGCTGAAAACAGAAAGCGCAGAAAAGGCGCATGTTTTTGGGTTTTTTTGAGGCTGTGGCTTGTGCCTCTTGGACGTTTTTTTTTGCTAGTACATGAAGGTAAAAGTAAAATCATAAACCTTATTGGGTAAGGCCGTAGGGGAAGCTTAAAACAATAAAACCTACGGGATATATAAAAAATATATATAATCGTCTGGTGAATCGGGTACGAAAAGCCCACCGCTTTTTAAAAACCAAGGTATAAATTGTCTCAAGAGTTCCCTAATGACATCCTGGGTTTTAAAAAGCGAGCTTGAGGCGCGCCTAGGCGCATCAAGACGCAGCCTAGGGCGCCTCAGAGCTTTGCGCCTATCCTTTTTCCCAAAGGTGCGCGCCTCAGGCGCTTTTTTGGTCAAAATTTCAGCCGCTTTTCACCTGAGGCGCGCGCCTCACGTACACAGGGTATTTTTAATGCATAAAAATGTTGTACCTTGGTGTTTTTGGCTTGTACATATAAGTAAAATCACATAAAAACCTTATTTATAGCTATATTTTGGGTAAATGAAGCTAAAAACTCATGGAATATATATGGGATATATAAAAAAATTATACAATTAGTGTGCGCTTCGGGTACGAAAATCCCACACTTTTTGCGCTTTGCACAATGCGCTTAGACCTCATTGCTTTTGTGCGCCTAGCGCTTTTTAAAACCAATATGACATCTAAGATGGATACAATTATTCTCTAATCAATCAGGTATTCAGTGGTATAGTAAAGTAGCAGTAGTAGTAATAATAATAATAATAATAATAATAATAATAATCAAATAGATATTGAAAAAAGTATTAACTAATGTAAAGCATCGAGATTTGAAAGCAATAGAGAGACATAAAACAAGAAAATAACAGTAGATCTAAACAAACAAATAAAAAGCATACGACAACGAGTATTAAGAAGAAAAAAAATAAAAAAAAATAAATCAGCGATAGATAGATAGAACGAACCATGAGTGTCATCATCATCATCAAAGCGATCAGAACGAGAATAAGGAGGCGGATCGCGGCGAACTTCGCCGGGCTCGTAATCGCTACCGCCGCCACCGCTGTCGGTTGGACGGACGACGAGACTGCTGAGGAGCGGCTGGTGAGGCGCCGTCGCATCGTTGTCACGCGAACTCATTTCTTCTCTGCACTGTAAAGCTTATTGGGTAGACAGTGATGAAGAATTGCAGGTAAAATATATAAACCCTAGATTAGGCACATTTATTGCAATTCGTGCCCAAATTATCGAATATATCGGGTCCGACTCTTATCAGTCCGGGTTTGTGTATATATTTGTTTACATATTTTAAGTAATTGGGCTGCTTTTATTGTAACAAACCCACTATATGATATTATTATATTGGCCCAATATGATCTTCATGTCTTGCAAAGGAAACTCAAATAAAGAGTTAAAATAACCTATGATTTTTATTTTTTTTTAATTTTCAACGAAAGCCCGGTTAACCGGGTAAGCCTAATGGCAAAAGGCCACTCACGTCCGCGAATGCAGACGGTGCTGCTGACCTGGTCCGCCAACATTCTAAAGGAAACCCATCACTTGAAGGCCCACTGTGGTAAAACCTCTGACTCAACCTAAAAAAAATGCTCTAGGTTAGACTCTAACCCACGACCTCCACATTGGAAGGTCATGGGGTTGCCGCTCCACCAAAAGGTGATTGGCAATAACCTATGATTAACCAACACTGGTTATTTTGATACCGGTTACAGTCCCGGTTAAAAACCGGTCTACTTTTCTTTTGTGCACATCTAAAGGGAAATACGCATGGTGGAGAACGGCCCACACCTAAATAAAATACTCCTGATTTTCAAATAGTAGGCCTTATTAAAGAAAAAGGCTCATATGTTGGGTTGGGTTTTAACTCAAACCAATGGAATTATTCATGTGCAATGTGACGGTAATTTCGTATATGCGCAAAACATAAACTATCGTTTATCATAGTATCAGCACAATAAAATAAAAGTTGCAACATAAAATTTTGTACTTGGAATTACATGGAAGCCAAGATATGTTGGTGGAAATCTTTAGATTTCTATATGATATAAGTATTGGTTACTCTATAACACAATTATAGCATTCTAGCCACTAGCATAATTAGGGCTTGCAGCTAGTAGAATCACAATACAATCTGCTTGTATTCCTATAAAGTTTGTCAAGTAATACAATTTTTTCTTCAATACTTACATCCTAGCGTTCTCTTTCAAGTCAATCCTTGTTGAATCGCTATATCAGTAGAACAAAAAAGTTGCTTAAAACACATCTAAGGTAGTGTAATGTAATGGAATTGGAATTCGTGCGAGAATTGTAATTTCATTTGGAATTTAGGTGTTTTCAATGGAATTATTTAATTATCTACTTTTGTTTGATTAAACTATTTCTTTTATTGTTTTGACCCATTATATTAGTTGGTTTAACATAAAAAAAAACAAAAGAATATTGACTAATGACACATGCATGACATTCAAATAAAATGAGACCAAATTATTTAACTTTTTCAATAAACACAATTACACATTAATAAATCTTAAAAAATGAAATCAAAAACTTGGAATAAAATGGATGTCAAATGTCTTAGATTCATCCATGAATGAACCTTTCCTAAGCAGCACAACCTCCACAAACAATGTCCCTGCAAATCAACATAACTAGATTATTATCATCAAATGAACCTAAGGAGGTTTTAAGATTGGATGGTACAATACTCACACGAATGAGCAACCATAGGTTTTGCGCCTTTTCATAGCCATAGCCGCCTCCCCCTTCACACGTCGTGGTTGTAGCACAGCCTTGATGGCGGAATCAAAAACCGCTTTAACATTCTAGGAAAATGTTCATCAATCCAAAAAGGCAAAACATTAACGCAAAATTTAAAGTAAAATCCGATTTTTGATGCTCCACTTATATAGCATGTCTAGTACCTGTTGAGTCTTGGAGCTGCATTCAATATAAGCAACTGCACCGATTTGTTTCCTTAGTTCTTCCCCCTAAACATAAACAATTTCATCAAGAGTTCAGTTTGACTTTTATGAGTCAAACCCATTAAAGTCAAAGAGATCAACATGAATTTGAATATGAAAAGATTGATGAATTAGAACCTCTGAATATGTAATCGCGTTAGAACCCATATGATCAGACAAATATCCCTTGTCATCACGAAGATCTGGAAACAAACGAAGACCAAAAAACATTGTGTTATCTTGGATTGTATGCTTTAGTTTTCAAGATTCCTATATTGCCAAAACACGAATAAGAAAAATTATTATTTTTACCTAATTTAGTCCCTACGAGCACAACTGGTACATTGGGTGCGAATCTTCGAAGCTCAGGCATCCACTGTAAAAAGATTAAAATTAAAAAAATAAATAAAAATAAAATAAAATGTGGATTAATATATAAGCATCAATTTGAAGTGGGGTCTTCTTTTTTTTCAAGATTCAAGGTTCTTTAGACTTTAGATGACCCACTTTACAGTTTGAACGTTATGTTAATTTTTTTTTTATAAATTTATTTAATTATCAGCCATGTTTTCTTGGCCGGACCAGTTACCACTGATAAGCATACTCATACCAGTTCATAGGTCGGACTAGTTTCAAAAACCGGATGATTTCATATATATAATTTAAAACGAATATAAAATTTGCAACGATAACAAAATACGAAACTTAAAATAAACAATATGTGAAATATGAAGTAGTAAATTAAAAGTCAATGAGATTTTTGCAAAAACAATGAAATAACATGTATATATTATAAAGATCTGGTCCAAACATCCAACTGGCTTGCCGGTTTAACTTATCTAACCGGCCCTAATGAAGATGGTTCAGAAGTACTCAATCAGACCAGTTGTTGCCCGCCTACCTGCTATGTTTATGTAATTTGCCCCTTTTTTTATTGAAATGAAATTATTAAAAAAAAAAAAATCATATTGTACTAAAGAGGATACCTTCTTGAGGACATTCTCATAGCTTGCTCTACTGATTAAAGAAAAAGCCAACACAAAAATGTCTGCACCTCTGTAGCTTAATGGTCTTAATCTGCTATAATCTTCTTGACCTAAAAATCAAAACTTTATTGTCAGAAAAAAAGAGTAATCCTTAACAAGTTAGAAACACAAATAAAGACTATAAATTTTGCATCTTTAATATGTATATATACCAGCAGTATCCCAAAGTCCTAAATTTACAATACTTCCATCCACAGCCACATTGGCACTGAAATTGTCAAAGACTGTAGGAATATAGTCCTGCAAATAAACACTAAAATGAGTAAAGGAGCCAAAAAGATTCAAACTTTAATGCAAAAAAAAAAAAAAAAAAAAAAAAAAAAAAAAATCAAATTTATATCAAGCCAACATGTGATCATCAAGAAACTGGAGTTTATTTACATTTTGCAAGTAAAAGAGCCTAAAGATACAAACTTTATGCAAGAAACCCCAAAATTAGAACAACCCAACAAGCAATCATCAAGAAAATGGAGTTTATTTTTATTTCTTGACATACCCACAAATAATCAAGAACATTAAAGGGTATAAAGCACATTTTTTTTTTGTTTTGGTATGAACATATTCTGTGCTTAGAGAAAGAAATACATAAAATGTATATGTATACATGTAGAGAGAGAGAGAGAGAGAGAGAGAGAGAGAGAGAGAGAGAGAGAGAGACTGACAGTGGGGAACTTGTTACTGGTATAACAAATGAGCATACAAGTTTTACCAACAGCTCCATCTCCAACACAAACACATTTTATGAACTTTGAAGCACTCATCTTGTCTTGAGCTTGTGATGTCAAATATATTATTAAGACTGGATGTTTGTTTATCAGGATTTGGAAGTGTTAAAATGGTTGTTTGATGAAAAAGGTTGAAAGGGAAGAAGTTTTGAACAGAAAAGACAATGGTGAATAATAATAAGTATATTTAATATGGAGACAAATTGACAGAGTTTATGTAGATATGTCCAGACAGAGTGAGGCCGGCCTTGCTTCAGGTTTATAATTTTATAACATAATTTATACCCCTTTAAATCTACAATATTTTATTAGTTGTATAATACTTAAATTTTTACTTAAATAATATAGATCATTTATATCAGTAATAACTATAACAATAAATGTTTAGAGCGTGCTATTACTGAGTACGTTTATTTGTTTGAGCCGTTTTATGGACATTCTGAATCGAAAAATCAGGTAACACGTATTGACAAACGGAGAATTACCGCATGGCTTTCTTGTCTAGGACGCCGGCAATACCAATAAAAATGTTAAATACATGATTGGTGTAACGACGTTATATGTACAAGAATTTTTTCGACAAGGTGTGTATTTTTAGTATATTGTACATTATTATCTTTTAGAAAAGTTACATTAAAATAACATTATATTACGTTAATAAATAATACCAACAATGAAAGAAAAAAAATAACTAGTTTTTGTATCCGTTAGTACATATCTATATATGTATTTAATCTTTATTTAATTTGTAATGTATATCATATAATCGAAGGAAAAAGTCATCCAAGTTGAGTCACTTTATTGACTAATTGGGTCATCCCTCTCAACGAATTTTGAAATATGAAAAAGATCCTTTCATTTGAAATGCAGACAGCAATTTTCTTCTCAAACGGTAACATGACTAGTGTGGGTTGCATATGAGAATTTAAATATTACATTATTTAAAAGAATTTAATTAATTTAATATTAATTTTTGTGGAAGAAACACATTAAAGAAGAGTTTTATCTAAGAGAGTTATATATGGTTTAGGAATTAACTCATTAAGATTGAGTACAGTTGTAAAAAAGTAAAATTTTTTAAAACTCAAGAAAGATGATGAGTTTGACTTTTGACTTTTTAGCATCTCCAATGTTAAATTTAATTTTTATATTAGACTAACGTAAAAGATTTTTATTTTTAAATATGCTACATAACTAGCAATTTTTTTCTTCAAGCTTCTTGGCGGTAGAGAGGACTTGGTTTTTGGGCGGTTGGTTTGGGTTATTTCTGGGCGGTTGATATTTTAAAAATGTGGCTGAGTGGAAAGCAAAAAAGCTTTGTGGAAGAAAGTGGGAAAACGGATAGTCGGCTGTTCCACCGACTGTTATCGTTTAATATATATACTAATTTGTTCTCTCGATATTATTTTTTATACAAAACATCATAAAATGTTTAACCCATTTTAATTTTGTTTTGATTATGATTAAGGATGAAAATGGGTCGGGTATGAGACGGGTTTGAGCAATCCCAACCCCAAACCTGATTATAAAAGCTTGTTCCATACCCGGCTCAAACCCGTCGGGTATTATCGGGTAATTACTCATCGGCTATCGGGCATACCTGTAAGGTGACATGGGTGTTTAGTTTATTTTAATGATGCATTTGTTGTTGGTGTTATATGTATCAGACTAACGCACTATTCGCTTTGTGAAGTTTTAAAATCTATTTGTTAGTCGTTATAAAAAAAAATAAGTGGTGATCTTTTTAGCTTAATTGAGTACGTTGTATCAAAATTAAGCATGCAAAGACCAAAAATAAAATGGCAAAACAAAAGTGGTGATGTTGGGGATATATATAATGAGAGTAAAGATCAAATACAAACTGTTTTTCAGTAAGAACCGTGAGAATCAAAGGGGGTAAAAAAATTTTATTTTTTTAAGAATTTTTTTTCCCATATGCTTAAACATACTTTCTAGATGAATAATACAAAAAAAAAATAAAATTTTTTTAGTGTAATTACGTCATTAAAGTAAATACACTAGTTTACACTAGAGTAATTATGTAATTACTCTACGCGTAATTACTCTACACCAATTTTTTTTTTAAAGTTTTCAATACTATAATACATGTTTAATAATATGCGAAAAAAATTTTGAAAAAAAAAATAAAAAAAAAATACCCTCCTTTGATTCCCACTGTTCTTACCGAAAAAACACTTTGTACCGGATCTTTCCCCTATATAATGATATCAGGGATATATCATATAAGCGACATAATTAATATAAATAGAAAAAGAAATTATTTTGGGTATATAATCGGGTATACATTATCGGGTAATTGGGTCAGATAAACGGGTATATCACCAAATCTCATACCCGCGAAAAAAATAAAAGATAATCCCATACCCGCTTATCCAACTTCATACATGTCCTAAATATCTCAGGGTTTCGGGTTTACCCATCGGTTTTGGGTCCAATTGCCATCCGTAATTATGATGCTTTGTTAATGAAACCAAAGTTTTAAGAACCAAACCAGTCTACTTTTACGAAATTTATTATCTAAATAACAGTTTGCATTTATAAAATTATTAAAACTAAACAATATTGTTGCAAAACAAAAACTCAAGACTAAGGCTGTACACGAGCCGAGTCGAGCCGAGCCAGGCCCAGCTCGAGCTCGAGCTCGAACTTAAACCGAGCCAGCTCGGCTCGGCTCGTTTTTCTGGTCGAGCTGAAAAGTCGAGCTCGAGCTCGGCTCGTAAATGTTCGAGCCGAGCTCGAGCTGGCTCGAGCCAGCTCATTATATTTTTTTATTATTTTACAAATATTTATTAAATAAAAAACAATAAAATTACACATAATCATGTATATTTTTTTTCTTTTTCTAAGTTATGGTTTATTTATTATGAAAAGATGAGGTAGATATATGAGCGGGATTTTCAAATTTTGAATTTTAGAATTAGGTTTGGAGCCAAAATATATTAGTTTCATCTATATATTAATTACACATACACAAGCCTGAGTCGAGCCATATGTCGAGCCATCGAGTCGAGTCACGAGTCGAGCCATCGAGCCGAGCCACGAGCTGAACACCACTGGCTCGAGCTCGGCTCGATTACAAAACGAGCCAGCTCGGCTCGAAAACAAAACGAGCCTCTTCGAGCCGAGCTTTTTTCAAGCTTTTTTCGAGCGAGTTTCGAGCGAGCCTCGAGCCGCGAGCTTTTTGTACACCCCTACTCAAGACTTAAGGGGTGAATGGGTATTTTAGGGGTACTTCCTAGTCCCATCCAATCTCAAATTGCCATGTCAAATTGGCATGAAAATGAGTTCTTGCTGCTCGGCAAAAAGCAACCGAGCGTGCAAAAAAAATATAAACGGCAATGGGGTGGCGCCGTGGTTCGGGGGTGTCATTGAATCGTAAGCGATGCAGCCAAACTGATTTAACCGAATTGAAAAACTAACCGATGGTTCGGGGATGTCCTAGCCGAAGCCGATGAACTGAAATAGTTCTATTTTGGTTTTGGTGTTGTGTGTGGCATAATCTAATTTACTGAACCAAATCGATTTTTACATGTAATTATTCAAAATATGTTATGTTCACTAGCCATAATTGTTTATATTGTTTTGGTTTTAACATGATTCTGTTTTTCACATCATCAGTTTGTTATATATCATCAGTTTGTGAACAATGAGAGAACCATAGACACTTCATAACCATAAAGATGTTATTTTAATTCCCATTTATTTTAACCATCTTTTACAACTATTCCATAAAATACTGCCTCAACCACAAACCTCAATCTCCATAACCAAAACAGTAATAATTTTAAGATGTTATAGAGAAATTTACAGAGCTGCCAAGATCTCATCTGCACCAGACACTGTAAATTCACCACCTGATTCAATGTTAGCCAACACCACCTTCAAGTTATCCACCAACAGAGCGAACCGCCTTGACCTAACACCAAGCCCTTTCTCGGCTAAGTCAAGCTCAAGCCCAAGTGCATGTGTGTAGGTTGCAGACCCATCAGCTAAGAACTTCACATTTTTGGTCTCTGGGTATGATTTTTTCCATGCCTTCATCACAAAAGGGTCATTCACTGCAAATCAAAAACACACTTCAGTTATAAGTGATGACTGTTGTAAAGTTTAGTTCTTGATTGAATTTAGTTAAGAAGACTTACCACTAATCAACAAAAGCTCCTCCACACCCTTTGATTTAAGCTCTTCGGATTTCTCAATGAAGCTTGGGACATGCTTCATACTGTGCCAAAAGAATCATGAATATGTATATATATTCTAGTTTAGTCTTGGTTTTAAAAAGCACGCCTAGGCACAATGCGATCTCAGATGCAAGGTGCTTCGCTTTTGACTACCTAAGGCGCGGGTGAGGCGTGCACCTCTTGTACATTTGGTGTTTTTTGCATGAGGATGTTATGTTGTACAGGTGATTGTCACATTAAATCATACATAAAGCTTATATTTTTATAGCTAAGTTTTAGGTAGGGATGTCAAAAACCAATGAAAAATAATTAATATAAGCATGTTGCGCCCAGTGTGTATGAACAATGGTGCGCTTTGGTGCTTTCTGCCTCGGTTTTAGACCTAGTCATCTCGCTTATTTAACACAAGAGTTTAGTAGATCCAGGTCCGGCACTAAAGGGGGCGGGGTGAGCAATGGCTCGGAGCCCTTTTTTTTTTTTTTTGAAAAAATTATATATTTAGTAAATATATTTGCTTAGTAAACATATTTTTTTTTAATTCATTCTCCTTTTACCAAAATTTTAGGCCCAGTCGCCCGAGGCCCAAATTTTTTTTAGGGTTCTCAAAGACGGCCCTTAGATCCCATCATGGTGCCAAATAAGTTAAAACTTTGTGCTTCTAAAATAATTCTTTGAATTGAAGGGGAAAATAATAAAACATTGTGTATCTGTGACTAATTATAATATATATTAAAAACCAAATAGCGGTTGTCTCACATAAGTTACTGTAGCTATCTTTACGGTTAACCACTTCCCACGTTTCAACTTCTTTGCTACGCGTCATAATCTCCTAAGTTTCATTTTTTTTTGGTAGTTGATGCTTAACGGTTCTTACCGGCACAGCCGGTTGCCGGTTTACCCCTCATGTTTGAACTGTCTTTCATCAGCACCGCCATGATCGTCGTCAACGATATCGGCCAATCCCCGTGACTTGCTCACACCAAAAGCAAGGTCGGTCTATGACAACCTTCTACTGTACACGTGTCGCTCTCCGTTAATCCACCGGTGAGGATCAAAAGGCCAAAACGTCCAATAAAAGGCACCATACCAGCCAGAAAACACTCCAAGCCGCCTAGAAAACGTGTTGCACCGGCGTTAGAGATACGGTTATGTGTGTCGACGGCGATGGACGGCGGCCGACGACAATTGTATGTTGCGTCCTGCATGTCCCGTTTCCGGCTATATCTGTTAAATTGAAGCCCGCTCTCGACTCATAAGGTTGTTGCTAGAGTATTGCTACAAAAAAACAAAGTCGTTTCTTACCTGAAAACCATCGACAGAGTCACAGAGAGTGTGTTTAGAGAGAGAGAGAGAGAGGGGGGGAGTGGTGATGATGGTGGCTACGGTATTTTTTTTAGACAGAGAGACAGGATCGGTGGAGGTGTTACTGGGTTTTAGAGAGAGAGAGAGATGGGAAGTGAGGAGAGGTAGGTGGGTTTTAACTTTCTAGGGGGAGAGGGACGACTAATATGACTGAATTGTGCAACAAATTCATTTTTTATATGAAACACTAATTTGGTTGTGTGCATACATCACGTGGGTCCACGTTAAGACACTTCCTAGCTATCATACTATTTTTTTTATTTTATTACTTAGCAATTTGGTACAACTTAAAATTGTGGTCAGTAAATACCTCTCAGAGCAAACTTAACTTGATCCTACTGTGTGTTTTAAATTGGAAAGAGTTAATAGCCAAAACCGTTCATGAGGTTTGGTCACTTTTGCCACTTCAGTCCAAAACCCAAACCTTTTACATCTAGGTCCTCAGGTTTATTTTTTTATTTTTTTGCCAAATTCGTCCCTGACAATGTTCAAGTTGTGGACTGAAGTGGCAAAAGTGACCAAACCTCAGGGACGAACTTAGTCCACAACTTGAACATTGTCAGGGACGAATTTGGCAAGAAAAATAAAACTGAAGGACCCAGATGTAAAATGTTTGGGTTTTGGACTGAAGTGGCAAAAGTGACCAAACCTCAGGGACGATTTTGGCTATTAACTCAATTGGAAAACACTAAACAAAAAACAACTTGAGAAAGTGCTTCAATACTTTTTAAAGCTCGGTTAATATTTGTGATAGTTTTTTTCATAGAAATCGTATGGCACGACATTGTTGTTATTAGATAACCTTTTATCAGGAAAGTTTAGGAAATGTAGTGGTGAGTCGTTATAACGATCATGATGGTGGTTAGCTCGCAACAACTGTATGACATGAGACAAAGGTCGCGCGAGGGAGAATTTGATCGGCAATGTGTTTCTGTGCCGCACATAATGAGGTGTGTACGTCGCGTGCCGCCGCGTGACGCGGCGGTGGGTAAAATTCTAGTTATCATTATAATTTACTAAGGTAGCGTTCATTTCACGTAAATGAATTGAATGCGTATTCAACTTCTTATGTTGTTCGGTACAACAAAAGAGGGAATCCACATTTCAATTCCACCGAGATCTCATTCTCTCTTATGAAACGAATACATCAAAATTCCAAATCAAATTATGATTCCCGCGCCAATTCCAATTCCAATTCCTTTGCAATCCGAACTCTACCTAATAACCTAATTATATTAATCTTATAAAACATATAAAAATGCAATCCTCTAAATTGAATAAATAAAACCAATGGTAAATATATATAAAAATTATTATAGGTTAATAATAATAATATTAAGGTACCTGCAAGTGGGGGTGAAGGCACCGGGGACACCAAAGAGAACGACTTTCTTACCGGCGGCGAGAGAGTGAACGGAGACCTGTTGCATCTGATCGCTCTCATCGAAGTATGCAACTGTTCCATCGGGAATAGTGTCGCCAACTTTAATCGGAGCCATTTTTAGTGACGGAATGGTGACGACTAAATGGTTGTTCGATATTTATAGGGTAAAAGGTGGAGCGGACTTCACGGGGTTAATTAACCAAATTTATGAAAACGTTTTGAGGTCCGGTTGTCTGTAATTTAATGATATTCGGTCTTGTTACTAAAATTAGTTTTGACTGAGTAACGGTTGCTCGTTCCAAGGAGCATGGTGGTTTGGGTTTGAACCATTTAATAGATTGCAATCTATCATTGATGTTTAAGTGGATATGGCGATATAAAGTAGATGGAAATGTGTTATGGAAACGGGTTATAGAGGCGATTCATACTTCCAATCGGAGGTGGGATATGGTTCCGTGGAATAAACAATCTAGTGGTCCGTGGAGCAAGATTGTTAAGACGGCATATGCGACTCAGGTTCAGGGCACAAGGTTCATTAACATGATTCGTGGTTCGATTGGGAATGGGTTGGATATTCGGTTCTGGGTTGATACGTGGATTTGTGATGAACCTTTAAAAAATCTCTTTCCGAGTTTGTTCCAGATTGAAAAAAACAAGTGGTGCAAAGTGGCTGACCGGATTAGTAATGGAAATGGTAATGGCGTTATTCAGTGGGATTGGAAGCGGTACCCGGCGACAAATGACGAGACACGGGAATTAATAGATTGCCATCGCTTGGTCACGGCTATTCAAATTCATCATAGAAACGATTCGTGGAGATGGAACTCGGGGTCTAATGTTATGTACACAGTTAAGGAAGCTAGAAAGTGGCTATGCAGTGATCAAGGTAACCCGAATGGTGATATCTTCAAATGGTGTAAATGGATCCCTACTAAATGTAACGTTTTTATGTGGCGAACTAACTTGGATAGAATTCCTACGGCGTCTAATCTGGCCCGTAGGAATATTAATATTGGTGAGGGGTCGTGTTGTTTTTGCGGAGAGACGGACGAATCGACAGAGCATATATTCACTGCATGCTTGTATGCGAACGGGTTATGGAATGGATTGGGTACCTAGTTGAAGCTCCCGCCGCTGTTATTGTTTTCTGTCAAAGATATCCTTCGAAGTGTGGAGGTTTTGCCAATGTCTAATTCTCGAAAGGAGCTCATCTATGGCATTTTGATCATTATGTGTTGGAAGATATGGTCGAACCGGAATGAGATCATTTTCAGACAAGGAAAGGCTAACATTTCTAAGTTAATAGCGGATGTTAAGGCTATTAGCTTTCTTTGGTTTAATAGTAGATCGAAAAAGGCTAAGGTAGAATGGAACAATTGGTGTAATTTTGATGTAACTTGATGTTTTGGTTGGTGGTTATCTCCGGCTTGGAGATAGCCCGGTTTTTGTTTTAATGAAGTTAGCCTTTCAAAAAAAAAAAAAAAAAAAAAAAAAAAAAAAAAAAAGTTATGCCCAATTTACGGTGTAGTGTAATCAAAGTAATTTACAACGATTTTTTTTTTTTTATTTTTATAGAATATTTTAGATCCATTTTTACTTTAATAGAATAATAACTATGACATTAATGTTCTAATGTAACTTATCAAGGATTCAAATGATTAGACCTGGTAACGTATAGCGGTGTTAAAAAGACGACTCTAAAGTAAAAGTTGGTATCAGAGAGGGCTGGCTTACCTTAACTAAGATTTAGGCACCAGTTTTGGGTCACTGAGTTTTTCAAAAAGAAATTTATATATAAATTATATTATGTATTATATTAGTTGGTTGTTTGTAAAATTTTTAACAAGCCAAAGGCATAATTTAGAGTACGGTAAGAAAGGCAGTTAGAAGTGAATCGTTAATCAATTTTGTCACTTCCTAAATGGTGTTTGGGGTTGAGTTTTGAAATGGATTTTTAGATTATTGCGTTTTCAAAACGTAAATAATCAGTTTTTAGTGTTTAGGAAAGGTTTATAAAAATAGATTATTTGCGTTTAATAGGTTACCAAAACGCAATAATCTAAAAGCAGCTCCACCCCTACTGCAACAAAACGCATAATTTGTTATCAAAAAGCAACCTAAACACCCTCCTAGACATATGGAGATTTTTTTTGAACAGTTAGTGGGCACAACTGGCTCTGATGACACCCGCTACCTCATTCTAGACGAGCAATGGCTCTTAAGCCTTACCCTGAGTTCGAATCCTTCCCAATGTTGACTGATGATTGTGTGTGAATGGTTTTTCTTAAACGGTAAGTCAGTAAACTTCATTAAAAACACAAAACCAACCCCTAAGATGGGGCAACAACAACATAAAAAACTACATAATTACAAATTTACACCGGCTTGTTATCAAATTTCAACCCATTTCTAGCTCTCTCCAACACCCAATGATAATAATCATGTGGAAAATCTCTTTGGCCGGTTCATTCAATCCTATATGATTATGCAATTCCAGAAGGTCTCTGAAGGAGAACGCAAAGATGTTCGGGACACGACACCATGCCCGTATATGTTGCCATATCACTGAAGCAACCGTACAAGAGGTAAACCGTACAAGAGGTAAAGGGTGGTGAGTCGTTACGTCTCCAAATTCACACAGAAGACATACAACATCTTCAATACTAATATTCATGTTCCTCAAAGCCACAGCCGTATGGATTTTTCCCATTTCAGCACGTCACGTGAAAAACATTACACTTGGTAGGGAGCCATTTACACTCTTTCATCACATGATTGCTACTATAATCAACCCCTCTAATTAGGAGGCGCTTAACCACCACACAGTAAAATCTCCTGAACACACCCCCCCCCCCAACCCCCACAATCCAGTCATCCCTCCTGCTCAAGACAGAGACCGAGTCCAACCCAAACTCCTCTACCTCCAAGATAGAAGCCGGAGCCCTTTCTAGCTCCAAACTCTCCCCGATTGGCCTCCAATAGAAACAATCTGATCCACAATTCTACACCTTGTAAAATCATGAAATTGTTCATGATTTGTTACTTGTTAGTGTCCGCATTAATGCCCGTGTGAAGGCATTGACAATTGACAAACATTGTTGCCATTCGGTGTGTAACATGACCACACGATGATATCTCCTTATTAATCAAGAGTAACCAACTGCTAAAACAAAGACACATTTACTACATGACATCTTAATTTTAAGCACTTTTTACTTTTTTTTTTTCATTCAAATATTTATCAGTAAAAATTCAAAATTTAGATGCCTTTATTTGTTCTCTTCGTGGATATTTTAAGTCAATCTTTATCAGTCGTCCACTAATGCACTATCGATATGCATGACCACGATATTCTACATAAATTACCTCTAACTCAGCAAGTGCATATACACTATACAATGCTAATTCATTTCTACAAAATATAGTTGCGCCAATATACTTTTTGACAAGTAGAAAATGACAAATCGTTCACCAATATACTTTTATAGGGGAAAGATCCGGTACAAATAGTTTTTTTGGTAAGAACCGTGAGAATCAAAGGAGGGTATTTTTTTTTTATTTTTTTTTTCAAAATTTTTTTCCCCATATTGTTAAACATGTATTATAGTATTGAAAACTAAAAAAAAAAAAAAAAATGGTGTAGAGTAATTACGTGTAGAGTAATTACATAATTACTCTAGTGTAAACTAATGTATTTACCTTAATGACGTAATTACACTAAAAAAATTTTTTTTTAATTTTTTTTTGTATTATTCATCTAGAAAGAATGTTTAAGCACATGGGAAAAAAAAATTCTAAAAAAAAATAAATTTTTTTTACCCTCTTTAATTATCACAGTTCTTACAAAAAAACTATATGTATTTGATCTTTACTCTACTTTTATAATACAATTTGGTGATATTTATAAAATTTATGTTTCTAAATATGTGAAACATAACTATATACGCACTATAATTATTTAACTTTATGTAAAATGACAACGATCTTATAGCCACTTTATAAGTTCTTATAATAGATCAAAAACATCTTATTTTTTTAGCTCACTCCCCATGCCTGCAAATCAACATAAACAATTAAATTCAAATAAATTCGAAGCCTAATGTTGTATAAATAACTTTAAAAAAAATATTGTTTAAATTTACCTGAATTCTACCATCAGATGTTCCGATCACTAATAAATCTTCATTTTCGTCGAGAGCCATACACAAAACTTTCGAATTTGTACCAATTTGTAGTGTTTCTTTCTTCATGAGTTTGTTTCTACACCATACTTCCAATGTCCCCGTTTTGCAACCGAAGTATATAAACTCCAAGCTTATAGCCATTGTACGTACTTCACTTGTCAACGCGATAGATTGGACCAAATCATAAGTCAAGGCGTCCCAAATCTTTAAGAGAACGCGAAAAAAAATGTCAAAGAATAGCAGAGGAAAAAAAGGTAGAAAAACATGCTAAAGCCTGCGAGGAGAACCAACACGCTTTTGTGCCCCTGGCCTTTGATACCTTTGGCTCATTGGCACCGGAGGCTACCCGCTTCCTGACCAGGGTCCAGCGGGTTATTCATAGTAGTGCCTCGGCTTCGGGTGGGCATGGTTACGTTTTTAGTAGATTAGGATTTGCTATTCAGAAAGGGGTGGCGGCGCAGCTTGTTGCTCGCCTGCCCGTTATCTTGATGTAATTTTCATTGTTATTAATATTGAAAGGCAGAATCTTAATGTTTCAAAAAAAAAAAAAAAAAAAAAGAATAAATAATCGACATGATTATTAATCAATAATAGTTAATAGTATAAAAAAGAAAAAAAAATCATATTCTTTTAACTTATGTTTTTAGCTAGTGTACCGACTTTATGACATGTATGATATGATATAGTTTTTCATATGAACTCCACCTAACCGACTGGTAAAACTGTTACCCGACTTGACCCATTACCTTGAATGCAGTTCCTTCAATGGAAGAACACGCAGCGTATATCAATCCGTCATGAACCTGCAACGCATTAACTCGATTCCCTTTCGCTATAAGCTTTCTTGACCCACTTTGAACAGATGTTAATGTTCCACTAGCTAAATCAATATCCTGTAAACATTTCAACTCCTATAGTAACAAGATCATTCAGAGCTAAAAAAACACGAAATGGACGAGCAAATTTGACACCTGAATGCTATTATCTAGACATCCAGAGTACAGTCTTCCGTTAACAAGCGCCAGACACTTAACAACTTTGCTTGGATTTAGTAGCTTAGATTCCCCGCTCCATGAATTAACCTGATAAAAAAATTATGTCAAAGTAAGATATAAAGGGTAAACAATGTTCATTTCATTAATGCTTATTATGATCTTACACTTTCTCTTTATAGTTGGCTAGCCCTTGGTTTAAAAAAGCGCGAGGCGCTTCGAGGCGTTTTGGTTTCAAAATCCGAGGCGCGGGGCTTAAAGCGCGAGGCGAGAGCTTCACGTATGCGAAACGTTTAATATTAATAAAATTATACTAAATGTTTATACATGTCAATGTGTCATATTATGCCTCTTAATCAATCATAAACACAAAAATAAGGATTATATATGGTTTAATATACAAATAGCCGATATATACAACTTAAAAAGCACTACCTACGACACTTATTGCTTATGTACTTAATAAGTATAAAAAACAAAAATCATTAAAGTAACATAAAGAACAAAAACAATAAGAAAAAACGTCACAAAAATAGAGTACAAGTCACCAGGAGAAGAAAGGAGAAAAAAAGGAAAACCCAAGTTGTAAAACACAATATAATATTGTAAGACTCTGGCCCCTAGGAGCATGCTTACCAAAGTGACTAGTCACTTTCAGTCACTGTTTACCAGCTATGTCTGGTCACTTCACCGTATTCATATTCAAAATAATAAGTAGAATACCCACTAAAACCCAATGTAAAGTTTGTTTTCATTTTCCTTTTTGTGCAAATCTCTCCGTCTCCCTTCTTCTCTCACCGACTCCTCTCCCTTCTCCCTCTTTTAACAACCTGCAACTCCGGCTCAAGTGAAAACTGCAACATCACGAACACCAGTTGCTGTTTCCAACCCATTTCACATGAAGCGCTGCCTCAGGCGAAGCGCCGCCTCCGGAAAAAAGCGCCGCCTCAGGCCGCTTCATGTAGTTCCGGCGCCTTACATGAAGCGAGGCGTTTTTCTTACCGCCTTGACCGCCTCACGCCTCAGGCGCGCTTTTTTAAACCAAGGGCTAGCCTACATATCATTTTAACTACCAAACTAACTGCTAGTAACAGATTTAACTTTCGGGTCTAAATGTCTAATCACAGTTTAGCACACATCGTTTTTGAGTTCTACCTTGATTCCAGCGCCTTGTGGAATAAAGCACGCGATGTTGTTTGCAACTAGCAGACTGTTGACATGTTCTTTTACATCATACATTTCTTCGCAACAAACATCTTCCTTATTAATCGGCCACACCTGTCATTAAGTAGGGGATATTAGTTTAAGTTTATTGTAATTATTTCTGTCATAATTAAGATATATGATTTGATTAACTCTCCTATGTAGTTATCCTAATTGTATTATATTAGGTATGTATTACAAAATTGAGAGCTTAGGAACAAGTTCTTACCCTGATCGTTTTATCGTGTGATCCACTATATAGGGTGTTCCCTGATGGTGGAACAATTAAGCTGGTGACTGCTTTTGTATGTTCTCGAATCTCTTGGATAAGGCGAAGAACACTGCCTTTACCTTTGCCTGTATTTTTACCAGTCCAGATCTTTGTTGTTTTGTTGAAAATTAAAGAAAGAAATAACTTTTTATCACTTTCAATGGATTATGATATATAACTTTATTGTTATAGCTAATTTCAGGTTTTGAAAGAAAAAATTACCTTTATTGTACCATCTGAATGGCCTGAAAAGATCTTATCTTTATGGCATACTATTGATAGAACAACCCCATTTATGGTGCAATCTTCTTGAGCCAATTCTCTGTGATTCCACAGCTCCTAATGTTATAAAGAACGAAACGACTATTATTTTTCTAAAACTTGATTTTATTGTGTTTTGGGGGTGTTTAGGACTGCTTACAATGCTAGATTCACTCCCTTCTGAAAAAACTTTGAGCATTTCAAATGCAAGTGTAGATGATTTCTTCAATTCTCTTAGACCCTTGCTGATATCCTTCTTGTAAATAGTAATATCGCGTATCCCATCTGAAAAATAAAAAAAGCACAAAGATTGACATGAATGATGAAGATTATTAGCGTGAAGTTATTTATCAATGGATGCTAACCAGGATCATGGATGAAGCTACTAAGTGCAAGCATTGAAATAGTTTTATCTTCTGTATCTTTTGCTGACTTAAAGATTGACACAAACCGTTTAAGCAAACATGCTCGTGCTATTTCTTGAATCCCCATTTCAGGAAGATGGGTCATCATATCTAAAAGCCATGTTGCAAAAACAAAACAGCCCATACATATTTCTGCATGTCTACTCTTTAGTCCTTCTGCCAACGCCTCAAAAATAAGTCCGGCCTCATGGTTCACTAAAACAAACGCCATCTTTTTCTCCCATTCTTGTGCAGCTTTCTCCTCTTCCTAAAGTAACTATAGAGTGAAATAAATCGTTTCAACAATTTTAAGATTAAAAACATGTATATTAAACTACAAACCATAGTTTCTTGATAATCTCTGGACCGCATTGTAGATCTATAACTTTGATCAATTCCAGCACGTTGTAGAAGAAATTTACGAACAAGAGGCTTTCCAGAATAAGAAAATCTCCCTTGGAGGGTCAAAAGTGTGTCAGCAGCAGCAAGTTGAGAACTTGGAGAGTCAGAATTCTTGAGACACAATGCCAGATTATCTATAGACTCTTCTCTGTATATACTCATCTTTCTTGGTTCCAGCTACAATAAAATTTGTATTAAGTTCTACTATCGTCACTTATATTTATATACTTTAAATGTTCATATTTAGACATATGGAATAATAAACAAGTCAAGAATGGAACCAGAAGGTCAAGTTGCAAAAGAAGACCGGCAATGATTGGGGATTGATCAATATGCGCCGTTTGTAGATGTACTAGTAAGGTGTGCATAGTACTGTAAGCACCTTCATCTTTTATGATATGCAAGATCTGATTATTGAATGTTCTCCTAGTTAAAAAACACCACATTCCAAATCAGCATAACAAAATGGATAATTCATGGTGGTTATACCATGAAATTAACTGTAAAATCGTCTACACGTATAAGGAAAAAGATACCTGTTTAGTTTAACTAACTCAGAAAGAAACTGTATAATCTCAAACTGTTCTTGATCATTGACTTCAAGAAAGCACTCTAAAACCGGAGCAAGTTCAGCTTTATCGGCGATAACGTTTCTACACTTTCCATCTTCCTGTATACATCTCAAAAGTATTTTCAGGGCTGCGACTCTTTCTTCTGTATATTCCATTTCCAAGCACTTAATAATGCATTCTATAGCCTTCCCGAAAATAATACTTTTAACGACTTCTATGACAGCACCATTATCATCATCATTTTCGATAATTTGTGCTAATAGTATCACAGAAGCTGCTTTTGGATTCATACACATTTTCAAAAACTCATCTTCGCGTTTCTGGACGACACTTAGAAGCTTATTCGCCATATCCATTTGTGAAAACGTGGAAATCGAAGATCTTAAAAGATAAATCAACACAACAGCCTCAAACAAACCATTCTTGAATAGGGAAATTATGCCTTCTACATCAGAATAAACACGTGTAAGAGTCGAAATCACATCATTATCTCTTGAACCCACCTCACAAAGAAGAAAAACCGTTGCTTTCAACACTCGGGTGTCAACTGAACTAAACAAAATCTCTACAAAGCCATTGACAACCGGCGGTTTTGACAGCAAATTTTGTATCTCAGCTTCCATTTTTGCTTCTTGCCAAAATCTTTCAATCTTGAGAACAGCCAATTCCGCCTTTTTCAATACTTGTGAAGTACAAAGATCTGTAATCACAAGTCTAAGTTCATTAATGTTTCCATCAGTTGATCCTTGGTTGATGACAATATCGCGAGAATAATCATAAACCGGTTGAGGGACATGAACATAATTGGTTTCTTGATCTTCAAACTCATTGCAAGGTGTTAATTCTTTCCAGCTAGCAATCAACCTTTTGAGGACATAGTTAGTTTTAGGAAGTTGTAGATTGTGAAGCTTTTGATGTGTAATCGGGCATGTGTAGTTTCCTCTATCGATCCATTCTTGAATAGCTTTTCGTTCATAAGTTTGACCCGTTTCTAGAGTAACCGGGTCATTGAATATATGTGATGTTATTGGACATACAAAGTCTTTAGGTGGTGTATGCTTTCCATTACTGATCTGACTCTCAGTATCTTCCATGAAAGAATCAAAAACACTAAATGGTACATACAAAAATGATAATATTTTTCTTGAATTTATACAAAATTAGTTTGCAAACTATTAGTCCAACAATGGCATTGTTAATGTCTTCTTTTGTTTGGATAAAAGACAAGATTTTGCTTAGGAAAATCAGTTGGACAATGATGAAAGAATTTTGTTTTTCTTGCAAGTATCTATTAGCATCTTATTTTCGGCCTTAGAATCCGAATATTAAAGTCCAACAAGAAATGTTTATTGAAGATAGTTTAAACTAGAATAATTTATCCAATAGTTTCGATTTCTTTGAGGATCTTTCATGGGAAAATTAAGATTCAAACTTTTAGATAAGTTTGGATTATTAGGAAAAGATCAAATAAGTTTACTTGAATTTGTCCAATGGAAGTACAAACAAAAACAAAATGTATTATATAAAAGGGAATAAGTGACAAACAAAAAATAAAAACCATTATTTTTTATCATAGATTTGTCTTTTTATATAGTTAAAAAGATTAAACATGAACAAATTAATGCACTTTCATACAAGGGAAGAAACTTACAAACAACAATATAAATATATATGTTACAAAACAAGAAATGTTAACTAAATATACACTTTTATACAAGAAATCCAAATAGCTTTTTGAAATTACAAAAACCTCTATTATGATTGCAATAGTTGCACAAATTTAATCAATGTAGCAACTGCATTTTGGGCTGCCAAAGGGGCAAAATTGGAAGCTTCATTAGAAATTGCAGAGCCTCCACCAGCCAAATCAGAAAGAGCTCTAATTGCAATAAATGGAGTCTTTTGTTGATAACAAACTAAGGCAACTGCAGCACTCTCCATATCAATTGGTGTCACATTAAATTTGGAACTTAAAAATGTTCTATAAGCTCCATTGTCTATAAACATGTTTGCACTCACACCTCTCTCAACTCTTGCCACTTTAGGTGCCTTGGGTAAACAAGTTGTAGCATTTATACATTCTTCCAACTTCAAACCCTACACAATCACAATATTACTATTCGAGTCGTTTGATTTGAATTTTTTTTTAAATCATGATTAACTTATGAATGGAATGAATAGTACCTCGAGTTTCTTGGAAAGTGTGAAGTAACGCTTGTCAACTGGCACCCAAAATACATGTTGTCTGGTTTCCGGAGTTGTATTGATTGGGAATACTTCTTCGGGTTGATACCAAACATTATTTAAAAGGTTGTCTATGGTTGTGTCGTTATTGTAGTCCGAGAACTTTAGGTAACCAACGTCTCTCGTGTAGTCCCCATTGGATTCTAGAGGTAACTCGCTTTCGGGTCCTTGTCCATATCTCTGTAGCGAAAATAGTTATTATAATATTACCAACATGCTATCTAATTCAAACGCATTAGTTCCTTTTTTGAAACATTATTCTTGCCTTTAGTTATGTTTTTTTTTGTATGACACGAAAATATATATACCTGCCATGACCACAAACCCGTATGAGCCCAAAACTGTGGAATTACCACATCTCCGATTTCAAGTTCAGTATTTGCATTTCCGGCTATACCAAAATGAAGAACTCCTTTCACATTGAACAAACTCAGCAACAGTTGCGTCGTAATACCCGCGTTTAGCTTCACATATAAATGATTAAGATATCAAATGTGTACATATTTCTTTTAAAACAAGAAGAAGAAAGAAGTACCAAAATAAATGGAATTCATAGTTTGTGATATAATAATATGTGCAAATATAATTGAAATCTTTGCTATATTTTGGTTACATACATACCATGCTTAATCCGGTCATGACAATAATAACCCTTTGATTTTCAAGAATTCCTATACGAAACCTTTTGCCTGTTAAAAGATGGACAATAATGTTTTAGGTTACTCATTCATAATTATCATTTCTAAATATATCAACAGATATATCAACAGGTATAGTCTATGCATGTGTGTGTAGTTGTGTACACTTAATCTATCAAATACACATTGGCTTACCAAAAATATCAAGATATGGACGCTTTTGATTCGCTATAAAGCTCGACGATTGCAAAAGAGGATTCATTTCGAACGCATTTGGCACAACAACACCAATATATGGACCAACCTTGTTTACACTATCAATATCTTTCAATAAAGTCTTGGAAATCATACATTCCCCTCTATTCACAAAGAAACATAACCACCCTACTACAAACCATGCAGATAACATCAAGAAAAACCTCATATTAGTGTCAATGTGTGTGTGTTTTTTAAGATTTAAGAATGTTTGATCTTCAAAGATTGGATGTTACGGTTTATATAATGCAAGAAGTTGATGATATTGAAAGTGTGATACCTGGGCAAGTTGTTTAATGTTTAAGGTCTAAAACGTGGGGAACTTCGTCAACAGTTTAGTACTTGTTTGGCATACAAGTGGTGGATGTTTATTTGAAGTTGCATGTTTCTAAACGTAATGTCAAGTATATTGATTAAGTCCTTTAATTACAACTAGCATTGCCAAAATATTTTGGAGATATTTCAAGATAAGGTTTGAATTTTCTCATTATCATTATCAATCTTGCCTTAAATATTTTCTTTTAGATTTTTTTTTTTTACAACGGGAAACACACACCACCTAAAATCTACTCATAAAATTATGATATTACTAGGATATAATCCCGTGTATTACACGGGTTAATAAATGAAATGTTATATAATTAGAAGTAACAGTGTTATGTTAAAAACCTATACGAATTGGTGAAGTTTTTAAGTAAAAATATAAGTGTGTTTAAAAAACTAATAATTAATTTCATATTAAACTCATTTGTTTTTTGATATAATATTATATTTAAGCAAAAAATATGTATTAAATATGAGAGAGAAATAAGGAAAAACCAAAATGTAATGGTTTGAATTTTCTCATTATCATTATTAATCTTGCCTTAAATATTTTCTTTTAGATATATTTTTTTTACAACAGGAAACACACACCACCTAAAATCTACTCATAAAATTATGAGTCCTTTCATTACAGCTAGCATTGCCAAAATATTTTGGAGATATTTCAAGATAAGGTTTGAATTTTCTCATTATCATTATCAATCTTGCCTTAAATATTTTCTTTTAGATATATATATTTTTTTACAACGGGAAACACACACCACCTAAAATCTACTCATAAAATTATGATATTACTAGGATATAATCCCGTGTATTACACGGGTTAATAAATGAAATGTTATATAATTAGAAGTAACAATGTTATGTTAAAAACCTATACGAATTGGTGAAGTTTTTAAGTAAAAATATAAGTGTGTTTAAAAAACTAATAATTAATTTCATATTAAACTCATTTGTTTTTAGATATAATATTATATTTAAGCAAAAAATATGTATTAAATATGAGAGAGAAATAAGGAAAAACCAAAATGTAATGGTCTAAATGGATGACATGTATCCACAAATTGTTTTCTTTTATTATATAGTGTAGATGTAGATGTAGAAGTGTAGATGTAGATGAAAGAAAAGCGCATAATATTGTCAGAGAGCGTTTGTTCGTTAGTCATTTTTAAATAAAGCCCTCTATATGACAAAAATAATCGACACGATCAGATCCTTATAGGATTGAATTAATGGTTTAAAAACCCACTATTGTACATGTAATTCTTTCTATGTCCTAACGTCTTGCTCAGAGTGTTTTTTTATAATAATACACCGCCTTTCAAATGTGTTGTTTTTTTTTCTCACCAGGAGTTCTAATGAGCGGTGATTAACGCCGTTTCTTCGTCAGGTCATCCGTTAACCCATTCCACCCGGTTAACGTTGTGCTTTTATTTGTTTATTAAATTACAAATCAGTAGGCTGAAAGATTAATCAAACCTTATACATTTAAAGCCATTGGTGTATTTGATTTATTCAATCAAATGTGAAATGTGAAGTTGTTTTAAACGATCGTTTTTTTCCAAGAGAGTAGAGACTATTCAACATGTCATTTGTTTGAACAGAAAATACCAAAATGACACGTCATATGCATGATCTAATTTGCTCCATTTTCTAGATGCTACAACTACGAGTTTTTCAAGGAATCCTCGTGGTAAATGATGTACTTCGCAACTAAAAGACTGAGGGTTCAAATCTTGCATGGTGTAAGTATAGTGTATTTATCCTTGAAAATCTAAAAATTGCTCTTCAAAAAAGAAAAAAAAAAAAAGTTGCAAACACAAGGATATTCAACGTTTGGTAACTCCTTTAAGAATTGGTTAAGCCTTGTCGATAATATGAAAGTAAGTGTATAAAGATTTTACATACGGATTACCGTCAATGATTAGACTATAGGGAGTGAAGGGGGGAAAGAGGGGGGTCAAGCGTCATGTGGCACAATATATGTTTTCAGATACCGCTATCCAATTATATAATTAAGCCTAAACAAGATTTAATAATTCATTTATTATTGAAATGCTTTATGTTGATATAATATTATTCTGAAATTGTTAAACAAAGTACAATACATGTTTGGTAAATTACAAACAATAATTCAATAAAACTTAAAATCCGATACAAAAATGCAAAACAAACTGTCTCTGTCTTCCTCAATCATCCTGCTAAAGAAACTCACTTCATGACTCGGTTTCGGTTTCGGTTTCGGTTTCTTCGGACGTTGACTCACCGAGTGTAAACCGAACGAACCTTCTAACCTTAATGTTCTCACCGATGGCTGCAACCGTCTGCTTCACGAAATCCTTCACAAGAACCGAATCGTCTTTAACAAAAGGTTGTTCAAGAAGCGCAAGCTCACCCAGCCGTTTCGACACCCTCCCCTCAACAATTTTTCCCCTGATGTTTTCAGGCTTCGACAGAATGTCTTCGCGCTGCATCTCGATATCTTTTTCTTTGTTTACGATGCTCTCAGGGATGTCTTCAACTGAAACATACTCGACCTTCGGGCATGCAACAACTTGCATAGCTAAGTCGTCGACTAGTTCTTTGAATTTTTCACTTCTGCCCACGAAGTCCGTTTCACAGTTGACTTCGATTAGGACTCCTATACGGGAGTCGTGAATGTATGACCCGATTCGGCCTTCGGCTGCTAAACGAGCTGATTTCTTGTCAGCAGTTGAAAGGCCTTTTTTCCTTAGATATTCTTGCGCTTTCTCGATATCGCCACCTGTTTCAGATAGGGCCTTCTTGCAGTCCATCATACCCGCACCTGTTTCTTCGCGCAGTTGCTTTACTAATGCTGCTGAAATTGTTGCTTTTGGTGCCCTGAAAGAGAACGAAAACATCATTCTAAGCGTAAAAAAAAAAGGAGTTAATTGCCAATTTAGTCTCTGAGGTTTGTCAAAAATTGCCACTTTCATCCAAATCTTTTTTTTGTCAATTTAGTCCCCGTGGTTTCATTTTTTTGTCATTTTAGTCCGTGAGGTTCGTCAAAAATTGCCACTTTCATCTAAATCTTGTTAGTGCAGATGACTAAAATGACTAAAATGACAAAAATGAAACCAAAGGGACTAAATTGACAAAAAAAAGATTTGGATGAAAGTGACAATTTTTGACAAACCTCAGGGACTAAATTGACAAAAAAAAAGATTTGGATGAAAGTGGCAATTTTTGACAAACCTTAGGGACTAAATTGGCAATTAACTCAAAATAAAAATAAATAAATAAATAAATAAAAAATCTTGAACCAAGAACCATTTGTTTTGCGTGTACCCATTTTGACCCATACCCGACACATGTTTTGAAGCCAAACTTTTGACCCCAGGAAAGATCAACTTACTCATCAACAGGTGTGACTGTTTCGGTTGCTGCAGGCTGCGGCTCAGTTGTTGGTGCAGATGCCTTCTTAGCTGTAGTTTGTGCAGCAACTTCAGCAGCGAAATCTTGCGTTTTCTTTTCAAGCCCTTCACCGAGGTTAAACCTCACAAACCGTTTGACCTTCATATTCTCTCCGATCGTTGCAATCGTTGACTTTATAAAATCTTTGACTACCACCTTATCATTCTTAATATACGCCTGTTCAAGCAACGCCAGCTCATCAAGCCTCTTCTTGATTCTCCCATCAACAATCTTTGACCTGAATTGCTCGGGTTTCGACAGAAGGTCTTCTTTTTGCATCTCAATTGCTTTCTCCTTCTCAATTATTTCTTTAGGTACGTCTTCCGGTACTAAATATTGAACCTGAGGGCACGCGGCCACTTGCATCGCTAAATCATTGACTAACTCTTTGAAAATGTCTCCGCGTGACACGAAATCAGTCTCACAGTTGACTTCTATCAACACACCGATTCTGCTGTCATGAATGTAGGACCCGATTCTACCTTCGGCTGTGGCCCGGCTTGCCTTTTTGTCAGCACTTGCTAGACCTTTCTTTCTAAGATATTCTTGTGCTTTGACTAAATCGCCCTCAGTTTCTGCCAAGGCTTTCTTGCAGTCCATCATACCCGCACCAGTTTCTTCACGCAGTTGCTTAACTAAAGCTGGGGATATTGTTGCTGACATAGTTACCAAAAGAATTGGTTATAAAACATAATTACCAAAATAATTAGTTACGTAACCGTTATAAACCATGATACAAGAAATAATAAATAATAAACCTTTAGTAGTAGCTTCGGCAGGGACAGCCGCTTCAACTTTTTCATCCTCAACTGGAATTTCAAAAAAAAAAAAAAAAAAAGTGGTTATATAACTGCACTATATAGAAATCCAGCGGAAGCGATTTTCTATTTGGTTTTATTTATTTGTTTAAGCTCTGCAGCGGGAGGGCTGCTCGGTCTCTAAACGCCAACAACTCTCAAAATGGCTAGGTGGATTTTGTATAAGAAATGTAGAGAGAATATGAAAGATGCTATTTTATTATAATGTTTTGTACAACTTGCTACTAATTCCTAGTAGCTATTTATAAGAAAACTAAACCAACTCTTAAACATAAAAGAAATATAAGTAATGGCATAAATCAAGCAATGCTTGATTTATGCCTTTGACTTTGACTTCATCTTGATTTATATCTTTGACTATGAGACTTTTGACTTGACTACATAGACATTGGAGGATAAATTATCTCCAATACTCCTCCTCAAGTTGGAGCGTGAAGGTTACAAACGCCCAACTTGACAAGTAATATTTTTTCTTTTTCGAACACTCCCCCTCAAGTTGGAGTGTTTACTTTTCTTGCGGGCTCAATTAACCCAACTTTTCTTTTTCTTGCGGGCTCAAATAACCCGACTTTTCTTCTTGCGAGTGCGAATGACCCGACTTTTCTTCTTGCGAGTTCAAAGATTCGAACCCGACTTTTCTTCTTTTCGAGTTCAAAGGAACCCGACTTTTCTTCTTGCGAGCTCGAGGAACCCGACTTTTCTTCTCTTGCAAGTTCAAAGAACCCGATTTGTGTTCTTGCGAGTTCAATGAACTCGACTTTTCTTTTTCTTGCGAGTTCAAGGAACCCGACTTTTTTCCTTGTGGGATCAAAGATTTGAACCCAACTTTTCTTCTCGCGGGCTCAAAGATTTGAACCCGACTTTTCTTCTCGCGAGTTCAAAAGAACTCGACTTTACTTTTTCTTGCGGGTTCAAAAGACCCGACTTTTCTTTCTTGCGAGTTTAAAAAAACTCGACTTTTTTTTTTCTTGCGGGTTCAAAGATTAGAACCCGACTTTTTTTTTTTAGCAGACTGTTCCAAGGATCAGAACACCGCTATGATACCATATAGAAATTTATGCGGAAGCGATTTTGTGTTTGGGTTGGGTTTAGTTTATTTCGGCCTTGCGGCAATTATCCTCCAATGCACTAAAACATGATACAATAAATAGTAAAATACTAAATTATAATTATAAACCTTTAGTAGTCGCTTCTGCAGGGGCAGCTGCTTCAACCTTTTCATCCTCAACGGGAATTTCAGCTTCCACTTGAACATTTGTTTCGGTTTCTTCAATTTTATTCTCTACAATTTCCGCAACTGGTGTCGCAGGCGGAATTTCAGCATCTGTTAGCAATAGATCACTAGTTAAAAGGAATATTTACTTAAATAAATAAATAAATTAATAAAAAAATGTTTCGTTTTTTATAAAAATAAAAATAAATAGATTGAAGTAATAATGCAAACCTTCGTTCACACTTTCCTCAATTACAGGGGCATCTTCTTCGACTGAGCCTGTGATGCTATTCGTCTCCTCGGGTATATCTACTTTCTCCTCTTCACTGGTAACACTACCGTTATCGTCAGAAGCGGGCAACACCTCTTCTGATTTACAAGAAGTAATTTCACTATTAAAAAACATGGTTAAATCATGAGTATAGTAAGTGGCCAAAAATACAAGAAGTCAAACCTTCTGTTACACTTTCGGTTTCGGGTGTAGGTACTTGTTCACTTGAGCTAGTTGTCTCCTCGGGTATCTCTACTTTCTCTTCACTAGTGATTTCTTCAGATACAGGTTCAACTTTTACGTCCGCTTCTGTGCCTGACGCTTTTCCATTTATGGTTCACCAACAGAATTAGTTTTGACGTTATTACATTTTTTTTTTTCAAACAATAAAAGTAGTTACATTTACAGAAAGGGAAATGTGTGTGTTTTAAAGGATAGATCCGAAAACGTTCATCTTGAAAGCATGTTACTCAAAATGAACTTTGAATGAAAGTATGCAGCATTTGTATGCAATTAATAATAATAATAATAATAGAATCCTAATAAACTAATGAACTTTCTCTATAAAGGGTTCTAACCTTCGATTGCAGAGTCGTCTACTTGTTCACTTGAGCTAGTGATACTACCAGTTTCCTCAGGCGTCTCTACTTGCTCTTCACTAGAAACAATTTCGTCTTCGACTTTTTCATCAGAAACAGCTTTGACTTCTTCTTTGTCTTCTGTTTCGGGAGGAACAACTTCATCCTTGACTTCTTCATTAGAAACAGCTTCGACTTTTTCCTCTTCTGGTTCCACAACTTGTGTATCGGTTTCACTAGAAATTTTCACATTCTTCTCTTCAGCTTTCTCCCTATCATCCAGAAATGAAGCAATATCTTTGTTTTTACGAAAAGCTACGAGAAACGGATTTGTAGCAGTAAAAACCTTTCCTTGAAGCTTAGAGTCTAACTCTTTATTATCAGAGTCTCCCTTCATTGTCAACGTTGCTTGGCCTCTTGTAATTCTCAAGACCCGAACTTTGACTTCTTGACCGATTTCAAGCGATGACCCGTCACCCATTATACTTCCAAACCCTTCATCAGCTTCTTCAGAAGCCGGTAAAAACCCTTCCTCGCCTTCTGGAAGGTTTATAAAAGCACCCGAACGTGTAAGGTTCTTTACGGTCCCTTCAAGTTCTTGACCCTTCACAAATTTTGTACTTTTTCTCCCCTCGTCTCGGTCCCGCCTCTGGTTTGACTTTTGACCTGTTTTTCGAGGAGGTCTAGACGTTTCGCCACCAGCAGCGGGCTCACTTTCCCGCATGGTCAATGCAATCCGGCCCGTTTCAATATTTGCCTCCACTAACTTCACCTTCACTTCTTGTCCAACCGAAACAACACTTGCAACATCCTTAACATAACTATCACTTAACCGTGAAACATGAACCAGCCCGTCTGTGAAAGCTCCAAAGTCAACAAAAGCTCCGAATGGTTGGATGGATCTCACTTTACCGGCAAAAGTTGCACCAGGGACCAATTCTTCATTTTTCACAGGTGGCATTTCACTTTTTCTAACGGGCCTTGACCTTTGTTTTGACTTATCAACGGTTGACGTTGGTTCTGATGTTTGACTAGAATCTTGATCCGAAACAGGATCCGATTGGTCAGCTTGTTCCGTTGTTACATCCACATCCACCCCAGTGGCTGATGCTGCTACGAATCTCGGTTTATCGTGGGACCTAAATGTTCTGATATGCGGAAATAATCTAAGGGATGTTGACAGCGGTAATAAACAAACTTGACCATGTAGGGTTCTACGGCTTGATCTTTTTATATTAGAGCATTTTATCGAACCGTTTTTCGTCTTTATTGTATCAAAAGTGCACCCGGGGATAAGAGAAATACTGCATGTTGGTGATGGTATAACGTGTGTCATCTTGTTATCCAAATATGAATAGAGTCTAGCGCAGGCCGGATAGGTTAGTAAGTATGCTAATTCTTCATCAGCTTATTCACCTGTTAAGCAAATACACAATATACGGGTCAAGTTGGGCGGCCATATTTAGTTGCTACTAGATCAAACAAGTTACAAGTCACCGATAACATAATCAGGTAAAAATGCACTACTAAAAAAAAGGAGTGTACGGGCGGCCCAAAAACGGGTTAACCACATAATTTATCCTAATCAACCTCTCAGTCTAATTCGCGTGTCGAATTCGCAACACAATTTATCTCATCTCTAACATTATCTTCATAAAAAATAGCCCATAAACAAATTAACTACAAAGCTTATCCATATCAAACTACCTATCTAATTCGTGTGTCGAATTCGGAACAGAATTTATCTCATCTCTAACATTATCTTCAACATACAATCACATTCAAATAGGATAAATAAATGCTACATACTTTAAACTCAATTTAACAAATATCCTCAAGAATCCAAGTAATTTACAAAACCCACAAAGAGTTAGCCATAAAGAATTGGGGATTACACACACAATAAAGAATTGAGCTCATATCAATATAAAGAATGGGAAAAAGATTAAAAAGTATGTAACTTTAAACCGACCCAGTTCATATAATGGACAAATAAAGATACCCAAGTGGAAATAGAAGTTACCCAACAGAGATGAGACGGTTTCTTTGAAGAAAGTTTAAAGCTTTATGGTCAGTTATCGGTTGATGATGGATATGCTTCTGTTGTTCGTGAATGACTGATGATGAAAACCAGGGAAATGAAAGGTGGGTCTTTATTAAACCCTTATCTCATCATCTTATTACAATTTTTATATTTTTACATTTTTTATTTTTATTTTTTATTTTATACTAGCTTATTACCCTGGGAGGGTCCCGGGGTTGAAAAATCTAATTTTACGTGATAACCTATTACAAATGGCTCAAGTTAACTAACTACAAAATCTCTCAATCATTGCATGTTCATAGTATTCTAATCAGTAATAACTCATATTCCTTAATCTAAAACTTAATCAGTAATCATCTAAAGAATCACTTATGTAAACTGCAACTATCAAAAAACTCATCACATCTCTCTAATTTCTCACATTCTAATGGCTCTTATAATTCCTAACCTAATAAACTAAACAAACACTTAAGTTGGAAGTTGTAATCATTGCATCTCATTATGCCACGTGGCATAATCAAGAGATGGTTGAGGCCACCATTGAACGCCACGTCAGCAACTATCAATTCTTTACGGGAGCGTCCCGGGGTTGAAAATATAATCATTCTAATAATACTAATACTAATAGTAATAATTATTACTATTGTAATTAAATAAATAAAAAAATAACCTTGCTATAAGGTGACACCATGTGTTGCAGTGTTGCGCGATTCTTTCTCCTAACTTCTCTTGATGAAGTATACATATCCATCTTTAGAAGATAAGAACTTGGTTTAAAAAAAAAACATGATTAATGAATAACATGAACACTTTGTGTGTTTTTTTTCTGTATGAACGAAACCCCACAAAAAATAGTCGATTTTTCTCCGTTTTTTATATAGGACTATGGTACTCGTTGGAAAGATAATAAAACGCTCGTTAATTTGGTGTAATTTTTTTCTTTAAAAAATCCCGTATATAAAAGATATAAACGTTTAAAAATTATGGGAGGAAACATGAGAGAGGAAATTTTAAATTCTTTTTTTCCTAAAATAACTCAATTTAATTTAGGGTTTTATGTTTATCTTTTTTTTTAATTAAAAAAAAGAAATAGTTCAAAAAAACTAAAATCTTTCAATTATGATGCCACGTGGCACTCTCAAAGGGAGGTTGAGGCCTTCATTGCACGTCACGTCAGCATATACGTTTTCTTTTATATATATAGATTGATTATCTTTTTTAAGCGGTGACTAAGAACGAACGAAAAGAGTCACCGATCCAAACAGGCTTGAGAAGTGTTTATGATACTAAAAAAAAGTCCTTTAATTGGCTAAATATTGTTGTTTATGATATAGAAAAAAGGGGCTTTATTTGACTAAACATACACGTAAAAAAATCTAATTTCTACTTTCGTTGTAATTGGGTAGCTGAAGTGCGTAATTATATTTTGTAATTCGCATAAATGTAAAGCAAAAACACAACCAAATATCTACTCTTCATCGTCGTCGGGTAGTCGAAGTGCGTAATTATATTTTGCCGAATTTGCCTATCTAAATAAGTCCGGGAACCGTTTATGATACAAAAAGGTACTTATTTGACTAAATGTCGTTGTTTATGATAGATAAAAGTGATTTATTTGACTAAATATAAATGTAAAAAATTAACTTTTACTCTTCATCGTTATAAGGTAGTCGAAGTGCGTAATTATATGTCGTGGAATTTACCGACCCAAACACTTGTGAAGGTCGTATGCAATACCAAAAAATATTCTTAAGTTTGAATACAACTCTATTTTTAATAACATTATATCAGAACGTTAACAAAAAAACATAACTGTGTATTTAAAATTATATAATAACATATTAAAGAACAAAACTTATTAGAAAATGAAATATTAATTTAAAAAAGAAAAAAATTAAACCAAGATAACCTGTTAGAAGACCTATACATGGTCACTCAGATGGTCAGTGAAACGTATACGAAAGGTAAACAAACATCGTATGTATAACAATATCATAAAAAACACATTATTATAAAAGATTTAGAGTCTGGATAATTCAAAAACTGTATCTAAAATCTCATTATGTGAATTTCGATGATGTTCTAATGTCCATAATTTTTTATATATGAATACGTCGGTTAGAAAACACTAAAGAAGGAGAACGATAGAAACCAAGGAATAATATCCTTTCAAAGAGGTTCTATAAATGAGCCAAACACTAATGTGCTTATCGGGGTTGGATTTGAGCTCACCGGACGAAGACCAACAATAGATTTTTTTATATGTTTATTCTTATAAATTTTACAATAATAGATAAAGGATTAATTTATAACTGAAAACTACAAAATAATAGTAAAAAACAAAATAACTTTACTACTTTTTTGAAACATGAAAATGGGCTGGGCTTTTATTTTATTGTGTCAGCCCAGTTAATAGCCTGATGCGATGTTCATTTATGGCCTTCTTTTACATCATCAGTAATAGGCCGAGTATTTCTAAACTGGACCATGAGAAAAGATCTTTTTGATGGTTGTATTTGTACTAGTTTTATACCCGCCGCGCGTTGCCGCGGCGGGGACTAACGGATTACTGCGTCATACGTTGCGTGGTTATAGACCTGCACCTGCCTAAAACCTAGCTCACGCAAGAGATTAATATATTAATTTATGAATATCTTCACATGGATAATTCGTAATACCCCCTTTAGTAGTATTTGTGAGATTTGAATAGAGAGAATTGTATAAACTTGCTTTATATTATAGAAATCATCCAAATACAAATGAAGGGGTATGGGGCTATTTATATGTGGTGAAGGGGTATGACACCCTTTAGTGAACCGACACAATAGTTCAAAATAACCACCATAACCGCCACAACTATAGGTTATACAACAATAATACATACTAAATAATCTAACTTAGGATAATCAAATATTATGTCCCACAGTATTTTATATGGGATTTTTGTCAGAATACTATATCCGCATAAAATTTTTTTACATCGGTTCTAAATAAGTTTTACATATTATTATATTGTTGCATTAAATTATTAAACTAAAGACATTATTTAGAACCAAGGATAAAAAAAGGCTACTATAACCAAAAATGAAGGATGAAAAATGTAATATGTTGTAACGTAGGTTTTGAGAATGATTCAACTTTTTGGATAAGACACCTGTTGAAAAGAAATGGTAAGAGGGAGGTCTATGGAAGCCACCCTACCATTATGACAATTTCAATTTTAAATAAATTATTATTTCAATTTAATTAAATTATTATAGAATCCGACAAACCATGTGCTGCATATCATTTTCTTAAATGGTTTTGCAAAACCATTTCAAACACAAAAGCAAACCCTGTACATTCTTATTGACATCCACATTGAAGAGAGAGAGAGAGCAGAGCGGTAGAGACAACCTCCTCATTTGCTTCCACCCGCTCCACTTCTTCTACCGCCGCCGCCGCCATGGCCTCCGACTCCAAATCCGAGTTGCCCACACTTCCTATCCACACTATCAAAATTGTTGACAGTCCCAACTACCACCATCAAAAAACCACCCCCACAACTGTCAACCAAGATACCACTACCGCATAACCACCACCCAACATCACCGCTAGCAAGAGTCACTACCAAAAATAAAACATCGACATCACCACCACTAACCGGGAAGGGTCTAGAGAGAGAGAACGAAGAGAGAGAAAGAGAAGGTAGAGAGAGAGAGAGAGAGAGAGGAATGGGTCGTTTGGCAGGTTTTCCTGGGCGATTTCGGCTTGGTTTTCCTGGTTCGCATTAGAGACTTGTACATGACGTAAGATGACGTAGGCGCTGACGAAATGGAGCTTTAAAAAGTTGTATTGAGCGAAACAGTGTTTCGCACTCACATCAAAAGTTACCTTTTGTATATATATATAACTAGTTTTATACCCGCCGCGCGTTGCCGCGGCGGGGACTAACGGATTACTGCGTCATACGTTGCGTGGTTATAGACCTGCACCTGCCTAAAACCTAGCTCACGCAAGAGATTAATATATTAATTTATGAATATCTTCACATGGATAATTCGTAATACCCCCTTTAGTAGTATTTGTGAGATTTGAATAGAGAGAATTGTATAAACTTGCTTTATATTATAGAAATCATCCAAATACAAATGAAGGGGTATGGGGCTATTTATATGTGGTGAAGGGGTATGACACCCTTTAGTGAACCGACACAATAGTTCAAAATAACCACCATAACCGCCACAACTATAGGTTATACAACAATAATACATACTAAATAATCTAACTTAGGATAATCAAATATTATGTCCCACAGTATTTTATATGGGATTTTTGTCAGAATACTATATCCGCATAAAATTTTTTTACATCGGTTCTAAATAAGTTTTACATATTATTATATTGTTGCATTAAATTATTAAACTAAAGACATTATTTAGAACCAAGGATAAAAAAAGGCTACTATAACCAAAAATGAAGGATGAAAAATGTAATATGTTGTAACGTAGGTTTTGAGAATGATTCAACTTTTTGGATAAGACACCTGTTGAAAAGAAATGGTAAGAGGGAGGTCTATGGAAGCCACCCTACCATTATGACAATTTCAATTTTAAATAAATTATTATTTCAATTTAATTAAATTATTATAGAATCCGACAAACCATGTGCTGCATATCATTTTCTTAAATGGTTTTGCAAAACCATTTCAAACACAAAAGCAAACCCTGTACATTCTTATTGACATCCACATTGAAGAGAGAGAGAGCAGAGCGGTAGAGACAACCTCCTCATTTGCTTCCACCCGCTCCACTTCTTCTACCGCCGCCGCCGCCATGGCCTCCGACTCCAAATCCGAGTTGCCCACACTTCCTATCCACACTATCAAAATTGTTGACAGTCCCAACTACCACCATCAAAAAACCACCCCCACAACTGTCAACCAAGATACCACTACCGCATAACCACCACCCAACATCACCGCTAGCAAGAGTCACTACCAAAAATAAAACATCGACATCACCACCACTAACCGGGAAGGGTCTAGAGAGAGAGAACGAAGAGAGAGAAAGAGAAGGTAGAGAGAGAGAGAGAGAGAGAGAGAGGAATGGGTGGTTTGGCAGGTTTTCCTGGGCGATTTCGGCTTGGTTTTCCTGGTTCGCATTAGAGACTTGTACATGACGTAAGATGACGTCGGCGCTGACGAAATGGAGCTTTAAAAAGTTGTATTGAGCGAAACAGTGTTTCGCACTCACATCAAAAGTTACCTTTTGTATATATATATAATATAATTTGTATTGTTGTGGTCCATAGTCCATACTAATTAATTTTTTTGAACGATAAGGAACGACGTGTCAACCACCGTGATACCAGGCGTTGTGGTCAAGGTCAACTACTTGACCATCGCCAGCCCCTTGGCTCTTCTAGATGCCCGGAAACCCGACCTCCACCCGCTCGAAGTCATGACAGTGGAATAATCGGTAAAACCTCGCCTCCCATCCAAGTCGAACTGGCGCCACCCGTATTCGCTCTTCACCTGGATGCAGCAGAAAATAATAAAGAGAGTGAGAATCGAACCTAGGTCACAAGAAACACCAAGTCTTTCCCCAACCACTCCACCACTACCTCAACCCATACTAATTAATTACTACCTAGTGTTGAGGCTTTCAGCTCATGTTTATACCATAACAAAGTAACAAGCCTATATAGAAAGTCAACTGTTTAAACAAAACTTAAAAAACGTATATTTTGATATTTATTTTGTTTTTTTAAAAAATAATAATCAATTTAACATATAAAATGACAGAAGAAATTACATCAAGATATCGGGAAGGTGGGGCAACAAGCTGCGTCGCCACCCCTTTTTGAATGGCAAACTCTAATCTATTAAAAACGTAACTTTACCCACCCCGAGCTGAGACACTACTATGAATAACTCGTTGGACCCTAGTCAAGAAACGGGTAGTCTCTAGTGCTAATGAGCCAAAGAAATTTCTTGTATCATGGTTTATAACGGTCAAATTTTTTTGATGGTTCTCGGGGACAGCTCTGTAGACTCAGGTAAAGTAAAAAGTCATGTACATCTCACTCACCCTCTAGACGCCGGGGGGTTACCTATCCACGCTACGCGGGCATTTGCAGGTCCTTGATTTGATATATCGCCTATTGCCATACCTAACCAAGCATATGATTTGAGATTATCGGGACTCTTTGATATTCGAAAGTTTGAATTTAAATTTGAATGCTGATCTAAATTACTCTTCAAGAATCAAGAACACACAGAAGACAATGTTTTTATCATTCCCTTTACTATACGAGAATACGATATAATAGAGATTAGAGTCTGGATAATTCAAATAAATGTATCTAAAATCTCATATGTGAATTTCGATGTTGATGACGTGTGTCCTAAAACGACAACGTCTAGACCCCTCGTCAAAAAGATAAGCAAAATAAGTTTGATTAAGAGGTTGCCTGACTTAGTGGAGCTGATATAAGGCAGCTGACCTGCCGCATCGGAGCCTCAAGGCAGAAAGTAAACAGTAAAATGTCTTGGAAATGTAAAAAGGGATTTTGGCTTATTACCTTTGCAAGGGACAAAACATCACACAGCTCCATACCTTGTGTTGGAAAAGGTAAAAGCTGAAAATATCCCAAAAGGGAAAAGTCTCACTGCTGGGAACCAAAAGAGGGTCAAAATACATCCAGGTATGATAAGGAAGCTACCCTGAGGGAGCTCCTGGGCAGAATTCGACTGCCTATATAAGGAGACCCTTGGGTAGACATTCCACACACACTTCTTACTTCTTCTCTCTACTCTTATACTCTCTACTTCATTAATTCCCAACTCCAAATGAATATGTACTTATTCTCACGCCGGAGTCCAAACGCAGGAGGCTCCCTCCTGCGTTAAGGCTAACGGTGTCTGCTACCTTTGTGTAGGTCCCTTCCAGGAGCTTGAAGACCCCCCATTCTCAGAACCAAACCCAAAACCTTAACTGAATCCTATCTTAAAACCTAAACCTTAACGTGACATACCCTTAACCTATAATCCTAAGCATCTCCTAACCTAATACCGGTCATTTTCCTTGTTGTAGCAACAAGTGGCGCCCACCGTGGGGCTGTCGCTACTTTGAACAAACTGTTGAGAGTCTCTACAGTCCCATTTGTTCCTAAGTAACCTCCTTTTGTGATGACTGGTGGAGATAACCGCCTAGGAGGGGGTCTTCCAGAAACACCGGCCACTAGCCACACCTCAGGTGATGTCTCTGGTCATGAAACGCCTGGAACGGACGGACAACAAGTCGAACCGTCTCTAGGAGACATGCTCAACTTCCAAACACCGCCATCCTCAAGGGCTGTTAACTCGTCTCCTAGAGACGACTTGTTGTTTCCAGTTGAACGAATGGATATCACCCCGGAGGGAGTACGAAGAAATTTCTTGCAACTCCGAGACCTCCTGAATGGTTATGTGCGAGAGGAGAGGTCTAGAGGAGTCAGGGTCAGGTTGTCCTATGACGAAGAGCCTGTTGTCACCCTCTCACCTAGCCCTCCGTTACTAGGAACCACCACCTCGCCAGCAACCCAGCGTGACTACACTAACAATCACCCCTACTTGAACAGCCGAGGGGACATTTACTCAGGAGGAGGAGGTCCTAGCAGCTCTGTGCTCTCTCCGGGGACCTCATTACCACTTTCCTATGAAGAAGCTTTAAGATCGTTACCGTTGGCCAGCAGTGCCGTATCCACCTCCCTTGCAGGAGCAGGGAGTCTTGCTGGAGGATTCGTCGTTCCTCCAGGAGCTATGTATCCTAACTACTCACAGTCTCAATACTTCCCTATATGGCCGGGAGGATATCCCTGGCAGTATCCTTCGCCTTTGAACCAAGTACCAGCAACTCCCCCTGTGGGAGGGCAAGGTCCCATGACCTCCCAACCCTTGGTTCAAACTCCTGTAGCTGAAGTTAGAGCAGAAACTACACCTTCTAAGCCGTACCGACCTAAGTCGTTGGAATGCTTTGCTGAACACATCGCTCATTTCGATTTCCCCAACAAGATCAAGATGCCGGCCAATGTGAAAACATACGACGGCACAGAAGACCCGGATGACCACTTAAACGTCTTCTCCGGGGCAGCCACTGTAGAAAAATGGAATGATGCCGAATGTTGTCACATGTTCATGCAGACCCTGGTAGGGCCAGCTCGCCTATGGTTCAGCGGCCTACCGTCTCGGAGCATCTCTTCGTTTGATGATTTAAGGAGAGGTTTCACCTCAAACTTTAACCCCCTCAGGAAGTGTACCAAGGATGCCGCCATATTGCATCAAATCCAACAAGGGGAGCACGAAAACCTCCGTAGTTTCATTGAGAGATACAAGAGGGAAGGTCTGCAGTATAGTGGTGCCACCGAGAAGATCCGGGTGTCGGGATTCATGGGAGCCATCCGTCCCAAGAAGTTACTAAGAAGATTTCATGAAGATGTTCCCCAAACCATGGAGGAAGCTTTCGAAAGAGCAGAAGCCTTCCTCAGGGGAGAGGAAGCACTAACTCGACAGGACACCAGGAAGAGGGATCGAGGAAGTTGGAGAGACAGCTCAACGAGCTCCCGGAGGCCTCACTTTCAACCCTACAACGAAAGACGATCAGGGAGATCCTATGACAATCAAAGGGGGGAAGAAAGACGACGGTCCCCAAGATCAGGAAGGTACCATGACAAAGAAAAACAGGTTTTCACTGTCCTCACTAAGACCCCTCAGGAGATACTCTCCACGGAGGAAGTCAAGTACACCTTCCGACCTCCCAGACCTCTGTCTAAGCCAGCTAGCAAGAGGGATGCCAGTAAACATTGTGCCTTTCACAATGATACGGGGCATCACACAAACGATTGCTACCAGTTGAAGAAACGGATAGAAGAAGCTGTTAAGTCCGGGGAACTCGCTCACCTGATCAAAGACATCAAGGGGAGGAGAGATGAAGGGAAGAAAGATAAAGAGGTCAACATGGTCAATCTTGAAGGAAACCAGCAGGTCAAGAAGGCCCGAACCGAGCCCTGGAACAAACAATACATCTGCCTCCCACCGGCTCCCGATGAACTGATAGTTACACCCGTGATAGTGGAAGCCGAACTTGATGGCCTCCCTGTGGACAGGGTATACATGGACTGTGGAGCCTCATCAGAGGTGATGTATGAACGATGTTTTGAATCCTTGAGCCCGGAGATCAAGTCCAAGCTCAAACCATCCGACGCCTCACTGGTGGGTTTCTCGGGGGAACGAGTACATCCCCTAGGGAAGCTCACACTTAGCGTCTGTTTCCGTGACGGAGACTTATCAAGGACTGAGGAGCTAACATTCTCAGTTATCAGGTACCCTTCTAATAACATTGTCATCTTTTCACTGTCGAGGACAGAAGAGTTGACTTTCTCTGTTATCAGGTACCCTTCAAGCTATAACGTTCTCATTGGAAGAATGGGAATTGCCACTTTCGGTGCAGTCGTGTCAACAACTCATGGCTTAATGAAGCTCCCCACTCCTAACGGGATTGCAACCCTGAAGCCAACGGCAGAGGCTCTTTTGATAGCCTCCGTGGAAGAGAACAGAGGTTCCAAGAGTCCGGAAACACCAAGCAATGGTCCCATCCGGGAGGTTAGCATTAATGCTGTCTGTCAGGAGCAGACCATCAAAGTAAACAACCTGCTTCCCGATAAGGTTATGAGTGAACTAATTAACCTTTTGCAGGATAGTCAAGACGTGTTCGCTTGGTGCCCCGGAGACATGACAGGTGTCCCCAGAGATATGGCTGAACACTCACTCAACATAGCTCCCTCATATAAACCAGTTGTCCAAAAGAAAAGGAGCTTGGCCCCAGCAAGGAGCCAAGCTGCCTGTCAGGAGGTGGCAAAACTGGTAGAAGCAGGCATTCTAAGGGAGGTTCAATATCATTCGTGGGTGGCAAATCCAGTCATGGTTTCCAAGCAAGACGGATTTTGGAGGATGTGTGTCGATTTCAAGGATCTCAACAAAGCCTGCCCTAAGGATTGCTATCCCTTGCCCGAAATTGATTGGAAGGTGGATTCTCTCGCCGGCTTCCAATACAAGTGCTTCTTGGATGCCTACAAGGGATACCACCAGATTCAGATGAAGCAAGAAGATGAAGAAAAGACAGCCTTCCATACCGACAAGGGGATCTTTTGCTATAAGAAGATGCCCTTCGGTCTGAAGAATGCGGGAGCTACCTACCAACGGTTGGTGGACCAAGCTTTCTCGAAACAAATTGGAAGGAATATGGAAGCTTATGTGGATGACCTTGTCATCAAGAGCAAATCCGGGGAAGCCATGATCCAAGACATCCGAGAAACGTTTGACAACCTTCGAAGAATAAACATGAAGCTCAACCCTGTCAAGTGCTCCTTTGGGTTTGAGGAGGGGAAATTTCTAGGCCACATTGTTGGAAAACAAAGCATCAAAGCAAACCCAAGCAAGGTCCAAGCAGTCCTTGACATGAAGTCTCCTGCCACAAAGAAAGAAGTACAGAGCCTCAACGGTAAAATTGCTGCCTTAAAACGTTTCTTGCCCAAGTCCGCGGAAAGATCCTTACCTTTCTTTAAAACACTCAAAAACTGTGTCGATAAAAAGGATTTCCGGTGGACAGCTGAGGCAGAGGCTGCCTTCTTGGAGCTCAAAAAACACATAGCTTCCCTGCCTGAAGTGGCAGCCCCTGAGGTAGGGGAAGTAATAACAGTTTATTTGTCTGCAGGAGCGGAGGCTGTGAGCTCAGTCCTCTTGGTTGACCGAGGAAAGGAACAAGTCCCAGTATACTTTGTCAGCAGAGCCCTCAAAGATTCTGAAATTAACTACACTCCCATAGAGAAGCTTGTATTGGCACTTGTGCACACCGCCAAGAGGCTCAGACGGTACTTCCAAGCCCATCCCATGAAGGTCATCACCGATCAGCCCATACGAGCCATCTTAGAAAAACCAGAAGACTCGGGGAGGTTAGCCAAATGGGCCATTGGCCTAGGAGAACACAAAATAGAGTACCTACCGAGAAGGGCTTACAAGGGACAAGTGTTTGCTGATTTCCTTGCCGAGTTACCCCACCTGCAGGCAGATGAAGAAATGAACGAGATTGAGGAGCAACCTGATCTTCAGAGGAAATGGTGCCTTTTCACTGATGGAGCCTCAAGTGTAGAAGGTTCCGGGGCTGGTCTCGTCATCAGGGACCCTCACGGAACCGAATACACTTATGCCCTCCGTCTGGACTTCCCCTGCACCAACAACGCTGCTGAATACGAGGCCCTACTGGCCGGGTTACGATTGGCAAAAACAATGAAGGTACAAGAGCTAAAAGTCTTTGTTGATTCAAATCTTGTGGTCAAGCAGGTGAATGGAGGATACACAGCCAAAGAACCCTCAATGATTAGGTACAAGGACAAGGTCAAAGAACTCATCAAAGAATTCAAAGAGTTCTCACTGGAGCAAGTGTCAAGGACTAAGAACAAGCAGGCAGATGCCCTTAGCAAGCTGGCTTCCTTGACTTTCGCTCACCTTACCAAGAAGGTCCTAGTTGAGGTGCTGAAAGAACCATCCATTGATGACAGAGAGGTACAAGATGTGGTCACCGAAACAGACTCCACATGGATGACACCCATAATGTCCTACTTGAAGGAAGGGAAGCTGCCAGAAGACGAGCTGGAAGCTAAGCGGTTGGTCCTAAAGGCAAGGCAATATGTAATCGAAGATGACAAGCTCTACAAGAAAGGGTACTTGGCACCCCTACTAAGATGCGTGGGCCCTAACCAGAGTAACTACCTCATCAGGGAGGTACACGAGGGCATATGTGGCATGCATTCTGGGCCACGATCCGTGGTATCAAAGCTCATGAACTTGGGCTACTACTGGCCCACCATGCACAAGGATGCCTCCGAAACAATCCGAAGATGTGAAGCCTGTCAGCTACAAACACCGATCAAGACCAACCCCAAGCATGACCTTGTCCCCATTATCTCAGCATGGCCCTTCTACAAATGGGGGATGGACATTGTGGGTCCCTTCCCGCAGGCCGCAGGAAAATTGAAGTTCCTTCTCGTGGCAGTAGACTACTTTACCAAATGGCCAGAGGTTAGACCATTGGCTACCATCTCAGGAAAACATGTGATAACCTTCGTATGGGAGCAAATAGTCTGCAGATACGGCCTACCAGGGGAGATGGTGACAGACAATGGGAAGCAATTTGCCAACAAACCTTTTAGCAGCTGGTGCTCCGAGCTAGGCATCAAGCAGGTCTTCAGCTCAGTAGCTTACCCCCAGTCCAATGGGCAAGTTGAGCGGATGAACAGAAGCATCGTTGAAGGAATTAAAACGAGACTAGGGAGATATGGCAAGAAATGGATTGATGAGCTCCCCAGCGTCCTGTGGGCCATAAGGACCATGGAAAAGACAAGCCATCAAAGGACCCCATATAGCCTCGTCTTTGGAAGCGAAGCTGTCATACCAGCCGAGATAGGGGTAAGCTCAAGAAGAAGTACTCGCCAAGATGCTCACCACAATCAAAGGGAGGTCCTGCTCAATCTGGACCTACTCGAAGAATCAAGAGACCAAGCCTCCATCAGGGAAGCAAGGTACAAAAAGAAACTCGAAGCATACTACAACACAAAGGTGAAGAAAGAGGCCTTCAGGCCAGGAGACCTCGTGTTGAGATGCAATGAAGCCAGTAAGCAGCAGAATGTAGGAAAATTGGGTCCCCGATGGGAGGGTCCCTATGTCGTAAAAGAAGCCCATAAAGGAGGATCCTATAAGCTAGCTGATCCTAATGGCAACATGATTCCAAGGCATTGGAGCGACAAGCATTTAAAACGTTTCTATGTTTGAAAGTTGTAAACGTCTCTATTGTACCATCAAGAGTTATGATGAATGAATGAATTATGTTTCAAATTATTAACTTGTCGCTTATCTTATCAAAGGGTGAGCCCCTCCAAACCAGGCTCCATGGGATCCGGCGCTATACCTACCCATGAAACGGGGACGAGCTCCCAGGCCACAACTGCTCAACAGGTAACAAGGCTAAGTAACCTTCCTGTATACAGGGTGAGTCCCTAATACAATCCACGACTCCATGGGACAAGTCCTTAGAAGGAATACCTAAACCCATGAAAGAGGGTGAGCTCCTCACACCAAGACAGCTCCCACATGTTCACACTTAATATAAAACGAACATAACACTAAGAAACCGTTTGAAAAAAGTTTAAAACATAAACGAAAAAAGCTGATAGGATGAGCATTGCATCGGTTCCTTAGCTAAGTATCCTAAGTTGGATGACTGCAGCATCCACCTTTGGGAAAAAAGTTAAAGACATTGCAAACACTATGAACGACAAGTAACAGAGTCAAAACAACGAAGCAACAAACATAGATAAAGCATCACCCCCTAAAGGGGGGAGCATTCCATTAAAAGACAATAATTAAAAGCCCCAAGGGCTGAGTACAGCATAGTTCGGTTACAAAAGACATGCTAAAAACTTGAAAACATAACTAAGGCAAGTCACGGGGTAGCTGGGTCTTCGGCTTCATGGGTGGCAGCATCCTCACCAGGGGGAGCCAAGGCTCGGTTACCAACATCATCATAAAGGCCCTCTGTGTCAAGACCGGCAAAGGGATCATCTTCGCTAGAAGGAGGGAGAGACTCAACCTCCAGAGCCTGTAGGGGGGAAGGACTCTCAAATACCTGCTCTAAATTTGGAACTTTAGAAGAACTAGCAGGTTTCATACGTTTGGAACTGCCCTCCCCACCGTCGGCTCCCTCCAGCATGATCATAAGAGGCCTTTTTGACACATAAGAGCCAAACACCTGGTCGGCCACATCCTTTTTAAGGCCTTCCGGCTCCAAGTCTTGAAGGAAGGAGAGAGGCTGCTCAGAAGCCTTGGCAATAGCAGAGATATAGGGGTAAGTTGCAAGCTCCATTGCCTTCACAGCATTCACAAACTCATCACCGGAAGAAGGCTTAAAGGATGGCAGCTCTTCAATATCCTGACCCTCCCGAGCCGCTTTAAAGCCGGCTTGAATCCCTCCATGGCGACCGAAAGCTATGGCTTTTGCATAAATGTCAGCCAGGGGAGCATTAAATTCTTGGGAGTGCAGGAGGTTGGTGACAAAGCGAGCTACCCCCTTAGAGACTAACCACTCTTTCTCTTCGGTCAAACGGTCCACCTGGACTCGAAGCTCTGTACCCACCCTCTCCACCGAGGCCAACTCCTGCTTAACTGCCTGGCGTGCCCGAGCCAAACCCTCCCTCTCCTCTGCAACTTTAGCCTTCTCATCATGCAGACCCTTGAACATCTTCTCAAATTTTTCCTTCTCTAAACCAAGCTGAGTCTTTGACACAGCCAACTCTTGAACCAAGTCTTTCTCCCGAGCAGCAAGCTTGGTTAACTCCTCCCTCGCCTTCACTAGCTCAGCCTCATGCTCTTCAAAAAACTCTTCCACTTGTTCCCTCCTTGCCATCAACTCACCCCATCTGGCCATACCATCCGAGAACAAAGATAGGAACTGCCCGAAGTGGTAATACATCTTCTTCATCACGTCCCTGTCTGTCCATTCCTTGTGGAGCTCTCTCTCAGCATCTGGAACACAATGGTCTATCAGATCACGACACACAGAAGCTTTCTTCAACAAATCAGTAGACTTGATATCCCAATCTGGCACAAACACTCCTTCAACAGGCTCCTGCTGGGCAGGAGCATCAGAAACATCTTCAACGGCAGCTTTGGAACTTTCACCACCTTCAACTGACAATAACTTTGAACTTGGACTTGGTGCAGCAACATCCTTTGGCTTCTTGAAAACAACATCGTCTTTCTTCGGGGAGGATAATGTCAGCTTGCCCTTCCCAGGGGCAGGGGTATACCCCAACGCTGAAGAAATCAGAGAAGAATCTTCATCTTCATCTCCTAGGACCAAGGGCACAGCAGTAGAAGCCCCCTGACCCGAAGAAACAGTTTGAAGTCGCTTGCTGGAGCGACGGGCAGTAACAGACCTCTCCACAGGAGGCTCTGTAGCAGCAGCAGACGATGTGATCACACTTGTGTACACTCCCTTGAAACGAACATGCTCAGTCTTCACAACAACATTCTGACCCTCAGCAACACTCCGAACCTTGAATTTCACGTCAGCAATATCATCCAAGGCCAGAAAATCCAAAGTACTCATCTCTGCAAAAAAGACAAAAGGGTTAGACAACATAACAAGGATAAGGGTACCAAAGAGGAGACAGGGAGACACCTACCCTTCCCACCATGATATATCACCGGATCAGTCCCAAGATCATGCCAGTTGGCACTCAAACCCACCATCACCAGAAAATCCTCAGGAAAGGTACGAAGACGAGTAGGGAAGCCACGCAGCTTCTCCAACAACACTTGGTCGAGAGTACCAGGTTCAGGCTCCTTCTCATTCAGGGGAGCATCCGAAGATCTCCGAGGAGTTTTAAAAGGTAGGAAGTCAGAGTTTAAGAAAAAGAATTTGTCTTTCCAGGAGGAAACAATCCCGATGACACTAGAAATAAGAGCCGGTTCACATTGAGTCTTCTCAATGGTAAACCAGTTCCCATTTTTAGCCAATCTGAAAAACCGCCGGTACATGGCCAAGGAAGGCTTATGACCAAGGCAGCGACACACTATCTCGAAGTGCAAAATCCTTGCAACTCCGGATGGACACAACTGATCAAGGGAGAGTTGATGATATTCTAAAACGTTAAGGAAAAAGGTGGAAAAGGGATACCTAAGGTTACCCTGATCAAACTGACGGGTATACACCGCCACTTTGCCAGTAGGAACGGAGGTCACAGGGGTTTTCCCCTTTGGAACAGTAGGATTAAAAGACAGAGGAATACCGATCTCGGTACAGAATCGTTCAACATCGGACTTAGACAGCCGAGTAAATTGATTTGCGAGATCAGTTTTCGACATAATGAAAGGAAAGGTATGACAAAAGAGAGAAGTTACTTACCAGATTTATAGGGAAGAAAAGAGGATCGCCGGTTGAGAAATAGTCGTGGGAGAGAATGTGACGGTTTTCTAGTTTAGGAATGAAATGGAGAAGAAAGAGGGTTTATCTCTTTATAAGAGATTTAAAATTTGAATTTAATGGCATTTAACGGTTATCAAGGGAAACCATCATTCAGCTGTCCTAGGGGATGACATCAGCCTAGACCCTTGTCATGTCAACAGTCGCCTGAAACGGCTGATGGGACACTCGCCTGCTCCCTAGGGAGTAATGGTGGACAGCCATATTAAATTAAAAAATCAGACCATCATGACAAATGCAAGGCCAAAAGCTTGCACGAAATTTGATGAAGGAAAAAATAACACACCAACGCTCCCATAAGGGAGCCAGGGGTCTGTAAAAATTACCCGGTGCTAACCTCAGCTCGAGCAGCGTTACCACCAGGAAATAAGACAATGAACAAGTCACAAGCACTTCTAACTTCTTTACAAATGCTTATGACTGGGGGGCTGATGACGTGTGTCCTAAAACGACAACGTCTAGACCCCTCGTCAAAAAGATAAGCAAAATAAGTTTGATTAAGAGGTTGCCTGACTTAGTGGAGCTGATATAAGGCAGCTGACCTGCCGCATCGGAGCCTCAAGGCAGAAAGTAAACAGTAAAATGTCTTGGAAATGTAAAAAGGGATTTTGGCTTATTACCTTTGCAAGGGACAAAACATCACACAGCTCCATACCTTGTGTTGGAAAAGGTAAAAGCTGAAAATATCCCAAAAGGGAAAAGTCTCACTGCTGGGAACCAAAAGAGGGTCAAAATACATCCAGGTATGATAAGGAAGCTACCCTGAGGGAGCTCCTGGGCAGAATTCGACTGCCTATATAAGGAGACCCTTGGGTAGACATTCCACACACACTTCTTACTTCTTCTCTCTACTCTTATACTCTCTACTTCATTAATTCCCAACTCCAAATGAATATGTACTTATTCTCACGCCGGAGTCCAAACGCAGGAGGCTCCCTCCTGCGTTAAGGCTAACGGTGTCTGCTACCTTTGTGTAGGTCCCTTCCAGGAGCTTGAAGACCCCCCATTCTCAGAACCAAACCCAAAACCTTAACTGAATCCTATCTTAAAACCTAAACCTTAACGTGACATACCCTTAACCTATAATCCTAAGCATCTCCTAACCTAATACCGGTCATTTTCCTTGTTGTAGCAACAGATGTTGATCTAGTTTTTTTTTTTTTTTTTTTTTTTTTTTTAACGGCCAACAAATCAATTTCCGAGCACTCTCAGGCACCCTTTTGGCGAATCAGGTACTCGAGAGTACCCGGGCCACCAATTGCCGGGAAAACCCGACCACTCACCCGCCTGAAGGCACGACAGTGAAATAATCGGTAAACCGGTCGGGATCAGGACTCGAACCCAAGCCAATGGCCGGGTCATCCCTCATTTCCCATCAACCAATGTCCTCCAAATGTAGCTAGTGGGAATTGAACCCAAGCCTCCCATAGGAAACTTTAGGCCCTCAACCAACTGGGCTACAAGTATTGGACTCGATGTTGATCTAGTATCCAGAATTTTTTTTATACATGTAATTAAATTATCCGGTTTTGAACACACACTCCGTAATCCTTACCATCCATCTACTACGTTATTGCTATTAAAAAAATATATATATTTTCGACTTCCTAAGTCATCGACTATTCAAGATTTCTTTAAAATATCAATCACATAGACGAAAATGACATTTCGAAGTGTACACTTCGAAGTGTAGAGAATGACGTCGACTATTAGCATATACTCTCACTTTCCAATGCACTTAAACTATTTTTTTTTCATTTTTTTAACGCAAGCTTCATTCACAAGGCCAACTCACACAAAAACAAGGGCCGCCAACAAACAAAAACAACAAAGGAAAAATTACATCACTTCTTCAAATTTACACCAGTTCAGCCAACTAATATTCTTGTATTTAGATTTATTTCTAAGCCATAAATAATCTAGAGACTTCATATTAACAAGACCGGCTTGTTAGAGACAGTGGCAAAGCTTGACCCGAAACTTCGGGGGGTCGAAACCGTATATACCAAAAAATTTCTATACAAATACTATATAATCAGAACTTCTGAGCGAAAATTCGGCCCCCCCCCCGCCCCTTAAGAGCTGCGCCCTTGGTTAGAGAACCGTTTCTCGTTCCTGACTATGCAACCACACCAAAAAGTAATTATAACAATACCATGGAAAATCTCTTTGACCTGCTCCACAGCTCCAATATGTAAGTAAAACTCCACAATGTCTTTTACCGAGAAAAGAAAGATGGAAAAAAAAAAGATGGACAGAAACCTGACACCAAATGCTAATGTGGTTCTAAATCACGGTAGTTACTGAACTGTAACATCTGGCTCCTCTCACCATCAATATTGTCCGCTTTGCCCATCCAGAGCTCACGAATTTGTTTTTGGTTGCCCAAGTGGAGACTTCCCAGGAGGTCACCCATCCTGAAATTTCTCCCACCTGAGCACGCTTAACTGTGGAGTTCTCCTCTCATCCACTAACATTAAGCCCCAAAACGCGTTGATAATTTAAGAGGCAAGACATTACTTATGAACCAAGGATCTCTCCTGGCCACGGCCGATGTGGGATTTTCCTGGGGTGTAGAAAATCCCACATCGGCCGTGGCCAGGAGAGATCCTTGGTTCATAAGTAATGTCTTGCCTCTTAAATTATCAACGCGTTTTGGGGCTTAATGTTAGTGGATGAGAGGAGAACTCCACAGTTAAGCGTGCTCAGGTGGGAGAAATTTCAGGATGGGTGACCTCCTGGGAAGTCTCCACTAGCAACCAAAAACAAATCCGTGAGCTCTGGATGGGCAAAGCGGACAATATTGGTGGTGAGAGGAGTCGGATGTTACAGATGGTATCAGAGCCACTCCTGTGCCGTTCGGGATGGTGGGTGCATAACTCATCAGGGACGATGAGTCTCTAACAGTGGGTGAATGTGACACCCCAGGAAAATCCCACATCGGCCGTGGCCAGGAGAGATCCTTGGTTCATAAGTAATGTCTTACCTCTTAAATTATCAACGTGTTTTGGGGCTTAATGTTAGTGGATGAGAGGAGAACTCCACAGTTAAGCGTGCTCAGATGGGAGAAATTTCAGGATGGGTGACCTCCTGGGAAGTCTCCACTGGGCAACCAAAAACAAATCCGTGAGCTATGGATGAGCAAAGCGGACAATATTGGTGATGAGAGGAGCCGGATGTTACACGAACAAGCATTGAGAGTTGGCATGCGGCTAGACTCACCTCTCCATAACAACAAATAAAAAGACAAGTTCCACGAATCAAATCTTCTGCGAATCAACTAACAAAATCCATGGATTTTCATTCTTCATTGAATACCATTATTTTTTGGTTTATTGAAAAAAATAAACTAGAATTATCAAATTTATTTGTATAGAACATAATTCAGGTATCCATGCCGCAGGGTATCCATAATTCTGACACGGAAAAATCACAATTGTCAGATAAAAATTCAATATAATCATATGCACAAATAAAATATGGTGTAAAATATTGAAAAGTTTTATTTAAATTTTATTATTTTTCACAGGTAAATTTCTAAACCAGGAAAAACACGAGTTTTTGATTTTTTTTTTACTTAAAATATAAATACTGGTTAACAATACAAATACATCATTAAGCTGAGTTTACTACTTACGCATATCCCATATTACATTAATCAATATATTATACTGATAAAAATTGTCACATACTCACATAAGAAACGAACTTGTCTAAAATGAATTCTTCCATGTGAAGAGGGTTCATATTTATTAATATGAGGATCAAATAATATTAATGATAATCCATCAAATATATTTTAGTTCCAACTTCTTGTTCAATGTGTGATATTTTTTTTTTATCGGCAAATTTCAATTCTCAATTCATCACCAAAATATTTACACAATGTAACTAAGAAGATGCTAGCTACAAATACAAACACCCAATATTCCAAGCCTAAACATTTCAAATTACATTACATATTAGGAACATTAAACACCCTCCAATCCTCCCATGTCCAATTCGCTTGTTTCCACTTATGTTTTATCCATGTAAACGCCGTCGCTTGCGCTTCGCCAAAGATACCTATCACATTGACTCTTTTCCCATTAAAGATTAGGTCGTTCCTCGCTTTTCATATCGCCCAACACACCGCATAAATGATGATTCTTATAAGTCTCTGTTTATTTTTATTGTTACCAATTAACCCTTGAAGCTCCAAAAGATCTTGAACATTATACGCGTATATAGGAGCTATACCAATCCACGAGCTCACCTTGTTCCCAGTGGCGAAGCTTGGTTTCAGAATCGGCGGGGGCCGAACTCAATTTTTTTTGATCGGTAGTGGAAAATCGGCGGAGGCCGGACTCAATTTACCTTTGAAAATCGCAAATTTCCACTACTGTGCAAAAAAACAGGGTATATACTTCGCCCATGCTTGTTCCAAACATTCGCCAAAACATAACAGGAAGTGAAAACTTGGTCCGCGTCCTCATCACTTTCCCCAATGTGTGATCATTAATTCGGATTTTAGATTTGTTCATTCAAACAGTTAAAGAGTCCCTAGTTTTATCATATTCTAGCTATTATAAGGCTATGGGGTATGGAACCCTTCCCCCTGTCCACATCAGCGCCACTTCATTTCCCCCCATCCCCCCTTCTTAGGGAAATGGTTCTCCCTTCTTCCCCCTTCCCCTTTCATTATTTAAATGCAAAAAAAAAAAGAAAAAAAAAAAAGAAACGGTATATGTTCAGACACACACCCACACACATATTCATTCTTCCTCAACCCCTCTATCTCTCTCTCTCTCTCTCAAACCCATCTTCTTCATCACCCCTTCATCTTCATCATCTTACCAACCGCCACTGTCCGTCTCCACCTGCACCAAGCCCACCACCGTCCGCCTCCACCTGCACCAAACCCACCACCGTCCGCCTCCACCTACACCAACCCCACTACCATTCGCCTCCACCTGCATCAAACCCACCACCGTCCCTCACCTCCCTTCCCTTTTCCTTTTTATAATGTGTTTTTAAAGAGAAAAAGACAAAAAAAATAATATAATATTAATATTATATTGATCGGGGAGAACGGGGAGAATCCACCGTTTGTGCCGAAGGGAAATCCGGGGGGGGGGGGGGGGGGGGGGTTGTTCCCCGAGGGAGAAGCCCCTCCACGTATGCACCCTGAAGCCATCCACCGCTCTACACCCCATGATCTAAGTACAATTATATAAAATTTTATGTTTGAGTTTCCATGATATTATTAAAAAATAAACACGAAACTCACAACACAACTAATAAATAATAATCTAACAATGATAAAACAATACAATACACATATGATGGTGAAGGACGTGGAATTTCATTAATTTCTAATCATCTTTCTTAATGTCTAATTATAAGGTCTTAAACTAACAACTCTAATGATTAATGAAGACACAAATTTAATAAACAAAAATGTCAGAGATCAGAACAATTGGGTTAAAAAGTCATACATTTTACTATAATAAATCAAATAACCAAGATTTAATAAGATTAAAGGTGATATGGTGCTTGGTTGGATTGATTTGGAGGTATTATGAACACACATATTTATTTATTTTTAGTTGTAAAAATAAAATCTTAAAGTAGCATTCTTTAAGGGATTTTCCTTTGCAAATCGTGTGGTGTGAAGTGATGAACCCCTCTGGTATTCCATGTGCTCTCAATCTACTGTAGATATCCTCCACTTGCTTTTGCCTTTGTTTTAAAGCTAATTAATTAACTTAATTAATTTATATATGTTAGTTAATCAATGCTAAAACCAAACACAATCGAACAAAATCCAATAATCTACTTAACCCCATCCTTAATTAATCATATTCTTGTTTATAATAAAAATATGGACTTCGACTTGCATCGATCTTTCACCCTTGAGTGCAAATCAATGGCCCATATGCCAACACATGGTCAGTTCTTCTGCTATTCAAATAATTGGAGACCATTTCAATAAAAATGTCACAACTTTTGTGTGTAGTAAAGAAATATATGTTTACCTTGAACTATACACACACACACATACTTATTTATTTTATTTTACATAAATATAACTACCTTAAATGTTTTATTGCATGAAAAACAAATTCCAAAACTTCCTTTTTAACAACGAATAAAAGCTTATCACCCGGGTACCCGTGAATGCATACGATGCTTGTGACTTTGCCCGTCACCAATCCAGATAAAACCCACTGCCCGAATGCCACTGTGTTAAAATCTTTGACTCAACATAGATAATGTTTGCTCTAGATAAAATTCCAATCCATGAGTTATACACCGGAAAGTCATGGGGGCTATCAAACGTCAATCTCTCACTAAAATTCTAAATTAATCTTTTAGAATTCTAATTTTAATCTTGATTGTTTACCACTAAAGCCCATGTAATATATACTTTAGACCGGCGTGCTTACAATCCACAATTTTTATTTTAAATGACAAACTAACACACTCCTACATTATTTTTATCAACCACCAATATCTACATCATTCGAGTTTTAGATCTTCTACCTATAGGATAGACGGGGTCTCACCTTACTATCGATACAATTCACATACCCCCACTCCTCAATATAACTAGACCCTAACCACTAAACCCATGTTAACTATGTAGGAGCTAAACCCATTCTAGTTTGCCCCCACCCCTGTGGTGGAATGGTATGGGAAATGAGGGATAAAGCTTGAGGCTAAAAGGTCTCAAGGTCGAATCTGATCCTACCCGGGTTTTATTGCAGTAGCCTTATGGCGGGCGGGTTTCCCCCGGTTCGAGAACTTGCATGTTTAGGCTACCTAACACTATTGGTAAACCCGATCAGGAGAGCTTTCACCCAAGAAGCGAGCGTCCCCAGGTAGTCAGACATTAGTTTCGTTGACCGTTAAAAAAAATCATTCTAGTTTTAATCTTAGTATGGCGCCAAAGATTATTTACCACTAGAACCAAAAATTTTTTTTGACTAACACACACACACAATTAACCTTTTTTTTTTTAAACTAGGAAAAAAACTTAACAAATGGGTATTGTTAGGTTATAAGCTCTTTTATATCAAACTCATATTAAACATCTAGTTACATAATAAGATTACACGATTTTTTTTTTTTAAATCCAATGAAAGTAGTTCTAATATATTATATTATACTAGTTTATCCTTCGAAAGGTTCTCGGGATAGACAAATCTAACATGAAGTGACATAATGTGTGTACTGTAAAAAGAATATGTCGTTTTGTCAGGAAAAAAAATTGTAAATGATCAACACTCGATAAATCATAAGACCTACTTCTAATTCTACATGTGCATATTTTCCTCGAGTGAAGTCTCTGTACAACTCTCCCGACTATTTTATATAATCATACATAATTTAAGTATCTATTTCAATAATCACCATATGTCAATCGATTTCAAAGTACGTACATTAAAAATGATTTCAGAGTCGTGCATGGTAGAATGATTAATTATCACTTATCAGCTTGAGATTTACCCGGTGTCTAATAATCATAGGCTACATCTAACCGGCTCAGCAACCTTTATAATCAATGTTCCTAGCAACACCAGTCAAAATATAAAAAAATAATAATAAATTTTTACCAAACTAACTACATCTGTGAATATATATGTAGTTAGCGGGTTCTTATATGTATAATAGTAGGTTCAAAAACATATATATTATCTTAATATGATTAGTGACTTCCGTAGACATGATTAATGCATTACCTGAACACATTGTATTTTTCTAATCAAATTTATAACACTTATTACAGTTTTACCACTGATTAATCTTCATCTTTCATTTATTAATCTAATGACCAAAACACTTATTATACTTCTCACAAAACACACCATTTGCACACTAACTTTACCATATATATGTATTTCAAAATGAGCATTTTATATTATATACATGTTTTTTATTTATTTATTTTGTGCTCTTAGATAATATTTAATGTTTGCACTTAGAATATGTACGTTATAAATAACAAATCTATAATCTATAATACATTATAAAGGAGGAGTGATGTACAACAATGTAATTTGCATTTCCGTACAACTTAACAAGCAACATGTACAACATATTTAAGCAAGAAATTTAAGGGTATTATGGGCATAAATAGGACAATTAAGACACTTAAGAGGGTAATATAGACATTTCATCCACCTCCTCCTTTACAATATCAAAAGACTTTTACCATACTACCCTCCTTCTTCCATCCATACCCTTCAATCATTTGCCTTCTTCCTTCATAAATATAGATCATTAACCTCTTGTCCCTTCAAGTTCCGTAACCCTAAGGATCAAATTGAATGAGATTGATTGTGAAATTCAAGTCCTCCTCTTATAACATTCAATTGAAGGCCTACATGAACTATCTTGCCTTCAAAAAATGCTTTTGTAAGAACTATTACTTATTTTACTATTTGCATTTTTTTTGTTTGTTGCACAAAGTTTGCAATGTTTTATATTGTTTTTTTATTTATGCACCTAGATTTGGACAAGCACATTGCAATGAACAATTTTGACTGCAAATCAAATTGCTGGATTTCCCAAGGTTAGTTTTACATGTCACATAAATTGCTTCTTTGATCACTTATCATTCCTCCTCTTATAACATTCAATTGAAGGCCTACATGAACTATCTTGCCTTCAAAAAAATGCTTTTGTAAGAACTATTACTTATTTTACTATTTGCATTTTCTTTGTTTGTTGCACAAAGTTTGCAATGTTTATATTGTTTTTTTATTTATGCACCTAGATTTGGACAAGCACATTGCAACGAACAATTTTGACTGCAAATCAAATTGCTGGATTTCTCAAGGTTAGTTTTACATGTCACATAAATTGCTTCTTTGATCACTTGTCATTTGTAAATTTTGTGTACTTTCTTTACGTTATAGATACAATGGCGTGCACTTGATAAGATAAATGTTGGTGTATGTGACGGTATGAGGTATGAAAAAATAAAGAAGAACATGCCTGAAGAATACAAGTATGTTAAATATGAAATATTCGATTTTTTTTTTTTTTTTTTTTTTTTTTTTGTAATTTTATACCTTTCCATTCAATGGTCTTTTTTTTAAAGGTCAAGGAAGAAAGACAAACTCAGGTATCGATATCCTCGTGGAGAGTTGTATCTTGATGTGATACAAAGGTACTGAATTCAAATACAAGGAAAAATCTCTGTTGAAAATATAGAAAGTAACTAATTAAAGTTTTGGTATTTTAAGCAACGTTAAAAGTTTGCAGTTGTGTATATAACAAGTTGGAGCCGGTTATTATTGAGTTAGAACGACAACGCGCGCCTGTTGTGTGATACCCCGAAAATTCAGGTTCTCACTTTAACTAAACTCTAGTTACATTCCTTGCATTATACTTAACTAGGGTTAGTTAGATAAGACATACGTGCATGGTTATGAGTCAAGGTGTGATTGCATGATTAGTGAACCTCGGACGTTGGTGAATAATAAACTTATGTGTCTCGGTGATACCTGACAAACTTATGTGAAAACCATACGTGATTATGTGAACCTAAACCGAACACGTTAATAGAAATCATTAAAAGTGGAGCATGAGGTTGATTAGGGTCTTAATGCATGGGGTTACACTTGTTACGGTCCGAAATAACGAAAACGTCGAAGGATAACGCGTCGGGAGGCGAAACGAGGCAAAAGCGCGCCACCCGGACCTGTGAGCGGCCGCTCACAGGCTCCGAGCGGCCGCTCGAACCTATCTGACGGGTTTAAACCGCCTCAAACTCGTATATAAGCATCCTTAACCCCCATGCAGCCCTCATACTCAACCCTAATCGCCCCCTTACTGCCCCACACGAATATTTCACTCCAAAAACTCCTGCTAAGGCTCAAGATCATCAATTGGGAGGCTCCAAGGCGCGCGATTGATTGATTTGAAGAGCTAAGGGTATAACTCATGATTTCTTACGCTTTTTACTTTATGTTTTATTGTAAAAATCATATAACAAGTTTGTCCAGGTCTGAATGGGTTTAATAAACATTAAAACATGAGTCTTTTTGAAGATTAAACGGATTAAACCTATTAATAAACGCGTAGTAACATCATAGGATGCTTGTTGCGCAAGTTATTGGTGTTTTGATCCTAAAAGCTTTGATCTTGACATGTTTGATAATAGGATCTGATGGGAATAGGTATTAGGAAAGTTGTATGATGATTATTAGGTGTTATTGATTGATAATATGCAACTAGGGTTTGATATAATTGATAATAATGCACGATCAGAATCTGGACAGATTCTGAATGTCGACTTGTAGGGTCTGTTTCGTGGCTTGAAAATAATTGGTTTGATCGATTCTTTGCATGATTGTAACGTACAAGGTCTTAGCTTTTCATAATGGGCAAAACCATCGAATTTGGACATCGTTTGAGTCGTTTTTGGAATTTTAATGGATTAGGGGTCATATCAGATTTCGGATTTGTAAACTGGGCTAACTTTAAATGGTCATAACTTGAGATTTACAAGGAATTAGATTATGAAATTTTTCCAGTAGGTCAATACTGGAAAAATAGAGCTTTTCCAAGTGGATTCATCTCGTTTGGATGAATACACAATTTTTAAGAATTTTCCTACTAAACTGACCTGTTGAGGAAATTTTCTGAACACTGCTGTGTTGTACGAATTTTTATAATTTTTGTGTTTGGAATTAAGACAAAACAAAAATAGGTATTGTCGAGTGAATCCCAAATAAAATTCAGTAAAAATTTGGGACTCTAATTCATTCGTTAAGTATTTTAAATAAATTCGTTTTGATGGCGCACAATCTGTCCTGAAAACACAGATTGTGTATTATGTGCTTATGTGATTACTTGAGGTCTTAGGTGATCTAAAATTGACATATAATGGAAGTACACATGTTTATGACACATACGGGCTGTAGAAACTAATTATAACCAACTTATCCACCAACGAGTCCGTAGGGTTTACTATTGCATGTAGAATCACTAGGCGTCGCATACACACTTTTGAATATTAAAACGCCTTGGACAAACGAGTTATATGGTGTAATGATGTTACGCCAATACTCACGTAGTGACACTGTTATTAGGGTGTCGGTAGCATATAATACTTGCTGTTCGGATTCTTTGCTTACGCGATAAGGTGAGTTTCACTACTCTTTTCTCAAAAGCATGCGTCTCGGGTTGAGACAACTTACTTAACGTTTCTAGTCCGGTTTGGGACTACTTTTACACATCCCGGGTTTGGGGTGCATGGTTCACGTGGTGAATCTATTTTTACTAATTCATATATATGTCCTTGATGAACTAAACCAAACACATCTTTTAAGTCCTTCAAAATACCGAATCAATTGCCGGTTGGGCAAGCGGGTTAATTAGTTGATAGCGCTATTAGGTCTAACAAACCTCACATCGTGCTGGGAGCACGGATGTGAACTATTAGCTTCAAACATAATCATTGTCGATGGACAATGGTGCAAGGCATCCTTATCCCGGTTATGGGAACTTGTTCATTAGTAGTTCGGTATTCGCCGGTTTTAGTTATCATGAGTGGGCTAGCTACCCCTGACATTTGAATTAGCTATTTACTTGCGGCCAAGGAGGCCAACGTTCTTACGTACTGTTATGTGGTCTGGGAGACCGACGTTTTCATTTGGTTTCATGGTTTGGGAAACCTACGCTTTTACTTACTCACCTACTTTACTCAGTGAACTCACCAACATTGTTTGTTGACCCACGATTTACATGCTTTTGCAGGTAGTTAGCTTCCGGTGCCAGAATTAGAAAGCACTACACACTTCATTGCATTTGGGGTCTTGGGCATACACCTAAATTACATATTATACTTTCACATTTTCTTTCATATGGTTTTAATTTGGGCGCGTTGTTTTGCGCATGGTTTTTTTTAAAAGGATTAAATTTGGTTTACGCTTCCGCAACTTAACTAAACTTGGTTTTTGAAACGAACTAAATGGTTTGGGCATTTAGAGTTCGTTCATATGACTTATGGCTATGGGATCCTGGTATGTCATGCGCCTCGCGGTATGAACCCCGCAGTGGAAATTTGAAGGTGTGACAGATTGGTATCAGAGCCAGGTTATAGTGAACTAGGACTGCATGTTGAGTCTAGTCTATAATCATCATAGCATAAGTACACTCACAACTTAAGTGCACGACTAGCTCTTAGCTACATATATCTACAACATATGATTTCGGGAGATATGTTATCTCCTAGTTCTAGACTTAATTCTTAACACGTCAATGGTGGGGACCTAGGGTTACACCAGGTGGCGCATTACTGGGAGTAATATCCTAACTAACCTCATGGACGAGGAGACAACAATAGTACAAGGGAGGGAGCCCTTGCGAGCGTTATGGCGCACGTACACAGGAAGCTGCACGATGCGCATGACGTGGTACCATTAAATCAACTATGAAGGAATTCGAATGCTGAGACAATTAGTTTCTGTTCCTTGCTACTTGATCTTTCTTACCCCCATTCGAAACTCAGACGGGACTGGGTTACGCATATAGAACTTATTTCTTACTTTAGTACCTTACGCCTAGTATGAGCGGGCGGACGTATGACTGCATATCCCGGTTACTCATAAGTATATGGTAGATTCATGGGAACACATTAGATCGGGACTTGTTACACACACTCTTGGGGAGTTACGTAAAGCCTGCGATGTAATGCAACATCACAAGGGAGGATGAAACCTACTAATGGCTGATAGCCACGATTGGAGGAACGAGTGGTACAGCTTACCACTAAACTGGTTCACATAGGACTAGAGAAGGAGATTGTACGTGATGAGAACCATATAACACTGACATCGCAAAAGAGGAAGGATAAGAGATGGAAGGGGAACCTGAGCAGGACGAGCACATGGAAAGTGACGATGAAGGCTCTACTATCTAGACAGAGCATGGCGACGATTGGCTCTTACCTTTTCTTACCTATCTTTTCTTTCATTTTCCTTTGCTAACTTAGATAAGACTGAGTTCTTATGATCAACGATAGGGTGGTTGAGGCCCTCGCATCATTCCAAGCTAGTAAAGATCTATTTTGCTAAATCATTCTTTTCCCCTGACTTCCACATTTGAACTTTCTTATACCTTGAACGCACATTGTATTTCCAAGCCTTTTATTGGTTGTAAACCTCGATAACTCCAACGGAACTGAAGGAGACCGTCTGATTGCTTCGGTAGTATAAGTCTTTGCTCTGTGCATTTGCCCCCAGGCAGGATGAGGTAATGTATGCCACATGCACACTCGATGAGTTACAGATACTTGGGTGGAGAATGTAACCTCATGACGAAATTTAGAAACTTGTTACCTAAAGACGGATGGGTCTGAAATCGACGCCTACACTACCAAGCTACAGGAGTTAACTACTACATGCTCATACATATTTAACCTACATTACAAACGGATCGAGCTTCACACCAAAGGGGTTATCCCACAGGTTCGTAGCATGGCTACTACGGCTCACCTACCCAGAATATAACAAACCTTTCACCTGGCTCACAAACTCACCGACGAGGCTGTTGAGCATGGTACTTTTCCGAAGCAGGGTGCTTCATCTTCTACTTTTGGTGATAACAAGAGAACGTGGGATAGTATGCGGTATAAGTCCTTCAACAATAACCACAACAGTAACAACAACAATGGGGCTCGTGGAGGAGCATTTGTGATGGGCTCTGGGGAGGCCAGGACTGATAACAACAGCGTGACGGATACGTGTTCCTTAAACGCCACTCTCGCTTCTGTTTTATATGATGCTGGTGCAGACTATAGTTTTGTGTCATCAAAACTTAGCAAACAACTAGGGATAGTTCCTACACTTCTTGATACCCCGTACTTTATAGAGTTAGCTGATGGGAAGCCTGTTAAGGTAACCCACATCCATCGTGACAGTAAGCTCGAACTAGATGGACAGTTGTTTGCCATCGACCTCTTACCTATCACCCTAGGAAGCTTTGATCTCGTGGTTGGCATGGACTGGTTGTCCAAGCAACACGCTGAAATTCTCTGTCAAGAGAAGATTGTTCATATCCCTCTCCCTAGTGGAGAATTCTTATCTGTCCAGGGTGATCCTGGTGGTGCCATGATGGGCATCATCTCTTTCCTGAAAGCCTAGAAGTGTATTCGGAAGGGATACCCAGCCATATTGGCTAACATTTCTGATACTCGAGCTGAAGTTGAAACAAAAATTGAGGATATCCCTGTAGTTCAGGATTTTCCAGATGTCTTCCCAGAGGAATTACCCGGACTTCCACCTGTTCGACAAGTGGAATTTCAAATTGACCGTGCACCAGGAGCCGCCCCAGTTGCGCGTGCACCATACCGCCTTGCACCAGGCGAACTTCAAGAACTATCCACCCAACTCCAAGAGCTATTGGACAGGGGTTTCATTAGACCTCGTTCTTCACCTTAGGGAACTCCAGTCTTATTTGTTAAGAAAAAGGATGGGAGTTTCCGTATGTGTATCGATTACCGGGAATTGAACCCTTTACCTCGTATTGATGATTTATTCAACCAGCTCCAGGGGTCGAGTTTCTATTCCAAGATTGACTTGAGGTCGGGGTATCACCAACTGAGAGTCCGAGAGGAGGATGTGCCAAAGACAGCCTTTCGAACTCGTTATGGGCACTATGAATTTTTGGTAATGCCCTTCGGGCTGACCAATGCACCAGCTGTGTTCATGGACCTCATGAACCGTGTGTGCAAACCCTATCTAGACAAATTTGTCATAGTGTTCATAGACGACATTCAGAACTATTCCAAGGGTAGGGGAGAGCACGAGCAACACCTACGACTGATCTTGGAACTTCTGAAAAGTGAGCAGTTATATGCAAAATTCTCCAAGTGCGACTTCTGGATTCGTGAGGTCCAATTCGGGGGTCATGTGGTGAACGAGGCAGGAATACAGGTCGATCTCGCTAAGATTGATGCGATTAAAAGATGGGAGGCCCCTAAGACTCCCACGGAGGTCCGACAATTCCTTGGCCTTGCAGGTTATTATCGCAGATTCATTCAGGGATTCTCAAAAATCGCTCAACCCCTCACTACTTGACACAGAAGGGGATTACCTACAAGTGGGGAGATGCCCAAGAACCTGCTTTTCTGTTACTAAAGACTAAACTTTGCAGTGCTCCAATATTATCACTACCTGAGGGTACGGAGGACTTTGTGGCGTACTGTGATGCATCTATCCAAGGTCTAGGGTGTGTTTTGATGCAACGCGAAAAGGTGATCACATATGCTTTACGACAACTAAAAGTTCATGAGAAAAATTACCCCACTCACGACTTGGAACTAGGAGCGGTGGTCTTCGCTCTCAAAATTTGGAGGCACTACCTCTGCGGGACAAAGTGCGCGATTTTCACAAATCATAAAAGTCTCCAGCATATATTCGACCAGAGGGTGCTAAGCATACGACAACGCCGAGGAGTCAAACTCCTGAATGGTTATGACTGTGCCATCAAGTAACATTCAGGGAAGGCTAATGTAGTAGCAGATGCCCTGAGTCGTAAGGAAACAAAACCCAAACGAGTGCGAGCCTTGCAACTTACCCTACAATCTAATCTTCATGTTAAGATACGTAAAGCCCAGGGCGTGGCTTTGAAAGGGAAAACATCGGGCTTGAAACCTTGCACGGTGCTGATAAGCACCTGGAATGGAGGACATAGGGTCTTCAGCACTTCATGAATCAAGTCTGGATTCCCCGTGTTGGAGATCTCAGACAACTAGTGCTCGATGGGGCACACACCCCTCGTTATTCGGTACATCCTAGTTCGGATAAAATGTACCGAGATCTCAAACTCTTTACTGGTGACCAAACATGAAAGCTGAGAAAGTCACTTATGTTAGTAAGTGCTTAACGTGTGCCAAGGTCAGGATTGAATATCAGAAACCTTCGGGCCCACTTCAACAACCGGAAAATCCCATGTGGAGATGGGATGGTATTTCCATGGACTTTATCACCAAACTTCCTAAAACGCCCAGCGGGCACGATATGATTTGGATCATTATTGACCGTTTGACCAAATCAGCGCATTTCATGGCAATTAGAGAGGCGGACATGTTGGAATGTCTAGCCGCTTTTGTATTACGAAAATTACCTCTAGGCATGGGATGCCTACTTCTATCATATCGGATCACGACGCGCGATCTACTTCCCATTTTTGGACTACTCTCCAAAACACTTTGGGGACTCCCTTAGATATGAGCACAGCCTATCACCCTCAGACGGATGGACAAAGTGAACGTACCATCCAAACATTGGAGGATCTACTACGAGCGTGCGTGGTGGATTTTTGCAACAGTTGGGATAAGCACTTGCCTTTGATTGAATTCTCGTATAACAACAGCTACCACACTCCGATACAGCGTGCGCCTTTTGAGGCACTTATGGACGCAAGTGTAGGTCTCCCATCTGCTGGACTGAAGTTGGGGATAGCCAGCTAACAGGTCCCGAACTCGTGCACGAGACTTCTGAGAAGATAGTGCAAACCAGAAACAGGAGGGCTGCTGCTCGTGATCGACAGAAAAGCTACGCGGACAAACGTAGAAAACCTTTGGAGTTTCAGGTTGGGGACAAGGTTTTGTTAAAGGTGTCACCTTGGAAAGGGTGTGACACGCTTTGGAAAACGGGGGAAGATGAACCCGTAAAACGTTAGACCATTCAAGATGGTTGATGGGATTGGTCTGGTAGCTTACAAGTTAAACCTGCTTAACAAACTTGGTAGGATACACGATGTATCCCACATATTGTACCGAATCTATAGAAATGCCTGTTGGATACAACACTGATGGTGCCACTGGAGGAGATCCAGGTGGACGATCGGCTACGGTTCATGGAAGAACCAGTGGAGATTCTTGAGCGGGGCGTCAAGAAACTCAAACAGAACACTATACCTATTAACGTACAATGGAATTCCTGTCTAGGACCGGAATACACGTGGGAGCGCAGAGATCAGATGCGGCTCAAATATCCACACCTCTTTTTCTGAACCTGAACCTGTGCATAGATCAAATGCCGAACATAAAGCAGCTCGCTCAAAGTGAATTTCGGGGCGAAATTCCTTTCAACTTGGGGATGATGTGACATCCGGAAACCAAGCATACATTTTTTTAGCTGGCTTTACTGTTTACTTGCTGAATTTCTAGACGAAATTCTTTTCAACTTGGGGATGATGTGATACCCCGAAAATTCAGGTTCTCACTTTAACTAAACTCTAGTTACATTCCTTGCATTATACTTAACTAGGGTTAGTTAGATAAGACATACGTGCATGGTTATGAGTCAAGGTGTGATTGCATGATTAGTGAACCTCGGACGTTGGTGAATAATAAACTTATGTGTCTCGGTGATACCTGACAAACTTATGTGAAAACCATACGTGATTATGTGAACCTAAACCGAACACGTTAATAGAAATCATTAAAAGTGGAGCATGAGGTTGATTAGGGTCTTAATGCATGGGGTTACACTTGTTACGGTCCGAAATAACGAAAACGTCGAAGGATAACGCGTCGGGAGGCGAAACGAGGCAAAAGCGCGCCACCCGGACCTGTGAGCGGCCGCTCACAGGCTCCGAGCGGCCGCTCGAACCTATCTGACGGGTTTAAACCGCCTCAAACTCGTATATAAGCATCCTTAACCCCCATGCAGCCCTCATACTCAACCCTAATCGCCCCCTTACTGCCCCACACGAATATTTCACTCCAAAAACTCCTGCTAAGGCTCAAGATCATCAATTGGGAGGCTCCAAGGCGCGCGATTGATTGATTTGAAGAGCTAAGGGTATAACTCATGATTTCTTACGCTTTTTACTTTATGTTTTATTGTAAAAATCATATAACAAGTTTGTCCAGGTCTGAATGGGTTTAATAAACATTAAAACATGAGTCTTTTTGAAGATTAAACGGATTAAACCTATTAATAAACGCGTAGTAACATCATAGGATGCTTGTTGCGCAAGTTATTGGTGTTTTGATCCTAAAAGCTTTGATCTTGACATGTTTGATAATAGGATCTGATGGGAATAGGTATTAGGAAAGTTGTATGATGATTATTAGGTGTTATTGATTGATAATATGCAACTAGGGTTTGATATAATTGATAATAATGCACGATCAGAATCTGGACAGATTCTGAATGTCGACTTGTAGGGTCTGTTTCGTGGCTTGAAAATAATTGGTTTGATCGATTCTTTGCATGATTGTAACGTACAAGGTCTTAGCTTTTCATAATGGGCAAAACCATCGAATTTGGACATCGTTTGAGTCGTTTTTGGAATTTTAATGGATTAGGGGTCATATCAGATTTCGGATTTGTAAACTGGGCTAACTTTAAATGGTCATAACTTGAGATTTACAAGGAATTAGATTATGAAATTTTTCCAGTAGGTCAATACTGGAAAAATAGAGCTTTTCCAAGTGGATTCATCTCGTTTGGATGAATACACAATTTTTAAGAATTTTCCTACTAAACTGACCTGTTGAGGAAATTTTCTGAACACTGCTGTGTTGTACGAATTTTTATAATTTTTGTGTTTGGAATTAAGACAAAACAAAAATAGGTATTGTCGAGTGAATCCCAAATAAAATTCAGTAAAAATTTGGGACTCTAATTCATTCGTTAAGTATTTTAAATAAATTCGTTTTGATGGCGCACAATCTGTCCTGAAAACACAGATTGTGTATTATGTGCTTATGTGATTACTTGAGGTCTTAGGTGATCTAAAATTGACATATAATGGAAGTACACATGTTTATGACACATACGGGCTGTAGAAACTAATTATAACCAACTTATCCACCAACGAGTCCGTAGGGTTTACTATTGCATGTAGAATCACTAGGCGTCGCATACACACTTTTGAATATTAAAACGCCTTGGACAAACGAGTTATATGGTGTAATGATGTTACGCCAATACTCACGTAGTGACACTGTTATTAGGGTGTCGGTAGCATATAATACTTGCTGTTCGGATTCTTTGCTTACGCGATAAGGTGAGTTTCACTACTCTTTTCTCAAAAGCATGCGTCTCGGGTTGAGACAACTTACTTAACGTTTCTAGTCCGGTTTGGGACTACTTTTACACATCCCGGGTTTGGGGTGCATGGTTCACGTGGTGAATCTATTTTTACTAATTCATATATATGTCCTTGATGAACTAAACCAAACACATCTTTTAAGTCCTTCAAAATACCGAATCAATTGCCGGTTGGGCAAGCGGGTTAATTAGTTGATAGCGCTATTAGGTCTAACAAACCTCACATCGTGCTGGGAGCACGGATGTGAACTATTAGCTTCAAACATAATCATTGTCGATGGACAATGGTGCAAGGCATCCTTATCCCGGTTATGGGAACTTGTTCATTAGTAGTTCGGTATTCGCCGGTTTTAGTTATCATGAGTGGGCTAGCTACCCCTGACATTTGAATTAGCTATTTACTTGCGGCCAAGGAGGCCAACGTTCTTACGTACTGTTATGTGGTCTGGGAGACCGACGTTTTCATTTGGTTTCATGGTTTGGGAAACCTACGCTTTTACTTACTCACCTACTTTACTCAGTGAACTCACCAACATTGTTTGTTGACCCACGATTTACATGCTTTTGCAGGTAGTTAGCTTCCGGTGCCAGAATTAGAAAGCACTACACACTTCATTGCATTTGGGGTCTTGGGCATACACCTAAATTACATATTATACTTTCACATTTTCTTTCATATGGTTTTAATTTGGGCGCGTTGTTTTGCGCATGGTTTTTTTTAAAAGGATTAAATTTGGTTTACGCTTCCGCAACTTAACTAAACTTGGTTTTTGAAACGAACTAAATGGTTTGGGCATTTAGAGTTCGTTCATATGACTTATGGCTATGGGATCCTGGTATGTCATGCGCCTCGCGGTATGAACCCCGCAGTGGAAATTTGAGGGTGTGACATGTTGTAGTCGTATCTCACCAGGTAAGACAAGGCAACCACAAAATTTTACCTCCACAAATGGGTAAAAAAACTAAAAATAAAACGGGTTAAACGTGTTTGTAAAGTGTATTTTAATACATGTTTATGTATCAATATAGCTTTTGAATAATATTTAGGGTATTAGTTTTTTATTTACATTTTTAAAACAAATGAACATTATTTTTGGTGGGTATGGCCTAAACCGTATGTAAATTACCTGTTACCCAACTCATCCATTGAAAGATTTGTGCAATGCAAACATGGGTTTAAGGGATTTGTGCATTGCAGGCTGTTCTAAGAGCTTTATATGCCTATTTTGCTGATAGGCAATTGAAAGAAATTTCACACATAGAGGTAAACAACAAAACATTAGATCAATCTTTTCGGTCTTTTAATCTTTGGAAACACGTTAACACGTTTGAATATCGGGAATTTCATATGCCACTTCATAAGAAGTTCTGGTACCAAAAAAAGATACTGACTATATTTTCCTCGCGTAACGAACCCGCTGCAACGCGCGGGCATTACCACTGGTAACAATAGTATAAATGCGGGTATATTTTAACATGCAAAGATTTTAGTATCGAGTTGGAAGGTCTGAAAATGCATAGTCGTTCAAATCTATTTTGATTTATGTCACGAAGGAACCTTGAAGGATCAAATGGGTAGTGCCCCGTTGGCGGGGATCAAAGGGATGAGGCCCATGTTGGGGCTCTCGCTAAATATTGCTTCTGATTCGGCTGGGTATTCTATGGACATCAATTATTTATAATAGTAGCTGATCGATTAGTTAAAACTGATTGATCAATGGTAACCATGTAATCAAAAGTTACCATGTTACCAGCTAGAAACTACGTGATAAGCAAACTTACTTGGTGATTAGCACCAACTGATGATCAACAACAATTGGGCTATTAACGGCAAGTGTGATTAACATCAACGAAATTATCATCACTAACCAACAATCAAAGGTAGTGCTTACAAAGTTCATGTGATACCTTAGACAAATCCAATATCATTTTCCATTGTCTATAGAAGGTATATTCAACCATAAATATGATTCTTCACCTCAAATATCACTTACGTGTTTAGGTGCAATGGCTATGGATGAGAGAAATGTTAAATAGTAGCACGTGTTTGAATGAGAGTAAATCTATGATGGATAATATCTTGTGATATTTTCACTTGGACAAAAATAAAATACAAATAGAGAAGAATTCTTATAGGCAAAATAAACAATATTGATTGATATAAGAAACAAACCACATAAATGACACAACACATATATATAGAGAGTACACATGACATTTTTTTAATTATTATAGTTTTGTCACGTTAAATTTCCCTAACAAGTTGTTTTACTAAGCCAACATTTCCAATCATAATAAGTTGATATTTGATAACCAAGAGCAAATTTTATAAATATAATTGACTGTTGTATAGATATCTTTGTCATTTTCGATATGTATATTTAACTTATTATTCATTATGTAATTCTAATTGATGTTAAGGACTAAGGTTATGAGTATGTTTGACAAAACTAACTGGTGGCTGAAAGCTGGTAGGTGTAATTTTTTAAATATATTTTGGTGTTTGACAGAATAGCTGAAGTTTTTAATAAAATGACAAAAATGGGCATTAACTAAAAGCTTGTATACAAGGTTTTTTTTTTTTTAATTTTTTTATGATAGAATTGTATTTGTATCATTTACTCACTAAAAGCTTGTAGCTAGTAGAAGTTTTTTCTTAAACGTTAGTACTAGTAGTTTTTCAATATAGAGTTTGTCTCCTAACCTAAAAGTTTCAAGCTTCTTCAATTAAACAAAAATTTTTATTAAGTATGAACTTTTTCTTAAAAACATGAATCTCATAAAAACTAATTACCAAACATACCTATATGTTGATTGTGATTCTTTATCCTATATATTGTCAAGTGTATAACATTGTTGAAAAACGGAATAATCATAGATCCTATACATTATTGTCCTTCTAATACTTTGATTAACAATATATTATTTTTTAGTACTTTTTATTATTTAAATAGGTTTGCTTAAAGTTTGTTCCATTATTTGATATAAAAAAAATTATAGCATCATTATTCTAAATTTTTAATTACTTCTTAGTATTTTTGAAATAGTCCCTGTATTTACTTCCTTTTTCCCGTCACTTTCTTAAATCTTAACTTCTTATGATTTACAGAAAATGGTGACGACGCAGCTTGTAGCATGTCTGTCCGCTATCTTAATACAATTTTTTTAGTCATGAAACGAAAAGTAAAGCAGCCTAGCGTGAGTCATAAAAACAAAGTATAATAACCTCTCTCATATTATTTCATTATTAACATATATACGAATTATTCATCAACTTCAATTTTCTTATAAATATATCCTTCATGAAATATAGTATTTCAAACTTCGGGAAATAATCAACGAAAATTCCTAGTTATTATGCATTATATTTTCGAGTTATTTTGGTTAAATTTTAATTGGATATTATTTGGGGTTGACAACTCATTATACGATCCCACAAATAAGGCGTGAAACAGCTCAATTGGATTTGGACCATTTGGTGCATGGATACTCATCCTTTATTTATTTATTATTATTTTTACTATATTAAAATAAAATGCACACTCCAATGTTTTCACCTCAATTGTTTATTATCTCGTGAATCATATGTTCTCTTTCCATTTCAATGACCAAAATTCAATACTAAATACCTTTCAGACGATGTATTTTGGCTTTACGATTAAAGCCAATGTGTAAACCTTAAATGTATTATTATTATTATTATTATTATTATTATTATTATTATTATTATTATTATTATTATTATTATTATTATTATTATTATATGAGTAAATTGCAGAACATATAGGGTATTGTGGTATTTCACTATTTTGTTGGAGATATTCTTTAACTAAGAAAATTATACTTGATATAATTTTTTTAGTTAAAGGACGTATTTTAAAATATAACGACACCGTCTAATGAAAAATAGTAATATAAAGGACATCAAGTATAATTTTCTTAGTTTAATGACATTGACTGTAACTTGGCTCAAACTTAAAGGACGAAAATGCAATTTACGTGAATATTATTTAGGCGAAAAACATTAATATTTGTCACTTGACTTGGTATAACACATATTTGATTCTTTATAAATTATCATTATTTTAACATCTCATCGTGTTTCCTTTAAATATAAGTTTTGTTTTCTCACGTTTATTAAATTACAAGCGAAAGAAATTATACAAGTTTTTTTTATACGTGTAACATATTAGCAATTTCATTAGACATTCTACCCTTAAATGCACACTCACACAATATCATCAATAGCATTATACGGTGACAATGTCATGTCATTAATTAGCGCTCTAGCGTTTCTTTGTTTTGTATCAAACACTAACTAGAGGCAATCAATATCAATCCACAACCGATCAAATTCATTACTGTCAATATTTGATTGAGATGAACCTTATTCGCCAATTGAAAGCTTTCATATTATATTTAGTCGTGTGTTGTTCCAACTACAACCTTTAGCTTCTCTGGCATTCTTTGGGTTATCATCGTCAGCCTTTCTTCAATGTTGTTCCAACTACAACCTTTTTGTTTTCTTCTAGGCACCATTTCATTTACTTCATTTAGTTTTACTAAAGTATCCGTTTATTTAAGTGATGCATCCAGTGGCGGACCCAAGTGGTGTCTAAGGAGGGTGGCCGCACCCCTTGAATTTTTTTAATGTAATTTATAGGTAAAAATCTCAATCGCACCCCTTGAAAGTTTGATAAAACCCCTGATCGCGCCCATTGAAAATAAATCTTGGGTCGGCTACTGGATGCATCACATAATATCTAAATCTTCGCCAATTGCGTTATTATTCGTTTGGGACATCCGACTTCCTTTCATTCTAGTTATTTGGTTGTAATAATGTAAATTAATGTAAATAAATATACACGCCTTTACTTGACTCATTAGATGACCGTGAAGTTTTATTGTTACTTGCATAATACACACGACTAAATTTTTTTTTGAAAGGCAAATTTCATTAACAAATTACACAAACTGTGAAGACCATCTCTAAGACAGAGATAATCAAAACACGGAAATGATTACATCAATGAAAAAACAAAATTACACCAATTTCTCCAATCTATCGAACCCCCCTTATACCTACTCTTGAACCAAAAAAAATCCAAGGATTTCTCATCCAAGACAATGTGAGCAACTTTGAAATCCATATCATTGAAAATCCTATCATTCCTTGCCTTACAAAGACGCCAACACGCAATATAATATAATATTGCGTGTTGGCGTCTTTGGAAGGCAAGGGACACAACACACGACTAAATATAATATGAAAGCTTTCAATTGGCGAATAACGTACAATCTTTATCAACGAGCTAGGGAGCAGACGTCTTTTGGGACAAACAATCGCTTCTGATTGTTCAATCATGATTCATGATTAAAGCAATTATGTATTTTTAATTAGTTTCGTTCAACTATCATTTTTTATAAAAAGGATGCGTGCTAGTGAAAAATATTTTAATGACATGTTAAATAAGTGTGAAAGTGATTTCTGGTCACTAGGGTTAGATTCTTCCTGGCTCCTTTTATTTATGTCCTTATCTATAACTATCAATCAGTTTTTTTTTATTTAAGTTATTTAGAGTGAGAGTTTATTAAACAGTCTTAAACACATTTAATATTACAATTTAGAATATTTATTGAGGTCAACAATCAATTATATAAAAAATTTGGTTCTACAAGAACTTTGTTCCCCAAAATTGGCTACGGAATTAGACAGATGTTTAAATATACATATCATAACTCCATAACTAATCGTGGTTTGCCCCTTGTAACTTACTCTACGTCTCTACCTTACTCTAAAATCTTTAAACAAAACATCTTTGGGTTTAATAACTTTCACCACAAGGAAGTCCACCTTTAGCGCCCACGCCTGCTGCCGCTAAAGGTCCTGCCATCTTTGGTCTGTTGCTATTGCTCCTGTTGCCACTAAAGGTGTCGCCGCTAAAAGTAATTATCTACGTGACATTATCTTTTAACTTTTTTTTTGGCCACGTGGCAGAAAAAAAAAACTGAAAAAAGAAAAAAAACCGGAAAAAAAAAAAACGAAAAAGAAACAGAAAATAAAAATAAAAAGAGAAAACAAAATAAAAAAAACAGAAAAAAACGAAAAAAAAAACTGTTCTTACCTTTAGCGAGAGAAAGAGAGCTGCTCCGGTGGTGGTGGTCTCCGGTGGTGGGTTGCTCGGGTGGAAGAAGGAGACGAGGGTTTGTGAAAAAAGAAGAAGAGGGAAAGGAGAGCAGCTGCTGCTGCGAGAGAGAGAGAGAGAACAGAGTGAGAGAGAGAACAGAGCGAGAGAGAGAGCAGCTGCGAGAGAGAGAGAGAACAGAGTGAGAGAGAGAACAGAGCGAGAGAGAGAGAGAGAGATTGGCGAGGGTTTGTGAAAAAGAAGAGGGAAAGGAAGAAGAGAGGCGGATTATTGTGAAATTTTTGAGACTTTTAGCGGCGACGGCGTGGCCGCTAAAGGTGTTAGTAGGATGAAACCGTGGCCGTTGATCAAAGATTGATCAACGGTGGATTGGAGGTCAGGTTAAAATTTACCTTTAGCGGCGACATTTTGGCGGGTCGCCGCTAAAGGTGTGGCCGCTAAAGGTAAAAATTCTTTAATTAATAGGCTATAAATAAAAAAAAATGGAACCCAAAGTATTTAATTAAGTCAAGGTAGACCTTACGATAGAGAAGTGCAAAACGCTATTCATGTTGAACATATAAAAATTATATTAATCATGTGTGTTTACATTTCTACAAAATAGTTATAAAGTAAACTAAATGGCAAACTAGATAACTGAAGAGATTTGTAATTATATAACTACGATATACAAAAAATAATTTATCACCCATTTTCAAATATATAAGATAACTAGTAAATAATCCCGCGCGTTGCGATGGAATTGGTTAGTTTTAGTTTGGTTCATTATGGTACTCACTCGTTATGGTAACCGAAGAGGAAAACCTAACAACAAAAGTTGTGATACGCAAAAAATATATTGACACTTGTTTTACATTGATTGAATACTATAATAACGGTACCATTACGGTACATCATTTCTATAGTTTAATCTCGAGATACGCGGTTACATTTAATTTTTTCTCGATATTGTGATATAAGTTTTATTAAAAAAAGACTTGTATTCAAAATAACGGTAGTGAATTCTTATGTAGGCCAACTTTTGAAAGGTGATCACGAATACCATACGGTCATACTCGAAGCGGTTGCGTAATAAGATTTATGGTTTTAGCATGCATATTGTGGTTCGCCTGATTCACTCAACGACATCAATATGTTCCATACATATTCAATATTTCTCGTAAAACAGAATAGAACCACACCTAATTCGGTTGCCAATTAGTGCTTTGTCATTTAACGAAATTTCATTTACACCTGTGTATTTTATTCCTACGTCATTTACTGAGTTTTCATTTACCACCTCTTGGATTTTTCATTTTGTGAATTTTTGTTTGCATCATTGTACTTTACTAGTTTGTCATTTAGTGAATTTGAGCATGGTTTTATGCCCCATCCCGAAATATTGGTAGCACGGTTAGGGAGGGCGGGACACTACTAGCAAACGATGCTGGTACTCCTTTACCCTTACGGTAACACTACCTCGGGTAACAGGGGTAGTGTTTTGTTGATATGTTTCACGTGTGTTATACCACGGATGTATTGAGAGTGAGGTTTTGTTTTTTTATGGGTTGAGTGGTTTAGGGTAGTGCTGTCTCCAAAACTGTGTTTCAGTGAAGTGAATCAATGAAATATCGTGGCAATGCAGGATTGACATAAAGTTGAAAATATTTCAGTGGAGCACTCCACCAACCCTTTTCCCCTAAGTTTGTCATTTAGTGAATTTTTTACACTCCATGCACTTTACTCGGTTATTATTTAGTGAAATTTCGGTTACTAGTTAGGACGGTTTTACCCCCAAACCCTGTTACATTAGCACAATTATACGTCCCTCGCTAGGCAACACGGGTGACCCAAGACTTGTTTTTTTAATGAATAGAAAACACATTGATGAATAGTTATATAAGATGGAATTTCTTATTTCTGTAAAGTAGGTGAGAGATCAATGATATGGTAGCTATGACATAATCCATGACCAAATCAGCTTGACTCAAATAGAATAAAGAAAAGGTTTGTATGATCTACTGTGAACACATCCAAATTTCACTTTCAGTTAACAACCACGTCATATGTTTTATTCATAATTTTTCTATATAAAGACGGATTAACATCTAAATAATTTCTCATAATTGTTTAATCTAAACTTTTATTGATTATTTTTTTATAACTTAAGTTTGACATCCTAACTTTAATTTGTTTTAGCAGTTTATTATTTATGTTATACATGTTATGTTATTAATATGTCAATTTTATTTCTTTGTTGTTTACAATTTATAAAATATATTTCTAACATTTATACCTCCCCATTTCATGTATTTACAAATCCTTTCATGTATTTCTATCTCAGTTTTATATATTTTCTAAGTAAAAGATTTAGCCCAAATTTGGTTTTTGCTGTTAACCAAAAATAAATGAATTGAACAAAAAACCGTTGATCTAGCGAAATAAATCGAACTGATTAACAGAAAACTGATCTATACATCTAATAAAACAAAGTCTATGAGGACACTTGGCACTCCCTCATTTCACCTCAATTCCTCTCTCTTCCCATATTGTGCCACGTGTCCTCCTCTTGTAATTTATAAAATTTTTCTTTTTTAAAAAATAAAAATTAGAGTATAATACATAAATATGGTCAAAATTGGTCAATTAATACTTTCCTAATATCATTAACCTACCCAATCAATACCCTAAATCAAAACATACGTTCTCTTTCTTCTCCTCATTCTCTCTCATTCGCTCTCTCTCATTTGAAGAAGAAGATTGCGATCGTTTCTTCTTCATCAAAGCAAAGCTTCTATCTCCGATCATTGGTAACGATTCTTTCTTTCTTTTTCATAATATTCCTGTTACATATTGTTCTTTGTTATACTTATTTTCAGATTTAATAGATTGTTTAACATCAGTCTGTTTGTTTTGTGTGTGTTCGTCAGCTCCGATCATTCATCTTCTTCGTGTCACTCATTCAAGGTAACCATTGTTTCTATTTTTTTAATACGATTCCTGTTATATATTGTTTGTTTGTTATAATGATTTTCATATTTAGGCGATTGTTTGTTTCTTATAATGATTTTCATATTTAATGATTTTCAGGGATAATCGATTGTTGATATTAACCAATTTTTTTGTATTGTTGATTGCTTTTAAATAATTTTGCAGATTTGGGGGTTTAGGTTTCATGTTCTTCGTCTCTCTCCTTCAAGGTAACGATTGTTTCTTGCTTTTTCATACGATTCCTGTTATATATTGTTGTTTCGTTATAATTATTTTCAGATTTTTCCGATTGTTGATGTTTCTCCATGTCATGTTTCTTTGTCTATGTTCGTCGCCTGTTAAGATTGTCAAATCCTGTTATGTATTGTTTAATGCTATTTGATTCTAATATTAACCTTTTTTTGGATTGTTGATTGGTTTTTAATAATTTTTCAGATTTGGGCGTTTAGGTTTCATCTTTCTTATTTGACTACGGATATGATATTGTTACTTTAATTTTCATGTTTTCTCATTTACTTCAAAGTTTAGGTGTTGTTTGTTGTTCTTAATGGTAAGTATTGTTATTATGGTTCATGCCCTGTTAAGTATTGTTTTTTGATTCTAATTCATGATGAGAATCATTCCTCAGTTGATGTTTGTTTTCGGGTGAGGTTGAATGTTCATATGTTCTTCGAGGTGTTCTTAAGGATTATAATATTAGATGAAAGGTAAAAGAATGTTGGATAGTTTTTAGTGATTAACCCGCTTAGGAAAGCTATTCGGGTACGGGCTCTGTTTGTTGATTCGGGTCTCATTTATTAGCATTTTATTTGTTTCCTAAGTTGGTGGCTTAAAGTTTGGAAGGATAAGTATAATAATTAATTGTTATAAATGGTGGTTTGAAAAGTCTTGCTGTTAAAAGGAAGGGTCGATTTTTTTGGTAAGAGATTGATTGATTGTATTATAGGAAAGTTAATAGCACAATTAGTTGTACACTTTCCATATAGTCATAGTCAAATGTATTAACTGCATAGTCAAATGTATTAACTATAATTGTTAGAATTATGGATCTTGGTTTGGAAAGTTGTTGAATGGAATTGATGGTGAAATTGGTTTGTAAAGTTATTGCACTAATTTTAATACATTTTTTAAATTTTGATTTGTTTTTTAATACTTTTTTTATGGCGGTTGCAGGTGTATAATGATTGTGTTGCAACAGTGAGCAACGGTGGAGGCTGTCTTGTGGCTATCGATCATGGTTGTACTCATGACAACTGGGTAGTTTATTACAACTTGGAACAACTATGGACCTCAAAAGAATCAACTAATGAACAGAGTCAAAGTCAAACTCAGATAAATATAAGTGTGATAATAATTAGCTTTTATGATATGGTTACATTTTTCTATAATCATTAACACTAACGAATTTATATGTTCATCAGGACTTAGGTAAAGCTTTCGTGAAGGTATGCCGCAATGAATTTTCCTGATGTTAGCAATATAGAGTTTGTATGATTATCAGGTTTCACTTTATATAATTTTTGCTTTACATTTGAGTGACTTTTATCTTAAGTGAGAATTTTATTTTGAACAGATAAATATTGCCCCAAGAGCTGGTAGGGAATTGGGTTATGTGAGGATGAAAATGGACCAGATCAAATTTAAGGAAGGGTTGCTGAGGTGCAGAATCTTTTTTTCTTTTTTCTTTTTTTTTTCTAAATTTTCTGTACATTATATTTGTTTAATATCACTTACCTTCTTTTCCTATGATTTCATACAGTCGACAGTCGATTTTAGATCACATTACTGTTCAACTTGCGCCATGGGCAGCTGATGAGATGTGGAACGGTGAGGGTCAGGTGAGTGGATATTTCAGTTCTTTATAGAGTTTGTATATTGTAGAAAAAGTATACACTTTAAGAATCTTCTATAATGATATAACTTTTTTTAATACTCCTGACCCAAATTAATGCAAATTGAAAGTTGATAATTATTTTCGGAAAAACTAAAATTGAAATGTGGAAAATATTTTTGGGAGGGACTGACAGAGGGAGTACGGTTTGGACAGTGATTATGAGCACATGATTCTAATTATTTAGTTTGGATATATTTTAAGGTATGGGGGAACCATTACAAATCAGATAAGGCGGCTTGGTGCTTCTTGTGATTGGACCAGAGAGCATTTGACACTTGATGAGCAGGTAAGTGGTAAGATAGTTTTTGAATCATATAGTCACCTCCAATAATTTGATAACTATTTTCAAATGTATAATGATAAATAAATGTTTACATTTTATTCTTTTTCTTACATATTGAAAAAATGTAGACTCTGTTCATCTGTTGTTAATAGTGCTACTGTTAAACGACTTATTGAACTCTACGTGTTTGCAGAGCAACATTACTTCAATCATCTGACATTTCATGACTTATGTATTTTTTTTGTTTGTTGCTGAAGCTATTATCGAGGCATTTCAAATGTTAAGATATTGATCCAATTTACATTGTAAGTCAACTTAAGTTCCTTCATCAGGATATCAAGTCTGCAAATATACTTTGGTGTCGTGAGAAAACGTTGCAAGTCATTTGCAGGTTTGTTTCGACTCAAAACTGATAAGAACAATTGGAAAACTTTTAAGGTATTTTGAATATAACAAGTGCGACTTTTGAATATGCAGAAATTCAGATTATACTTGAAGCGATTAAGCGGTATGTGACAGTCAGCAGGTACGGAAACAAACAATTAGTTGTATAATTGTGTATTGAAGCCAAAATAAAGTGAGCGTGTGTGTGTTTGCTGTGGGAGCCCATGAACAGAGGGAGCAATCTGGTAACGTGTTGAAGCGAAAAACATCCCTAAAGCAAGGAGGATCTGTTGATAAGTAATTCTAGACATTCAAATTAAAGAAATTGGTGTAAAAATGGGTATTTGTTGGATGATATTGCAATCCATAGTTCCTTCTTAAATATAAAAACTTTTGATGATGCAGTGTGAAACTTTCAGACATGCTTTAGTTCATCAAATAAGTAAAATGGTGTTTATACTGTTTAGTTTTTTATTTAAAAGTCACAATCATTATTTTTATTAGGTACTGGACTCTTAATCAACAACTTGCGTCCTTTGGTTTCTAATCTATAATTAGTCTTTTAATTTGTTTCTAATAAGTATATTGTGGATCAGATGATCTACAAGTGATATCACTAAATTTTAACAATATCATAGAATTTCATATCTTTTTTGGTTATTGTAGGTGTTATGGTCTTCTTCGGCAATAGATAAAGGAGTGTTTGCTTATTGTCGATTTGTGTCTTGATACAACAATGAGTTGTTTTTTAGTGTTTTTGGAACTACTTATCAAATTATTTATGAGCAAAATATATTTTCAATCAAACAACATTTTACATCTTTGCATGTTTTTATAGATGATATCAACATATATGGCCTAGAGGAGAAACCAAAAGGAAAAAAAGTTATGGGAATACTTAACAAACAGAAGCTCACAAGTAATTTTAATGCGCTTAAAGTTTAGTTAAGATTATCTTAGACTTTATCAACATGTGCTCTTAATATAAATGTGTGTTGTTTTGATAATAAATGTCTGTATTTATAGGTAAACTGAAAGAGATGAATGTCAAAAAGGAGAAAGCGCAAGTGAAACCACTTGGCGAAAGAGATGAATGTGGTGTATAAGGAAATTTTCAGCGATATTTGAATAAAATGTATATTTGTTGCTTTTAACTTTTAATAAAATTTTTATACTGTATTTTTCTTATACGTTATACTACTCCAAATAATCGTACATTGTTAAACTGCGTGTCAACGCGGGCAAATATCTAGTTACTTAATAAAATAGAGTAATAGACTAACCCGATGACTTCGGTGTTTGCTTTGGTTGAGGATAATAATGAACATACCAAACTATGCACAAACTAACAATATTTCTATTCCCGTCATATCGTCCGGACAGTCTTCTAGTTATTTCGATAACACAAATTCTAGCATTGCTTATTATCCATAACTTGATATCCATATGCATTGGATTAGGCACAATCGAATCGCGTATTAGATGCATCGTTGTAATTCATTTAAGAAAAGATATATATAGTTGTTACAGATAGTTGTGGCGTCGAAAACCAGTTTCGGGGGGTCGAAACCGTATATATTAAAAAAATTCTATACGAATAATATATAATCGGAACTTCTGAGCGAAAATTCGGGGGGGGGGGGGGGGTAGGATTTGGGAATGGGAGATATTGTGGTGGTGTGAAAGGTTTGTGAGGGCTAGGTTACTTTGCTCGTTTTTGAGCGAGTGGTCATGGGGTGGGTTGGTTTGGGTGCAGCCGGTTGTGGATTAGGAGACGGGGATGGGTTTGGATGGTTGGGCCGTATGGGTTGTTGGGCCGAGGGAGGTGGTTGTGCGGAAGTATTGCGGGCTGGATAAGCACCCGGATAGAAGCCCGGTGGGACTGAGGGTGCAGCTGCCGCGGGTGGTTTAGGGCGGCGGGTGTATGTAAATTGTAGTGGAGGGGGCTGTGGTGCGGGTGTGGCTGGATGTGGTGGGGTTGGTTGAGGTGGGGCGGGTGGTTGAAAGGTGAAGCCGGGTGGTATTGGGTCATCAAGAAATTGGTAGGATGTCGGGTGAGGAGGGGTGGTATAGGGAAAAATGTGTTCGTCAAAGGTGACATGCCGGGAGATTGAGACTTTTCCCGTGGTTGGGTCGAGGCACCGGTATCCACGAAAGTCAGGCGGATAGCCGAGAAAGATACACCGAACGGAACGTGGGTGTAGCTTATGTGGTGTAGTGGCAGAAGTATTAGGATAGCAGGCGCATCCGAATACTCGAAGGTGATCATATGTTGGGTGGCGAAGGTAAAGGACGAATGTGGGTGTGAAGAAATTTAGGCGTTTTGTGGGTAAGATATTGTGGAGGTAAGCAGCGGTGTGTAGGGCCTCGACCCAAAAGGGTGGTGGTAGGTGGGAATGGATTAAGAGTGCGCGAATGACGTCGTTGAGACGACGAATCATACGCTCGGCTCGTCCATTTTGAGAGGAGGTTTGGGGACAAGCAAAACGAAACAGAAGGCCGTGCTGAGTGGCGAAGTGCTTGAAAGCATTGTTATCGAATTCGCCACCCAAGTCACATTGGAAGGTTTTAATGGGTCGGTTGAATTGTGTTTGAATTAGTTTGTAGAATTTGACAAAAGTCGAAAAAGTTTCTGATTTAAATTTAAGGGGATACACCCAAATAAAGTTGGAGAAGTTGTCAATCAGAACCATGTAATATTTGTACCCAGAATTGCTAGGCACAGGAGATGTCCACAAATCACAATCTATAATATCAAAAGGTGCAAAAGTAAACGAATTGGAATTATAAAAAGGTTGTCTTTTACTATTAGATAACTGACAAGAATGACAAAGACTGGATGCTTTGTTTTTATTACAATGAAAATTCAAATTACGACTAAGAATACTTAAAACTTCAGTGCCGGGGTGGCCGAAGCGTTCATGCCATGGAAGGAAAGTAGTGGTGATAAAGCTTGCTTGAGGTGGTAGTTCAGGTGGTGTGAGCGGATAAAGATCCCCGGTGCTATTGTGGCGGGAAAGAATTCGCCCCGTTGGAAGGTCCTTCAAAGAAAAACCAAACGGATCAAATTCTATAGAAACATTGTTATCTCTAGTAAAACGACGAACAGAAAGTAACTTTTTGATAATTTGTGGACAATAAAGGATATTGGACAGGATATAGGTTCGGTTGGGTAGATGTAGGAAGCCAGTTCCAGACCCATGAATTGGTAAAGTCGCGCCATTACCGACTAAAATATTACTTGTTACAGGAAAAGGATCAGGGATTTGAATCATACCTTGCTCGTCTGCCGAGTGAGAGGAAGCACCCGTGTCCATAATGGTGTTCGGATCCGTGTATGTGAGATTCATGCTTGCCAGGGCTGCACTAAGGTCTGATGGACTTAAGGCATTATAAGATGGGGTTTGTGGGCTGCTATAGTAGGCTTGGGGTGGGCCGTATGGTGAGGGATAGTAAGGGGCAGAGGGCTGTTGGTTTGTGGGCTGCTGGGTAGGAGTGTATTGGGCCGGCGGTTGTGGGGAGTAAGAGTAGTGGGCTGCTGGTGGGTTCGGGTTGGGTTGAGTGGCCGAAGGATTATGTGGAAAGGGTGGTTTAAAGGCCGGTGTCGATGGGTATGGGCAAGGAGGTGTGTTCCACCAAGCCCATTGCGGGTAGGAGGGCGTTTGTGGTTGTGGCGAGTAAGGAGAGTATTGTTGTTGGTTTGGGTAAAAGGATTGGGAGCGACCGTAGCTGCGGCCACGAGTACCTCTGCCACGGCCACGTCCGCGTCCTCGGTTTCTGGAATAATACTGGTTTGCGGAGTATTGGGACGGGCTATATGTGTTCGGGTTAGGGTTATTGGGTTGGGAGGTGTTGGTTTGTGCCATCAAGACCGAAGCATTAGATTTCTTGCGTCCCTCAATACGAATAATTTCATCCTGTAAAAGGCTCCTGGCTTCATCCCAATCAGAATTATTGGCGTTGATAAGAGCCGCAGTCGTGTCATACTCCGCAGGGAGACCACGAACCAGTTGTAGGACAAGTCGATCCTCGGTGACCGGGTGATCAACGTCTTCCAACTGGTTAGCGATTTCCTTAAGACGCTGGCAATAGTCATCCAACGACGAACAAGCCGATAAAGTGAGATTACAAAATTGAGTTTCCAAGGCTCCCGCACGAGCCTTCTTGTTACTAAGATAAATCTTCTCGAGCTTTAACCATGCGAGACGGGCAGTGGGTTCGGGCCCAATATCTTGGACACGGGGCAGCAAGTCATCCGAAACAGTGCTGAGAATCCACTGTAGTACGAGTGCATCAATCTCCTTCCAACTGGCATATGCCGGATCTGATTCATGTGGTGCGGGGGAACCATCAATATGGTTGAGTACTTGGTATGCGGTTACATGAAGGCGAAATAATTTGGTCCAAGAAGTGTACGTAACCTTCTTGCCATCTAGGGTTCTAACCTTGGAGTTGATATTAGTAACTGAATAAGCAGGGTGTAAAGATGGTTTGGAAGGGCCGGAGGACTCAGCCGGATTTTCTGTTTTTCCGGTGGTCATGATGCAGCAGCCGAAGCTTTATGTGAGGCGGCAGAAAAGAAAGGGTAGGCGGCAGAAAAAAAATACGGGCAGCCGAAGCTTTGAAAAGAAAGGGTAAAAGAGCCTAAGCTCTGATACCATAAAAGAGGTTGATAATATTATTTCTGAATGAGAAACATACAATGAGAAGGGTCCCTTTATATAATCATAGGGAACCCCTAAAACCCTAGCGATAAATATGGAAAAGATAAACTGTTTAAATTACAAAATACTATCTCTATATCTATACTAAATATATCGCTAAGAGGCTGCCCCTTCCCGCCCCTTAAGAGCTGCGTCACTGGTTAGGGGTGTGCATGAGGCGATTAAGTTCAGACTTGAGAACCGGCCCTCAATTTCTCGTGCATGACCACTATGGAATAAACTATCAAAACAGGAATAGACAACTAGTTATAACTCATTTTCTACCTTTGAATATGTTGCTCGACTGAACTTGTGTGCCTTATTTTGTTTAATATGTCAAAATACAAGAACAATCATTCTACACAAAATTAGGTTCGGCATGATAATGTATTAATTTTGCATACAGAATAAGGACACTATGTATATATATAGTGTCAATATCAAACATATTTTATGCATTCTATTTTTCGTTATTTGTGATACCATTAATAACAGTGGGTTAAAAAAATCTTACTGCAAGAATACTACCAGTGCTTGTTACGGCGCGTTAAAAAAGTGCTTCTTACGGAGACAAGATCTCCTCAATCCCGAATTTAAGTCACCACAAACATCTTTCTTAATTATTTAAAAACATTTTATAATCAAAAAATGATTAAATGAAAGGGGAAAAACATAAGATCTAAGCAAATATATATATATATAAATGATGAGGGCCAGAATCTTCAAGGTATATCTAAACACAATCTGATCCAGCGATGCAACAATCACTCAGGTTTTATTTATTTTTTTTGTAAGAATTGACAGCTATAAAAAGGGTGCAAAGTTTGAAGAGATCTCTTTATATATATCTTAGTATATTATACATCATCAGATTCACAGAAGGAGAAGCAGCTGAATAAGAAGGTTTTAAAAGATCAAAGTTGGTGAAGACATCAATAAGATAGTATCTTAAAGGAGGAAAAAGATGAACTATTATGGTGAATCTGCTGGGAATGAGAGATCATCATCTGCAGGTGGATCGTCATCAAGAAAAGGAAAGAAGAGTGGTTCAGATAAGCCGAAGCAACCGCAAAGAGGTCTTGGTGTTGCTCAGTTAGAGAAGATTAGACTCCATAGCCAAATGGGCTTTCCTCCACAGGTCCCCTCTCTTTCTTTCTCACACAAAACACAGATACACACAGGTTTTTGTCTCAAATGCTATTGAACAAGTGTTTGATCTCTAGATTTTATGGGACTAGTCCATATCACTCACAGAAATGCACACACAGTGGACTCTTTTTTCATGTTTAATTCAAATAGAGATTACAACAGCTGAATAGGATTTTGTTGGCGTTGGTTCGTGGAGTGTTGCTCTCTGTTGGGCTGAGATAATTACTGACTCGCCGTAGGGTGTGGGTTGGGACGACTAACTAAATAAGTTGGTTAGGAATAAGATAGTAGGATTACACAATTATGTTCATCTCCTAATGGCAAGGCAAAGCCTTTTAATACACTAAAAGTGTGAGGTCTTGAGTTCAAGTCTCACAAGGAGCAAGAAATTCGCCTTTCAAAAAAGTAATAGCTATTTGATTTGGGTTCAAATAGGTCAGCTTGTTTTATAAATAGATGATTTGAGTTCACCAAGCTGAGTTTGTATTAGGTTTCAGCTTTCAAGAAGCCTAACCCTCCATATGTATTTAAATCTTATAAAGCTTGTTTTAATTCCATAAAGTATAAATTTCATATGAAGTCATACATGTAAAGAAAAAAAAAACACACACACTAAAAAGTAAACTTTTTTCTTTGATTTTTATTAATTTATTTATTTTTTGCAAATATTTATAGGTCTGCTTGAGTTATGATGGATTAAGAAATTAAATCACCATTGATGTTCCTTTTTATTTTTTATAAACTGGATTCTTATATATATGCAGGAGGATATAAGGATTCAAACCGCGTATTCATCATCATCTTCATTAATCTCATACACTTCACCATCTACAACCTCTTTCAATACTTTGCAAGGACACCATTCCCACATGGTATATATTTTCAATAATTGCCACTCTAAACCCTAATATATTCTACCTCTTTGACCAATTTTAGTACTTCTCTAAATTCCCATGTAACACTTGTACACATATATATACATATATTTGAAGATGTTATCAACTCATATGCTAAGAATCTTGAAATTGCAGATGGGTACAAGTGAACTAGAAAGAACAAACTATGTATATGGTGAATCACAATTTGCTAGTAGCAATCTCAGGTAATTAAACCCCCTTATATTTCCATCATTTGTGAACCATACAATATGTCAATGATTTTTATAGTGTTTAATTAATCTTTGATCATCATTCATTTTTCCTTGAACTTGGTTTAGAGTAATAAATTAATAACGTGATCCTCATTTACCATATCTTAAATCAGATGGGATGGAGGCTATGCACAACCTGTAGGCATAAGTAGACACCTTTTTAGCCAAGAACTAGTAGAGGTAAGTGTATACTATATCATGTTTTTTTTTTAATAAAACAAAAGGACTAAAATTCAAATACTATCCTTTAATTACTAATTTTATGTATTTATTTATGGCATCTAAAGGATTCATTGGGGAAGAAGAAAGGGAAAGATCAAAATGATTCAGGTAGTCAGAATTCAGATTCAAATGGTAGCCAAGAATTAGACTTGGAGCTAAGACTTGCGCTTTGATTCGACGGTTCTCTCTACCGATTAATTCCTTGCTTTAATTGCAACTTCTTGTGATCTTACTTAAGATTTGAGACAGAAAAATACTTGTATAACTCATTCGAAATTCTCCAAGTAAAGAAGCAAGAAAGCATTATTTATTGAGCCGGCCTTTTGTGTTTTTAGGGTTTGCTAAATTGCCATTTATGTTTTTTTATAGTGCTATCAAACATAACACAAAAATTAATTCAAATCTTGCCTTAGGCTATCGATAGATGAACATGCGAATTTCATTTCTCTAACATACTACTAGAAGACTAATTACGACTGACGTAATGTACCATAACCCGTGGAGCTACTGACGGACACTCGATGTGGGTATGTCAGGATTTAGTGGGATATTGTGGGATCTTGATGCCAACAACAATCCAACGGAAATGTTAGGATACGATTCTCACCCATGTTTTTTAGTCGTTATTTTTGTGTAGGGTCTAGTTATGGAGAGTTATCCCTCTATAATACTAGAAGGAATGCCCGCGCGTTGCGACGAGTGTCTCGATTTGTATTATATATGTTGATTACGAACCACAACCCGGGTTTACGACATTTTCCTTTATTCAACAAAATATAGTATCAAAAATATTAGCATAACAAACCAAATAAAACTTTGTAGATAATTATAGTGGCAAAAATATTAGTATTATCTAGAGATTGATTTCCACTGCTTGGTGCCATAGTTCCTTTTTTTTTTGTCATCTTAGATTCAGAAAGCCAATAAAAATCACCAAATAATAAAAGCGAAAATAGGAAATATGATTACTGTAGTTATGCTAAGACACCACATGAAAGTGAGATTGTGAGAGTTCATTAAATTTTATAGAAACTACAAATATATGCACACCGGGTTGACGAATCAAAAAATAGAAATTAATAGCATCACTTAGCACAAGACAATCATCAACTACTATAAAAGGTATAAAAAATCGAACAACAAACGAATAATCAAATAATTCACGTTGATATTAGACCATGTGTAGTGGAGCGTTATTGGGCTTGAAATTGAAAAATAGCGCCCAAACACCGCTACGGTGGGGCTTTATGGGGCGCTATATTGCTTTAAAATTGAAAAAATGGGTGTCAGGCGTTATATATATACCGCCACTTTTTTTTTGGTTGGTGTGCCACCAAATTTCAACCAATAGAAAGAGGATGGGGGCGCTATTCTTTTGTCCCACTACACCCGGACTTAGCAAGTAAATCTAGGTATCAAACCTGCTGGTTGCAAGAGAATTCCTTTGCCAATCTTATACGCATACTTCATGAAAATTTGCTTTTATAATCATCATCCGCGTGTAACGCATCCTAAAGGGCCCAACCGCCGCAATACTCGTAAATTAATAATCGTTGACCATGCTCAGAACAAGTAACCCATGAGTTCAACAACATTTGCATGCCGAATTTTATCAAATCATTAATAATATCAATAAACTCTTCCTCCTTTTGTCGACTGATTACCTTTTTGTCCCAACTTATTCACAGCAAGCAACTAAATAAAAACACGAAATACAAAAGTTTTGCAGCTTTAGATCTGAGATCAAATGTGTAAAAGAAAAAAAGAAGTTAACAAATTAGAAATCAGGTCAAAGAGTGCCTCATACATGTTTTTTGTAACCATCTTGAAATTCTGCACCCATCTTGAAATTCTGATTTATGTAAATCCGTTAATACTGATTGTAAAGGTACCTCATACATGTTTTTTGTAACCATCTTGAAATTCTGTACTCAAATTAGCAAAAACAAAAAAACTCCAAATTAAATATAGATATAGATTATATAGATGTGGCTTTTTTTAGGAGCAAAGAATTAAGACGGTGATAGGAAGGGGCTGTAAATTGGGCTAGGGGCCTATAAAAAAAAAACCCACTAAAGGTTGAATTAAGCTAATAAGCTAACCTCTCTGTTGTTGTTATTTATGTAGTTGACGGACGATCTTCAAGAATATGTGTAGTAGGTGCTAGTGGATTAGGCTGTGAACTTCTAAAAGATCTTACCCTCTTCGGTTTACCAATTCCTTTTAAGGTATATCCTTCCTTTCATTGCCATTCCCCCAATTGAATCAACTTCTTCTTCTTAAACCAACCAAGCCAAGCCATTTAAAAAATTTAGGCATAATTTATGATGTTCATAGGCTCTTCACATTCTTACATTTAAGAAATTTATTACATTAATGGTTTTTTGATCAATCATATACCATGGGGGTAAGGTTGGAATAAGTTTTTAAGTTGTGAGTACGAGGTTATGATAAAATTACAATTTTAACCTTCTAAGTGTCTTAATTGTCACAATTATGCCCAAAATACCCTTAAAATTCTTGCTTAAGTATGTTGTACATGTTGCTTCTTAAGTTGTACGGAAATGTAAATGACAATCTTGGCCATCACTCCTCCTTAATAAGATAATATAGATAGGTTTAAATAACATCATAAGCTTGGTGTTTTCGTTGGGTCAATCTATCGGTAAATCAGGTAGTGGCAACAATCATTGCAATGCATCGCCAATATTGTGCAAGTTTCATAATGAACCGAACCTATACTCATCGAAAATCTGTTGCGAAGCGTAGAAAAACCCACTAATCGACTAAATTAATGTACATTATAAATAGTTAATATGCATCATATAGTTATATTGGTAGGTTATTGTAAATTAATATCCAACACAATACTTGGTTAACATATGTTTGGGATTCGAGGTATAAGGTATCATTATTTTGCACTTGTTTATTCCATTAAATATAAAGTATCCGTATAAAAATGCAATTAAATAATTATTACTATGTAAGTTGGGACCCACTAAATTATTGAAAATGCAGGATTCTTAACAGTGAACAAGGCACTCATATTCAAATCGCATGTGTGTACAACTAATTATATGTATATATTCACGTATATATACACATGCACACACATATACTTGAGGGTGTCCATATGACACCCGACAAATTCAGGTTAACTTTCCTGTAAATATTTACTGTTTACCTTAGTCAAACATGTACACGTTGACTTAATTGGGTTAATTAAGTGCGTTTAACATACATGAACACTCCCGAAGTAATAGTTCGGGAATTATCGGATCACACACACAAGTCTTGTACCCGAACGTTGGTGAAACAATCAAACAAATATTGTAGTTTAATTTGTGTTAAATTATTTACAATTACGTACATATGTGGAATTGTGTGAAATTACTTGCTATTGCCTAATTACGTGTTTACATGTTATCGTCTCCGTAACCGTCACCAAAAATATTTGGGCCGACTAGTTAGTTTACGTGTTAATTGTTTTATGTGGATTTTATAAAAATAAAACGAACCAAAAAAGCCCAATGACACACCATCTAGCCCAACCCATGATGTGACCCAAACCGGAAAGCCCAATGATGTGCCTGGTTTTAGTAATTAGAAAAGATATTATTTTTCCTAGTGCCAAAAAACTTAGGTGTTTTAATTTCAAAACATTGGTTTAGGAAAAGAGTTGAATTTTTTAAACAAGTATTAAATTTATAAGTAAACGATAATTACTTAGAAACTAAACCAACACATAGGCAGAGAACCTGACGTGTATAGTATATATTTTTGGGTAAATACTGGGTATCGTATTCTAGATAACACACTTTCCACTACTCAACCTTTCATCACTTTAATTATTCGGGGTTTGAAAAATAAAATAAAACGGAGGGGTTCTAAAAGAAATAGTTTTTTTTAAAAGGTTTTGGTTTTAAAATAAAAAGATAAAAATAGTAGGTTTAGAAAATAAGCACATCTCGGAGACCCTAAAAATAAGTAGGCTAAGTATATTAAAAGTAGTAGTAGGTTTAATTATCGGTGAGGAGAATGGGTTTTGAACGGTCCCTTCAGAGTTAGGAGATGAGAAAAAAATAAACAAGAGATGATGTTCTGGCAGCTCTATGGGGCACGCACAGGGGAAGTGTATGAGTCCCCATAAAGGAGTCTTTGGTCTGCTGGCCCGTAGGCCAGTCTTCTCCTGGTTAACAAGTGTGGCGTTACCTAACGCACACGAGTCATGTAACTCCCTGAAAAGCTTGAGTCCTGCTTGTTAGGCACTTCCCAAACCACCGCAAAGCCACTCATTTAAGTACTGGGTTCTCTAATTTACCTTCTTAAATTTATGTAGAGGCTAAATTCCAACCGGGAATCTCTTCCACCTCTCAACTCTCGCTTTCCGTACCGAAGGATCTCACATGCCATAGGCTTGTGTGACGGGGGACCCTCTAAGAAGTTAACGGCGTTGTACTAACGAGAGTTGGATAAAATATCGTTGTTTTATTTATCTTTTAAAAGTGACAACTTAAATATTTATTGATCAGATAAATATAGGTTTGGTTTAGTGATTTTATGACTTAACAAGTTTAACCCTTAACCCCCGAGACCTATGAATGAAATCCTTAACAAAGGTGGAACATAATCCTAAAGGTGTGCAATCCGAAGATCACTAGTGCACCCGTAGGGAATCCTCACTTTGCCAAGAAAATCACTCACACATCCGGTATGAACCAGAAACTTGTCACTCGGATCTGGTCCACTTCAGAAGCTATTGCTTAGAACCCGATTTGGATATCAGAAACCCAAAGGATCTGTCTCACTACCGGTTTCCTTGCCTTGGATCTAGCTCGGGACTACTAGAAGCCGTACGAACCCCATGATAGTTTGTTTTATAAGTTAAGTTTAGGTTTATTTTAAAGGTTTTTTAAGTTAAACACTAATTGAACCCGTCACAAAGATAAACAAAAAAGAATTAGTTAAGAAGATAAACACACCAAATAACTAAAAATATATTACTACTACTAATAAAAGTCTAACAAATCGAATAGGTACAAAAAATACTAGATGGATACAACCTTAATAGATAATCAACACAAGAACATGGATGTCTCCAACTCATAGACAAGCCTACAACTTCCTTGATCCTATGCCTCAAATGTGATCCTCACGACCCTCGATGTTTATTGCATGTAAACTACTCATACGGTTTCATTCTCGGCCAAGATATTCAAGGTAGGATGAATCCTAACCTTGGTGGGATGTTAGGATGGCCCTAAGGCCTCCCACAAGACACCAAGATCTCTAGAAGAAGCCTAGAAGTTAGTCCAAGAAGGCTCTAGAAGGCACAAGAAGGAACACCAAATGATTAAGTTGAGCTTGCTATTTATAGAGCTGTCAGGGCAAGCACAGGCATGATTGAGAGTAGTGCACAGGCGTGCACCTGCCCCACCTACGTTCTGTTGCTGCAGGATCTGTCTATCCTATACTTGTGGTCATGCACGGGCGTGCTCATGTGTGAGCACGGGCGTGTGATGACCGTCTGTCGTCAAGGGTCATACAAAACCTAAATAACCTAGGTAGCCAGGGTAAGTAGGGAATATCGAATCCACGAGGAGCACGTGGTTAGCTTCACAATGGTTGTTTATTTGTCTAAGATAGTTACCAAAATAAATATACAAAATGCAATTATGAAGTTTGTTATAATTATGAAGCTTGCTAGTTTTATCTTTTTGTTTGTTTTATAGAAATGTTGGAATGATAACAAAATAATCTAAATATATAATAAAGATAAATGTAACTTCCACTTGGGGTCCTATTCGTATAATCTTACAACCTATTCGATTTAACCATAAGAACAATTAGGTTAAACAACTTAGGGACCAAGAAAACTAAATCGGGCCTGGCCCATGTCTTCTAATGTCAACCCTAAAGCCCAATAAATCAAGGACTTCACCAACCCAACAATATCCTACTTGAAGGCCTTGAGAGGAACTCCAGCCTGCCAATAAGTAAACAACAACCCAATCATCTAGTACTCAGTAATCTCTAAACACACAGGAACAAAAGTCTTCCAGGTCCAGCTCCCAAAGAACAAACCAAACTCCAAACCCGTCCATGTATCCACCTAGCTGCAGCGACCCTTCTCATCAGTAACCTGAAAGTCCCATTGAAGCTCCCAACAACTCCAATATAGTCATCAAAGACCCAATCATGGCAAAACTCGCCATAGACACATCCTCAATCTCAACCGGCCCCTACTTACTCAAATCGCCGGCTTCAGGGACTCCAGAGGAAAGAACACTCTCCACTAACAGCAACCTCCCAGGAGAGATTTCATTCGGATCCTTGGCCTTCCAAACCTAACGTCGATTTACAGACTGTGTTAGAACACCCCATGTGCTCCCACTGTTACAAAAATCCCGTCCATGCTCAGACCTCCGAATACGCTTAAGTGGATTACCTGGAGTCCCAGAGTCCTTTGCTGTAAACCAGACTCGTTTAACTCTCGCATCAACGAGCCAATACTTTATTATTCCTCTCGATATGTGTGACCTAATCAACAGCCAAGAAGGTTGCGCCTTCTGTTCCACCTCGTGCCGTCCAAGAATTAATAATCTATTTGAGCCCAAGCCCATGTATTTTAACTATTAATGTTAATTCTCGTTGACTTCATATTGTAGTAGCCCACTTCTTCTTTTTAGCCCAATCATGCATTTTAGTCCACCAGTGACTCTTTGTACCTAACTCCACCGTTTGACCATTCGAGTTGACCATATTATTTTAATTTTGATTCACAAAATGCATATGGAATCTTTGCATTAATCCTTTTGCACCTACACAATCCATGACAACTTTAATTCATCACTCACCATATTTATTTACCTAAAAGATTAATTATTACCATTAAACTCAATCAATTTTTGAATATTGCAAACTTAACTACTTTTCTTTTTATATATTTACTTATTTTGCAATCTCATAATCATTTATCTAACACCTACAATAATGATGGCTGACCCTACAATGTTATCATATCAATCATTTTTATCTTAACTGAATTGTTTAAGCTCGTTTTCGTTGTTAGTCTTCGGATCTAAAAACAACGCAATGTAACTATGTTTTATATCAAATAATATTTTAAAACACATAGTTAGGCATAGTTAAGCGTATTGGACGTCTACCAAGAACCTTAATAGAACTTCACACAACCCCAATGTACCTGTAAGCCCACAATTACGTTTCGGATCGTAATCATTGATTTACCTTACATTAGGGTGTTATGCTTTTCCCTGACACTAACATAGATGACACAAGAAACTAATGTGTATGCGTGGAAATTTATAATGCGTAAAAATACTATGTAAGTAGATATGACGCGATTAGAGGTCCTTCCCATGTCGGGTTCACCTTTATGATTAACCTGTCAAATATTCTGATAAGAATAATATGTGAGTATAAGACATGGTTAGAGGTCCTTCCCCTCTCGGGTTTGCCTTTATGATTAACCTGTCAAATACTGTTAAGACTGTTGGCTCCAAACACCCGTATTGATAGACTCTGAGAACTACATTGTTCCCCTCGGGTTAGAGGAGTACCCCGACCCGAGTCGTTGATGGAAATCACTCTAACATGGGTACTGGCTTCAATCTCATGTGAGCTATCAATTTGGCATGTCCATTGACCGTGGTACCAAATGAAAATAATTAGAAAATATAGCATGAACTTTCTCACATGAAAGAAAGTATATATATATATATATATATATATATATAAAAGTATGTGCTCATAAAAGTGTGTATATATATATGTATAGCATATAATTGAGACTGAAAGGCATGAATGAGAGTAAACAAGTTGTATGAGTAGACTTGTGTGTCAACTTGATTTTTGACATAATAAGTGTCACACCACGCCTATGGCGGAAACACGTGGCGCGGCGGTTCAAGAGGATTAAGCCAAGATTAATGGAAAACACAAGTAATTAATGAAACGGGTCATTTATTCAAGCGTCGAAAATCATGTTAATTATTCATACATAATTGAAAATTGTTTTTAAGACAATTAAGGAGGCTCCTCATCTATATCCCGGTTTCCTTGGGATAGAGTGACGAGACCTCTTCAAAACATCCAACGCCTAGTTTAGAGATTCCCCCGACCCTGCTCGCCATGTCGTCCTTCATCTATCAATTACCTGAAAGATATGTTTAAAAATCGTCAATATATAAATATTGGTGAGTTCACAGGTTTTAGTTTAAATAAAACAGTATTTCATGGGAATATCCTTGTTATGACAATTTATAGGAGTTGCAAGTTCCTACAATTCTACTTGAGCCTATAACTAAACCAAGACAAATAATAATGCCCCGCCCCAAGTCGTTACTCGGTATTCCTGCGACTTGATTTCAGAATACGTGCACCCCAGGCATACGCCGATGCATAATCGACGCTATCGATTAGGGGTGGGCCTTGTCAGGCACCAATAGTACTATCCAAATAATTCCTTCGGTTCCGATTTCCCGAATTAATGATTATAGTAGAGAGGTCTCAACCCCGAGTGGCGATCACAACTCAAGTATCCAACCCGTCAAACAAATCCCAACATATCTTTCCCCCGTAAAAACGTTAAATAGTTTAGAAATGGGGCCGTGAGACTCACCTGTAACTGTGCTCGGCTCAAAGAAGAAAATAGCAAAGTTCGTGATCTCGCACCTACAAATGTTCTAGGCGTATAAGTCACTACACCTATGGTGCATGTGCCTTGGCAAGTTGTACACCCAACTCCCTGACCACGCGTTATCCCAATTTCCGTTTAATTAGCCTCGTATCCTAGGTTCATTGGCGATGGATTACCCTTTTCTTACAAGTTATATATTAATCTCGTTAATACTATTTGTAACTTGTATGTTATCATTCTCGACACGACTCCACCCAACGTATAATTATTTTCCCATTTAAATAATTATACTCAGGAACGTTTCGCTCGATATAATGTATTCTTATTACCCGTCCCGACTCACTTTGCCACACATTTACTTTCCCATTCGAGTAAACATGCTAAGGTCTTGTCGTTTGGTTGTATATTCTTAACGTCCGACTCGACGTACCATGCCGTATATTTATTTTCCCATTTAAATAAATATACTAGGATCTCGCCGGTATTCACGTGTACATAGGTATATTTTGCCTACTCGTCTCGGTTTTCCTTCTCGCATATCTACTTTCCCATTCAAATAGATATCCTAGAATTTCGTCGAGACGAGCATGTGTACATATACCAACACGTGAATTTTCCTTGTTAAGTCCATACGTCGTTTAGCGTTTTTAATTCGTTTCGTTATGCTTTCTCCCACGAATATTATTCCTAACACTTAGGAAAGTGTTACATAAGTTTCACCCTTGTTATATATATTTTATTTCTTAAAATACTAGAAGGAATGCCCGCATGTTGCGGCGGGTGTCTCGATTTATATTATATATGTTGATTAGGAACCACAACCCGGGTTTATGACATTTTACTTTATTCAACAAAATATAGTATCAAAAATATTAGCACAACAAACCAAATAAAACTTTGTAGATAATTATAGTGGTAAAAATATTAGTATCATCTAGAGATTGATTTCCACTGCTTGGTGCCATAGTTCCTACTGCTTGGTGCCATAGTTCCTTTTTTTTTTGTCATCTTAGATTCAGATAGCCAATAAAAATCACCAAATAATAAAAGCGAAAATAGGAAATATGATTATTGTAGTTATGCTAAGACACCACATGAAAGTGAGATTGTGAGAGTTCATTAAAATTTATAGAAACTACAAATATATGCACACCGGGTTGGCGAATCAAAAAATAGAAATATATAGCATCACTTAGCACAAGACAATCATCAACTACTATAAAAGGTATAAAAAATCGAACAACAAACGAATAATCAAATAATTCAAGTTGATATTAGCAAGTAAATCTAGGTATCAAACCTGCTGGTTGCAAGAGAATTCCTTTGCCTATCTTATGCGCATACTTCATGAAAATTTGCTTTTATAATTATCATCCGCGTGTAACGCATCCTAGAGGGCCCAACCGCCACAATACTCGTAAATTAATAATCGTTGACCATGCTCAGAACAAGTAACCCATGAGTTCAACAACATTCGCATGCCGAATTTTATCAAATCATTAATAAGATCAATAAACTCTTCCTCCTTTTGTCGACTGATTACCTTTTTGTCCCAACTTCTTCACAGCATGCAACTAAATAAAAACATGAAATACAAAAGTTTTGTAGCTTTAGATATGAGATCAATTGTGTAAAAGAAAAAAAGAAGTCAACAAATTAGAAATCAGGTCAAAGAGTACCTCATACATGTTTTTTTGTAACCATCTTGAAATTCTGCACCCATCTTGAAATTCTGATTTATATAAATCCGTTAATACTGATTGTAAAGGTACCTCATACATGTTTTTTGTAACCATCTTGAAATTTTGCACCCAAATTAGCAAAAACAAAAAAAAAAACTCCAAATTAAATATAGATATAGATAATATAGATATGGCTTTTTTTAGGAGCAAAGAATTAAGACGATGATAGGAAGGGACTATAAATTGGGCTAGGGGCCTATAAAAACAAAAAAAAAACCACTAAAGGTTGAATTATTCATTCACCAATATTATATTAAATCAATTAATTATTTATGTAGTTAAGCTAATAAGCTAACCTCTCTGTTGTTGATATTTATGTAGTTGAGGGACGATCTTCAAGAATATGTGTGTATATTCTTCAAGAATATGTGTAGTAGGTGCTAGTGGATTAGGCTGTGAACTTCTCAAAGACCTTTCCCTCTCCGGTTTACCAATTCCTTTTCAAGTATATCATTCCTTTCATTGCCATTCCCCCAATTGAATCAACTTCTTCTTCTTAAACCAACCAAGCCAAGCCATTTAAAAAATTTAGGCATAATTTATGATGTTCATAGGCTCTTCACATTCTTACATTTAAGAAATTTATTACATTTATGGTTTTTTGATCAATCATATACCATGGGGGTAAGGTTGGAATAAGTTTTTAAGTTGTGAGTATGAGGTTATGATAAATTACAATTTTAACCTTCTAAGTGTCTTAATTGTCACAATTATGACCAAAATACCCTTAAATTTCTTGCTTAAGTATGTTGTACATGTTGCTTCTTAAGTTGTACGGAAATGTAAATGACAATCTTGGCCATCACTCCTCCTTAATAAGATAATATAGATATATATTTTCGTCTTGCCGCAATGGCATTCTTTTCTCATTTGTCCGTTTATCCGTTACCGTTAGTTCATGTTATTAAGTCCGTTAGTTAGCTTTTTCCACATTTTCTTCTCATATGCGTTCTATGGAAATATTGTTCGTGTTTCCAATTCCGGACACATATTACTTGGAAAAATATACTTTTTTATTCTTAGTTCGACTCGTTAACTTGTATCCCAAAAATGTTTCCGATACTTTTATATTCCCATTTATATAAAAGTATCCATTTTCGTACAAGTTTTCCCAAGTCTTTTACTCTTGTTCAATATTTTATAAAACCTTTATTTTTATAAAATTCTTATGTCAACTTAACCTCCTATTTTTATAAAACTTCTATTTTTATAAAAATACATCTTTCAAAATATACATAAGTAGGTTTCTCATGTTTACCAAAACTATACTTGGAAAAACTATCATTTATGTTTTTGACACTAAACTTTCCGTTAATGCATTTTTGAACCAAAGTTTCTAAAATACTTATTTTAGTCCCTCAACTTTCAAAGTTACATTATTAGTCCTTTAACTTATACTCTGTTGCATTTTCCATCCTAACTTTCAAAGTTAGCATTTTTCTTCCAACTTAGTGGACTTTGAAGAATCATTTTCTTAATGCTTGATTATTTTTACTTCATTCCACTTCTAATAATCTTATAATCCATCCTAGATGCTATTAACATGTGTGTTTCATGTTTTTATCCAAAATATCAAATTTTCACTCATCCAAGTGAGTAGACTTTGAACATGGAACTTTTTCATCCATGATCATCTAACACATTTTAATATATTTTTGACATTAACTAGTCATCTTATGATGACAAAAATCATCTTTTATCATATTCAAGTCCTTTTCAAAAATCATGTTCTAATTATCATCCAACTCAAGTGTATGTTCATATTCTTACATTTTCTTACAATATCATATTATTAATACTTAATCCAAGTTTATCCATATTATTATTCCTTCATTTTCATTCTAGTAAGACACATTAACTTTATATTTCAAAACTATATTTTTCCCATCAAAGTACAACTTGCTCATAAAGACACTTAATATGAACATTAACAAACAAAACAAGGTAAAACTTACTACTAGCTCAAGGCTAGGGAAGACAAGAACCTTGGATTGGATGGGGTTTTAGTGTGTTCTTCCAAAGGGTTAAGCTCCAAGCTCTTGAAACACACAATGGGGTTTTGAAGGTTAATGATCTAGAGGTGATTTGGTAGTGGAAAAATTGTAAGAAGAATGTGTATGTGGGGGTGTAATGCCACGACCACAAGGAGGAAAAAGGAAGAGATTTTTGGTTTTTGCTTCAAGTGTGTATGTATGTATCTTTATAATATCTTCTCTAAATCTTGAAGGATCATGTGTATCTACTAGAGATTATGCACAATCCAATGGAGATTATGATAGTTTAAAAAAAAATCTTTGGGGTATATTAGAGGGTGTTTGGAGCCGTGAGTTAGAGAGAGAGAGAGTGGAGGATTTGGTGATTTTTGTTGCCCAATACTAATCCATGCAAGACCATGATTAATATCCATCCTAATGATTAACTTTAGATAACACAAGTAATCTCCACTTGGGTGGGCCATAGGCCGGCCCCAAGGGGGTGTTGGTGGGGTCCACTTTGCTAAATAATACCCTTAATTAGTTAAGTTAATCTTGTGCGGGTACCGTCCGGGTATTCTCGGGTTTTTAATCGCGTGTCACCCGAATATTAAAATACCCTTAATATTCCTTAAACATAGTCCAGTTTAATTACTGATAAATTATTTTGGCTTTTGCCGGGTGAAATTACGTGTTACGCGCGTATCGGGTGCGGTACGCGCACTTTATTCGTTACCGGGAGATTTGTACAATAAGTTTTCACGTATGGCTTTGGGTTTCCAAAACACATTATATTTTGTGAAATTATCTTTTATATTATATTCCGGGTGTCCGGGGTTCGTTTCGCTTATTAAATTTTTACCGGGTAATCGCCAGTGTCCATACCGGATAGATTTGCTTGCACATGATCCTATCATGTTTTGTCATTAAACATATGCATTCCTATGCATCATTCGGGATTTGCTATCTTTCTAAGGCCTCAATTAAATAGTCAACACATAATTGTATTTAATTACGTTAATCGCGTTTAATTAATTAGTACGGAATTACCTTAATTTTGCCGGTTGTTACAATAAGCGATAAATAGAATCCATTGATAATGCGGGCGTGTAAAAGGGTGTAAGTTGAAATTTAGTAGTTTTGCAAATACGTTTCAAAATGTAGTAGGTATTCGGTAACACCTTGCCTATCAGGGCCGTCTTCAAGAAACGTAAAAATATTTTGGGCCTGGGGCCACTATAAATAAACGGGCCCCTAGAATGTACATCCAACCATGGTATTTAAAAAAAATCATAATGCGACATTTATTGTGTTAAATCATGAAAACAAAGTATTGTAGCAAAATGATCAAAATTAAGCGAATTGTGCGGCTCTCTTATCAAAATTATGAAGTCTTCATGCTTCATAGTCTTTAATCTCCGCTCTCACAAATAGGCCCACACCGTGTTTTTAGTTGTTTAAAGTTAAATTTAGATTGCGTTTATTTTTGTTGGTCTAAAATTTTAAGTAAAAAAATCCTCAATAATAATATAATGCAAAAATCCTTATGAAAAAAAAAGTTGATTTTTAGAGTAACTAACAAAAAAAGGAAAAGCAAAACTGATTGGCAAAAATAAAGAAAAACAGAAATAATATATTAATATTAAATTAGGAAATTAGTGATATATGTTTGCTATCTTTGTTGGCCAAGCTATGCTTAGGTGTTACAGTCTATCACTTGCTCACTTTTTTAGAATTAGTATTCTATTAGTTATTCTCTGTTTAAATGCAATATCTTCTTCTCCGCACCATACAAAAACCAGGTCTAGATCTCCGGTAAAAAAAAAAATGCTTGATAATTTCTTATCTCTTCATCTTAACAACTCCACGAGAGCAATAGAAACAAGCGTCAAGGTAGTTAAAAATCTCGACTAACAGAGAAAGTTCGGGCCCTTGGAAATTTCGGGCCTGGGGCCGTCGCCCACGTCGCCCCTATTAAGGGCCGGCCCTGTTGCCTATAATATTATCCAACGTTGTTCGTTTTGCCTAATAGGAGCTCACGGATTCGTTTTTGGTTACCCAGGGGAGGACTCCCCACGAGGTCACCCATCCTGATACTGCTCCCACCTGGGCATGTTTAACTATGGAGTTTTCATGTACTCCACAGCTAACTAAACCCAAAAACTGATGGTGATTTAAGAGGCAGATATACAAAAAAAATTGCGAAACCACCACCACTGGGTCCTATTGTTGCACACGCCACTCCTCCCTAGACCCGTGCAACACGCCGCGTACCGACCGTCCACACGCCGATCAACCGAGGCCGCGTGCCACGGTTTGCATGTCCCTTGGGTGTCTCATGTTGATAGGAATCTGCACCGGGTGTTTCAGGTGTTCTTAAAGTTTGGTGACTTTGGCTATGTAGTGAAGCGTTGGTAGATCCGTCATGCGGTTTACTTTGGTATTTCATCAAGGTAGTTTTCTAAACACCATATGGTTGTGTATATATTATTTGTCATGTATTTGGATCACTGGATGGGATTCCGTATCATTAATGTAAAATATATATTGTTTTGTTAAACACGCTTCCACTTGATTAATTAACGGTCATTAATATTTTTGTTGAAAATATATTTTTAAAATAGAGATTTTATACAATATCGGACGAAACGGGTTTGGGTCGGTTTGACCCGAAATTGGTGATTCGATTCCCAACAGAAAGAAAATGGACAAAACATTAAACAATATACATTCCCATTTAAAGTTATAGTTTTGGAAATAATTTATTTAAGAATTCAAGAGTTAAAAATATAGAACTTTTCTCATTTTTAAAACTTGTGTATAATATTCTTTTATTATACCACAATATTCGCTCTACCAATATGTTTTATTGTGTTTTCCACCACATGTTATCATGGTCAATAGGCGTAAAAGTAAATAGTGCACATGATAGATAATCCAAAAATAGATAAAAGTAAAATGTTAAATAGTTCTTGATACATATACACCCAACAAATTTTACTTAAGATAGATATTTTGTGTATTAGTGATTACCTTTTACCACATTACCGCAACAAAACTCCTGAATATTAGAAATATAACCACATAGTCTTCTATAATTATGGTAAAACATTCTACTATAAATATGTAAGAAAGAAGGGACAACAATAGTAATAAATTTTAATTAAAAAAAATGAGTTCAATCAAACTCATATTTTCTATAATTTATTTGTTATTTGGATATCATGTTCTAGCTAAAGATTTCATCAAAAGCCAAGCTCCACCTAAAGAACCAACACTACTTCCGCCAGGCAAAGATTGTTCGCCTGGCGAACCGCCACATCACGGAGGCAAAGATTGCACGCCTGGCGAACCGCCACATCACGGAGGCAAAGATTGCACGCCTGGGGAACCGCCACATCATGGAGGAAAAGATTGTATGCCTGGGGAACCTCCACATCACGGAGGCAAAGATTGTTCGCCTGGGGAACCGCCGCATCACGGAGGCAAAGATTGTTCGCCTGGGGAACCGCCGCATCACGGAGGCAAAGATTGTTCGCCTGGCGAACCGCCGCATCACGGAGGCAAAGATTGTCCGCCTGGGGAACCGCCACATCACGGAGGTAAAGATTGTCCCCCTAAATTACAATCACTCCCGGGAGGCAAAGACTGTCTCCCCTGAGCATACCCGGGAGGCAAACATTGTCCCTCTGGAGCACACCCGGGAGCTTTGCATTCTACGCTTTTTTGAGTTTTTGGTTCAAAACACATGAAAACATGTATATTACATGTCCCAAATTTTTTTTAAAAACAAAAATAAAATAACTGTTATATAAGGATTTCTAGTTAAAATTGGTCTTTTCTGAATACTTACACTCTCTCTCATTCTATATATATTGGGAATATTTACATAGGAAACCCACTTTTAATGAGAAAACTTTAGAAAACCCTATGTAAAAACTTATTTTTCTCATAAAATTTTAGGGCATGTAATATATATGTTTTAAGTGTGTTGAGCCAAGAAAAAGCGCCACGATTTTTTTATAACATATGTAATAAATGATGTGTTCAGTGTCACACCCTTTTACACAAAAAAACTTTTTCTGTGTATACTTATACACACTCTTGCCTCTATGATGCTTTTGCAGGTTGCTAGGTGATGCACGAGATATGACATGCATTTCATTGGGGTCGTTTGAATGGAAACATTTACAGATATTTATTTCTGTCTTTACATTTACTATGGTTTTGGGCGTGTTGTTTTGCGCAGGATTTTAACTATTTATTTTTTTTATTTACGTCGCTTTCGCATTATTTGAATGATTTTTGTAAAAACAATAAACTAGTTTTTTAAACGAACTATATGGTTTTCGACATTTAGAGTTGTTCCATGTATCTAATGGCAATGAGTGTCCTAGTTTGTCATGCGACTAGCGGTAAAACCCAGCGATGGATTTTGAGGGTGTGACAAGCGAACATAGGTATTTGGGCAAACATAGCACATGTTCGCCTCTTATAAGGCGAAAATACCCTAGGTGAACTTGGTTCAAAGAGAACATAGGGGGAGTCTGGGCGAACTTGATTAAGTTTGTATGATCAAGCGAACTTAACTGATGAACGAGTACATTGAAGAATCTGGATATGATTTGAACGAACTTGAAGTTGATTATTTTCCTCAGGTATTTAGAGAATTGTGATCTCTAAAAAAAAAGAATATTTTCCAAAAAAATTTCTCGCACCAAAATTTTTTGAATGTCTTAATAAGGGGATGTTCATTGAGGTAAAGTTTGATGATAATATTTTTTCTAAAAATCTTTTAATCATCTGGCCACATTAATCGGAATATTATCATTCTAAAAACGTTGATTCGACAAGGAGTATCATCTTTATCTCCGGGCCTTATGTGTGAACAACTGTGGGTCAGGTATTCAAGTGCGTTTATGGACCCGTTTGTATGAGTCCGTGAAGCTGTGAATGGAATAAACATAAAAACGAATACGTTTTAAAATCTTCAGGTAATATTTTAGGTCAGAGTGGAGTTTTTTTTTAATATAATATATTCAGAGGGTTTTGATTGAAAGTACCAATTTTCAAGTTGAAGTTCTCTAGTCAGCGTGAAGGGTTTCGAATGGATAAGAGCATTCACATCCCATTCCCCCGTCCTCATCCATCAAATTACATTAAAAACAACTTCATTTTCTCTTTCATTCTTAATTAAATATTTTCTTATACATTTATCATTACATTTTTTCTCTCCTTCACTCACAAACACTTTCATAAAATATTTTTTTTTTTTGTGGTGAACAGTATGAACAGTAACATTTTCTCTCTCATCCACTCACAACCCCAAAAAATCACTTTTTAAAATATAGGGATACACTCAGAAACTTTTGGTGGATGGTTTATGAATGCTCGAAGTTCAGGAAAGAAGTTTAAAAGCAGATATACTTGGTCAAGATGAATTCCTAAGTATTGTTCCAAAGATCAGATTGCATTACTTGGTTTGCCCACGGGTTATAGAAGATATTTTACTAGAAGACTTTATTTTACAGAGAAAATGGGAGATAAACCTTACTTGAAAGTTTTCTTGGTGAAATATTCAAGTGTTGTTCTCTGCAAAATTCAAGAATGCTCAAGTAATGAAGATCGAGGTGGATTGTTTGATATGATTCTTATGTTTTTTATTCAAGAATCCGAGTTACAAATGGTAAATCTAGTTTTTGGTCATGGCGGGTGATTATGAATTAGGTGTTCAGGATGAGGATTGAAGGAATAGATTGAAGATTGATTGAACAAATAAAGATTATTATTGAGCATACGTGTGAGAGTTTGTCAAAGTATCTTTTTAATGAAGCTAATCATTCGTTGCTGTGTAGTTGAAGATTGAACCTTATCATATGCCGGTTATTGTGGATCTCGAATTAATTTGGTTAAACTTATAATGAAGGGGAGATTTGATATGAAAGGTTTTGGGTTTTCGGATAATTTATGAAGATATTAGACGAAGTTAGACACTGATGGTTGAAGACAAGGATCAAGATAACAGAATATGGTGTTGCTTGTAAAGTATCAGTCTAGGAGTGAGTCTTGTTGGTGGATCTCTTGAGATTGATGTTGTGATGATTGAAGATGAAAGTGCAATGCCAGAAGATCAAGTCTTACCCATGAAGATTGATGTCGTGTGGATTGGGTCTTTTTTAAACGTCCTTTTTAAAACCAACAATTTCTCAAAAGAAGTGTCAAAACTCGGTAAAAAGGATAATTAAGCAAAAGCTTCTAATTAAAAAACTAATCTAAGTTTTAAATTTATAAAAGTAACACGATAGCTGCTGACTACTTTAAACCCACACGATAGGCAAGTGGACCTATCGAGCGCAGTATAGTCTATAGCAAGTACCGAGTATCGAACCCTAAGATACGAATTCCCCTACTCAACTCTAAGCTGCTGTGATAAAAAGAAAAGATAATAAAATAAAGAAAGAAAGCAAGAGTGCTCAGAATAAAAACCAATACCAAACGAAGTACTGCTTCGGGATCCGACTTATTTTTTGAATGGACTAATAGTAACTACCTAATTAAGTGATGTAAACAAGTGCGCACTTTTACTGAACTTGGAGTTGCTACAGCATTCTCCAGTGGTGTTTGTTATCGCAATACGAGCTGTGTTCTTGTTTGGAAAATGAGGGTCTCCCGACCTGGTAAGCTCACCTCTCGACTATGACAACCGGATGACTTAAGACTGTGTATACCCAACCCCGAATAATCCAATTCCCCAAAGCCGCAATAATGACATCTAATACTCAAAGCCTCTATGGACAACTTGCCGGTGGCTGGAGCATGACCGAACAAGAAGCCACTTGATATCATAAAGGAGTCGTGATCTACCGGCACACGTGCATCCTTTACTTGACCCAAATAACTATTTTAATAAGTGAGTGGTCTATCAGTAACTGTGCGGTAGTATGAAGATGAGAGAAAATAAAGACCGTTTTCTCTCAACGCGGGTTCATCAAACCTTAGTTTGCGCCAAAGCTTTCACGTAGACAATGAAGCTAAGTCGCACAACTAAGACCCGACTTATCTCTAAGAACGAATATAAAGACCTTACCGACCCTAAGCGAGATCTTGATAAGAGAGGATTAAGTCTCAAAGTGTGTGTATTTCTACCCACAAATGAGCTAATCACTACTCGTGAGTTTTAAGTTCACAAGTGCATGGGTTTTTACACACCATGGGTACACTCATGAATCCTTCTCACTTATGGGTTTTAAGTTCACAAGTGCATGGGTTTTTACACACCATGGGTACACTCATGAATCCTTCCCATTTCCTATCAAGACACCCACAAAACCAAAGACTAGTTAATTAGTTATTTAGTTAACCAAACAAGACTCTTAGTAAAAGAATTTAACAAGAACACAACACCACTTAACTAATAAAAACTATATAAATCCATGCCAAAATAAGTCTTCACCCTAGCAACACTCAAGCAATCTAGCCCAACATCGGCTCTACAACTATCACACTAGTAATGGACAATGATTGATACATGGTGGTGAGTGTGAAGTGGATTAAAGAGGGTAGTTTGGATGATTTTTAGTGAACTCTCTCAATAATCTCAATCTTCAAGCCTTTATAGAGTGATCCCAAGCTCCAAAGGTGACTTGCAAGACCTCTGAGGTGGCTGAAGTGTGAGTAAAACTCAAATGAAATGGGATGCCCAAAATGTGGAGTGGAGGCCTCTATTTATATGCAAAACAGCCCTTGCACGCCCTTGACAACTTCTAGCATGCCTATGCTCGACAATGCGTACTGTTGCAGAGTCCTTTCGCGCAGTATTATCTGTACCAGGGCAGGCACGCCCGTGCTTGTTAGGGTGGCACGCCCGTGCATGCAGTTGGGAGTAACCGTCTTGTCAGTCTTTATCGGTTTGAGCCTTGGAGAACACGCTGAAGCTGAGCACGCCCGTGCTTAATGAAGGAGCACGCCCGTGCATGTCTGGAACTTTCAGTTTTGCCTTCTGTTGACTGGAAAATGTTGACTGGTAGACCTGGGATAAGTGCACGGCCGTGCTTCATCTGGATCTCCTCCGAAAGTTTCAATTCCTTGTCTTTTTAGCCTGTTTTCGCTTCTTTTCACTTTTCACCTTCAATTCCTGCAATTATCAACAAAGGAGAACATACCGTGACAATGCCAAGATAAGTGCATAAAATTAGGTGATAAATAGGTGAAAATATGCACACAAAACATGTTAATTTTGGGACTCATCAAAGATCCGATATCATCAGTCATGCAGGAGTTTGTTGGTACATGATTTGTGACTGAAGATTATCAGTATTTAACAGAATTAATAGAAACGGTCTATGGGGACTTTGTTGGTGCATGTTTGTGACCATATGCAATTCAAGATATAGGCGAACGTGGACAAGTCAAGCGGACATGTCCACATGCGAACATAACCTAGGACGAACTAGCTACGGGGAGAATATGTGGTGACCCAGGCGGACTTATAACCTGAGGCCCAACCCAGGCGAACTAGTTCAGCCTATGTCCTATATATATGCGTGTTAGGTTTGGGTTTCTAGTAAACTTATTGCAACAGTTCTAGAGAGGCAAAAATCTAGAGGGATCTTAGGGCAGTCACTGACCCGAGGATAAGCTCCTCTCGGTAGGGGTGAGCGAAAATCGGTCCGACCCGTTCTTACCCGAAAACCGGACCGAAAATAAACCGAAACCGAGACCGAAAATAAACCGAAACCGAGACCGATATGTCCATCAGGGTTAGTCTTCGGTTCCCATAAATTTGAATTTTTAGGCCCGGGTCGGTTCTCGGGTCTGAACAACAAAAAACCAAAATAAAAAACACCGACCCGATTAATATATTCAGTAGTTTACTGGTTTACGTTGAAAGCCTTGGAAGTGAAACAAAATTAATTGCCAACATAAACCTATATAATGGAAGACGTATAATCCATGGCACAGGTCCCAAAACACAAATATTCAATTGTGGTGGTCAAATAGTCAACAATTCAGTAATAATATTTGATTTTCGACCTTTTGAAAGATGGACTTAATATTATCATACTTTAATCTTATCATCATCATCAAGTCGGCAAAACAGTAACCACAGAGGCATAGATCACAATCGAACCAAAGAACATGACTAGAGTGACATTGCACTGATGAAGATAAAGACATTCACGATCCAATAGATTTAAGATCTGAAAACACTTACAATGCACAATCGAAAATAAAATACCTGCAATTACAGTGAGCATTCCGGCAACAAAGCATTTATTCATCGTTTGGTTACAATGCACAATCGAAAATAAAATACCTGCAATTACAGTCTGCACTAAGAAGAGATCGCGCAGACGTTTTTTAATGAACATCTCATAAAAATAACCAGTCTGCAGACAACAATGTCTGCACGTGGTCTACGCGGCGTTAACAGAAAAGGCCTGCGCAGGCCTTTGTTAGAAAAACAATAACACCTTAGTATCGATCCCGACGTCAGTATCCTAGGCAAAAGACATATTTACTCATCGTAGGGTGCATATGTATTCTTACTTGCATGTATTGAACTTTATTTACATTTCAATCTTTTGGGTTTATCGCACTTGTTTTGCGAGATATATATTTCGGTTAAACTTTTGCTTTCACTAAAACTATTTACAAACTTAAAATTGTTTTTCTCATGATTGGGACACGTATTTTACAAACATATTGTTAGGTATCAGTTGGCGCAGCGGAATCAAGCACACAAACGGCACACACGATTATCAAGCGATGAACAGAAAATAATAAACACGACACAAGAATTTTACGTGGTTCGGTCCCAGTGGGGGACCTACATCCACGCGCTGCAACTAGGTTATTTCATTAAGCTCAAGGCACACCAGATTACAATACATGACTAAGGTATATATAGAGAACAATTAGGTTAAACAACTTAGGGACCAAGAAAACTAAATCGGGCCTGGCCCATGTCTTCTAATGTCAACCCTAAAGCCCAATAAATCAAGGACTTCACCAACCCAACAATATCCTACTTGAAGGCCTTGAGAGGAACTCCAGCCTGCCAATAAGTAAACAACAACCCAATCATTTAGTACTCAGTAATCTCTAAACACACAGGAACAAAAGTCTTCCAGGTCCAGCTCCCAAAGAACAGACCAAACTCCAAACCCGTCCATGTATCCACCTAGCTGCAGCGACCCTTCTCATCAGTAACCTGAAAGTCCCATTGAAGCTCCCAACAACTCCAATATAGTCATCAAAGACCCAATCATGGCAAAACTCGCCATAGACACATCCTCAATCTCAACCGGCCCCTACTTACTCAAATCGCCGGCTCCAGGGACTCTAGAGGAAAGAACACTCTCCACTAACAGCAACCTCCCAGGAGAGATTTCATTCGGATCCTTGGCCTTCCAAACCTAACGTCGATTTACAGACTGTGTTAGAACACCCCATGTGCTCCCACTGTTACAAAAATCCCGTCCATGCTCATACCTCCGAATACGCTTAAGTGGATTACCTGGAGTCCCAGAGTCCTTTGCTGTAAACCAGACTCGTTTAACTCTCGCATCAACGAGCCAATACTTTATTATTCCTCTCGATATGTGTGACCTAATCAACAGCCAAGAAGGTTGCGCCTTCTGTTCCACCTCGTGCCGTCCAAGAATTAATAATCTATTTGAGCCCAAGCCCATGTATTTTAACTATTAATGTTAATTCTCGTTGACTTCTTATTATAGTAGCCCACTTCTTTTTAGCCCAATCATGCATTTTAGTCCACCAGTGACTCTTTGTACCTAACTCCACCGTTTGACCATTCGAGTTGACCATATTATTTTAATTTTGATTCACAAAATGCATATGGAATCTTTGCATTAATCCTTTTGCACCTACACAATCCATGACAACTTTAATTCATCACTCACCATATTTATTTACCTAAAAGATTAATTATTACCATTAAACTCAATCAATTTTTGAATATTGCAAACTTCCAACTACTTTTCTTTTTATATATTTACTTATTTTGCAATCTCATAATCATTTATCTAACACCTACAATAATGATGGCTGACCCTACAATGTTATCATATCAATCATTTTTATGTTAACTGAATTGTTTAAGCTCGTTTTCGTTGTTAGTCTTCGGATCTAAAAACAATGCAATGTAACTATGTTTTATATCAAATAATATTTTAAAACACATAGTTAGGCATAGTTAAGCGTATTGGACGTCTACCAAGAACCTTAATAGAACTTCACACCACCCCAATGTACCTGTAAGCCCACAATTACGTTCCGGATCGTAATCATTGATTTACCTTACATTAGGGTGTTATGCTTTTCCCTGACACTAACATAGATGACACAAGAAACTAATGTGTATGCGTGGAAATTTATAATGCGTAAAAATACTATGTAAGTAGATATGACGCGATTAGAGGTCCTTCCCATGTCGGGTTCACCTTTATGATTAACCTGTCAAATATTCTGATAAGAATAATATGTGAGTATAAGACATGGTTAGAGGTCCTTCCCCTCTCGGGTTTGCCTTTATGATTAACCTGTCAAATACTGTTAAGACTGTTGGCTCCAAACACCCGTATTGACAGACTCTGAGAACTACATTGTTCCCCTCGGGTTAGAGGAGTACCCCGACCCGAGTTGTTGATGGAAATCACTCTAACATGGGTACTGGCTTCAATCTCATGTGAGCTATCAATTTGGCATGTCCATTGACCGTGGTACCAAATGAAAATAATTAGAAAATATAGCATGAACTTTCTCACATGAAAGAAAGTATATATATATATATATATAAAAGTATGTGCTCATAAAAGTGTATATATATATATATATATATATATGTATAGCATATAATTGAGACTGAAAGGCATGAATGAGAGTAAACAAGTTGTATGAGTAGACTTGTGTGTCAACTTGATTGTTGACATAATAAGCGATAAATAGAATCCATTGATAACGCGGGCGTGTAAAAGGGTGTAAGTTGAAATTTAGTAGTTTTGCAAATACGTTTCAAAATGTAGCAGGTATTCGGTAACACCTTGCCTATCAAGGCCGTCTTCAAGAAACGTAAAAATATTTTGGGCCTGGGGCCACTATAAATAAACGGGCCCCTAGAATGTACATCCAACCATGGTATTTAAAAAAAAATCATAATGCGACATTTATTGTGTTAAATCATGAAAACAAAGTATTGTAGCAAAATGATCAAAATTAAGCGAATTGTGCGGCTCTCTTATCAAAATTATGAAGTCTTCATGCTTCATAGTCTTTAATCTCCGCTCTCACAAATAGGCCCACACCGTGTTTTTAGTTGTTTAAAGTTAAATTTAGATTGCGTTTATTTTTGTTGGTCTAAAATTTTAAGTAAAAAAATCCTCAATAATAATATAATGCAAAAATCCTTATGAAAAAAAAAAGTTGATTTTTAGAGTAACTAACAAAAAAAGGGAAAAGCAAAACTGATTGGCAAAAATAAAGAAAAACAGAAATAATATATTAATATTAAATTAGGAAATTAGTGATATCTGTTTGCTATCTTTGTTGGCCAAGCTATGCTTAGGTGTGTCAGTCTATCACTTGCTCAGTTTTTTAGAATTAGTATTCTATTAGTTATTCTCTGTTTAAATGCAATATCTTCTTCTCCGCACCATACAAAAACCAGGTCTAGATCTCCGGTAAAAAAAAAATGCTTGATAATTTCTTATCTCTTCATCTTAACAACTCCACGAGAGCAATAGGAACAAGCGTCAAGGTAGTTAAAAATCTCGACTAACAGAGAAAGTTCGGGCCCTTGGAAATTTCGGGCCTGGGGCCGTCGCCCACGTCGCCCCTATTAAGGGCCGGCCCTATTGCCTATAATATTATCCAACGTTGTTCGTTTTGCCTAATAGGAGCTCACGGATTCGTTTTTGGTTACCCAGGGGAGGACTCCCCATGAGGTCACCCATCCTGATACTGCTCCCACCTGGGCATGTTTAACTATGGAGTTTTCATGTACTCCACAGCTAACTAAACCCAAAAACTGATGGTGATTTAAGAGGCAGATATACAAAAAAAATTGCGAAACCACCACCACTGGGTCCTATTGTTGCACGCGCCACTCCTCCCTAGACCCGTGGCAACACGCCGCGTACCGACCGTCCACACGCCGATCAACCGAGGCCGCGGGCCACGGTTTGCATGTCCCTTGGGTGTCTCATGTTGATAGGAATCTGCACCGGGTGTTTCAGGTGTTCTTAAAGTTTGGTGACTTTGGCTATGTAGTGAAGCGTTGGTAGATCTGTCATGCGGTTTACTTTGGTATTTCATCAAGGTAGTTTTCTAAACACCATATGGTTGTGTATATATTATTTGTCATGTATTTGGATCACTGGATGGGATTCCGTATCATTAATGTAAAATATATATTGTTTTGTTAAACACGCTTCCACTTGATTAATTAACGGTCATTAATATTTTTGTAGAAAATATATTTTTAAAATAGAGATTTTATACAATATCGGACGAAACGGGTTTGGGTCGGTTTGACCCGAAATTGGTGATTCGATTCCCAACAGAAAGAAAATGGACAAAACATTAAACAATATACATTCCCATTTAAAGTTATAGTTTTGGAAATAATTTATTTAAGAATTCAAGATTTAAAAATATAGAACTTTTCTCATTTTTAAAACTTGTGTATAATATTCTTTTATTATACCACAATATTCGCTCTACCAATATGTTTTATTGTGTTTTCCACCACATGTTATCATGGTCAGTAGGCGTAAAAGTAAATAGTGCACATGATAGATAATCCAAAAATAGATAAAAGTAAAATGTTAAATAGTTCTTGATACGTATACACCCAACAAATTTTACTTAAGATAGATATTTTGTGTATTAGTGATTACCTTTTACCACATTACCGCAACAAAACTCCTGAATATTAGAAATATAACCACATAGTCTTCTATAATTATGGTAAAGCATTCTACTATAAATATGTAAGAAAGAAGGGACAACAATAGTAATAAATTTTAATTAAAAAAAATGAGTTCAATCAAACTCATATTTTCTCTAATTTATTTGTTATTTGGATATCATGTTCTAGCTAAAGATTTCATCAAAAGCCAAGCTCCACCTAAAGAACCAACACTACTTCCGCCAGGCAAAGATTGTTCGCCTGGCGAACCGCCACATCACGGAGGCAAAGATTGCACGCCTGGCGAACCGCCACATCACGGAGGCAAAGATTGTACGCCTGGGGAACCGCCACATCATGGAGGAAAAGATTGTATGCCTGGGGAACCGCCACATCACGGAGGCAAAGATTGTTCGCCTGGGGAACCGCCGCATCACGGAGGCAAAGATTGTTCGCCTGGGGAACCGCCGCATCACGGAGGCAAAGATTGTTCGCCTGGCGAACCGCCGCATCACGGAGGCAAAGATTGTCCGCCTGGGGAACCGCCACATCACGGAGGTAAATATTGTCCCCCTAAATTACAATCACTCCCGGGAGGCAAAGACTGTCTCCCCTGAGCATACCCGGGAGGCAAACATTGTCCCTCTGGAGCACACCCGGGAGCTTTGCATTCTACGCTTTTTTGAGTTTTTGGTTCAAAACACATGAAAACATGTATATTACATGTCCCAAATTTTTTTTAAAAACAAAAATAAAATAACTGTTATATAAGGATTTCTAGTTAAAATGGGTCTTTTCTGAATACTTACACTCTCTCTCATTCTATATATATTGGGAATATTTACATAGGAAACCCACTTTTAATGAGAAAACTTTAGAAAACCCTATGTAACAAACTTATTTTTCTCATAAAATTTTAGGGCATGTAATATATATGTTTTAAGTGTGTTGAGCCAAGAAAAAGCGCCACGATTTTTTTTATAACATATGTAATAAATGATGTGTTCAGTGTCACACCCTTTTACACAAAAAAAACTTTTTCTGTGTATACTTATACACACTCTTGCCTCTGTGATGCTTTTGCAGGTTCCTAGGTGATGCACGAGATAGGACATGCATTTCATTGGGGTCGTTTGAATTGAAACATTTACAGATATTTATTTCTGTCTTTACATTTACTATGGTTTTGGGCGTGTTGTTTTGCGCAGGATTTTAACTATTTATTTTTTTTATTTACGTCGCTTTCGCATTATTTGAATGATTTTTGTAAAAACAATAAACTAGTTTTTTAAACGAACTATATGGTTTTCGACATTTAGAGTTGTTCCATGTATCTAATGGCAATGAGTGTCCTAGTTTGTCATGCGACTAGCGGTAAAACCCAGCGATGGATTTTGAGGGTGTGACAAGCGAACATAGGTATTTGGGCAAACATAGCACATGTTCGCCTCTTATAAGGCGAAAATACCCTAGGTGAACTTGGTTCAAAGCGAACATAGGGGGAGTCTGGGCGAACTTGATTAAGTTTGTATGATCAAGCGAACTTAACTGATGAACGAGTATATTGAAGAATCTGGATATGATTTGAACGAACTTGAAGTTGATTATTTTCCTCAGGTATTTAGAGAATTGTGATCTCTAAAAAAAAAAAGAATATTTTCCAAAAAAATTTCTCGCACCAAAATTTTTTGAATGTCTTAATAAGGGGATGTTCATTGAGGTAAAGTTTGATGATAATATTTTTTCTAAAAATCTTTTAATCATCTGGCCACATTAATCGGAATATTATCATGCTAAAAACGTTGATTCGACAAGGAGTATCATCTTTATCTCCGGGGCTTATGTGTGAACAACTGTGGGTCAGGTATTCAAGTGCGTTTATGGACCCGTTTGTATGAGTCCGTGAAGCTGTGAATGGAATAAACAAAAAAACGAATACGTTTTAAAATCTTCAGGTAATATTTTAGGTCAGAGTGGAGTTTTTTTTAATATAATATATTCAGAGGGTTTTGATTGAAAGTACCAATTTTCAAGTTGAAGTTCTCTAGTCAGCGTGAAGGGTTTCGAATGGATAAGAGCATTCACATCCCATTCCCCCGTCCTCATCCATCAAATTACATTAAAAATGTGACATCCGTCACTTTTCATTGTATTCGTTTAATTATCTGTACGTTTTATCACAATTAATAAACGTGGCATTTTTTAATATTTTTGAACGTTAAACTCGGGTTCGTTTAATCATAGATAATAGTAATAATAATAATAATAATAATAATAATAATAATAATAATTATTATGTTGAGGCCCATCTGATGGAGCCCAACAGTCTCCAAGCCCAGCCCAAACCCTACATGCCTAGCCCATTATCCCAGGCCCAATCCTCCTTGGCTGTTTTTAAAAAAAAAGAAAATAATTATGCTTTGGCCGGGGTTCGAACCCGCGCCAAAGCCACAACACTAACACACTTGACCAACTGAGCTGAGCCTTCTATCTGATTAAACCCGGTTACTTAATAATCTTATACGCAATTAAAAACGTGCAGTTTTGACTTGGAAAGTCAACTGCTTGGACGCGTTGCACAATCAATCAAGATCAATGCTTGATTGACCTATAATTGGCAAATTTATACGATTACCGGCCTTGCACAACACGATTACACATCTAATACACGTCAATCGTTGACCAATTGGTTTAATTATACGCGTGTGACATTAATCGTAGGTCAACTTACCAATTAACCCAACCCATTGATCCCCACTATAAATTGAGCCTTGACACAGCTTCACAACTCGCTCACTCATCTTCTTAAACCTCCAATTCTCTCTATCAAACACTGATCTTGTTGAACGAGTTCGTGGTTGACTTATTTCTTTGACTCGACGATTACACACGATTACACACTGTGAGTCACACTTTTGATATGGGTTTTGTTCATCGGCTACCCAGCAACAAAAGCCCTATAATTAATCGGGCTCATGTTGCCTGGATTGTTTGATTGAAAATTCTAGGGCTCGTGTTCTTCAATTGGGGATAATCTTGTTTTTGCATATTATATATATTTATTTCTAACCCAGAAAGATCACAACCACCGGCCTAGGCCAAGTGGTTGTGACCATGGTTCACAACAGGGGTCACCCGGGTTCGAGTCCCGGCTCTGGCCGGTTTTTGCTCCTTTTTCTTGTCTTTTCTTTTTAAAAGCAAACAATTAAATATATATAAATATTAAATCCTTTTAAATCTTTTAAATTCTTTTTAAAATACCAAAACTATTTTATAAATTCTAAAAAAATTACATATGTTTAATCTGTTATAAAAGTTTCATTTATAATTTTTATTTTTCAGAAATTCATTTATTTAATATTTATAATAATTAAATCATTTTTAATCTATTAGATTTATAAAAATCCATTTATACATCAAAACAATTTTATTAATTTCTCCAAAATTTATCCTGACTTTATTTAAAGTTAAACTTTACTGAAATAATTTTTAATTCAGTAAAATCATTTATTTTATATTTTTAATCAATTTTTGTTAGATTTAATCATAATTAAATCATAACAAATCCAATTTTCATCATTTTTGCACCAAAATTTTATACAAATTATTTTTAATCATTTAGAACAGAAATATGATTTTTAAAATAAGAATTCTTTAATTTTAGTATTTTTAAATATTAAAGTTAATTAATGACTATTTATAAATAAATAGATTTAAAAATCTATTTTAAATGAAATAATTTTATAAAAATTATTTCTACACTTCAAACACTTTATTTTGTATATCCTAAATTCAAATTTCATTAAAAGACTTTTATTCATTTATTTATTAAATTCCTCATAATTAATAAACAATTTGTTTATTTACACAAATAAACGTAATCCCCAATTCGAAGCCCTAGATATACATGCATCCTAGAGTTATTTCACTCACACATTATTAATTACTTTAGGTTAATCTTTTGGGAGAAATCTCAAGTTCATATTTCGTTGTCCAGTCCAATTTCAAGTTACTACGTGAACAGTGAGTATTCCTATCCCATTTTTACTTTTATACATTTTTGGGATGATTCATGTACATTATTACAAGTTCAATTCAAATTTACATTTTTACAAATACAATTCTAGTACTATGTGCATTGTTTACAACGTGCTTTATGCTTAGACATTACATGTGGATTACATTTGTACTTAGTGAAATCATTAACATGGTACAAGCCGACCTTAACATTGGATAGCGCTATTTGGATTGACAACCCGCCTAGGTTGATTCTCCCCCTTTTTCATCGGAGAATCCGTGGCCATTGTTAAGTTATTATCCACTTGTTGGATAAGTACACTACAGTTCATACAGTACATTATACAGTCACAGGGTTGATTTCGCTCATTTGTTTGATACATGGTTTACATATCTACATTGTAGCTTGCACTTGAATTGTATAACTTTTAATCTACTATATATATCAAAACTAGGAATGCTCACCAACATTTCTTATGTTGACTAAACCTATTTTTGTACATGTTTCAGGTGCAGTTTGATCAAGATACATTTAGCGTTTTATTATGCAGTTATTTCATTATTTATGTTTCATTTAAGACCTTGTATTTCCATTATCCTTGTAAGACAATTTTTGGGTTTCATTTAATAATATTTACATTTAAGTACCATGTGCTTTTGAACAATCGTCACTACGTGACACCTCGATGATTCCGCCATCGGTTGGGGTGTTACAGATTGGTATCAGAGCCATGGTTATAGGGAATTAGGTTATTAGAATGCCTTTTAGCCTAGACTATAACCAAATTTCAACTTTCAGGTACAACACTTCCTAATTTATCATCCCTCTCATTACCCTTCACTTTCCTTCCTTAATCTTTCCCTTTCTTCTCCTTTCTCCTCATCTTTCATCATGACGTATAAGGATGGTGTCCTACAAGGAGTGGAAAGACTACATCATCATGGAGCGGGAGCAGTACCTTTCATAAAGACACTCTTAGGCATAATGCCTACTCTTATTTTGCTCCTTCAAAGTTGTTGAACTTTAATGAGTGTGAAAAAGGACACGTGCAATCTGGAAGGGTGGACGCCTGTACACTGGGTTTTCTGGCATAGGCAAGCATAGCGCATAAATCCATTTACGGACCTGTTATGCTTACCTGGGGATTCCTGGAGTGAGTGTCCACTTATAGGCTAAAGCATGTCTTCTTTGATCACCATTGGGCTCAATTTCTTTGAAAAGTCAACGTTCTTGTTGGGCTTTATAGCTAGACAAGGGCAATCCAAACATGTTATACATATGTATTTCAAATGATATACCTTTATTTCACATACGATATCTTGTGATCATAACTCTTATGCACTATTACACTTACATTTATTAATCTCATAACTTTTCATTGACTGTCTTGTAGATGTCTGCTCGCCGTATGCTCCGTGATGCTAGCCAACGCACTGTTCGTGCCTCTGGACAACGTTCTGATCGTCGTCTTGCTTCTCTTGTCGCTGAGCAAATTGCTGCAGTGATTCCGAATCTTGTTAGTGAGTTAACCCAGAACAGCAACAGTACCAATACTGAGGGTGCAACTCAAACTCGGTGTACCTTCAAACACTTCAACTCATGCAATCCCACGAAGTTTACTGGAGAGGAGGGTGCTACTGGCCTCCTCCAATGGTTTGAAAGTATGGAATGTACCTTCGTGAACAGCGAGTGTCCTGATAACCTCCGCGTTCGCTATGCTACCAGTGTCCTTCAAAAGGGGGCATTGACCTGGTGGAATGGTGAGAAGCGTAATCGGGGCGCTGATGTTGCTCTATCCTTGTCTTGGACTGAGGTCAAGGAACTTATGATCGCCAAGTTCTGCCCTAGGAATGAAATGAGGAAGCTAGAGGAAGAGTTCCATGGGTTAAAACAGGACAGTGGTGAAAATCTTGCATACAACACCCGTTATCATGAGCTCAGTATTTTGGTTCCACACATGGTTACCCCGGTCTCTCGAGCAATCGAGAAGTATATTGAGGGACTGCCTGACCTAATTCAAGATGTAGTCACTGGAAGCAGACCCACTACGGTGGAAGAAGCCATTCAGCTTGCAGCCTCCTTGACTGACAAGCACGTCAAAAAGGGAAATTTGGTTAGGAAAGGAACCAAGAAATCAACTGAGAAGACCCCCACCCCTACTACTGAATCATCAAGAGTTGCTGTAGACAATACCGGTTCCAACACTAGGAAGCGGAAGGCCAAGGGTAGAAACTATGCTGTTGTGGCCCCAGTAACTCAGGCTCCAATAGCACAGGCTCCAATGGCTCAGGCTCCTCCTGTTAAGAAGGTTTACAGTGGAAACTTACCCAAGTGTGCCACCTGTCAGTACCATCACCCCGCAAATTTTCCTTGCCGCCACTGTACCACCTGTGGTAGGTATGGTCATGTAGCTGCCACATGTCGATCTACGTTTCGACCTCAACCTATTAATGCTCAACCTGTTAACCCTCAACCAGCTCGCCAAAACCCACAACCTATAGCATATGGTCGAGCTTGCTTCAATTGTGGTGATCCGAACCACTTCAGAAACCAATGTCCAGCACTTGTCCCAGCAAACCATGCAGCAAACCCAGTGGCTCGTGGTCGAGCTTTCAACATTAATGCAACAGAAGCTCAGGAAACTAATGACGTGGTGAATGGTACGTTTTTACTTGATGGTCGTTATGCTTCAATTTTATTTGATACTGGTGCGGATAAAAGTTTTGTGTCATTAGCATTCGAACCTCTATTATCTCACACTCGCTCTAGATTAGGAGCGCCTTTCACGGTCGAGGTCGCAGATGGTAAACCCATCTCAATCGATTCTATCATTCTGGGTTGTACTCTTAGCCTTAACGAACATGACTTCACCATTGATCTTATACCCATGAAATTGGGAAGCTTTGATGTTATCGTGGGTATGGATTGGCTTTCTAAACATCATGCCGAAGTTGTCTGCTTTGAGAAATTTATTCGGTTTCCTCTCGCATCGGGTGACTTTTTACGGGTTTATGGTGAGAAACCATCCAGTGGTCTTAAACTCATGTCTTGCACCCAAGCACAGAAATATCTACGCAAGAAATACGTAGCTTTCTTGGCCCATATTGTGGAAAAGAAAAGTAAAGACAAGAGTATTCAAGATGTTCCTGTTGTTCGTGAGTTTCCCGAAGTTTTTCCTGATGATTTACCGGGACTTCCACCAGTGCGTCCTGTCGAATTTCGTATTGATCTTGTACCTGGTGCTACGCCCGTTGCTAAATCTCCATACCGCCTTGCACCTTCCGAGATGCAAGAACTTGCGAGTCAACTTCAAGAGTTGGCAGACAAGGGTTTCATTCGTCCCAGCTCATCACCTTGGGGAGCTCCAGTTCTATTTGTAAAGAAGAAGGATGGATCTTTCCGTATGTGTATTGATTACCGGGAGTTGAATAAACTCACCATTAAGAACCGGTACCCTTTACCTCGCATTGATGACCTCTTTGATCAACTTCAAGGATCGACTTGTTTCTCAAAGATCGATCTTCGTTCGGGATATCATCAGCTACGAGTCCATGAAGACGACATTCCAAAAACAGCTTTCCGTACACGTTATGGGCATTACGAGTTTATGGTTATGCCTTTCGGGCTAACGAATGCACCCGCTGTCTTCATGGATCTCATGAATCGCGTGTGCAAACCCTTCTTGGATAAGTTCGTAATTGTTTTCATCGATGACATTCTCATTTACTCTAAGACCAAATCAGCCCACGAGCAACACCTTCGACAAATTTTGGGTCTTTTGAAGAATGAACAACTGTATGCCAAATTCTCCAAATGTGAATTCTGGCTTAAAGAGGTTCAATTTTTGGGACACATTATCAGTGAAAAGGGTATACACGTGGATCCAGCTAAGATTGAGGCTGTTAAGAATTGGATTACACCCAAGTCTCCCACGGAAGTTCGCTCTTTTCTTGGCTTAGCGGGTTATTATCGTCGATTTATTCTCAACTTTTCCAAGATTGCTTTACCTCTCACTTCCTTGACCCATAAGGATAAACCATATGTATGGGGGCCCAGTCAGGAAGAAGCATTCCAAACTTTGAAGCAGAAACTGTGTGATGCTCCAATTCTCACCCTACCGGACGGCAGTGAGGATTTCGTGGTTTACTGTGATGCCTCTAATCAAGGCCTTGGTTGTGTCCTCATGCAACGAGGCAAGGTTATAGCATATGCATCACGACAACTGAAAAACCATGAGAAAAATTACACTACCCATGATCTTGAGCTCGGAGCGGTCGTCTTCGCACTTAAGATTTGGCGTCACTATTTATATGGTACAAAATGTGTGATCTTCACTGACCACAAGAGCCTTCAACACATTTTCAACCAGAAAGATCTGAACATACGACAAAGACGATGGGTCGAGTTGTTAAATGACTACGACTGCGAGATTCGCTACCATCCTGGCAAAGCGAATGTTGTAGCCGATGCCCTTAGTCGTAAAGGTCATGCCCAGCTTTATTGTGCTCAGGTCCAGTCCGATATTAAACTCCGCATTATTGAAGCCCAACATATCTCTGTTACTGAGGGCAACATGTACGAAGAAATGTCGTGTGGAGCCGAAAATCAGTTGGAAACCAAAAATGGTTTACTTTATTTCATGAACCGTCTTTGGATCCCTGATCGTGACAACCTGCGTACCTTCCTCATGGACGAGTCCCATAAGTCTCGTTATTCCATTCACCCTGGTGCAGATAAGATGTATCAGGATCTGCGTACCTTGTATTGGTGGCCCGGTATGAAAAAGGACATAGCCCTTTATGTGGCTAAATGCCTTACTTGTTCTAAAGTCAAAGCTGAGCACCAACGTCCATCTGGTTTACTTGTGCAACCAGAAATACCAGTATGGAAGTGGGAGAGCATTGCTATGGACTTCATCACGAAGCTTCCACGCACCACCCGCGGGCATGACAGTATCTGGGTTATTGTCGATCGTTTGACCAAATCTGCTCACTTCCTACCCATTCGTGAGACCTACACAGCTGAGAAACTGGCTAAGATTTACATCAGTGAGATTGTCAGCCGTCATGGTATTCCTCTAGACATTATTTCCGATCGTGATAGCTGGTTTACTTCTCGCTTTTGGCAGACATTTCAGTCCGCACTTGGTACACAACTAAATCTTAGCACGGCTTATCACCCACAGACGGATGGCCAAACTGAACGAACCATCCAAACATTGGAGGATATGCTTCGAGCGTGCATCATCGACTTTGGTGGTAATTGGGACACACACCTACCCTTGGTTGAGTTCTCGTATAATAACAGCTACCATTCCAGTATTAACATGGCACCATTTGAGGCACTCTACGGTCGCAAATGTCGTTCCCCTGTGTGTTGGAGCGAGGTTGGTGAAACACAAATCACCGGTCCCGAGCTGATACAAGAAACGACAGACAAAATTCACCGCATTCGTGAGAACTTACAAGTTGCTCGAAGCAGACAAAAGAGCTATGCCGATCAAAGGCGCAAGCCACTAGAATTCCAAGTCGGGGACATGGTACTTCTCAAGGTTTCACCTTGGAAGGGTGTATTTCGGTTTGGAAAGAAAGGAAAACTTGCACCACGATTCGTAGGCCCTTTTAAAATCCTTGAACGAGTTGGGAAGGTGGCTTACAAGCTCGATTTACCACCGGAACTCAATAATGTTCATCCAACGTTTCATGTTTCTAATCTCAAAAAGTGTTTGGCTGAAGATAACCTCCATGTTCCTTTAGAGGATATCCAGATTGACGAATCGATGCGCTTCATAGAGAAACCTGTGGAGATTATGGATCGAGATGTCAAGACGCTTAAGCGAAGCCGAATTCCTATTGTCAAAGTTCGTTGGGAATCCAAACGAGGCCCAGAGTTTACTTGGGAGCGTGAGGACCAAATGATGTCTAAGTATCCTCACCTCTTTCCAGAGACTACCACTTAAAGGAATTTCGGGACGAAATTTCTAAAAGTAGGGGATGCTGTGACATCCGTCACTTTTCATTGTATTCGTTTAATTATCTGTACGTTTTATCACAATTAATAAACGTGGCATTTTTTAATATTTTTGAACGTTAAACTCGGGTTCGTTTAATCATAGATAATAGTAATAATAATAATAATAATAATAATAATAATAATAATAATTATTATGTTGAGGCCCATCTGATGGAGCCCAACAGTCTCCAAGCCCAGCCCAAACCCTACATGCCTAGCCCATTATCCCAGGCCCAATCCTCCTTGGCTGTTTTTAAAAAAAAAGAAAATAATTATGCTTTGGCCGGGGTTCGAACCCGCGCCAAAGCCACAACACTAACACACTTGACCAACTGAGCTGAGCCTTCTATCTGATTAAACCCGGTTACTTAATAATCTTATACGCAATTAAAAACGTGCAGTTTTGACTTGGAAAGTCAACTGCTTGGACGCGTTGCACAATCAATCAAGATCAATGCTTGATTGACCTATAATTGGCAAATTTATACGATTACCGGCCTTGCACAACACGATTACACATCTAATACACGTCAATCGTTGACCAATTGGTTTAATTATACGCGTGTGACATTAATCGTAGGTCAACTTACCAATTAACCCAACCCATTGATCCCCACTATAAATTGAGCCTTGACACAGCTTCACAACTCGCTCACTCATCTTCTTAAACCTCCAATTCTCTCTATCAAACACTGATCTTGTTGAACGAGTTCGTGGTTGACTTATTTCTTTGACTCGACGATTACACACGATTACACACTGTGAGTCACACTTTTGATATGGGTTTTGTTCATCGGCTACCCAGCAACAAAAGCCCTATAATTAATCGGGCTCATGTTGCCTGGATTGTTTGATTGAAAATTCTAGGGCTCGTGTTCTTCAATTGGGGATAATCTTGTTTTTGCATATTATATATATTTATTTCTAACCCAGAAAGATCACAACCACCGGCCTAGGCCAAGTGGTTGTGACCATGGTTCACAACAGGGGTCACCCGGGTTCGAGTCCCGGCTCTGGCCGGTTTTTGCTCCTTTTTCTTGTCTTTTCTTTTTAAAAGCAAACAATTAAATATATATAAATATTAAATCCTTTTAAATCTTTTAAATTCTTTTTAAAATACCAAAACTATTTTATAAATTCTAAAAAAATTACATATGTTTAATCTGTTATAAAAGTTTCATTTATAATTTTTATTTTTCAGAAATTCATTTATTTAATATTTATAATAATTAAATCATTTTTAATCTATTAGATTTATAAAAATCCATTTATACATCAAAACAATTTTATTAATTTCTCCAAAATTTATCCTGACTTTATTTAAAGTTAAACTTTACTGAAATAATTTTTAATTCAGTAAAATCATTTATTTTATATTTTTAATCAATTTTTGTTAGATTTAATCATAATTAAATCATAACAAATCCAATTTTCATCATTTTTGCACCAAAATTTTATACAAATTATTTTTAATCATTTAGAACAGAAATATGATTTTTAAAATAAGAATTCTTTAATTTTAGTATTTTTAAATATTAAAGTTAATTAATGACTATTTATAAATAAATAGATTTAAAAATCTATTTTAAATGAAATAATTTTATAAAAATTATTTCTACACTTCAAACACTTTATTTTGTATATCCTAAATTCAAATTTCATTAAAAGACTTTTATTCATTTATTTATTAAATTCCTCATAATTAATAAACAATTTGTTTATTTACACAAATAAACGTAATCCCCAATTCGAAGCCCTAGATATACATGCATCCTAGAGTTATTTCACTCACACATTATTAATTACTTTAGGTTAATCTTTTGGGAGAAATCTCAAGTTCATATTTCGTTGTCCAGTCCAATTTCAAGTTACTACGTGAACAGTGAGTATTCCTATCCCATTTTTACTTTTATACATTTTTGGGATGATTCATGTACATTATTACAAGTTCAATTCAAATTTACATTTTTACAAATACAATTCTAGTACTATGTGCATTGTTTACAACGTGCTTTATGCTTAGACATTACATGTGGATTACATTTGTACTTAGTGAAATCATTAACATGGTACAAGCCGACCTTAACATTGGATAGCGCTATTTGGATTGACAACCCGCCTAGGTTGATTCTCCCCCTTTTTCATCGGAGAATCCGTGGCCATTGTTAAGTTATTATCCACTTGTTGGATAAGTACACTACAGTTCATACAGTACATTATACAGTCACAGGGTTGATTTCGCTCATTTGTTTGATACATGGTTTACATATCCACATTGTAGCTTGCACTTGAATTGTATAACTTTTAATCTACTATATATATCAAAACTAGGAATGCTCACCAACATTTCTTATGTTGACTAAACCTATTTTTGTACATGTTTCAGGTGCAGTTTGATCAAGATACATTTAGCGTTTTATTATGCAGTTATTTCATTATTTATGTTTCATTTAAGACCTTGTATTTCCATTATCCTTGTAAGACAATTTTTGGGTTTCATTTAATAATATTTACATTTAAGTACCATGTGCTTTTGAACAATCGTCACTACGTGACACCTCGATGATTCCGCCATCGGTTGGGGTGTTACAAAAAACAACTTCATTTTCTCTTTCATTCTTAATTAAATATTTTCTTATACATTTATCATTACATTTTTTCTCTCCTTCACTCACAAACACTTTCATAAAATATTAATTTTTTTTGTGGTGAACAGTATGAACAGTAACATTTTCTCTCTCATCCACTCACAACCCCAAAAAATCACTTTTTAAAATATAGGGATACACTCAGAAACTTTTGGTGGATGGTTTATGAATGCTCGAAGTTCAGGAAAGAAGTTTAAAAGCAGATATACTTGGTCAAGATGAATTCCTAAGTATTGTTCCAAAGATCAGATTGCATTACTTGGTTTGCCCACGGGTTATAGAAGATATTTTACTAGAAGACTTTATTTTACAGAGAAAATGGGAGATAAACCTTACTTGAAAGTTTTCTTGGTGAAATATTCAAGTGTTGTTCTCTGCAAAATTAAAGAATGCTCAAGTAATGAAGATCGAGGTGGATTGTTTGATATGATTCTTATGTTTTTTATTCAAGAATCCGAGTTACAAATGGTAAATCTAGTTTTTGGTCATGGCGGGTGATTATGAATTAGGTGTTCAGGATGAGGATTGAAGGAATAGATTGAAGATTGATTGAACAAATAAAGATTATTATTGAGCATACGTGTGAGAGTTTGTCAAAGTATCTTTTTAATGAAGCTAATCATTCGTTGCTGTGTAGTTGAAGATTGAACCTTATCATATGCCGGTTATTGTGGATCTCGAATTAATTTGGTTAAACTTATAATGAAGGGGAGATTTGATATGAAAGGTTTTGGGTTTTCAGATAATTTATGAAGATATTAGACGAAGTTAGACACTGATGGTTTAAGACAAGGATCAAGATAACAGAATATGGTGTTGCTTGTAAAGTATCAGTCTAGGAGTGAGTCTTGTTGGTGGATCTCTTAAGATTGATGTTGTGATGATTGAAGATGAAAGTGCAATGCCAGAAGATCAAGTCTTACCCATGAAGATTGATGTCGTGTGGATTGGGTCTTTTTTAAACGTCCTTTTTAAAACCAACAATTTCTCAAAAGAAGTGTCAAAACTCGGTAAAAAGGATAATTAAGCAAAAGCTTCTAATTAAAAAACTAATCTAAGTTTTAAATTTATAAAAGTAACACGATAGCTGCTGACTACTTTAAACCCACACGATAGGCAAGTGGACCTATCGAGCGTAGTATAGTCTATAGCAAGTACCGAGTATCGAACCCTAAGATACGACTTCCCCTACTCAACTCTAAGCTGCTGTGATAAAAAGAAAAGATAATAAAATAAAGAAAGAAAGCAAGAGTGCTCAGAATAAAAACCAATACCAAACGAAGTACTGCTTCGGGATCCGACTTATTTTTTGAATGGACTAATAGTAACTACCTAATTAAGTGATGTAAACAAGTGCGCACTTTTACTGAACTTGGAGTTGCTACAACATTCTCCAGTGGTGTTTGTTATCGCAATACGAGCTGTGTTCTTGTTTGGAAAATGAGGGTCTCCCGACCTGGTAAGCTCACCTCTCGACTATGACAACCGGATGACTTAAGACTGTGTATACCCAACCCCGAATAATCCAATTCCCCAAAGCCGCAATAATGACATCTAATACTCAAAGCCTCTATGGACAACTTGCCGGTGGCTGGAGCATGACCGAACAAGAAGCCACTTGATATCATAAAGGAGTCGTGATCTACCGGCACACGTGCATCCTTTACTTGACCCAAATAACTATTTTAATAAGTGAGTGGTCTATCAGTAACTGTGCGGTAGTATGAAGATGAGAGAAAATAAAGACCGTTTTCTCTCAACGCGGGTTCATCAAACCTTAGTTTGCGCCAAAGCTTTCACGTAGACAATGAAGCTAAGTCGCACAACTAAGACCCGACTTATCTCTAAGAACGAATATAAAGACCTTACCGACCCTAAGCGAGATCTTGATAAGAGAGGATTAAGTCTCAAAGTGTGTGTATTTCTACCCACAAATGAGCTAATCACTACTCGTGAGTTTTAAGTTCACAAGTGCATGGGTTTTTACACACCATGGGTACACTCATGAATCCTTCTCACTTATGGGTTTTAAGTTCACAAGTGCATGGGTTTTTACACACCATGGGTACACTCATGAATCCTTCCCATTTCCTATCAAGACACCCACAAAACCAAAGACTAGTTAATTAGTTATTTAGTTAACCAAACAAGACTCTTAGTAAAAGAATTTAACAAGAACACAACACCACTTAACTAATAAAAACTATATAAATCCATGCCAAAATAAGTCTTCACCCTAGCAACACTCAAGCAATCTAGCCCAACATCGGCTCTACAACTATCACACTAGTAATGGACAATGATTGATACATGGTGGTGAGTGTGAAGTGGATTAAAGAGGGTAGTTTGGATGATTTTTAGTGAACTCTCTCAATAATCTCAATCTTCAAGCCTTTATAGAGTGATCCCAAGCTCCAAAGGTGACTTGCAAGACCTCTGAGGTGGCTGAAGTGTGAGTAAAACTCAAATGAAATGGGATGCCCAAAATGTGGAGTGGAGGCCTCTATTTATATGCAAAACAGCCCTTGCACGCCCTCGACAACTTCTAGCATGCCTATGCTCGACAATGCGTACTGTTGCAGAGTCCTTTCGCGCAGTATTATCTGTACCAGGGCAGGCACGCCCGTGCTTGTTAGGGTGGCATTCCCGTGCATGCAGTTGGGAGTAACCGTCTTGTCAGTCTTTATCGGTTTGAGCCTTGGAGAACACGCTGAAGCTGAGCACGCCCGTGCTTAATGAAGGAGCACGCCCGTGCATGTCTGGAACTTTTAGTTTTGCTTTCTGTTGACTGGAAAATGTTGACTGGTAGACCTGGGATAAGTGCACGGCCGTGCTTCATCTGGATCTCCTCCGAAAGTTTCAATTCCTTGTCTTTTTAGCCTGTTTTCGCTTCTTTTCACTTTTCACCTTCAATTCATGCAATTATCAACAAAGGAGAACATACCGTGACAATGCCAAGATAAGTGCATAAAATTAGGTGATAAATAGGTGAAAATATGCACACAAAACATGTTAATTTTGGGACTCATCAAAGATCCGATATCATCAGTCATGCAGGAGTTTGTTGGTACATGATTTGTGACTGAAGATTATCAGTATTTAACAGAATTAATAGAAACGGTCTATGGGGAGTTTGTTGGTGCATGTTTGTGACCATATGCAATTCAAGATATAGGCGAACGTGGACAAGTCAAGCGGACATGTCCACATGCGAACATAACCTAGGACGAACTAGCTACGGGGAGAATATGTGGTGACCCAGGCGGACTTATAACCTGAGGCCCAACCCAGGCGAACTAGTTCAGCCTATGTCCTATATATATGCGTGTTAGGTTTGGGTTTCTAGTAAACTTATTGCAACAGTTCTAGAGAGGCAAAAATCTAGAGGGATCTTAGGGCAGTCACTGACCCGAGGATAAGCTCCTCTCGGTAGGGGTGAGCGAAAATCGGTCCGACCCGTTCTTACCCGAAAACCGGACCGAAAATAAACCGAAACCGAGACCGAAAATAAACCGAAACCGAGACCGATATGTCCATCAGGGTTAGTCTTTGGTTCCCATAAATTTGAATTTTTCGGTCCGGGTCGGTTCTCGGGTCTGAATAACAAAAAACCAAAATAAAAAACACCGACCCGATTAATATATTCAGTAGTTTACTGGTTTACGTTGAAAGCCTCGGAAGTGAAACAAAATTAATTGCCAACATAAACCTTTATAATGGAAGACGTATAATCCATGGCACAGGTCCCAAAACACAAATATTCAATTGTGGTGGTCAAATAGTCAACAATTCAGTAATAATATTTGATTTTCGACCTATTGAAATATGGACTTAATATTATCATACTTTAATCTTATCATCATCATCAAGTCGGCAAAACAGTAACCACAGAGGCATAGATCACAATCGAACCAAAGAACATGACTAGAGTGACATTGCACTGATGAAGATAAAGACATTCACGATCCAATAGATTTAAGATCTGAAAACACTTACAATGCACAATCGAAAATAAAATACCTGCAATTACAGTGAGCATTCCGGCAACAAAGCATTTATTCATCGTTTGGTTATAATAGTAGTAGCCATCAGGTTCAAGTTCATCAATGGGTTAGGATCCAGGGCTAGCAGGTTCGCATCTGTAGTAGTCTCGCAGTCTCTAGTCATCGGTTTCGGTCGTCAATGGATACCCGAACAACCGAGACCAAGAAAACCCTAACCCGAAATAACTAGTCAGGTACGATCCTCGGTTCTAAAAATTTTCTACTATCCGGTTTCGGTCTGGGTCGGGTATGACCGGGTTCGGTTCGGTCCGGTCAGACGAAAATGATCACCCCTACCTCTCGGGTCGGCGTTCCATTCACAATGTATATTTTAGAGATTTAAACTCTCTCTGTTACTAAACGAGCTTTGCATCTACTATATACTGTTCTTGTTTGTTTAGTGTTGATTATTGTTTGTGGATTCGCGTCTATTTGATTCAAGAGTGATCTACAGAGGTAGGCGTTGTTTGTTTTTTCAGAGGTAAAGTGTCTGCATTATGCGGACCACATCTGTAGACATCTAGAAAAGAAGAGGTGGACCAAACTTATGCAATCTACAAGAAGAATACTGTTTGTTTTTTAACGTTTGTAGACAGTTAAAATAAACTAGTGGTGGTGTACGTACGAAGGTGGTGAGTGGTGTGGGTGGATGTGGATGGTGGTGGTGGACGGTGGACTTTAACCCTCTACAGACCTAAGAAGATCTTAGAAGTGGTTGGGTCAAGTCTGCACTAAGAAGAGATCGCGCAGACGTTTTTTAATGAACATCTCATAAAAATAACCAGTCTGCAGACAACAATGTCTGCACGTGGTCTACGCGGCGTAACAGAAAAGGCCTGCGCAGGCCTTTGTTAGAAAAACAATAACACCTTAGTATCGATCCCGACGTCAGTATCCTAGGCAAAAGACATATTTACTCATCGTAGGGTGCATATGTATTCTTACTTGCATGTATTGAACTTTATTTACATTTCAATCTTTTGGGTTTATCGCACTTGTTTTGCGAGATATATATTTCGGTTAAACTTTTGCTTTCACTAAAACTATTTACAAACTTAAAATTGTTTTTCTCATGATTGGGACACGTATTTTACAAACATATTGTTAGGTATCAGTTGGCGCAGCGGAATCAAGCATACAAACGGCACACACGATTATCAAGCGATGAACAGAAAATAATAAACACGACACAAGAATTTTACGTGGTTCGGTCCCAGTGGGGGACCTACATCCACGCGCTGCAACTAGGTTATTTCATTAAGCTCAAGGCACTCCAGATAACAATACATGACTAAGGTATATATAGAGAACAATTAGGTTAAACAACTTAGGGACCAAGAAAACTAAATCGGGCCTGGCCCATGTCTTCTAATGTCAACCCTAAAGCCCAATAAATCAAGGACTTCACCAACCCAACAATATCCTACTTGAAGGCCTTGAGAGGAACTCCAGCCTGCCAATAAGTAAACAACAACCCAATCATCTAGTACTCAGTAATCTCTAAACACACAGGAACAAAAGTCTTCCAGGTCCAGCTCCCAAAGAACAAACCAAACTCCAAACCCGTCCATGTATCCACCTAGCTGCAGCGATCCTTCTCATCAGTAACCTGAAAGTCCCATTGAAGCTCCCAACAACTCCAATATAGTCATCAAAGACCCAATCATGGCAAAACTCGCCATAGACACATCCTCAATCTCAACCAGCCCCTACTTACTCAAATCGCCGGCTCCAGAGACTCCAGAGGAAAGAACACTCTCCACTAACAGCAACCTCCCAGGAGAGATTTCATTCGGATCCTTGGCCTTCCAAACCTAACGTCGATTTACAGACTGTGTTAGAACACCCCATGTGCTCCCACTGTTACAAAAATCCCGTCCATGCTCAGACCTCCGAATACGCTTAAGTGGATTACCTGGAGTCCCAGAGTCCTTTGCTGTAAACCAGACTCGTTTAACTCTCGCATCAACGAGCCAATACTTTATTATTCCTCTCGATATTTGTGACCTAATCAACAGCCAAGAAGGTTGCGCCTTCTGTTCCACCTCGTGCCGTCCAAGAATTAATAATCTATTTGAGCCCAAGCGCATGTATTTTAACTATTAATGTTAATTCTCGTTGACTTCATATTGTAGTAGCCCACTTCTTCTTTTTAGCCCAATCATGCATTTTAGTCCACCAGTGACTCTTTGTACCTAACTCCACCGTTTGACCATTCGAGTTGACCATCTTATTTTAATTTTGATTCACAAAATGCATATGGAATCTTTGCATTAATCCTTTTGCACCTACACAATCCATGACAACTTTAATTCATCACTCACCATATTTATTTACCTAAAAGATTAATTATTACCATTAAACTCAATCAATTTTTGAATATTGCAAACTTCCAACTACTTTTCTTTTTATATATTTACTTATTTTGCAATCTCATAATCATTTATCTAACACCTACAATAATGATGGCTGACCCTACAATGTTATCATATCAATCATTTTTATCTTAACTGAATTGTTTAAGCTCGTTTTCGTTGTTAGTCTTCGGATCTAAAAACAACGCAATGTAACTATGTTTTATATCAAATAATATTTTAAAACACATAGTTAGGCATAGTTAAGCGTATTGGACGTCTACCAAGAACCTTAATAGAACTTCACAGCACCCCAATGTACCTGTAAGCCCACAATTACGTTCCGGATCGTAATCATTGATTTACCTTACATTAGGGTGTTATGCTTTTCCCTGACACTAACATAGATGACACAAGAAACTAATGTGTATGCGTGGAAATTTATAATGCGTAAAAATACTATGTAAGTAGATATGACGCGATTAGAGGTCCTTCCCATGTCGGGTTCACCTTTATGATTAACCTATCAAATATTCTGATAAGAATAATATGTGAGTATAAGACATGGTTAGAGGTCCTTCCCCTCTCGGGTTTGCCTTTATGATTAACCTGTCAAATACTGTTAAGACTGTTGGCTCCAAACACCCGTATTGACAGACTCTGAGAACTACATTGTTCCCCTCGGGTTAGAGGAGTACCCCGACCCGAGTCGTTGATGGAAATCACTCTAACATGGGTACTGGCTTCAATCTCATATGAGCTATCAATTTGGCATGTCCATTGACCGTGGTACCAAATGAAAATAATTAGAAAATATAGCATGAACTTTCTCACATGAAAGAAAGTATATATATATATATATATATATATATATATATAAAAGTATGTGCTCATAAAAGTGTATATATATATATATATATGTATAGCATATAATTGAGACTGAAAGGCATGAATGAGAGTAAACAAGTTGTATGAGTAGACTTGTGTGTCAACTTGATTGTTGACATAATAAGCGATAAATAGAATCCATTGATAATGCGGGCGTGTAAAAGGGTGTAAGTTGAAATTTAGTAGTTTTGCAAATACGTTTCAAAATGTAGCAGGTATTCGGTAACACCTTGCCTATCAGGGCCGTCTTCAAGAAACGTAAAAATATTTTGGGCCTGGGGCCACTATAAATAAACGGGCCCCTAGAATGTACATCCAACCATGGTATTTAAAAAAAATCATAATGCGACATTTATTGTGTTAAATCATGAAAACAAAGTATTGTAGCAAAATGATCAAAATTAAGCGAATTGTGCGGCTCTCTTATCAAAATTATGAAGTCTTCATGCTTCATAGTCTTTAATCTCCGCTCTCACAAATAGGCCCACACCGTGTTTTTAGTTGTTTAAAGTTAAATTTAGATTGCGTTTATTTTTGTTGGTCTAAAATTTTAAGTAAAAAAATCCTCAATAATAATATAATGCAAAAATCCTTATGAAAAAAAAAAGTTGATTTTTAGAGTAACTAACAAAAAAAGGAAAAGCAAAACTGATTGGCAAAAATAAAGAAAAACAAAAATAATATATTAATATTAAATTAGGAAATTAGTGATATATGTTTGCTATCTTTGTTGGCCAAGCTATGCTTAGGTGTTACAGTCTATCACTTGCTCACTTTTTTAGAATTAGTATTCTATTAGTTATTCTCTGTTTAAATGCAATATCTTCTTCTCCGCACCATACAAAAACCAGGTCTAGATCTCCGGTAAAAAAAATGCTTGATAATTTCTTATCTCTTCATCTTAACAACTCCACGAGAGCAATAGGAACAAGCGTCAAGGTAGTTAAAAATCTCGACTAACAGCTAACTAAACCCAAAAACTGATGGTGATTTAAGAGGCAGATATACAAAAAAAATTGCGAAACCACCACCACTGGGTCCTATTGTTGCACGCGCCACTCCTCCCTAGACCCGTGGCAACACGCCGCGTACCGACCGTCCACACGCCGATCAACCGAGGCCGCGGGCCACGGTTTGCATGTCCCTTGGGTGTCTCATGTTGATAGGAATCTGCACCGGGTGTTTCAGGTGTTCTTAAAGTTTGGTGACTTTGGCTATGTAGTGAAGCGTTGGTAGATCCGTCATGCGGTTTACTTTGGTATCTCATCAAGGTAGTTTTCTAAACACCATATGGTTGTGTATATATTATTTGTCATGTATTTGGATCACTGGATGGGATTTCGTATCATTAATGTAAAATATATATTGTTTTGTTAAACACGCTTCCACTTGATTAATTAACGGTCATTAATATTTTTGTAGAAAATATATTTTTAAAATAGAGATTTTATACAATATAGGACGAACGGGTTTGGGTCGGTTTGACCCGAAATTGGTGATTCGATTCCCAACAGAAAGAAAATGGACAAAACATTAAACAATATACATTCCCATTTAAAGTTATAGTTTTGGAAATAATTTATTTAAGAATTCAAGAGTTAAAAATATAGAACTTTTCTCATTTTTAAAACTTGTGTATAATATTCTTTTATTATACCACAATATTCGCTCTACCAATATGTTTTATTGTGTTTTCCACCACATGTTATCATGGTCAATAGGCGTAAAAGTAAATAGTGCACATGATAGATAATCCAAAAATAGATAAAAGTAAAATGTTAAATAGTTCTTGATACATATACACCCAACAAATTTTACTTAAGATAGATATTTTGTGTATTAGTGATTACCTTTTACCACATTACCGCAACAAAACTCCTGAATATTAGAAATATAACCACATAGTCTTCTATAATTATGGTAAAGCATTCTACTATAAATATGTAACAAAGAAGGGACAACAATAGTAATAAATTTTACTTAAAAAAAATGAGTTCAATCAAACTCATATTTTCTCTAATTTATTTGTTATTTGGATATCATGTTCTAGCTAAAGATTTCATCAAAAGCCAAGCTCCACCTAAAGAACCAACACTACTTCCGCCAGGCAAAGATTGTTCGCCTGGCGAACCGCCACATCACGGAGGCAAAGATTGCACGCCTGGCGAACCGCCACATCACGGAGGCAAAGATTGTACGCCTGGGGAACCGCCACATCATGGAGGAAAAGATTGTATGCCTGGGGAACCGCCGCATCACGGAGGCAAAGATTGTTCGCCTGGGGAACCGCCACATCATGGAGGAAAAGATTGTATGCCTGGGGAACCGCCACATCACGGAGGCAAAGATTGTTCGCCTGGGGAACCGCCGCATCACGGAGGCAAAGATTGTTCGCCTGGGGAACCGTCGCATCACGGAGGCAAAGATTGTTCGCCTGGGGAACCGCCGCATCACGGAGGCAAAGATTGTTCGCCTGGCGAACCGCCGCATCACGGAGGCAAAGATTGTCCGCCTGGGGAACCGCCACATCACGGAGGTAAAGATTGTCCCCCTAAATCACAATCACTCCCGGGAGGCAAAGACTGTCTCCCCTGAGCATACCCGGGAGGCAAACATTGTCCCTCTGGAGCACACCTGGGAGCTTTGCATTCTACGCTTTTTTGAGTTTTTGGTTCAAAACACATGAAAACATGTATATTACATGTCCCAAATTTTTTTTAAAAACAAAAATAAAATAACTGTTATATAAGGATTTCTAGTTAAAATGGGTCTTTTCTGAATACTTACACTCTCTCTCATTCTATATATATTGGGAATATTTACATAGGAAACCCACTTTTAATGAGAAAACTTTAGAAAACCCTATGTAACAAACTTATTTTTCTCATAAAATTTTAGGGCATGTAATATATATGTTTTAAGTGTGTTGAGCCAAGAAAAAGCGCCACGATTTTTTTTATAACATATGTAATAAATGATGTGTTCAGTGTCACACCCTTTTACACAAAAAAAACTTTTTCTGTGTATACTTATACACACTCTTGCCTCTGTGATGCTTTTGCAGGTTCCTAGGTGATGCACGAGATAGGACATGCATTTCATTGGGGTCGTTTGAATTGAAACATTTACAGATATTTATTTCTGTCTTTACATTTACTATGGTTTTGGGCGTGTTGTTTTGCGCAGGATTTTAACTATTTATTTTTTTTATTTACGTCGCTTTCGCATTATTTGAATGATTTTTGTAAAAACAATAAACTAGTTTTTTAAACGAACTATATGGTTTTCGACATTTAGAGTTGTTCCATGTATCTAATGGCAATGAGTGTCCTAGTTTGTCATGCGACTAGCGGTAAAACCCAGCGATGGATTTTGAGGGTGTGACAAGCGAACATAGGTATTTGGGCAAACATAGCACATGTTCGCCTCTTATAAGGCGAAAATACCCTAGGTGAACTTGGTTCAAAGCGAACATAGGGGGAGTCTGGGCGAACTTGATTAAGTTTGTATGATCAAGCGAACTTAACTGATGAACGAGTATATTGAAGAATCTGGATATGATTTGAACGAACTTGAAGTTGATTATTTTCCTCAGGTATTTAGAGAATTGTGATCTCTAAAAAAAAGAATATTTTCCAAAAAAAATTCTCGCACCAAAATTTTTTGAATGTCTTAATAAGGGGATGTTCATTGAGGTAAAGTTTGATGATAATGTTTTTTCTAAAAATCTTTTAATCATCTGGCCACATTAATCGGAATATTATTATGCTAAAAACGTTGATTCGACAAGGAGTATCATCTTTATCTCCGGGCCTTATGTGTGAACAACTGTGGGTCAGGTATTCAAGTGCGTTTATGGACCCGTTTGTATGAGTCCGTGAAGCTGTGAATGGAATAAACAAAAAAACGAATACATTTTAAAATCTTCAGGTAATATTTTAGGTCAGAGTGGAGTTTTTTTTAATATAATAATGGTGTTTCAAACACAAAATTCCCCTCTACCCACTTACCTAACACATTGCAATTCTTTATATCATTGGAGATCCGCAAAGTCACAAACAAAAGACAATCAAACACTTTCATATAGCTATCTCATTGTGAAGAATCATTTTTACTTAGAAAAATTAATTTTCTAAGTTACCTTCGTTTATTTTAATTTTGATTTAACTCACCGGAATCTTGCTGACGTCATCATCTCCGCCACACAAAACACCACCACCATTCTCTCCACCCTCACACACAACACAGTCAACTTAATCCTCACAGACCCAAACATAAACACTCACAAAACCTTATCCTTATTCACCATCATCTTAAATAACCAATCTTTACTCCCCTTCAACCTCCACATTGAACACTATGCTACTGTTATTTGCAGGTTAATCCGGTCATCTCACCTCCCTCATCTCCCTCCGGTCACCTTCCAACGGTACAAATTTCCTAGCCGTTAGACCCTCCTTCGCCCGCCTCTTCCACATTCGACCTTTGTCTTTCTTCTTCCACGTTCGACCGTTTTTGCACTTTCGAACCTTCCTTCTCCGGTCACCTTCCACGTTCGTCCGTTTTTTGCACTTTCGAACCTTTCTTCTCCGGTCACCTTCCACGTTCGTCCGTTTTTTGCACATTCGAACCTTTCTTCTCCGGTCACTTTCCACGTTCGACCGTTGTTTCTCTCGTTTTGTCATTATTGAACCTGTGAGAGAGATGAATTCGTTTTATAATATTTAGATTTTCTATAGTAATAATAATAAAATAACAATAATAATAATAATAATAATAATAATAATAATAATAATAATAATAATAATAATAATAATAATAATAATAATAATAATAATAATGGGGTAAGGAATTAGGTGGGGTTTCGTTTTGAGGGCGGGCAACTTGTGGTTGCTACCCTTAACGCCCTGTAAAGGGTTTTTGCTCGCCGTTTCCTTTGCCCCCCAACTGATCTCGAGTTCGGCGGTTTACATTTCGCACATGGCCCCTTCCAGGAGGGCCCGGAACGCCAAGTCACGTAATTCTGCGCAGGGCTCTGTTAGTGGTCTGAGGGCCTGCCCCTTTAAACTTTTTCACGACTGTAAAGATGGCAAACCGGGGCATGGCGGATTTCTGCGCCTTCTTGGACACATCCAAAGCACCCACCTCAACACTGAAAACCGGAGGCTATCTCTGAAGGAGGCTATCTCGAAGGATCGGGACCTTTTTTTAGATGTCGGGGATGTTCTCAGGGAAGGAGATAAGTGGTTATGTGGGAGGTGCATGGTGATGCATGCTCTCAGTAGAGGATGCAAGCATGACGATGAGGTTGTATCGTTCGCCGTGGTCTCCGAAGATGTCGAAGATTTCATTGTTGGGATACGGAAACCATGTCCAACGGTAGACGACGCAAACCCACGTCACCCAACCGGGATGGTTGGGGATGTTGCCCTCCTCGAGCGTGTCTTTTCCCTCCCTATTCAGATTGTTAAAAGAATCCCCCATAGTTGTCGTCTGATGTTTGCTCAAGCGTTAACAGGTGCTTTACGCAAAGTAGTTGCGTCGCCAAGCTCGGTTGACAATTGGGTCCAATTGTTATTGCTTCCACGGTTAACCCTGAGGGTGATCAGACCGTCCTCTAGGCAAGAGAGAAGATCAGGGAACAGGAAATCTCTGCAGTGTAGTAGCATCATGCAAGCGCTTGGAGAATGGAAAGATGGGTCTGGGTTTGCGGTCTTGGTTTCTTCCCTTTTGGGTAGCACAGGGGAGGTCTCGGTATCTAGGGGAGAAGCCAAAATGGGAGAGGACAATGCAAGCGAACCTAACATAAAACAATGTCTTCGAAAAGTCAGGGATGGTCATTTCACGGCGGCGGTAAAGGTGTTGTGCTCTAGTGGAGTCGCCCCCCTATGTGAATCGACCATGAAGGCCCTCATTGATAAACACCCAGTGGTGCCGCCTCCATCCCTTCCTTCTAACCCCATCGCCCAACCCGCTCTATCAGTAGATGAGGGTTGTGTGCTTAAATGTATCCGATCTTTCCCTAAAGGGACATCTTGTGGTAGGGACGGGATACGGGCCCAACACCTGTTGGATGCTATTGGGGTGAAGGCTCAGTGACTTCCTCGGGGTTGCTCGCGGCCATCACTGAAGTAGTCAACCTATGGCTTAGGGGGGCCTGCCCTAAGACGCTGGCCGAGTTCATTGCATCGGCCCCCCTGACCCCCTTATTGAAGCCCGATAATGGAATTCGGCCTATTGCTGTGGGGGGCATTTGGCAAAGGCTAGTTTCTAAGGTGGCAATGAAGAAGGTTGGGAAAGACATTGCCCAGTACCTGGGGGACTTTCAATTTGGAGTAGGGGTACCAAATGGGGCAGAGGCGGTGCTTCACAGTGCCAACAGGTTCCTCAACTCTTTTCATGCGGATGGGTCTCTGGCTATGCTTACAGTAGACTTCTCTAATGCCTTCAACATGGTCGACCGTACAGTTTTTCTCCAAGAGGTTCACCAGCGATGCCCGTCCATCTATCCGTGGGTCCAGTTCCTTTATGCCCAGCCGGCTAGGCTGTATGTGGGCAATGATTGTATTGGGGCTACCACCGGAGTGCAGCAAGGAGATCCTTTGGGGCCCCTTCTCTTTGCCCATGCCTTACATCCCCTTATCATGCGGATTCAGGAACATTGTAACCTACCGTTTCATGCCTGGTATTTGGATGATGGGACGATTATAGGCAACGCAGTGGAGGTTGCTAAGGCTTTAGACATTATCAATGTGCATGGGCCATCTCTGGGGCTTCGTCTCAATATTAAGAAAACAGAGGTTTTTTGGCCGACGTGTGACGGGTTGAAAAGTCAGGAAGGGCTTTTCCCGACAGGGATTGGTAGACCTGAAAAAGGGGTTAAGCTCCTTGGTGGGGCTGTTAGCCGAGATCCTACCTTTATTGGGGAGTTGGCAGGGCGGCGGGCTACGAGTGCGGTTGCCCTCATGAAACTACTGTCCCGCCTTAGAGATCCCCAGAGTGAACTCCTGCTGCTCAGGTCATGCATGGGGGTCGCTAAGTTACTTTTTGGGTTACGAACTTGCCAACCCCACTTCATGGTGGATGCGGTATCCCTTTTCGATGATGGTCTCCGCGAAGCTATTGAAGATATCGTTGTGTGTGGCGGCCCCTTCTTTGGGGACCTCCAGTGGCGCTTGGCATCCCTGCCGATGCGTTTAGGTGGTTTGGGCCTCCTTTCAGCTCGAGATGTTGGGGTCTATGCCTTTGTGGCGTCCAGAGCTCAGTCTTGGGAACTTCAGGATCATATCCTCCGGAACAGTGGGGTCATTGGACTAGACCCAGACTATCAACAGGCGCTCGAACGCTTAAATGTCTATCTCCCGGACTTTGATATTGGCGGTTTTTCTAACAAGGACACCGCCCCCCCAAAGCCACAAAAAACTTTGGCGAATGCTCTTTTTAGCAAAACTGCTCAGAGCCTGGGAGAAGTTTTTGAGTTGTCCACTCGCCAGAAGGCGGTGATTGAATGCCTAAAGGGCCCTCATGCTCAGGATTTTTTGACCGTTATCCCGATTGAGGGTTTGGGTCAATGCATGTCTGCAGTAGAGTACAGGGCTATACTCAAGTACCGATTGATGATCCCTATGTACCCAGAAGATGAAACATGCCCCATCTTCCGTAAAACTTGCATGGATAAATACGGGGAGCATGCAATTCATTGCAAGGAGCTCCCTGGTTTCAAATATCGGCATGACTGGGTGAGGGACGTTTTGTGGGATATCTTGAGAAGAGCTGGGATCTCTGCCAAAAAGGAGGCCCCTGTAAACTTCCTCACAGACCCCACGGAAGGGAGATCTACCCTGCGACCCGCAGATCTGCTTGTCTTTGGTTGGGAGAGGGGGAAACATGCCTGTGTGGACCTCACCGGGGTATCTCCGCTGGTTGGGTTAAGGGAAACAGGGTTCGTAGCCGGGCAAGCATCAAGAAAAGCGGAATCAAAGAAAGTAGATAAACACGCTAAAGCTTGTGCAGATAACCAACATGTCTTTATCCCTCTGGCCTTCGACACCTTTGGCTCCCTGGCGCCAGAAGCTATTCGTTTCTTGACCAGGGTCCAACGGGTCGTCCACAGCAATGTTTCATCCCAAGGGGGGCAAGGTTTTGTCTTTAGTAGACTAGGGTTTGCAATTCAAAAAGGGGTGGCGGCGCAGCTTGTTGCCCGTCTACCTGCTATTATGATGTAACTTTCGTATTTTGTTTTAATGAGAAGTATTTATCTTTGTCTCAATATATATATATATATATATATATATATATATATAATATTCAGAGGGTTTTGATTGAAAGTACCAATTTTCAAGTTGAAGTTCTCTAGTCAGCGTGAAGGGTTTCGAATGGATAAGAGCATTCACATCCCATTCCCCCGTCCTCATCCATCAAATTACATTAAAAACAACTTCATTTTCTCTTTCATTCTTAATTAAATATTTTCTTATACATTTATCATTACATTTTTTCTCTCCTTCACTCACAAACACTTTCATAAAATATTAATTTTTTTTTGTGGTGAACAGTATGAACAGTAACATTTTCTCTCTCATCCACTCACAACCCCAAAAAATCACTTTTTAAAATATAGGGATACACTCAGAAACTTTTGGTGGATGGTTTATGAATGCTCGAAGTTCAGGAAAGAAGTTTAAAAGCAGATATACTTGGTCAAGATGAATTCCTAAGTATTGTTCCAAAGATCAGATTGCATTACTTGGTTTGCCCACGGGTTATAGAAGATATTTTACTAGAAGACTTTATTTTACAGAGAAAATGGGAGATAAACCTTACTTGAAAGTTTTCTTGGTGAAATATTCAAGTGTTGTTCTCTGCAAAATTCAAGAATGCTCAAGTAATGAAGATCGAGGTGGATTGTTTGATATGATTCTTATGTTTTTTATTCAAGAATCCGAGTTACAAATGGTAAATCTAGTTTTTGGTCATGGCGGGTGATTATGAATTAGGTGTTCAGGATGAGGATTGAAGGAATAGATTGAAGATTGATTGAACAAATAAAGATTATTATTGAGCATATGTGTGAGAGTTTGTCAAAGTATCTTTTTAATGAAGCTAATCATTCGTTGCTGTGTAGTTGAAGATTGAACCTTATCATATGCCGGTTATTGTGGATCTCGAATTAATTTGGTTAAACTTATAATGAAGGGGAGATTTGATATGAAAGGTTTTGGGTTTTCGAATTATTTATGAAGATATTAGACGAAGTTAGACACTGATGGTTGAAGACAAGGATCAAGATAACAGAATATGGTGTTGCTTGTAAAGTATCAGTCTAGGAGTGAGTCTTGTTGGTGGATCTCTTGAGATTGATGTTGTGAAGATTGAAGATGAAAGTGCAATGCCAGAAGATCAAGTCTTACCCATGAAGATTGATGTCGTGTGGATTGGGTCTTTTTTAAACGTCCTTTTTAAAACTAACAATTTCTCGAAAGAAGTGTTAAAACTCGGTAAAAAGGATAATTAAGCAAAAGCTTCTAATTAAAAAACTAATCTAAGTTTTAAATTTATAAAAGTAACACGATAGCTGCTGACTACTTTAAACCCACACGATAGGCAAGTGGACCTATCGAGCGCAGTATAGTCTATAGCAAGTACCGAGTATCGAACCCTAAGATACGACTTCCCCTACTCAACTCTAAGCTGCTGTGATAAAAAGAAAAGATAATAAAATAAAGAAAGAAAGCAAGAGTGCTCAGAATAAAAACCAATACCAAACGAAGTACTGCTTCGGGATCCGACTTATTTTTTGAATGGACTAATAGTAACTACCTAATTAAGTGATGTAAACAAGTGCGCACTTTTATTGAACTTGGAGTTGCTACAACATTCTCCAGTGGTGTTTGTTATCGCAATACGAGCTGTGTTCTTGTTTGGAAAATGAGGGTCTCCCGACCTGGTAAGCTCACCTCTCGACTATGACAACCGGATGACTTAAGACTGTGTATACCCAACCCCGAATAATCCAATTCCCCAAAGCCGCAATAATGACATCTAATACTCAAAGCCTCTATGGACAACTTGCCGGTGGCTGGAGCATGACCGAACAAGAAGCCACTTGATATCATAAAGGAGTCGTGATCTACCGGCACACGTGCATCCTTTACTTGACCCAAATAACTATTTTAATAAGTGAGTGGTCTATCAGTAACTGTGCGGTAGTATGAAGATGAGAGAAAATAAAGACCGTTTTCTCTCAACGCGGGTTCATCAAACCTTAGTTTGCGCCAAAGCTTTCACGTAGACAATGAAGCTAAGTCGCACAACTAAGACCCGACTTATCTCTAAGAACTAATATAAAGACCTTACCGACCCTAAACGAGATCTTGAAAAGAGAGGATTAAGTCTCAAAGTGTGTGTATTTCTACCCACAAATGAACTAATCACTACTCGTGAGTTTTAAGTTCACAAGTGCATGGGTTTTTACACACCATGGGTACACTCATGAATCCTTCTCACTTATGGGTTTTAAGTTCACAAGTGCATGGGTTTTTACACACCATGGGTACACTCATGAATCCTTCCCATTTCCTATCAAGACACCCACAAAACCAAAGACTAGTTAATTAGTTATTTAGTTAACCAAACAAGACTCTTAGTAAAAGAATTTAACAAGAACACAACACCACTTAACTAATAAAAACTATATAAATCCATGCCAAAATAAGTCTTCACCCTAGCAACACTCAAGCAATCTAGCCCAACATCGGCTCTACAACTATCACACTAGTAATGGACAATGATTGATACATGGTGGTGAGTGTGAAGTGGATTAAAAAGGGTAGATTGGATGATTTCTAGTGAACTCTCTCAATAATCTCAATCTTCAAGCCTTTATAGAGTGATCCCAAGCTCCAAAGGTGACTTGCAAGACCTCTGAGTTGGCTGAAGTGTGAGTAAAACTCAAATGAATTGGGATGCCCAAAATGTGGAGTGGAGGCCTCTATTTATATGCAAAACAGCCCTTGCACGCCCTCGACAACTTCTAGCATGCCTATGCTCGACAATGCGTACTGTTGCAGAGTCCTTTCGCGCAGTATTATCTGTACCAGGGCAGGCACGCCCGTGCTTGTTAGGGTGGCACGCCCGTGCATGCAGTTGGGAGTAACCGTCTTGTCAGTCTTTATCGGTTTGAGCCTTGGAGAACACGCTGAAGCTGAGCACGCCCGTGCTTAATGAAGGAGCACGCCCGTGCATGTCTGGAACTTTCAGTTTTGCCTTCTGTTGACTGGAAAATGTTGACTGGTAGACATGGGATAAGTGCACGGCCGTGCTTCATCTGGATCTCCTCCGAAAGTTTCAATTCCTTGTCTTTTTAGCCTGTTTTCGCTTCTTTTCACTTTTCACCTTCAATTCCTGCAATTATCAACAAAGGAGAACATACCGTGACAATGCCAAGATAAGTGCATAAAATTAGGTGATAAATAGGTGAAAATATGCACACAAAACATGTTAATTTTGGGACTCATCAAAGATCCGATATCATCAGTCATGCAGGAGTTTGTTGGTACATGATTTGTGACTGAAGATTATCAGTATTTAACAGAATTAATAGAAACGGTCTATGGGGAGTTTGTTGGTGCATGTTTGTGACCATATGCAATTCAAGATATAGGCGAACGTGGACAAGTCAAGCGGACATGTCCACATGCGAACATAGCCTAGGACGAACTAGGTACGGGGAGAATATGTGGTGACCCAGGCGGACTTATAACCTGAGGCCCAACCCAGGCGAACTAGTTCAGCCTATGTCCTATATATATGCGTGTTAGGTTTGGGTTTCTAGTAAACTTATTGCAACAGTTCTAGAGAGGCAAAAATCTAGAGGGATCTTAGGGCAGTCACTGACCCGAGGATAAGCTCCTCTCGGTAGGGGTGAGCGAAAATCGGTCCGACCCGTTCTTACCCGAAAACCGGACCGAAAATAAACCGAAACCGAGACCGAAAATAAACCGAAACCGAGACCGATATGTCCATCAGGGTTAGTCTTCGGTTCCCATAAATTTGAATTTTTAGGTCCGGGTCGGTTCTCGGGTCTGAATAACAGAAAACCAAAATAAAAAACACCGACCCGATTAATATATTCAGTAGTTTACTGGTTTACGTTGAAAGCCTCGGAAGTGAAACAAAATTAATTGCCAACATAAACCTTTATAATGGAAGACGTATAATCCATGGCACAGGTCCCAAAACACAAATATTCAATTGTGGTGGTCAAATAGTCAACAATTCAGTAATAATATTTGATTTTCGACCTTTTGAAAGATGGACTTAATATTATCATACTTTAATCTTATCATCATCATCAAGTCGGCAAAACAGTAACCACAGAGGCATAGATCACAATCGAACCAAAGAACATGACTAGAGTGACATTGCACTGATGAAGATAAAGACATTCACGATCCAATAGATTTAAGATCTGAAAACACTTACAATGCACAATCGAAAATAAAATACCTGCAATTACAGTGAGCATTCCGGCAACAAAGCATTTATTCATCGTTTGGTTATAATAGTAGTAGCCATCAGGTTCAAGTTCATCAATGGGTTAGGATCCAGGGCTAGCAGGTTCGCATCTGTAGTAGTCTCGTAGTCTCCAGTCATCGGTTTTGGTCGTCAATGGATACCCGAACAACCGAGACCAAGAAAACCCTAACCCGAAATAACTAGTCAGGTACGATCCTCGGTTCTAAAAATTTTCTACTATCCGGTTTCGGTCCGGGTCGGGTATGACCGGGTTCGGTTCGGTCCGGTCAGACGAAAATGATCACCCCTACCTCTCGGGTCGGCGTTCCATTCACAATGTATATTTTAGAGATGTAAACTCTCTCTGTTACTAAACGAGCTTTGCATCTACTATATACTGTTCTTGTTTGTTTAGTGTTGATTATTGTTTGTGGATTCGCGTCTATTTGATTCAAGAGTGATCTACAGAGGTAGGCGTTGTTTGTTTTTTCAGAGGTAAAGTGTCTGCATTATGCGGACCACATCTGTAGACATCTAGAAAAGAAGAGGTGGACCAAACTTATGCAATCTACAAGAAGAATACTGTTTGTTTTTTAACGTTTGTAGACAGTTAAAATAAACTAGTGGTGGTGTACGTACGAAGGTGGTGAGTGGTGTGGGTGGATGTGGATGGTGGTGGTGGACGGTGGACTTTAACCCTCTGCAGACCTAAGAAGATCTTAGAAGTGGTTGGGTCAAGTCTGCACTAAGAAGAGATCGCACAGACGTTTTTTAATGAACATCTCATAAAAATAACCAGTCTGCAGACAACAATGTCTGCACGTGGTCTACGCGGCGTAAACAGAAAAGGCCTGCGCAGGCCTTTGTTAGAAAAACAATAACACCTTAGTATCGATCCCGACGTCAGTATCCTAGGCAAAAGACATATTTACTCATCGTAGGGTGCATATGTATTCTTACTTGCATGTATTGAACTTTATTTACATTTCAATCTTTTGGGTTTATCGCACTTGTTTTGCGAGATATATATTTCGGTTAAACTTTTGCTTTCACTAAAACTATTTACAAACTTAAAATTGTTTTTCTCATGATTGGGACACGTATTTTACAAACATATTGTTAGGTATCAGTTGGCGCAGCGGAATCAAGCACACAAACGGCACACACGATTATCAAGCGATGAACAGAAAATAATAAACACGACACAAGAATTTTACGTGGTTCGGTCCCAGTGGGGGACCTACATCCACGCGCTGCAACTAGGTTATTTCATTAAGCTCAAGGCACACCAGATTACAATACATGACTAAGGTATATATAGAGAACAATTAGGTTAAACAACTTAGGGACCAAGAAAACTAAACCGGGCCTGGCCCATGTCTTCTAATGTCAACCCTAAAGCCCAATAAATCAAGGACTTCACCAACCCAACAATATCCTACTTGAAGGCCTTGAGAGGAACTCCAGCCTGCCAATAAGTAAACAACAACCCAATCATCTAGTACTCAGTAATCTCTAAACACACAAGAACAAAAGTCTTCCAGGTCCAGCTCCCAAAGAACAAACCAAACTCTAAACCCGTCCATGTATCCACCTAGCTGCAGCGACCCTTCTCATCAGTAACCTGAAAGTCCCATTGAAGCTCCCAACAACTCCAATATAGTCATCAAAGACCCAGTCATGGCAAAACTCGCCATAGACACATCCTCAATCTCAACCGGCCCCTACTTACTCAAATCGCCGGCTCCAGAGACTCCAGAGGAAAGAACACTCTCCACTAACAGCAACCTCCCAGGAGAGATTTCATTCGGATCCTTGGCCTTCCAAACCTAACGTCGATTTACAGACTGTGTTAGAACACCCCATGTGCTCCCACTGTTACAAAAATCTCGTCCATGCTCAGACCTCCGAATACGCTTAAGTGGATTACCTGGAGTCCCAGAGTCCTTTGCTGTAAACCAGACTCGTTTAACTCTCGCATCAACGAGCCAATACTTTACTACACGGAAGTTGGTTCTATTCTTCCGGTTGCGCAGCAATCTGCACACTTCAAAAGTCTTCAACAATAGATTCTCTAATGATTCATTGAAGTAGGTAACAAGAAATGAAGCCAAATAGAATCTCGAACCCAAGAGTCTCACTACCGTCCACTGAGTCCCAATGTATCAAACCCAGACACATTCTCAGAAGTAGAATTTCCTATCTATGACATCGACTCTAAAAAATGTCCACACCTCCATGCAGCCCCAACAAGTCAACTACGCCCAGCTCCCACTGTCCCTGTTATCACAACCCATGCCAAACCGACACTCATGAGTCGAACCTCCACTCGTACTTCCCCAGCGAAAACCTTCACCCAGTACCAGTACAAAGATCCCCTCAAATGTCAAACCACTGATCACCACCGAACAAGAATTAACATCACAGTAACAAACCAGCTAACAGGCAAACGGTTATAACAGCAGTCGAGCTTTCATGGAAAGCAAGCGGTACCAAGGGTTCTATGACCGTACACACGATCAGTTAACACAAACCCTAACTGAAGGATCATCCAACTAGCAATAGCTCACCTGACTTGACACTAACCTTTTTTTTTTCACTTATGTCGTCACCAACACGCCCTAGCAGGAATACCTTAAACCCAAAGTATTCCAAACTGGCTGGTTCCATTTTCTACAGGTTTTACCATCGTTAAGTACCACATCCAAGTTCCATTGACAAACCAATCAACCAACACTCAAAACCGTCTAACATTCCGATTACTACCATCTCGTCTCAGTTATAACAATAACAAACGAGAACAAATCGAAAAACAGTGAACAAACCCAAGAACAAATCAAAAACAGTGAACAGACACAGCAATGGCACGGGCCTGAACTTGACGACTGTTCTACTGAACACTGTCAATCAAACTGATTTGCTCCTACAAATAACCATGTAGTCAAATTTGGCCTAACCCAACTGTTATCACAAACCCGGTTATATAATCACGATTAATAATAATTATTGTGAAACCCCGAACTTAGAAAACAAACCTACATAGCCCGCAACCAAACTCGACCAACAACTGAATAAACTTAATCAGTGGCTCCAGTCGAATTCAGCAAACTAAACATGCGGATCAAGGATTAAAATAATTGGCACTTACCTTCATCACCTCGTCTCACAATCGTTCGTGCAAATCTCAGTGTGACGAGCCAAAGCTATGATACCACTTGTTAGGTATCAGTCGGCGCAGCGGAATCAAGCACACAAACAACACACACGATTATCACGCGATGAACAGAAAATAATAAACACGACACAAGAATTTTACGTGGTTTGGTCCCAGTAGGGGACCTATTTCATTAAGCTCAAGGCACACCAGATTACAATACATGATTAGGGCATATATAGAGAACAATTAGGTTAAACAACTTAGTGACCAAGAAAACTAAACCGGGCCTGCCCATGTCTTCTAATGTCAACCATAAAGCCCAATAAATCAAGGACTTCACCAACCCAACACATATAGAGGTCGTTCATTCGACTATTCACTGAAGCCTAGTGTGTCACGCGCTTCATGATAAAACCCTATTGGTGAAAATTTGAGGGTGTAATAAATCACATTGGCCCCCAGCCTCCTAGCTCTCCTCATGAACACGTATTTATTTGATAGTGTAGAAATTTTCCATTAAGGTAAATCAAGGATTACCGCCTGACATACTAACTAGCGCAAGGCTATAATGTAAAGATTAATAAAAAACCATATAAAAATAAAACGAAAAGGCCAACAGAAGACCATACATAAGCCACAAGATAACAAACCTCATGTATTTTTTTTTTCTTTCATATGTAGAATTTAGAGTTAATCCATTGCAAGTGATCCATGCATCACATAAAACTCAAGTTTTATAAAAGAAATATATAAGTTTCCCTTCGTGCTTCCTTTTGTTCCCCTTCGCATTGGTAGTCTAGTAGATCTTTACCAAGCCTAACGGGTATTGTTCAGGCCTAATTGGCCAACCGTGTATTTCAAGCCTTGTAATAATTAATTCATTTCATTACTTTTAACTTGCCTAAATCTTACAAAAACTAAGTAACATATTGTACTTTTGTTAACCTTTTGAATCCATTAAAATTTCACTATTAAACTCGATTCCATACAATTAAAACCATTCCAAATTTTAGGATGAGAAGTTTATGTAGATGTTTGAAATAAAAATTGTTCTGAAAAACCAAAGGTTTTAGAAAAGATATACATAAAAACTAAGCTTGTTTTTGTTTCATTTAAGTTTTTGTTTGACTTAAAATATGTTTTATAGGAAATCTTTTATTTTTGTTTAAGTTAAAGTCTTCTTTTTTTAACAATTTTTTTTAATTACTAAAACCTTTTTACTCATATTTTACAACTATCCTTTATAAAAGGAACTTACATTGTTTTTAATAAAATTAAAATGTAAGGATTCACATGGAAAGTGTTGCAAATGGTGTCCAATTATTGATTAATAATGCGAATATCAAAGTACGATCCAAAGAGTTACACTTTGGATTGTGAACATAAAAATAATATTTAAGTGTTAAATAGTATTAATCACAAATAACTTCGATTAAGAAATATATATTTATCAAAAGATTATTACGAATAATTAGTGATAATTGCTTAAAGAAAAAATTGATTGGGAAGTGGATTAATTAATTAGATCGTCTACAGCGTGTAACGATATTATAGTTATTGTAGAATAATTATGACGTTGTCGAATAAACATTGTTCGATATTAAAAGGAGTGATTGATAAATCCCGTTGGACGAAAATTACAGATTGGTTAATATTAATGGTGTTTGTCGTTTAATGAGTTAATCGATAATATGTTTTTGTTATTTGATAATAAAATATAAGTATAAAAGTTGTATTATTCTTGTATTATTCTTTTTCAAAGCTATTGTTTCCGTCTAACCCTATATCTTCTTCTTCTTATTTTTCGTATACTGGCATTTTTAAAGTTTTTATCTTGATACAAAATCAGCGCAACAAGGCTGTCTCCTTGATTAGGTTTTTTTTTAAAGTTTTTTCTTGATACAGAATCAGGGTTTGGGATTTGGGGTTTTTTTTTACAATTTTTTCTACAATTGACATTGTACTTAGACTATAGGGAGTGGAAGGAGGGGGGGGGGGAGCGTCATGTGGCACTTGTGGGACCAATGTGGGGGGAGGGGGGAAATTGTGGAGTGGAAGGGGGGAAGAGGGGGGGGGGGGGAGTGACATGTGGAAATTATTTTCTTTTTCATTTTCTTCATTAAACTAATAAAAAAACACAATTTTAATAAAAACATAATTAAAAAACATTAATAATTAATAATAAACTACAAACTAAAAAATAAAAAAAAATGAAATAAAAAAATTGTGTTGGGGGAAGTGACATGTGGAAATTATTTTCTTTTTCATTTTCTTCATTAAACTAATAAAAAAACACAAGTTTAATAAAAAAATAATTAAAAAACATTAATAATTAATAATAAACTACAAACTAAAAAATAAAAAAAAATGAAATAAAAAAAATACATCAACTAAAAGAAATACATCAAACATATTTTTAATCATTATTGTCGGATGGGTATTCTTTTGGTACACACCAAATATGATCAACCAAATCCGCTCGAAGGTTGTGATGTGTTTGGGTATTTTTGATTTCCAAGTTGTTTAATTCTATTTCTGCATGAGTAATGTTTCCTTGACTTGATGGTGGTTCGTCACCAAAATACTCGCATATTGCACGCTCTTCGTCTTCCAAAATCATGTTATGTAAAATAAGGCATGCGTACATCACATTTCTTATTTGCGGTTTTTCCATCATACGACATGGCATAGACAAAATGTGCCATCTTTTTTGTAACACACCAAAAACTCGCTCAATGTCTTTTTATGCAGCCATTTGAGCTTTGTTAAACTTTGTTCTCTTATAGTCTAACGTAGTCCTCCGTGTAAACGATTTTACGAACACGGCCCAATCAGGGTAAATTCCATCTGTTAGAAGATACCCGTACTTGTATTCTACTCCGTTTACAAAAAAAGTTCCTTTCGGTGTAACGTCTTTTACAAGATCGTTGAAAATTGGGGATTAATTAAGAATACTTATATCGTTAAACGAACCGGGCACACAAAAAAATGCATGCCAAATCCAAAGATCTTGTGATGCAACCGCTTTAAACATCATACAAGGCTTTTTATGATATCCACTTGAGTGTTGACCTTGCCATGCAGTTGGACAAAGTTCCCACTCCCATTTCATACAATCTAAACTCCCGAACATCCGAGGAAAACCATGTTTTTCTTCGTGGAACTCCAAAAGTTGTTGTACGTCACTAAACGTAGGTTTTCTCAAATATTTTTTTTAAATATAGTTCAATGACGTACGAACAAAAATAGTGGAGACTTTCCCTAGCCGTTCGGGCCGACTTCTTTAGATAGTCGTCCATTATGTCGGAACTTTGCCCGTAACCCAAGTGTCTAAGCGCGGCGGTGACCTTTTGAAACGTGGTAAATCCTATCTCACCACGCGCATCGGGCCTTTGTTGGAAATATTCGTAATTATTTTCTAAATCGTTTGATATTCTTATAAATAAATTACGACTCATACGAAAACGCCGCCTAAAAGTTTTTTCATCGTATCTTGGTTCGGGCGAGAAGTAATCACGTACCAATAAATCATTTGCGGCTTGTCGTTCACGAACTATATACTTTCTACGCTTGGGTTCCGAGGTCGCTTCATCATCATCCACTACAGCTTTAACGAGTGTCTGAACGGTAGCCATTATCAATTCCGCGTCGTCGTCGGCTGAGGAGGCCAAAGCGAATTCATCAAACGCATCAGACGAACTTGAACTATGGTCCGACATCTTGCAAGTATTTTAAAAAAAAAAATGAGAGTTTGGAGAGGATTTTATAAAAATAGGAAAGTGTGGGTGTGAGTAGAAGAGTATACGGTTTTATATATATATATATATATATATATATATATATATATATATATATAAAGATTATAATTTTTTTTCTTTATTACCGTTTGATAACGGTTAAATTTTAAAATTTTTGTTTTTTTTAATATTCAAACGGTACAAAACAAACCCACCAACCAGAAATCGCCACCTCACCATCACTTCCCCCCCCCCCCCCCCGCCCCACCTTCCCCTACCGCCCACCTCTCCCGCCGCCTCCTTCCCACCCCAAGGGGACGGTGTTCCCCCTCCACCTCACCATTCCCACCTACCTTCCAGCCCCACTCCCTCCAGTCTTAAGTAAGGGTTTGTGATTTGGGGTTTTTAAATTTTTTTATAAAATCGACATTGAACTGAACTTAGGGTTTGTTATTTGGGCTTTAAAAACTTTTCTTAAATATATCATTGTTTTTAGATTTGTTGGAGATTCGTAGGTTTTACATGGTATCATCCACATAGGGAGATTTCGATCCCCTGCCATCCTTTTTCTTTCACAGCCTGATTTCGATCGACTTTGTCTTTATTTCATCATTTTATTTTCTTTAATTGCTGCCAACCGAGAACATCTTTGGAGTTACTCATGGCCAACAAAGCATCAGCATCAACCGGTGAAGGTGCCGCGGATGATCAATGGAATTTCGACACTGGTGCATCTTCTCACATTTCTTTAAACAAAAATAACATTGACAATTTTTCTACGTTTGCACCAATAGCGTCAATAATTGTTGGTAATGGCAATAAAGTTCCTGTTTTGGGCTCGGGGCATTCAACCCTTAACTTTGCCTCAAAACCCCTTTACCTTAAAAATATCCTTTTCAACCCAAACATAGTCAAAAACCTAATTTCTGTTCGTCAATTCAATATTGACAATTACACTTCTATCGAATTTGACCCTTATGGTTTTTCTATGAAAGATTTCAAGGATGGTACGATCCTGAGTCGTCACAATAGTTCGAGTGATCTGTACCCACTCACACCAAATGCTTCTGCCACTGCTTGTTTCACTTCTACCCAAGCGTCACCACTTTGGCACCATCGACTTGGTCACCCGGGTCAACCCGTTATGGATTTTCTTCGTTTGAATAATTCTATTTCTTGTAATAAACAAACGCAATCATCGCTTTGTCATGCTTGTCAGTTGTCGAAACACAAACGACTACCATTCAATGATTCTACTAATACTACTTTATGCCCTTTCTCATTAATTCATTTTGATTTATGGACATCACCTTTATTAAGTCATGCGAGTTATAAATATTATTTGGTAATAATTGATGATTTTTCACAATACATATGGGTTTACTCTATTCGTTTTAAATCTGAAGCCTATTCTAAAATAACTCATTTTCATCAATTTGTCACCACCCGATTTCGCCTACCCATCCAAGCCATCCAATGCGACATGGGCGGCGAATTTGACAACACAAACCTCCACAACTTCACCTCACAAAATGGCATACAACTTCGTTTCTCTTGTCCTCACACCTCCCAACAAAATGGGAAAGCGGAGCGCATGATTCGTCGTATAAACGAAATCATGTTCACCCTCCTCACTCATGCATCTCTTCCCTCAAACTTTTGGGTCGAGGCTCTTCACACCGCATCTTACCTCCACAATATCCTCCCCACTAAATTACACCAAAACCGCACCCCTTTATCCCTCCTATACCTTCATGAACCATCCTATGAACATCTTCGCGTCTTCGGATGCATTTGTTACCCCAACACATCCGCCACCCGACCCAACAAACTTACTCACCGATCCACCCCGTGCCTTTTTCTCAGATACCCGGCTAATTACCGGGGTTATCGGTGCCTTGACCTCCACTCGGGCAAAACCATATTTTCTCGTCACGTCACTTTTGACGAAGCCGTGTGTCCCATGGCCAATCCCAAAACACCATCATCCTCACATGATTTTCTAGACCCCAACCCACTCCTATTCGAACCCACATCATTTTCCACACCAGAACAAACTCCGGCTCACATATCCCAGCCCAATAACTAATCGCCATCACCCTCGGCCCCTATACCTAATAACCAACCACATTCACCCCCTATACAACAATATAACCAATCGGCCCATACCATACCCACCATTCACCAAGCCCAACCACCCATCGACCCAAACACCTCTTCTTACACCCAAACCAACACCTCCAATTTGTCCAACCTTCCTCCTTTCCAAACCGAACATATACCCGACCACATTCCACCTGACCATCCGCATAACCAACCCGACCCTATACCCACCCCTACCACCACCCATCACATGCAAAATCGGTCCTGTTCGGGTATTTTCAAACCTAAAATACCTTACTCTCTCAATACCAACACCACTCCCACCATATCTCCTTTCCCAAAGTCCTATTTAACCGCCCTTTCCGACCCAAACTGGAAAATTGCCATGACCGACGAATATGAAGCTCTATTGGCCAACAACACGTGGGAACTTGTCCCTCGACCAATGGATGTACCGGTCATACGATGCATGTGGCTCTTCAAACACAATGTAACGACCCGAAAATTAACGAGTCATTACGGATTGGTAATCGTGACACATATTATTAATTACCAATTTATTTAATTCTAACCATTCTTTTTATTAAACAAACACCTTCTTTATTTATTTCACATTGGGCCAAGCCCATTCAAAACATACAACTGGGCCGAGCCCATTTAACATTGTTACCAACTGGGCCAAGCCCGTTACATTCCTTTTGCCATGTTCCGAGTTTTTAAACCATCGGGCCGAAGCCCATTAAGACCAAACCACAAACTTTAGACATATCTATTTATTACACAATTGGGCCGAATCCCGGTTATTTAATAAGCCGGCCCAAAGCCGGTTCCTTAACTACTCTTATTAACTTGGACTTGCATATTATCGAGCTCGGGTTCCCCATTATCTAATCAACCTGAAATGCATGTTAAAAATACGTTAGCCACAAAGCTAGTGAGTGATGCCAGATTTAGACTCGTTTATAATATAACAACATTTCTCATATGGTTCGGTCATTCTAAGGTGGAATATATTTAACGATGGAGCACCGTACAAATGCTTAGTGTGGTTCCAAACCTCTACTTGGTTTAGAAAAATATATCCCGGTGATACCGAATGGATCCATTCTACGTGATTTCTATTCGACCGATTCTATTAACTCTTTCATGATCATGAACCAATATTTTATCAAATCACACATAAAAACTAACATGCATTCACCCCGAAATCATTTTAAATATATGGGGTACATGCACTCACGTTGGTTATTTCCGAGTCTATGTTTTCACTAGAAGCGAGATTTCTATGTTCCACGAGTTCCTGTTACAACACAAATCAAGTTATTGTACACATATATGTAAATAATTATACGTATAGCTGGCCGTTACAGCTTAGGCGTAAAGATCTAACTAAAAGCTGGCCATTACAGCTTGGCACACGACCCTAAGGGACTCTAGACTCTACTTACTCAAGAAAACAATTCAATCCACAATGCTTGATTATAGGATATGGATGCCGATTGTTTTTGGGTTTGGTTTGGTTGGGTTTTCTTTGTAATAGAAGGTATATTAGACTTAAAGAAGTAAGTTTAGAGGGTTATTAAGATGGGTTGGAGGGGTATTCATGGTTGCCGATTGGTTTAAGGGTTCAAGGGGTGGTTTGCATGGTGTCAAAGGTGGTTTAATAGACTTGGTTGAGTGGTTTAAACCTTTATGAAATTGGCCGATGCTTTTCTTATATAACCAAGGTTCATTGCATGTGACAAGAGGGCTAGAGTCTAGGTAATATGAGGTGTAAGTGTGAGAAGCAATGGTGTGTAGTAGTGTATCACTTAGGAGATTTGATAGAAGATTCTCCCAAGGTTGCGGCACTTATCACATAGGAATCATGGGCCATTCACTTGTTAAGGTAATTGGGCTTTACATCTATTGGGTTTACTTATTAAGGGGGTGGGCCGAAGGGTTTTTAAATAAATAATAGGCTTTGTTCTTTATCGGGCCTTAATAATAGCCCACTATCATTTTTCGAGGTCTTAAAAGTATTCGGCCCATGCTTCTTGCTATCGGCCCATTAAATAAGCCCAACTAATTATCGGGTCCTATATTCAAGCCCATCATTTGTTAATTGGGCCTATACACTTATCGGATAAGCCCAATCCTCTATATCGGGTCTTAATAGAGTTCGGCCCATCAAACAGCTATTGGGCCGAGCTTAACCCCTTAAATATGTTATTGGGCCCATAGGTGGCCCAATCATAATAATAATTAATTAATCTAATTTTTGTTAATTATGACGTCATAAATTTCCGGATGTTACACTCTCCCCCCCTTAGGAAATTTCGTCCCCGAAATTTTTATTTATAATACCTGATTTTCAAATAAGTGGGGGTATTTGGCTTTCATCACGTCTTCCCTTTCGAAAGTGATTTCAGGCCCCAATCTAGCATTCCATTTCACTTGTACGATTGGAAATTTTCCTCTTCTCATTTTTCTTTCTTGTCGAGCCATTATCTCTATTGGTTCCTCAGTAAAATGGAGTTGAGGACTAACTTTCACATTATCTAATGGAATGATAGTTTGGGTTTCTATTATACATTTTCTTAGATTCGAGACGTGGAACACATCATGAATTTCACTCAACTCGGGAGGTAATTCTAAACGATAAGCTACCGGTCCTACCTTATCTTTAATTCGATAAGGTCCTATGAAACGTGGATTCAGTTTACCTCTTCTTTGAAATCTTATCACTCCTTTCCAGGGTGACACTTTTAATAGGACATAATCTCCTATTTGAAATTCCAACGGTCGCCTTCGTTTATCCGCATAACTTTTCTGCCTGCTTCTCGCTTCTTCCAATTTTTTCTTGATTTGCACAATTTTGTCCGTTGTTTCTTGAATAATTTCTGGGCTCGTAAGTTGGTTTTCTCCGATTTCGTTCCAGCAGATCGGAGATCTACACCTTCTACCGTATAACGCCTCAAAGGGTGCAGCTTGAATGGAAGCGTGGTAACTATTGTTATATGAAAATTCTATTAACGGCAGATGTGTATCCCAACTCCCACTAAATTCCAGGACACATGCTCTCAGCATATCTTCTAGTGTCTGAATCGTTCTTTCACTTTGCCTGTCTGTCTGAGGGTGATAGGCGGTACTGAGTTTAATCTGGGAACCTAACGCTTCTTGGAACGTTTTCCAAAATCGGGAAGTAAAATGGCTATCTCTATCTGATATAATCGAAAGAGGTATCCCATGTCGGGACACAATTTCTTTTATATAGATTCTTGCCAATTTTTCTGTTCCAAAGGTTTCTTGTATTGGTAGGAAATGGGCAGACTTGGTTAATCTATCCACGATAACCCAGATGGTATCGTTACCACTTTGGGTTCTTGGTAATTTGGTTACAAAGTCCATAGTGATTTGATCCCATTTCCAAACTGAAATCTCTGGTTGGATCAATAACCCACTGGGTTTTTGGTGTTCTGCTTTCACTTTCGAGCAAGTAACACACTGAGCTATAAATTCTCCCACACTCTTTTTCATACCAGGCCACCATAAGTTTTTCCTCAAATCTTTATACATCTTATGGTTTCCTGGGTGAATAGAATACTTAGAGTTATGGGTTTCTCTCAAAACTATCCCTCTTTGTTCACCATATCTGGGTATCCAGATTCTTTGGTTGTACCTAAAAATTCCATCCGTTCCTTCCACCAATCTTGCTTCTTCTCCATTTAAAAGTTCTCCGCTTAATTGGATAGGTTCTAATGCTCTCCTTTGACATTCCCGGAGTTGGTTTAGAAATTCGTTAATCAAAGTGACCTTAAATGCTCTAGCTCTTAGAGGTCTTTCTTTTCGACTTAAGGCATCTGCTACAATATTGGCCTTTCCCGGGTGATATTTAATATCACAGTCGTAATCACTTAGAATTTCTATCCATCTCCTCTGACGCATGTTTAGAAGCTTTTGATCAAAAATATGTTGGAGACCCTTATGGTCAGTGTAAACAGTACACTTGGTTCCATATAAATAGTGTCTCCAAATTTTTAGAGCAAAGATAATAGCTCCTAATTCTAAATCATGCGTAACATAATTATGTTCATGTCTTTTCAACTGTCGGGAAGCATATGCTATAACCTGATCTTCCTGCATTAATACACATCCTAATCCCTGTTGAGATGCGTCACAATACACAGTAAAAGCTTTTCCTTCTACTGGTAATGTTAACACTGGAGCCTTACATAATCTTTCCTTAAGTTCTTGAAAGGCTTTTTCTTGCTTTTCTTTCCACTCATACTTAGAATTTTTCCTGGTCAAAGTGGTGAGTGGTAGGGCTAATCTAGCAAAGTTTTCTATAAATCGTCTATAGTATCCAGCTAGCCCTAGAAATTGTCGGATCTCACTTGGGTTTTTAGGAGCTTCCCACATCTGTATTGCTTCTATCTTGGTTGGGTCTACTTGAATTCCTTGATCGTTGATCACATGTCCTTAAAACTTAATTTCTTTTACCCAAAATTCGCATTTTGAAAACTTAGCATATAGTTTTTCGTTTCTTAAAGTTTCTAGGATTTCTCTTAAATGCTTTTCATGCTCATTTTCGGTTTTTGAGTAAATTAGGATATCGTCTAAAAATACAATTACACACTTATCCAAATAAGGTCGACAAATCCTATTCATTAAATCCATGAAAACAGCAGGAGCGTTGGTTAAGCCAAATGGCATAACTAGGAATTCATAGTGTCCATACCTAGTTCTAAAAGCGGTTTTTGGAACATCCTCATCTCTTATCTTCAATTGATGATATCCAGACCTAAGATCGATTTTTGAAAAATGTTTAGCTCCGTTCAGTTGATCAAAAAGGTCGTCTATTCTAGGTAACGGGTACCTATTTTTGATTGTCAACTTATTCAATTCCCTGTAATCTATACACATCCTCATAGAACCATCTTTCTTTTTGACAAACAGCACTGGTGCTCCCCAAGGGGAGGTGCTTGGCCTTATAAAACCTCTTTCTATCAATTCTTCTAACTGGTTTGTGAGTTCTTTCATTTTTGTGGTGGCTAACCTATATGGAGCTCTAGCAACAGGTGCGGCTCCAGGAACTAGGTTAATTTCAAACTCCACCTGTCGGGATGGTGGTAAACCTGGGAGTTCGTTTGGAAATACATCTTTGTATTCCGATACTACCTTAATTTCATTAATCTCTGCTTCTTTTTCTTCATTTCCTAAATTCACATGGATTAAGAAGAGTTGATGTCCCTTTCTTAAATACTTCATCATCTTTGCACTAGAGATTAAACTTAAGGTACCCTTTGGGTTTTCTCCATGAACTACCAAGGTTTCTTGATTGGTTAAGGGAATTCTTACAAGCTTTTCCTTACAGACTATCTCTGCTTGGTTTGTAGCTAACCAATCCATCCCTATAATCACATCAAACTCTCCTAGACTCATAGGTATTAAATTTATTTTAAACTCTTGTTCTTCTATGATTAAAATCAGATTTTTAAAAACTTCCTTAGCTTGCAAAATCTTACCATCAGCTATCTCTATTTCATAGGTTTGTGTCATAGGTTCGGGAAGGACATTTATCTTTTCGACTAACTTTTTAGAGATAAAACTAAGGTTTGCACCTGTATCGAACAAAACATAAACAGGTAATTGATTGATATAGAACATACCCGTGACTAGATCAGGTTCGTCACGTGCTTCTGCTGCATTGATTACAAACGCTCTTCCCCTTGCTTGGTCTCCCTTGGGTTGACTTTTGAGTTTTGGGCATTCGTTCTTGTAATGCCCCTGTTCCTTGCACTCATAACAGACTCGAGGACGGTCTGGATTGTATCGACATTCTGCAGTGGTGTGTCCTACCTTCTTACATTTTTGACAATGGGATCCCCTACACTCACCAAAATGGTACCGACCACAAGTATTACATCGCTGCTTACACTCCCCAGTATGATAGTACTTACACTTGGAACAATAGGGATTGTTTCCTCGGTAGGGTCTTTTCTCAGGATTTCCCTGTGCCCTAGGGTTTTCTTGGCTCTTTCCTGAGGTATTATAATTTGTAGACCTAAAGATTTCATTCCATCCCCTTTTACTGCCTACCGACACTTTATCCCTTTCCCTGTGTCTGACTATATCATCTGTCAAGCTTAAAGCTAATTCACAAGCAGTATCATACCTGATCGGTTTAGCTCCCCTAACTATTCCTTGAATTTGAGGGATTAATCCCCAAATAAACCTCCTAATTCTTTTTGGTTCAGGGGTAACCTGGTGGGGTACTAATCGAGCAAGTTGATTAAAACGGTTTATGTAGCCTACACAGTCTAAACCCTTCATTTCGAGTCCTAAAAATTCCATTTCAATCTTTTCGATTTCGTTCATAGGACAGTATTTTTCGGTAATAAGGGTTCGTAATTCTATCCAAGTCATAGTGGCTACAACCTCTCTACCTCTTACTTGTCGAATCATATTCCACCAGTTTAACGCCTCAGCTCGTAAAGAGTGAGTAGCAAACTTTACCTGATCTCTAGGGGCACAATTGCTTATTTCTAGGATAGCCTCCATTTCTTCTAGCCAACGAGTGGCTCCGGCAGCTCCCGTGCTACCGTCAAAAGATTCTGGCTTACAAGCCATAAAGGTTTTGTAATCACAGCATCGAGGCCTTGACAGTTCATCCTCGACATTTACTACAACGTTTTCCGGGTTTTTCTCTAACGTTCTTGAACCGGGTGACTTTTCTATCATACTTATGAGGGTAGGCATTGAGTCTTGCAAACTTTCTAGAACTAACTTTCTCATTTTCTCTTCTAGTTCACTAGTTTCCGGGGTTACCGGGGTTTCTTCGGTCAAGGGTTCCTCGGCCGTAGGTTGTTTGGACGAAGAAGCGTTATTTCTTTTTGGGGTCACCGGTTCTTTTTCTTTGCCTCTCTCAGATCTTCACGGCATTTTCTATAATAATACATTTTACTTAGATTAGTATTATTATTATAACAAATTGCTACTCTTTATTAGATCGGATCTTTTATAATTATCGCCTATTGCCTTATATATATATATATATATTTAGTTCACCACTTTATCGTCAAAATTTTTATAGTCATGTCCCATAATATTTCATGATTTTTACACCAATCTTATATTCAATTTAGTACACAATTTTTACACCCAAATATAACTATTTCATAGCAAAACTTTTGGATGTTACATGTTATCATATTAGAATCACCACATCATACCAACATACTACCATTACAACCACATACTTAAATTACCATACATACTACCACCACAAAGACTTAAGTTAACACATACACACATACATGCCTAACCCATTTATTCAACTCCCGCCACTTCTCTTGCCCCCACCCTTACCTTACCACCCTTCGACCCCTTCTAAGGAAGTGGATACTTCGACTCGTCAATCAATTGTCGGGATTGATATCCGAATCGTTTGATCAACCTCCTTAAATCCTCCGCCGTGTTTAGTGCTTGATCTCTTTGCGTTTTCATACGATAATAATTTTCCACAAGCTCTAAATAGTCTTTCCTTGGCACGAAATCGTTGGGTGGAAATGGAATATTATTATGGTTAAACATGACGGCTTCATAATAGGGGTCTACCACGGGTGTAGATTGAGCCATTGGATATTGGGCCGCGGGATATGGGCCTTGTTGGGCCGTGGGATATCGACCCACAAATGGCGAGAGGTATGGGCTCAAGTTACTCGACCCTTCCATAGATAAATTACTTGATGCACTCGTAAAGTCTTGAAATGGTGAGTTCGAGTAGTAGTAAGGAGATGGTCCGTAGAATGGCATCTCGGGTATGAATGGATTGGGTTCGGAGTTGGTGAGGATAGGCTCGGAGAGAGGACCGATTACGCCTACCTCCCCTAGATTTAGCTCCACCCCATTGTTCCCCCATGTCAAACCCGGGATCTCATTTACGAGAGTTTCGATGTCGGGGAAGCGTAAATTTTCGTTGTCTTCCACTACTTCTTCACTTCTTATTTCTCCCTCCTCGTACTCCATTGGGGCCTTTCCCCGGGCATCTTGTACTTCTTGATTTCGTTCTTCCCCACGAGTCATTCTATTACAAATAATCATCACAATAAATATTATCAAGTTAGTTCTATTAACTCCCCACTATACCCGAACCCGAGTTCTATAAACACCTTCTTTATTTATTTCACATTGGGCCAAGCCCATTCAAAACATACAACTGGGCCGAGCCCATTTAACATTGTTACCAACCGGGCCAAGCCCGTTACATTCCTTTTGCCATGTTCCAAGTTTTTAAACCATCGGGCCGAAGCCCATTAAGACCAAACCACAAACTTTAGACATATCTATTTATTACACACTTGGGCCGAAGCCCGGTTATTTAATAAGCCGGCCCAAAGCCGGTTCCTTAACTACTCTTATTAACTTGGACTTGCATATTATCGAGCTCGGGTTCCCCATTATCTAATCAACCTGAAATGCATGTTAAAAATACATTAGCCACAAAGCTAGTGAGTGATGCCAGATTTAGACTCGTTTATAATATAACAACAATTCTCATATGGTTCGGTCATTCTAAGGTGGAATATATTTAACGATGGAGCACCGTACAAATGCTTAGTGTGGTTCCAAACCTCTACTTGGTTTAGAAAAATATATCCCGGTGATACCGAATGGATCCATTCTACGTGATTTCTATTCGACCGATTCTATTAACTCTTTCATGATCATGAACCAATATTTTATCAAATCACACGTAAAAACTAACATGCATTCACCTCGAAATCATTTTAAATATATGGGGTACATGCACTCACGTTGGTTATTTCCGAGTCTATGTTTTCACTAGAAGCGAGATTTCTATGTTCCACGAGTTCCTGTTACAACACAAATCAAGTTATTGTACACATATATGTAAATAATTATACGTATAGCTGGCCGTTACAGCTTAGGCGTAAAGATCTAACTAAAAGCTGGCCATTACAGCTTGGCACACGACCCTAAGGGACTCTAGACTCTACTTACTCAAGAAAACAATTCAATCCACAATGCTTGATTATAGGATATGGATGCCGATTGTTTTTGGGTTTGGTTTGGTTGGGTTTTCTTTGGAATAGAAGGTATATTAGACTTAAAGAAGTAAGTTTAGAGGGTTATTAAGATGGGTTGGAGGGGTATTCATGGTTGCCGATTGGTTTAAGGGTTCAAGGGGTGGTTTGCATGGTGTCAAAGGTGGTTTAATAGACTTGGTTGAGTGGTTTATACCTTTATGAAATTGGCCGATGGTTTTCTTATATAACCAAGGTTCATTGCATGTGACAAGAGGGCTAGAGTCTAGGTAGTATGAGGTGTAAGTGTGAGAAGCAATGGTGTGTAGTAGTGTATCACTTAGGAGATTTGATAGAAGATTCTCCCAAGGTGGCGGCACTTATCACCTAGGAATCATGGGCCATTCACTTGTTAAGGTAATTGGGCTTTACATCTATTGGGTTTACTTATTAAGGGGGTGGGCCGAAGGGTTTTTAAATAAATAATAGTCTTTGTTCTTTATCGGGCCTTAATAATAGCCCACTATCATTTTTCGAGGTCTTAAAAGTATTCGGCCCATGCTTCTTGCTATCGGCCCATTAAATAAGCCCAACTAATTATCGGGTCCTATATTCAAGCCCATCATTTGTTAATTGGGCCTATACACTTATCGGATAAGCCCAATCCTCTATATCGGGTCTTAATAGAGTTCGGCCCATCAAACAGCTATTGGGCCGAGCTTAACCCCTTAAATATGTTATTGGGCCCATAGGTGGCCCAATCATAATAATAATTAATTAATCTAATTTTTGTTAATTATGACGTCATAAATTTCCGGATGTTACACACAAGTTCCACGCGGATGGCTCTCTAGAACGCTATAAGGCTCGTTTGGTTATTAATGGGAAAAGCCAAATTGTAGGTGTCTACTGTGATGAAACGTTCAGCCCAGTGGTTAAACCTACCACAATTCGCACAGTGCTTAGTCTTGTTGTATCGCGCGGTTGGTCGACCCACCAACTCGATGTTAAAAATGCATTTTTAAACGGTCACCTAAAGGAGACCGTATACATGTTCCAACCACCCGGCTTTACCTCTACATCTCACCCTAAATATGTCTGCAAACTTAACAAATCTTTGTATGGTCTAAAACAAGCCCCGAGAGCTTGGTATCAACGTTTTGCAGGTTATTTACACAGGTGTGGGTTCAAGAGCAGTCTTTGCGATACATCACTTTTCATTTATCATCACGGAGTTCAAATGGCTTATCTTTTGTTATATGTGGACGACATTATTTTAACAGCCTCTAGTGATGATCTACTACAAAAGATAGTTAAGTCCCTCACTACAGAATTTAAAATGACTGACTTGGGGACATTGCATCATTTTTTGGGCAATGCTGTGACCAAACAACCTGACGGGTTATTTTTATCTCAATCTACCTATGCAGCAGACATTCTAACTCGTGCAAATATGTCCAACTGCAAGCCCGCAAGCAGCCCCGTTGAGCTTGGTTCTAAGCTCAGTGCAGACAGTGGTTCTACTTTTGCTGATGGCTCTCTATACAGGAGTCTAGCCGGGGCTCTTCAATATCTCATGATTACAAGACCTGACATCGCCTATGCCGTTTATCAAGTCTGTCTCTTCATGCATGCTCCTCGAGAACCACATTTTCAGTTCCTCAAATGGATCCTGCGCTACATCAAGGGCACCTTAGATCATGGTTTACTTATTTCTAAGTCCTCCTCAACAGAATTAAATGCTTACTCAGACGCTGATTGGGGCGGGTGCCTTGACTCTAGACGATCCACTTCGGGCTACTGTGTGTTTTTGGGATCCAACTTGATCTCTTGGTCCTCTAATCGCCAATCAACAATTTCAAGGTCAAGTGCAGAAGCTGAATACCGTGCTGTGGCAAACACAGTTGCTGAACTCACTTGGGTTCGTAACCTACTACTTGAGTTGCATATTCCTGTTCGCCACGCCTCCATCATATACTGTGACAACATCTTGGCTGTTTATCTCTCAAATAATCCAGTTCAACACCAGCGAACAAAACATATAGAACTGGATATCCACTTTGTCTGAGAAAAGGTCAGACTAGGATCCGTCAAGGTCCTCCACGTCCCTGCCGATTACCAGTATGCAGATATTTTCACGAAGGGTCTACCGAAGCATTTGTTTCAACGTTTTCGATCCAGTTTATGCCTTCGGTCACCTCCGGCTAAAACTGCGGGGGCGTGTTAGTGATAATTGTGCCACACAATTATCACTCAATTATTTTCTAGTCAAAGTCAATTAGTCAAGTCAAAGTCAATTATGTTGTAGTCAATGTATTAACTTGTAGCATGTTTGTCTCCCTAATTCTCTCCCCTTGTATATGTATTTAAGAACAATGTTTGTGAATAAAATTGATCAAGGAATTCAAGTATTTTACAATAATCTCGTGTTTTCTTAATCTGGTGTTAATATTGTGTTTGAGTCATTTAGTGTTTCGATTTAGAAATATGTTGTTTTGTATTATAAGTTAGGTCGTTAGATTTACAAATATGTTGTATTTTTTTAATTAGTAGTGTCTACTTAGTATTCGTATACTAGCGTTGGGCAAGATTGTTTGAATTTGTTGTTGCTCTTGTGTTTTCATAACCTGTAGTTAATCTTGTGTTTAATAGTCACTTGGTGTTTGGTTGCCCCATGTTTCTTGGTTGTAAATATGAGGAAGTTTTTTTGCTTTGGTTAAATCTTTGTCGTTCCCTGTCACCACTTTCAACTTGGAAGTTTTACATATCTTGTAGGTAACAATACGATGTCATGGTGATTTATATCTTTTTCTTTTTTTGAAACCCGATTTCTTGTGTTCATGATTCAAATCGGCAATCGATCCATCGCTAATCCGATGTACCTGATTGGTCGGTGTTTATAGAAGGATTGTAGGTGTTGTCATATATTTTCATGGTTTTCCTTTTTGTTAATTCGTAGGTGGATTGTAAGTGTTTTCATATATTCACTTGCAAATTGTATAAGGCGACTTATGTAATTGTCGAAACAGATTGAGTTATACCGATTCTAGAATTTCAAGGATTATGTGGGTTGAGTTATTTTTCTATACGTGTTAAATGTATTTGTGATCTTCTATGTATTTTAGTTTCCAGTTACTAAGTTGTATGCTAATGTATAGTTTTTTATATAATCATCTAGCTGATTACCCCGAGAGTGTTCCGGGGTTGAAAAATCTAATATGACTAATAAAAAAGGATAAAAGAAGTAAACACTCTCAACCACTTTTAATGCTAAAGAAAATTGTTCTAATGTTTATACTACGAAAAGGGGCTCTCATGCTACATTCCCAGCAGATTAAAAAAAATCTCAACCTCTTTTAATGCTAAGCATATCGTTATAGCACATGAACATGGGCAATTCATATATGTAATAGTATGTTTAAAAACATATATATTATCATAACACGATTAGTACTTGCCTATATATGATTAATAAATCACATAAACACATGGGTTTTTTTTTCTGCATGAACAAAAACTCAGTAAAAAAACATTTTTTTTCGTATTTTGTATAGCACTATGGTGCTCGTTGGAAAGATAATAAAGCGATCATTAATTTGGTGTAATTTTTTTTTTTTTCAAAAAAAATGTCATACATAAAAGTTACTAACGTTTAAAAATTGTGAGTGAAAAATAAGGAAAAAATAAAGATAAAAATATTAATTAAAATATTTGAAATTTAAAAATAATAATTAACATTTACAAATGTGAGAGGAAAATAAGAAAAAGATATTATTTAACATATTTGAAATTTTAAGATAATATAGATATAGATTTTACTTAAAAAATGAAAATAAAAATTTTAAAAATGTATCTTTTATTTAAAATAATAAATTCAATACTATCACCTCAAAGTGCCACATGACACCCTCCATTGAATGCCACCTCATAGAAATTCAATTCTTTTATTATAAGTTATAGATTATAGATTATCCATCGATGATCTTAACATTGGCCTAATGGCATGGCCATCAAACTCTTTCTAAAGGCAGATGAATTTGCATATGATGATATTGTGACACCCAACATTTTCAGGTTAATACTTTTACAAACATATAAGTCTACCTTAGCGAAAACATTTATTTAATGTACTTGACTAGATCAGTTGAGTCGGTTTACACTTATGTATTGTCCAGGGTAATGATTCGGAGGATCATTGGGGGTAACTCATAGACAATCAACACAAGAACATGGATGTCTCCAACTCATAGACAAGCCTACAACTTCCTTGATCCTATGCCTCAAATGTGATCCTCACGACCCTCGATGTTTATTGCATGTAAACTACTCATACGGTTTCATTCTCGGCCAAGATATTCAAGGTAGGATGAATCCTAACCTTGGTGGGATGTTAGGATGGCCCTAAGGCCTCCCACAAGACACCAAGATCTCTAGAAGAAGCCTAGAAGTCAGTCCAAGTAGGCTCTAGAAGGCACAAGAAGGAACACCAAATGATTAAGTTGAGCTTGCTATTTATAGAGTTGTCAGGGCAAGCACAGGCGTGATTGAGAGTAGTGCACAGGCGTGCACCTGCCCCACCTACGTTCTGTTGCTGCAGGATCTGTCTAGCCTATACTTGTGGTCATGCACGGGCGTGCTCATGTGTGAGCACGGGCGTTTGATGACCGTCTGTCGTCAAGGGTCATACAAAACCTAAATAACCTAGGTAGCCAGGGTAAGTAAAGAATATCGAATCCACGAGGAGCACGTGGTTAGCTTCACAATGGTTGTTTATTTGTCTAAGATAGTTACCAAAATAAATATACAAAATGCAATTATGAAGTTTGTTATAATTATGAAGCTTGCTAGTTTTATCTTTTTGTTTGTTTTATAGAAATGTTGGAATGATAACAAAATAATCTAAATAAATAATAAAGATAAATGTAACTTCCACTTGGGGTCCTATTCGTATAATCTTACAACCTATTCGATTTAACCATAAGAACACCACATAGACATGGCCTTGGGATTATTGGTTTGTAACTTCAACTAAAGATGATTTTCAAAAGTAACCAAACAACCTATTAACTACGGATGATTTTCAAGAGTAACCGAACAACCTAATTATCCTGTCACGATAACTAAGGACGATTTTCAAGCGTAACCAAACAATCTAGTTAAGCTATTACAACCCAATAATCTAGTTATCCTATCTTGTCACCATAACTATTTAGATTTAAATAATAACTAAGGACATGTTTTCAACGTAAACCGTACGCCTAGTTATCCTTATACAAATACCAATCACCCTGCTAGTGATACTAGTCACGTCAACAGAACAAGTGATATCAAATATGAGTACATGTTTATTCAATTCAACACAAGTAGTAAAAATACTAGTTCATACATAATTAGAATGAGTTCAGAATACAAATCAATACAAAAATTCACCCGGGGAAAAGCTACAATGAAAGATTTAACTGTGCATCTCGTTCACGCGACTTCTTCTTTTCTGTGCGATCCTCCCTCTCGGTATGTGTGACCTAATCAACAGCCAAGAAGGTTGCGCCTTCTGTTCCACCTCGTGCCGTCCAAGAATTAATAATCATCCTCATGCCTTCTGCGATCCCCCTTAATAAAAAAAATATGCACGTCCTTTCTCAATTCTCTTGGGGCCCTATTTGAGCCCAAGCCCATGTATTTTAACTATTAATGTTAATTCTCGTTGACTTCATATTGTAGTAGCCCACTTCTTCTTTTTAGCCCAATCATGCATTTTAGTCCACCAGTGACTCTTTGTACCTAACTCCACCGTTTGACCATTCGAGTTGACCATCTTATTTTAATTTTGTATCACAAGAATGCATATGGAATCTTTGCATTAATCCTTTTGCACCTACACAATCCATGACAACTTTAATTCATCACTCACCATATTTATTTACCTAAAAGATTAATTATTACCATTAAACTCAAATCAATTTTTGAATATTGCAAACTTCCAACTACTTTTCTTTTTATATATTTACTTATTTTGCAATCTCATAATCATTTATCTAACACCTACAATAATGATGGCTGACCCTACAATGTTATCATATCGACTAACAGAGAAAGTTCGGGCCCTTGGAAATTTCGGGCCTGGGGCCGTCGCCCACGTCGCCCCTATTAAGGGCCGGCCCTGTTGCCTATAATATTATCCAACGTTGTTCGTTTTGCCTAATAGGAGCTCACGGATTCGTTTTTGGTTACCCAGGGGAGGACTCCCCATGAGGTCACCCATCCTGATACTGCTCCCACCTGGGCATGTTTAACTATGGAGTTTTCATGTACTCCACAGCTAACTAAACCCAAAAACTGATGGTGATTTAAGAGGCAGATATACAAAAAAATTGCGAAACCACCACCACTGGGTCCTATTGTTGCACGCGCCACTCCTCCCTGGACCGTGGCAACACGCCGCGTACCGACCGTCCACACGCCGATCAACCGAGGCCGCGTGCCACGGTTTGCATGTCCCTTGGGTGTCTCATGTTGATAGGAATCTGCACCGGGTGTTTCAGGTGTTCTTAAAGTTTGGTGACTTTGGCTATGTAGTGAAGCGTTGGTAGATCCATCATGCGGTTTACTTTGGTATTTCATCAAGGTAGTTTTCTAAACACCATATGGTTGTGTATATATTATTTGTCATGTATTTGGATCACTGGATGGGATTCCGTATCATTAATGTAAAATATATATTGTTTTGTTAAACACGCTTCCACTTGATTAATTAACGGTCATTAATATTTTTGTAGAAAATATATTTTTAAAATAGAGATTTTATACAATATCGGACGAAACGGGTTTGGGTCGGTTTGACCCGAAATTGGTGATTCGATTCCCAACAGAAAGAAAATGGACAAAACATTAAACAATATACATTCCCATTTAAAGTTATAGTTTTGGAAATAATTTATTTAAGAATTCAAGAGTTAAAAATATAGAACTTTTCTCATTTTTAAAACTTGTGTATAATATTCTTTTATTATACCACAATATTCGCTCTACCAATATGTTTTATTGTGTTTTCCACCACATGTTATCATGGTCAATAGGCGTAAAAGTAAATAGTGCACATGATAGATAATCCAAAAATAGATAAAAGTAAAATGTTAAATAGTTCTTGATACATATACACCCAACAAATTTTACTTAAGATAGATATTTTGTGTATTAGTGATTACCTTTTACCACATTACCGCAACAAAACTCCTGAATATTAGAAATATAACCACATAGTCTTCTATAATTATGGTAAAGCATTCTACTATAAATATGTAAGAAAGAAGGGACAACAATAGTAATAAATTTTAATTAAAAAAAATGAGTTCAATCAAACTCATATTTTCTCTAATTTATTTGTTATTTGGATATCATGTTCTAGCTAAAGATTTCATCAAAAGCCAAGCTCCACCTAAAGAACCAACACTACTTCCGCCAGGCAAAGATTGTTCGCCTGGCGAACCGCCACATCACGGAGGCAAAGATTGCACGCCTGGCGAACCGCCACATCACGGAGGCAAAGATTGTACGCCTGGGGAACCGCCACATCATGGAGGAAAAGATTGTATGCCTGGGGAACCGCCACATCACGGAGGCAAAGATTGTTCGCCTAGGGAACCGCCACATCACGGAGGCAAAGATTGTTCGCCTGGGGAACCGCCGCATCACGGAGGCAAAGATTGTTCGCCTGGCGAACCGCCGCATCACGGAGGCAAAGATTGTCCGCCTGGGGAACCGCCACATCACGGAGGTAAAGATTGTCCCCCTAAATTACAATCACTCCCGGGAGGCAAAGACTGTCCCCCCTGAGCATACCCGGGAGGCAAACATTGTCCCTCTGGAGCACACCCGGGAGCTTTGCATTCTACGCTTTTTTGAGTTTTTGGTTCAAAACACATGAAAACATGTATATTACATGTCCCAAATTTTTTTTAAAAACAAAAATAAAATAACTGTTATATAAGGATTTCTAGTTAAAATGGGTCTTTTCTGAATACTTACACTCTCTCTCATTCTATATATATTGGGAATATTTACATAGGAAACCCACTTTTAATGAGAAAACTTTAGAAAACCCTATGTAACAAACTTATTTTTCTCATAAAATTTTAGGGCATGTAATATATATGTTTTAAGTGTGTTGAGCCAAGAAAAAGCGCCACGATTTTTTTTATAACATATGTAATAAATGATGTGTTCAGTGTCACACCCTTTTACACAAAAAAAACTTTTTCTGTGTATACTTATACACACTCTTGCCTCTGTGATGCTTTTGCAGGTTGCTAGGTGATGCACGAGATAGGACATGCATTTCATTGGGGTCGTTTGAATTGAAACATTTACAGATATTTATTTCTGTCTTTACATTTACTATGGTTTTGGGCGTGTTGTTTTGCGCAGGATTTTAACTATTTATTTTTTTATTTACGTCGCTTTCGCATTATTTGAATGATTTTTGTAAAAACAATAAACTAGTTTTTTAAATGAACTATATGGTTTTCGACATTTAGAGTTGTTCCATGTATCTAATGGCAATGAGTGTCCTAGTTTGTCATGCGACTAGCGGTAAAACCCAGCGATGGATTTTGAGGGTGTGACAAGCGAACATAGGTATTTGGGCAAACATAGCACATGTTCGCCTCTTATAAGGCGAAAAATACCCTAGGTGAACTTGGTTCAAAGCGAACATAGGGGGAGTCTGGGCGAACTTGATTAAGTTTGTATGATCAAGCGAACTTAACTGATGAACGAGTATATTGAAGAATATGGATATGATTTGAACGAACTTGAAGTTGATTATTTTCCTCAGGTATTTAGAGAATTGTGATCTCTAAAAAAAAAAGAATATTTTCCAAAAAAATTTCTCGCACCAAAATTTTTTGAATGTCTTAATAAGGGGATGTTCATTGAGGTAAAGTTTGATGATAATATTTTTTCTAAAAATCTTTTAATCATCTGGCCACATTAATCGGAATATTATCATGCTAAAAACGTTGATTCGACAAGGAGTATCATCTTTATCTCCGGGCCTTATGTGTGAACAACTGTGGGTCAGGTATTCAAGTGCGTTTATGGACCCGTTTGTATGAGTCCGTGAAGCTGTGAATGGAATAAACAAAAAAACGAATACGTTTTAAAATCTTCAGGTAATATTTTAGGTCAGAGTGGAGTTTTTTTTAATATAATATATTCAGAGGGTTTTGATTGAAAGTACCAATTTTCAAGTTGAAGTTCTCTAGGCAGCGTGAAGGGTTTCGAATGGATAAGAGCATTCACATCCCATTCCCCCGTCCTCATCCATCAAATTACATTAAAAACAACTTCATTTTCTCTTTCATTCTTAATTAAATATTTTCTTATACATTTATCATTACATTTTTTCTCTCCTTCACTCACAAACACTTTCATAAAATATTAATTTTTTTTGTGGTGAACAGTATGAACAGTAACATTTTCTCTCTCATCCACTCACAACCCTTTTAAAATATAGGGATACACTCAGAAACTTTTGGTGGATGGTTTATGAATGCTCGAAGTTCAGGAAAGAAGTTTAAAAGCAGATATACTTGGTCAAGATGAATTCCTAAGTATTGTTCCAAAGATCAGATTGCATTACTTGGTTTGCCCACGGGTTATAGAAGATATTTTACTAGAAGACTTTATTTTACAGAGAAAATGGGAGATAAACCTTACTTGAAAGTTTTCTTGGTGAAATATTCAAGTGTTGTTCTCTGCAAAATTCAAGAATGCTCAAGTAATGAAGATCGAGGTGGATTGTTTGATATGATTCTTATGTTTTTTATTCAAGAATCCGAGTTACAAATGGTAAATCTAGTTTTTGGTCATGGCGGGTGATTATGAATTAGGTGTTCAGGATGAGGATTGAAGGAATAGATTGAAGATTGATTGAACAAATAAAGATTATTATTGAGCATATGTGTGAGAGTTTGTCAAAGTATCTTTTTAATGAAGCTAATCATTCGTTGCTGTGTAGTTGAAGATTGAACCTTATCATATGTCGGTTATTGTGGATCTCGAATTAATTTGGTTAAACTTATAATGAAGGGGAGATTTGATATGAAAGGTTTTGGGTTTTCGGATAATTTATGAAGATATTAGACGAAGTTAGACACTGATGGTTGAAGACAAGGATCAAGATAACAGAATATGGTGTTGCTTGTAAAGTATCAGTCTAGGAGTGAGTCTTGTTGGTGGATCTCTTGAGATTGATGTTGTGAAGATTGAAGATGAAAGTGCAATGCCAGAAGATCAAGTCTTACCCATGAAGATTGATGTCGTGTGGATTGGATCTTTTTTAAACGTCCTTTTTAAAACCAACAATTTCTCGAAAGAAGTGTCAAAACTCGGTAAAAAGGATAATTAAGCAAAAGCTTCTAATTAAAAAACTAATCAAAGTTTTAAATTTATAAAAGTAACACGATAGCTGCTGACTACTTTAAACCCACACGAAAGGCAAGTGGACCTATCGAGCGCAGTATAGTCTATAGCAAGTACCGAGTATCGAACCCTAAGATACGACTTCCCCTACTCAACTCTAAGCTGCTGTGATAAAAAGAAAAGATAATAAAATAAAGAAAGAAAGCAAGAGTGCTCAGAATAAAAACCAATACCAAACGAAGTACTGCTTCGGGATCCGACTTATTTTTTGAATGGACTAATAGTAACTACCTAATTAAGTGATGTAAACAAGTGCGCACTTTTACTGAACTTGGAGTTGCTACAGCATTCTCCAGTGGTGTTTGTTATCGCAATACGAGCTGTGTTCTTGTTTGGAAAATGAGGGTCTCCCGACCTGGTAAGCTCACCTCTCGACTATGACAACCGGATGACTTAAGACTGTGTATACCCAACCCCGAATAATCCAATTCCCCAAAGCCGCAATAATGACATCTACTACTCAAAGCCTCTATGGACAACTTGCCGGTGGCTGGAGCATGACCGAACAAGAAGCCACTTGATATCATAAAGGAGTCGTGATCTACCGGCACACGTGCATCCTTTACTTGACCCAAATAACTATTTTAATAAGTGAGTGGTCTATCAGTAACTGTGCGGCAGTATAAAGATGAGAGAAAATAAAGACCGTTTTCTCTCAACGCGGGTTCATCAAACCTTAGTTTGCGCCAAATCTTTCACGTAGACAATGAAGCTAAGTCGCACAACTAAGACCCGACTTATCGCTAGGAACGAATATAAAGACCGTACCGACCCTAAGCGAGATCTTGATAAAAGAGGATTAAGTCTCAAAGTGTGTGTATTTCTACCCACAAATGAACTAATCACTACTCGTGAGTTTTAAGTTCACAAGTGCATAGGTTTTTACACACCATGGGTACACTCATGAATCCTTCTCACTTATGGGTTTTAAGTTCACAAGTGCATGGGTTTTTACACACCATGGGTACACTCATGAATCCTTCCCATTTCCTATCAAGACGCCCACAAAACCAAAGACTAGTTAATTAGTTATTTAGTTAACCAAACAAGACTCTTAGTAAAAGAATTTAACAAGAACACAAAACCACTTAACTAATAAAAACTATATAAATCCATGCCAAAATAAGTCTTCACCCTAGCAACACTCAAGCAATCTAGCCCAACATCGGCTCTACAACTATCACACTAGTAATGGACAATGATTGATACATGGTGGTGAGTGTGAAGTGGATTAAAGAGGGTAGTTTGGATGATTTTTAGTGAACTCTCTCAATAATCTCAATCTTCAAGCCTTTATAGAGTGATCCCAAGCTCCAAAGGTGACTTGCAAGACCTCTGAGGTGGCTGAAGTGTGAGTAAAACTCAAATGAAATGGGATGCCCAAAATGTGGAGTGGAGCCCTCTATTTATATGCAAAACAACCCTTGCACGCCCTCGACAACTTCTAGCATGCCTATGCTCGACAATGCGTACTGTTGCAGAGTCCTTTCGCGCAGTATTGTCTGTACCAGGGCAGGCACGCCCGTGCTTGTTAGGGTGGCACGCCCGTGCATGCAGTTGGGAGTAACCGTCTTGTCAGTCTTTATCGGTTTGAGCCTTGGAGAACACGCTGAAGCTGAGCACGCCCGTGCTTAATGAAGGAGCACGCCCGTGCATGTCTGGAACTTTCAGTTTTGCCTTCTGTTGACTGGAAAATGTTGACTGGTAGACCTGGGATAAGTGCACGGTCGTGCTTCATCTGGATCTCCTCCGAAAGTTTCAATTCCTTGTCTTTTTAGCCTGTTTTCACTTCTTTTCACTTTTCACCTTCAATTCCTGCAATTATCAACAAAGGAGAACATACCGTGACAATGCCAAGATAAGTGCATAAAATTAGGTGATAAATAGGTGAAAATATGCACACAAAACATGTTAATTTTGGGACTCATCAAAGATCCGATATCATCAGTCATGGAGGAGTTTGTTGGTACATGATTTGTGACTGAAGATTATCAGTATTTAACAGAATTAATAGAAACGGTCTACGAGGAGTTTGTTGGTGCATGTTTGTGATCATATGCAATTCAAGATATAGGCGAACGTGGACAAGTCAAGCGGACATGTCCACATGCGAACATAGCCTAGGACGAACTAGCTATGGGGAGAATATGTGGTGACCCAGGCGAACTTATAACCTGAGGCCCAACCCAGGCGAACTAGTTCAGCCCATGTCCTATATATATGCGTGTTAGGTTTGGGTTTCTGGTAAAGTTATTGCAGCAGTTCTAGAGAGGCAAAAATCTAGAGGGATCTTAGGGCAATCACTAACCCGAGGATAAGCTCCTCTCGGTAGGGGTGAGCAAAAATCGGTCCGACCCGTTATTACCCAAAAACCGGACCGAAAATAAACCGAGACCGATATGTCCATCAGGGTTAGTCTTCGGTTCCCATAAATTTGAATTTTTAGGTCCGGGTCGGTTCTCGGGTCTGAACAACAAAAAACCGAAATAAAAAACACCGACCCGTTTAATATATTCAGTAGTTTACTGGTTTACGTTGAAAGCCTCGGAAGTGAAACGGAATTAATTGCCAACATAAACCTTTGCAATGGAAGACGTATAATCCATGGCACAAGTCCCAAAACACAAATATTCAATTGTGGTGGTCAAATAGTCAACAATTCAGTAATAATATTTGATTTTCGACCTATTGAAATATGGACTTAATATTATCATACTTTAATCTTATCATCATCATCAAGTCGGCAAAACAGTAACCACAGAGGCATAGATCACAATCGAACTAAAGAACATGACTAGAGTGACATTGCACTGATGAAGATAAAGACATTCACGATCCAATAGATTTAAGATCTGAAAACACTTACAATGCACAATCGAAAATAAAATACCTGCAATTACAGTGAGCATTCCGGGGGGACACCCTAATAAGGCCCATCTAATGATAGTCCGCCCATCAAAGACATATCTGTTATTGGGCTTAGGATAATATTAATAATTGATCATCATAATATAAATGACTAGATTATACCCCGGGAGCGTCCCGGGTTGATAAATTTAATATGATACATTTATTTTACATATGAAATAGACTGATGTATAACTCTAATATTAATATTTAACCTAAAACAAATTAACAATGTACAACTACAATGCTAACACCTAACCTAAAAGAATGTAGAACTTTAATGTAACTCTAATATTAACATATATCCTAAAGACTAAACAAATGTACAATTCTAACATACTAATATTGATACCTAACTTAAAACAACGTATAACTCTATTAACCTATTCAGCTCTGGTTGAATTTTTTTTTCATATTTGCTGATTTGAATATAATTAGTGACTTGCCTATACATGATTAATGATTTACCTGAACACTTTATTTTTTTTCCTGTATGAACAAAACCCCACAAAAAAATTTCTCCGTTTTTTATATAGCACTATGGTACTCGTTGGAAAGATAATAAAACGCTCGTTAATTTGGTGTAATTTTTTTCTTTAAAAAATCTTGTATATTAAAGATATTAACGTTTAAAAAATTATGGGAGGAAACATGAGGGTGAAAAATCCAATTTTGTTTTTAAATTATTTTTTTCTTAAAATATCTCAATGCCACATGGGATGACACATGGCACACTCAAGGAAGAGAATGCCTCTTTGAATGTCATGTCATAAAAATGACTTTGGTTTATTATATGTATAGATTATAATTGTTATCGATAAATATACAAACGTTACGTATATTTATTCCAACAGATTTATATCTTTTTCTTTTTTTGAAACCCGATTTCTTGTGTTCATGATTCAAATCGGCAATCGATCCATCGCTGATCCGATGTACCTGATTGGTCGGTGTTTATAGAAGGATTGTAGGTGTTGTCATATATTTTCATGGTTTTCCTTTTTGTTAATTCGTAGGTGGATTGTAAGTGTTTTCATATATTCACTTGCAAATTGTATAAGGCGACTTATGTAATTGTCGAAACAGATTGAGTTATACCGATTCTAGAATTTCAAGGATTATGTGGGTTGAGTTATTTTTTTATACGTGTTAAATGTATTTGTGATCTTCTATGTATTTTAGTTTCAAGTTACTAAGTTGTATGCTAATGTATAGTTTTTTATATAATCAACTAGCTGATTACCCCGAGAGTGTTCCGGGGTTGAAAAATCTAATATGACTAATAAAAAAGGATAAAAGAAGTAAACACTCTCAACCACTTTTAATGCTAAAGAAAATTGTTTTAATGTTTATACTACGAAAAGGGGCTCTCATGCTGCGTTCCCAGCAGATTAAAAAAATCTCAACCTCTTTTAATGCTAAGCATATCGTTATAGCACATGAACATGGACAATTCATATATGTAATAGTATGTTTAAAAACATATATACTATCATAACATGATTAGTACTTGCCTATATATGATTAATAAATCACCTAAACACATGGGTTTTTTTCTGCATGAACAAAAACTCACTAAAAAAACATTTTTTTTTCGTTTTTTGTATAGCACTATGTTGCTCGTTGGAAAGATAATAAAGCGATCATTAATTTGGTGTAAATTTTTTTTTTTTCAAAAAAATGTCATACATAAAAGTTACTAACGTTTAAAAATTGTGAGTGAAAAATAAGGAAAAAATAAAGATAAAAATATTAATTAAAATATTTGAAATTTAAAAATAATAATTAACATTTAAAAATGTGAGAGGAAAATAAGAAAAAGATATTATTTAACATATTTGAAATTTTAAGATAATATAGATATAGATTTTATTTAAAAAAAGAAAATAAAAATTTTAAAAATTTATCTTTTATTTAAAATAATAAATTCAATACTATCACCTCAAAGTGCCACATGGCACCTTCCATTGAATGCTACCTCATAGAAATTCAATTCTTTTATTATAAGTTATAGATTATAGATTATCCATCGATGATCTTAACATTGGCCTAATGGCATAGCCATCAAACTCTTTCTAAAGGCAGATGAATTTGCATATGATGATATTGTGACACCCAACATTTTCAGGTTAATACTTTTACAAACATATAAGTCTACCTTAGTGAAAACATTTATTTAATGTACTTGACTAGGTCAGTTGAGTCGGTTTACACTTATGTATTGTCCAGGGTAATGATTCGGAGGATCATTGGGGTAACATACGCACACCCGAGTCTTGAGTCCCGTTGTTGGTGAAATTACATGATTGGATTAAGTACTAGACATGATAAATTGATGATATATTAATGATCTAGGACTGTTTTAGATGATGATTTATGGTTATTATAGGGCGTAATTGATGATTGATGAAGCTTCACCCATTTTTGGGGTTTTTGTGCTAGATCTAGGGTTTGTTCTTGTTAGTATTGATGATAATTGTCACACCCTCAAATTCCACATGCGGGGTTTTACTGCGAGGCGCGTAACACACCAGGATCCCAGTCAATGGTCACAATAAACGACAACTATATGAGGAAAAATACGTAAACCAAACCATGCAATAATTGAAAAAAACATGATCCAAAACACAGCGGAAGCAATTTAAGTTTTACAAAAATACGAATAAAGATAAAACATGAGTTCGAAGTTTAGACATCCAAAATATGATCTTAGCGACCTGAGAAAACATGCTAAAAATGTCAACATATAATGCTGGTGAGTTCACAGGTTTCACAATAAACGTTTCGTTAATCCTTTAAAACCGTTACTGTTACTCCTATGTTGTGTGAACGCTAGCTAGGCGTTAGGTATATTACTACTGCGATTGAAACCATTGCTGACTGTGATTTGTTACAATGTGATACCCTTTCGGACTACCATCATCTCCGGTAGGCCCTGTGTGATCGAGACAATATGCACCCGCCCGGCCTCCAGCCGTCGAGTGGGGTTTGTCAGGCCCAATAGATCTATCCACATTTCCCCGCTACATACCCATATTAGTGGTTTCTGTGGGATTTAGATGAGTCGTATAGTAATATAATTGTAGAGGATCGGTTTTGTAGAAAACGACTAGCTAATCATACAAATGGAACAATCCAGGTGCGGAAACCCTAGACCGTATACAATATAATAGAGATCAAATCAGAACACAATCAAATACCTTTTAATAATCATTTCATTCATAAACATGTTTAATAATCTTGTTTCGATAGTGTTTACAATGAAATAGCTCAGTTACAGAAAGTTCTAGAACCTAGAGAGAATGCTCACTCGACCTCTAAACCAAATGACAAAAAACTTAATCACAAAATAAAACTTTAAGTATTTATAGACTGCACGTTCGACCTCACGACATGGTCGAACATGTCCTTCGACCTCAGCAGTAGCTCGAACCAAACTGATCTTCAGTAAATGCTTCCTTCGACCATCTACAAGTCTCCTTCGACCCCTCGACAGGTCGAACGGGTACATAATCAACATGAAATCTTCCAAAAACGCTATATTGTCAATCCAAAGGCGATAGTCACATTCCGTGCACTTACAAACTCCCCCTTGACTATTGCTTGGATTGTAATCTTTCTTGATCAAGCGCCTAGTTCAACATTTTGATTCGGAGAGCTTTCTTTTGCAGTTTGCTCATCTCCGGTTCTAATTGTCGTTTCGTTGAACTTTTCTTCACTTCACTAATCTTCACGTATTTTCTCAGCTTCTTATCAAAGTCACACCCCACATTAACATCCCATGCAAAACAAAAGCACACAACTCTATGATATTTCATCGCTTGCTCCATATCTTTCTCTTCCCAGTAAATTGGATTGTAATACAGCATAATGATGTCTTCATATGAGCAATTAATGAGCCACATTGGATCAAAGATGTGTATCTTCTTGAATTCTTCCTTAACACCTTTATTCTTCAACAAGATAACTGCTTCAGCTGTCCTCTAGTCATAGTACCATATCACAAACTCTTTGCTGAAGTGTTGTTGAATCGGCATCAAAGGAATCCGTTTCAGCACAACAGGAGGTTTGTATTTCAAAGTCACCTTGTTCAAACCAGTAACAGGATCAAACTCTTTGTGAACTTTCCTTTTCGGATATTGAGGCTTGAACAAGTTCCATTTGGTTCTGATTTCCCAAGACATCTTATCAGCAAAATAACCAATAGCATCATTGTTAACAGAAGCACCGCTCATCGTATGTCTACAGATATCCCTTACAGCCCAGTACGGCAAGGTTTTAATGTCATGGAACCTGTGAAAGTACAAAATTTCCTTCTTCCACATCACACCTATGCAACGTAACTGTCTAAGGTATTTCCATCCCAAAGCTCTACCTTTGAACAATTCGTTATGATACTTGTAGAAACCTCCTTGCACTTCTATTTTTGGTCTGTTAGCCTCTTTCTCTTTCAATTTCTTCAACAAATCTTTCAAATCATCTGATTGTTGAAAGTTTGGTTTCTGATTAGCATCTTTCTCAAACACTTCATCCAAAATCTTCTTGCCCTTTTTCTTAGCAAGCTTCTCAACTTCATCAAGTGTTTCTTCCTTCATCTCAGGTATCACACCTTTCTTTTTTTCTCTAAAATACTCCGGATATTCTTCACTAGTAATATCCTTAATCTCAATATCTTCAAAAACTGGAGTATCTTTATCATCTAAGTGATCACCTACATCTTTCTCTGGAATATCAGGAATCTCTTTATCATTCATAATTTCTTCTAGAGACTTCCCTATCTGCTTTGCCAATCCTTCCAAAATCTCTTTAGAAACAGCAGCTGACACTTCCCCATCTTCCAAATCAGGATCATTGTATTCCAATTCATATCTCATATCCTCTGATTCAAAGATTTCAGGAAATCTTCTAGTTAATTCAATCGTCCAAACATTCTTTTGTAACATCTGACGATATAAGTTCTTGTCTTCATCAGACAAATAATCTTTTCATTCCAAAAGATGTTGTCATCATCAACATTTTCACCAGAAGTCTTTTTAGAACTAGACTCACCTGTGTGTCCCTTATCACTATCTCTCTTCTCATAACTGTACTTATCAGTATCTTGATCATCATCATCTTCAGAACTATCATCTTCATCATCTTTATCATCTTTCTTTTCACCAGTTTTACCTCCTGCATCATCATCATCATCATCTGATGTATCACCAAACTCATCATCATCATCTTCATCATCAGAAGGTTCATAATCAACCCGCTCTTCTTCTTTATCCTCTTCCTCTTCATTACCCTTTAGCTGTGGTGCTTTAGAGTATAAATCGCCAATCATTTTTCTCAGACTTTTGTTGTCTGACATGATCTTCTTATTTTCAATCTGAAGCAGCTTGATTTTCTTTGTATTTCTTTTTCCTCGTGTAATCAACATCTGATTCTTTGCTTCAAGCTGATAAACTTTTGCTTCAATCTCTTATTAATTAGCTTTAGAAGATAATACAATCTGAAACATTGTTTTCTCATCTTCTCTCATCTGTTTAATCTCAGCCTGTTGTTGATTAAAAGCCTTCATTACATTCTCAATCTGGCGATTCACAACTTCCATGATTTCACTTGATACAGTAACCTGAGGAGTAGATGATTCAGTAGTAGGTATAGCTACAGGTTTAGCAGTTTTCTTCTGCACTTGTTCTAACACAGTCTTCAACAAACAAGAGAAGTTTTCAGGAGCTGGAGCTGGATTTACTGTAGCTTCCTCCTGAACAACTTTCTTCTTCTTCATAGCTAGGGATGCAACAGGTGTTGTATCGTTAGAACTTCCAATCGCTAGTACTTTCTTTCCAACAACTAACAAATCGATCTCTCTGTCTCTCCTCTTCTTAGGATTATCCTTCTTAGCCATAGTTTTGCTTCTGGCTTTCTTAATCTTCTCACCAGCTACAGGAGATCCAACAAAATCAAGATTGTCACATGTCAACTCTAAATCTTGATCATCCAACTCTCTATTCCCCTGGTTTTCTTCTTCAATAGCTTTGTTCAAACTTTCAATCTCACCAACCACAGTGGCCTTGGGTTTAGTGATCTTGACAGTTTCATCACCTGAATCCCATTCAGCATCTTCTTGAGTGTCTTCAGAATCAACATACTCTTCATCAACCAACATCGTCTTTGCTTTTCCTTTACTCTTTACTGATTTCTTTTTCTTAGGTTCAACTTCATCAACCTTCTTTTTACCTTTACCAGACTTCGCACATTTGTTTATAACTTGACGCTTTCGCTTAGCATCTTTATCAACTGGAAATAAAGGGCTGTCAGAATCAGAATCACTCTTGTCATTCCTTGCTTTGTTTTGACCTGGATCCTTGTAAGCAACATATCTTAGGTGTTCAAACAGATTCTTATAAGGTGGTTTCGAATTATCAGGAACACCCTTATAGGCTCTCATCCTGCTTAAAGTAGTGATACTCATGTGAGTTTGATACACAATCTGCCTCAGATCCTTATTCAAGTCAGGATACTTGAGATCAAATATCATCTGGAGAAATCTTAGATACATCAAAAACTTGCCGGTCTTCAAACCCTTCAATACTTCCATCATATGCTCAAAAATCATCCCGGACACATTAAATGGCTTGTTCAAAATCAGAGCAACATCCAAGGAACACAAACTCTTTCTCAGAACATCATATCCACCTCTCACTGGTCCAAACACATGTAGAATCACATGCAGTAGATACTTGTAATGTGGACACAGCTTTCCTTTGTGTAATAAGCAGTCAGTGATTAGAGCGTTGTACTTCATCCTTAGAAAACACTTTCTTTGCTCCATCCAGGATAATTCAGTAGGATCAGTTGGAGAATCCCTCAACTGTAAAGCTTCCCGAATGTCTTCTTCAGTTACCAGAACAAACTGTCCTTGAATATAGCTCTGAATAGCTAATTTGTCATCCCAGAAAATAATCACTACTTTCTTCCAGAAATCCACATGATGATCTTTGTAGATTGTCTTCGGCAAGAGCATTGATCACTCTGCTTCTCTTAAAAAACTCTAGCATTCCTTCAAATTCTTCATATTGCTTGACCTCTCCGAGAAATGCACAGCAATTATGGACTGGTTCGAATAACAACTCTTTTGGTTCTTCAGCTTGCTCTGGAAGTTGTACCTCCTTCTCTAGGTTTTGTTGTTCAGCCATTATAATATTCAAAACAAGAAATAAACATGAAAAATTACTAAAAACGGACCAAATTGAATTTTGGTCAAGACATTCCTTCATTCGACCCAAACGGGGGTTCGAATGAGAAGAAAGTGTGTCGAATGAGAAAAATCATATGAGTAAAAGCTTCATTCGACCTCAACAGTCCCTTCGACCTAAGTTTGTCTCATTCGACCTCAAAAGGTCTCATTCGACCTTGGAAAGATGGTCGAACAGGCTGTTTGGAATTTAAAATTACCAATAATCAATTCCACCATTACAAACATCAAATTTTGGTTCGATTACACCCTAATATGGCCGATTAACACTAATCAGTGATCAATATCATCAATTAAAGTATTTAAGATGGTTTTCCATTAAAATCTAAGGTTTTTATTATTTAAACAATCAATTCTATTCAAAAAGGTGTTTAAACCCTGTATTTTAGACTCTTCTCCCCCTAAAACCATCGACGATAGTTTTGCCATGATCAATTGTTCTTCAAATACAGTTTATAAGCACTGATTGAATGTCTAGGGTTTGGTTCAAAGAATCAACGATTCTGAACTTGTTCTGCATCCATTACCTGTAAATTTTGGATGAAAAGGATCACAATCAATCAAGGATCAATAATACGTATGGATAAAAGATGTTCGTATGTTATACTATTCAATTCTCGACGACGAATTCATTTAATAGCTCTTTCTTTTCTATTGCAATTTTTGGATTATTATATGATGATTTTGAAACTTTTGCCAACGATTAAACAACTTATTAGAAATACAAGACAGCCAATTAGAAATGTCACAAAATCCCCCGGAGGCTTGGTTCGACCAAGCCGCTGAGTATTGGAAACAGGCTATAGCACTTACTCCTGGTAATTATATATCAGGTCTAAAACACACGAGCAACAAGGTCTGGTTATGATGGAAATTTTGAAAAAAAAATATATGGGGGTTCGAATGTGCAGATGGGTATATATAAGGTCTCTCATTCGACCCTTACAGGGGTTCAAATGAGAAGATCCATTTCTCATTTGACCTAAAGGCTTGAAAGAAAAACAAATGTTTCGAATGAGAAAAACTCACTAAAACTCTCTCATTCGACCTCATTAAAAGGTTCGAATGAAATCTCAAAAATCTCCTTCGACCTAACGAAAGGGCGAATGAGTTTTTAGAAATTTGAAACTTTTACCAAATTTCAAATTCGAATCCCATGTTGTCAATTTCGATCATTTAAACCTTTAAACATTCGGTATGTGAGGATCGAATTGTCAAAACAAAGACTATGATCAAACAAGTATATCAATTTAGGTGCGGAATCCCTGAATCGATTACGAAATGATAATAATACTAGCAAAACACACAAATCACTTTCAAAGTTTCCATTTCATTGATAAATGTAACACCCCAACCGATGGCGGAATCATCGAGGTGCCACGTAGTAACGATTGTTCAAAAGCTCATGGTACTAAAATGTAAATATATGATTATTGAATATTGTTTTACAACATGTGAAATTAAATACAAGACAACAAAAATAAAGATAATTGATTGATTTAATCTAAGTCCAAAGTCCTATGTGAAGCGTCAAGCAGCTTATCCTGAAACATGCACGAAAATAATTTTGTCAACATATGATGTTGGTGAGTACTACTTAGCTTTGTACAAATAGTATAAGTTTGAAAAGGTAGTACAATTCATGTGTCTAGCATCACCAAGGCATTATGTAAACACGCAAGTAACCAAACAAGACAAAGATCAAATGTAAAGTTTTGTACAATGAAATTGATAATGAGCACCTCAACACGTGTGAGTCTAAAAGAGCACCATAACATAAGTTATGTCTAAATGAGCACCGTAACATAAGTTACGTCTGTATGTAAAGAGCACCATAACATAAGTTATGTCTAGATGTATGATTTTGTATGTAAGCTACGTTCATGTTAAAACATAAGCACAAAGATAAACAAGACACGTATATGAATTGTAAATGAATAAAATGTATGTGTAAATGAATATGAAGGTTTTGTATACTTGTGCATGAATCACCCCAAAAATTGTAAAAACGAAAAAGGGGATAAGTAATACTCACCTTAGCAAGGTGGTAAGTCTTGTGTAATTGAATAAGTATAATCCAACGTTGCCAAGTATCACCCTATGTATAATGTAACAAATAAGTCTAAGTCTATTTGGTCTATAAATATTTTCTAGGGCTTCTAATTGGGGATAAACGTTTAATTGATTAATAAACAAATTGTTTATTAAATATAAGAAATTTAATAAATAAATAAATAAATAAAAGTCTCTTTGTAAAATTTTAAGTTGGATATAGTCACAACATAAGGTTTTGAGTATGAAAATAATTTTTATAAAATTATTTTCTTGAAAATAGAATATTTAATCTAATTATTTCAAATTGTCAAAATATGACTTTAATATCTAAAAATATTAAAGTTAAAGAATTTCTGAATTAAAAATTGTATTTCTGTTCCAAATGAATGGAAATAATTTATGTAAAATTTTGGTACAAAAATATTGAAAAATGAATTTATTATAATTTATTTATGATTAAAACTAACAACAATTGATTAAAAATATTAAATGAATGATTTTTCAGAAATAAAAATCATTTCAGAGAAGTTTAATGTTATATAAACTCAAAATAATTTTTGTGGAAATTTATATAATCGTTGTGATATTTTTATAGAATTTTATAAATATAATAGAATAAACTTGAATTATTTATTAAATATATTAAATGAATATATTTTCAGAAATAAAAATCTGAATAATGATATTTAGGGTATGAACATCATTATGTAAAATTTTGGGAATTTTTGAAGGCTTACAAGTTTTTTTTAAATAATTATATAATTTTAAACCTATAAATTGAAAACAAAAAAAAAAGTGCAAAGGGTGGGGCTCGAACCCCTGACCCGTGTACAGCTACAACATGCCCAGACCAGCTGGTCTGGGTCTTTGTTTGCTGATTATTTTAAATTCGAATTTTATATAATTACATAAAGAAATCATCTTCCCCAATAAATCGTATGAACCCTAGAAATTTCAATTGCACGAGATAATGATCGATTCCCACAGAAAACATGGGGCTTTTGTTTAGTCGAATATGAAGAATGAAAAACAACATCTTAATTAAACTTACAAAGCGTTTTAGATGCAGAAATGCGAGTCAACTCCAAAAGTCAAGACGCGAGTGATTTCTTTGATTTAGAAAATGAGAAGAGTCTGTGATGGTGAGGTTTTGATCATTGGTACTTATAGGTGGTTTGGAAGCTTTAAATTTACATAATTACTCGCGTATTGACCGGATTAAAGAATTGACCCGTACCTTGATTACATACGCGTGATTTAGGCTTAAAATGGGAGGCTTTGATTGTGTTTCCTTGTGTATAACGTGCGTGATTACTCGTCACGAGTTAATCAGTCAATAGTTAACAAATATAAGTTTGAATCACAAGTCAATCAAGGCAAAAATCATGGGGCTTGGCTGTTTACACAGCTGCGAACCAGCAGAGGAGGAAGAAAAAGCTCATCGAAGGAGGTGTTTTATACTTTTCGTGTTGGGATTAAAACAAACATGAGCTGTGGTCCGGTTGGTTACGTGTGGGGTTTGTTTGGTGGCTGACCCGGGTTCGATTCCGGTCAGTGGCAAAATCTTTTTTTTTTTTAAACACAAGGGAAAGGGGAGTGGGAGTTGGGCCTGGGTGATGGGCCTTCGTTACTGGGCTCGCGAAGTGGGCTCAGCAGTGGGCTTCAGTTAACACTAAAGAGATGAAGTGGTTTGGTTATTTGTTTTGGGCTCAAGTGTGGTTAGAGTAGTATTATTATCTATTACCATTATTATTATTATTATTATTATTATTATTATTATTATTATTATACGAAATAAGGAAAAGTGACGGATGTCACAATAAACATGTTGATTAAGCTTACACATTGATGTTTACAATGATATAAAATAAAATCAGACTCAAAGAAACCCTAGGGAGAGAACACACTCAAAGGAGGGAAACAAAATGACAACCGTTAAACTTAAAATCTGATTCAGCCTTTATATAGAGCTGCACATTCGACCATAAGTATGGGCGAATGTACACCTTCGACCAAACAAACGGGCGAATCAGCACTATATACTACAAAACTTCTCCTTCGACCTTGAGCTTCTCCCTTCGACCTTTAACCTTCACCTTCGACCAAATATAAATCCACCTTCGACCATAGGATTATGACAAAACAAGATTATATGTGCAATCCAATAGCATTAGTTGCATAATATGCATCAACACATTCATCATTTACCATTTTAATGACACAAAACTCAAATTGGTCTGTCAAACTTCAGAAAATGACCATCAATCACCATCGGTTATCGAAAATAAAGCAGAAATGCAAAAACTTATGGATGTTCTGAAATTTTTGTTAAACACCAAAAATCTTTTGAGTTTTTGTATATATGAACTAAATTAACGTAAAGCAATAAACTTTTTGTGATTTTCCGGTAAGAGGATCATATCAGTTTATGAAAGATCACAGGATTTTCTGAAATTTTTGTTAAAACACACCGAAAATCTTTTTGAGTTTTTGTATATATGAACTAAATCAACATAAAGCAATAAACTTTTTGTGATTTTCCGGTAAGAGGATCATATCAGTTTATGAAAGATCACATCACACCGTTGTTCTGTTACTTTTAAACTGTACTGACAATGTAACTTTGGCAACTGCTGATATTGTTATCCACATCAACTCACATGCAGACTGTTATGCAATGCTTTAGACTGATACTGTTATGTATAGTATAAACCAATTCACCTGTGGTTCCCACACACACGACATACTCCCGTATCAAGGAATTTTGCACAAATATCCATTGTAACGCGTGATTATGCTTTTGTTATCTGTAGTTACAAGGTATAAGGCACAGAGGTGTACAGGTCAGCAACTCAATGCTACAGAGTAACATGTGCACTCTACCAGGTTGAGGTCTTATATCAACATGATTTGCATTAATGATTAGATACGATGCATTGGATAATCTTTGATTATCATCACACATTTAAAGTTCCTCAATTCGGTAACTTTGGGTTTTGACATTAACGCTCTTTTTTAAGATACCCTGTCTGATCTAGGTCCGTAAAACCTTACGACAAAAGATCAGAGAGGCTATCCCCAGATAACTAATAACATAACGACCCGAAATCTCCGAATTTTGTACAAACCCTATCAAACGAAATTACGGTACCAAGACCATATGCCCATAATGTGTTCATCCACATAGTAAACAATTTGATATGTATGTATCAGGCATGCAGTAATAAGTCTACGAAGCCTATCAGCAAATCACACAAAATTAACATTTATCAAGCATTTTGACATTTTCAATTCTTTAGCATGCAATAGATCCTCACTGTTGTACTATCATCTCCTTTTTTTCTCTAGGAAAAATCATTTTTGATTTTTTTTTATTTTTATAGATTTTGAAATTTTTCAATCTTTTTGATTTTTCTAAAAAAATGCTCCCCCTGAAATTAAACATATTTTTGGATTTGTTTTTTTAAATTTTCTGAAAGCATAAACAAAATAAAAATGATAAACCGAGGTGACAATTAGTCTTGTTTTTCTTTAATACCTTTAGCTTTTAATAAAAATTCAAATCTTGATCTGTTAAAAGCTTTGGTAAAAAGATCAGCCTTCTGATAGTCAGTGTGGATTTTGACCATATCAATCAAACCTTTTGCATAGCAATCACGTATAAAATGATACTTAATCCAGATGTGCTTAGCTTTAGAGTGATTAACATGGTCTTTAGTGAGTGCAATAGTGGCTTCATTGTCACAATGAATTGGGGTTTTAAGAAATTGCAAACCGTAGTCGCGCATTTGTTGTTGAATCCACAAAACTTGTGAGCAACAACTCGAGGCTGCCACATATTCGGCTTCACATGTAGATAAAGCAACTGCTGTTTGCTTCTTGCACTGCCAGGTCACGAGCCTACTCCCCAAAAATTGACATCCAGCCGTTGTGGATTTTGCGTCTTTGTCGCATCCGCCAAAATCTGCATCACTAAAAGCATTAAAGTCAAAATTATCATCATTAGGGTACCATAGTCCACGCGAGGGACAACCCTTCAGATATCTCAGGATTCGTTCGACAGCTGCCAGATGACTCTGTTTCGGCTTTGATTGGAATCTAGCACAGAGACACTATACCGAAAGGCACTATTTACATCATTCTGATACACCTTGAATTTCTTGTAGGATGCATACGCAAGAAACATTCGGATGGCTTCAATGCGCGCAATAGGTGCATAGACTTCATTGTAATCAATTCCTTATGTTTGACGGAAACCTTGTACGACCAATCGAGCTTTGTTTCTGATAAAAACGCCTCAATCATCTTTTTTACACTTTAATACCCACTTGGTACCAATTTTCTTCCGGTCTGGTGGTAAATCTGTCAGCGTCCAGACTCCGAGTTTTTGAAACTGTAGCAGTTCCTGCTGCATAGCTTCAACCCATGAATCATCTTGTAAAGCATCCTTGTACGTCCGCGGCTCAACCTGCGAAACATAACAAGCAAAAGACCAATCATTTTGACAACCAGATTTCTGTATCTTAGCATACAGGGCTAGGGCTCCAATGTTGTCATGTGAAGTTGCTCTTCTGAGTTGACCTCTCGTTATCACACTGCTACCGGGATCACCAATAACTTATAGCTCTCGGGATTGGAGAAATGGGTTTTGGCTACCGGGATCTTAAGATACACTAAACTAGACCAACACTGGAACGTGAATCACTCTCCAACATGTCGCAATACTGAATATAGGGAAGTGTGTAAACTCACCGGTCTCGGGTTCAGATCACCTCTCGGTCTCTCCAAATTATGCTAAGGTGTCCTAAATCTGAATGTCCTCTCGGCCCCCTCAGTAACAATACATCCGGGATGTGTAAGGGATGCAATGGATAGTTATTCTAACAGGTTTCTAACACAGGATACTAACAAAACAGGCACGCTAGGGGTGACTCACTCTCGTGCAGACCACGGTCCGGTCCCGAATACCTATCAAGCTAGACACACCGACACCTAATCTCCTCTCGGTCTCAAAGGTGGTAGAATGCTAAATTACCGAATAATTTATATAACTTGTTTCTAGGGTTTTCTACGTCTAGCAACAACAAGATTTATCAAAAACACAATGTCTAAGACAATCACAAAACCCTAGATCAAAAGATACAAAATCAATTAAACTAGAATTTAGTGAAACAAGAATTAATATTCAGATATCAAGCACACATATACAAAAGAAACCTTATTAGAAAACTCTTTACCAAAATATTATCCAAAACATAACATAGATCCAAACCGAAAACTATTATTCAATTGTCACACATCATCAATACCTAGGTAGAACTAAAAGTTTAGCTAGTCATAGTCATGGAAATCAATAAAAACATAGGTTCAAAATAATAAACATAGTATCAAGTAGTTGAAAACACAAGGTAATCAAAAACCAAAACTAGTATTTTAGATAAACAAACCCAAGCCTTCACCAATAGTTCCAAGCCTTCCTCTCTTTGAAAATTCCCTCTCAAATGTTCTGATTTTTTTTCTTCGACGGGTCTATATCTTGTTCCCGTTATTATGATGCCTCCCTATATAATATGTTCCACTAAAAAAAATCTCGTGACCTCCATTCTCAACTTGGGCCACGAGCCCAAGTTTGCCATTATTATTATTATTATTATTATTATTATTATTATTATTATTATTATTATTATTATTATTATTATTATTATTATTATTATTATTATTGTAGCTTTCAACTCGGTTGTTCTTCACTCGACCAAAGTTCCTCTTTTACGCCCCAGTGTCTATGAACACCTGCTCTCAAGTGTTGGTGTCTCGATGAAAATTCCTTCATTTTGAGCTCATTTTCTCCAAACACCTATAAAATAACAAAATACATAAATGCATAATAAAAACGACATGAAACGACTAAAAACTTGACCAAATAATATATAAAATACATAGGAAATTAGATGTGTTTTGCAACACATCACACAACATCCCTTACTTTTGAAAATTTCGTCCCGAAATTTATTTAAATAAACATGTAAACAGGGTTGCTAAAAAAATGTTATGGTGAGTGTGGTTAGCTTTAAGGAAGGAAAAAAAAGCTTTGGATAACGAGATTACCTGTCCTTGAATGGACACAGATGGTAGATAATATTAAATATCTAGAAATTATTAAAAGTGGTCAAGACCCAAAGTACCGGGCCATGGAGGTAAATGTTAGGATAGTTAAAAAAAATTAAGTTAGACTATGGACGTCTACCAAGAACCTTAATAGAACTTCAAAAGCATGAAGGTAAATGGTGTACCACAGCTAACCCACCACACCTTTGATACCTCAAAAGCATATTGGACGTCTACCAAGAACCTTAATAGAACTTCACACTACCCGAATGTACCTGTAAGCCCACGATTACGTTCCGGACAACAATCATTGATTTACCTTACATTAGGGTGTTATGTTTTTCCATGACACTAACATAGATGACACAAGAAACTAATGTGCATGCGTGGAAATTTATAATGCGTAAAAATAATATGTAAGTATATATGACACGGTTAGAGGTCCTTCTCGTGTCGGGTTCACCTTTAAGATTAACCTGTCAAATATTGTGATAAGAATAATATGTGAGTATAAGACATGGTTAGAGGTCCTTCCCTCTCGGGTTTGCCTTTATGATTAACATGTCAAATACTGTTCAGACCGTTGGCTCCAAACACCCATATTGACAGACTCTGAGAACTACATTGTTCCCCTCGGGAGTACTCCAACCCGAGTTGTTGATGGAAATCACTCCAACATGGGTTCTGGCTTCAATCTCATGTGAGCTATCAATTTGGCATGTCCATTGACCGTGGTACCGAATGAAAATAATTAAAAAATATAGCATGGACTTGCTCACATGAAAGAAAGTTTATATATAAAAGTATGTGCTCATAAAAGTATACATATAGGTATAGCATATAATTGAGACTGAAAGGCATGAATGAGAGTAAACAAGTCGTATGAGTAGAGTTGTGTGTCAACTTGATTGTTGACATAATAAGCGATAAACAGAATCCATTGATAATGTGGGCATGTAAAGTGGTCATAAGTTGAAATTTAGTAGTTTTGCAAATACGTTTCAAAATGTAGCAGGCATTCGGTAACACCTCGCCTGTAATACTATCCAACATTGTCCGTTTTGCCTAATAGGAGCTCACAGATTCGTTTTTGGTTACCCAGGGGAGGACTCCTCATGAGGTCACCCATCTTGATACTACTCCCACTTGGGCATGTTTAACTACGGAGTTTTCATGTGATCCACAGTTAACTAAGCCCAAAAAGCGTTGGTGATTTAAGAGGCAGATATACAAAAAAAAATCGTGATTGAGAAAATACAACTGTATCATAATGTTTTGTGACTATAAAACATAGACTGCATGAAATTTGTTATATAGTTGAGAAAGTAGCTATAATGAAGTATGAGTATAACCGAATTCCTAGATCGAGAAAGGGTTGGTCTTAGATTCGAAAATAATAAGTGTATATGAAAAGGACTTTCAATTAATTATATTTAATAATAAACCTAGCCACCAGTGTTTTATTAAAAGGTTAATCAAAACAAACAATCACCACAACCATCACCACCTCTCGCCGCCACCAACTCACCCATGGCCACCCATCGCAGTCCGTCCACCACCACGCCAAACCACCACCACTGAGTCCTATTGTTGCACGCGCCACTCCTCCCTGGACCCGTGGTAACACGCCGCGTACCGACCGTCCACACGCCGATCAACCGAGGCTGCGTGCCATGGTTTGCATGTCTGTTGGGTGTCTCATGTTGATAGGACTCTTCACCGGGTGTTTCAGGTGTTCTTAAAGTTTGGTGACTTTGGCTATCTAGTGAAGCGTTCGTAGATCCATCATGCGGTTTACTTTGGTATTTCGTCAAGGTAGTTTTCTAAACACCCTATGGTTGTGTATATATTATTTGTCATGTATTTGGATCAGTGGATAAGATTCCGTATCATTAATGTAAAATATATATTGTTTTGTTAAACACGCTTCCACTTAATTAATATTTTTGTAGAAAATAGATATTTTTAAAATAGAGATTTTTTACAATATCGAAAGAAACGGGGTTGGGTCGGTTTGTCCCGAAATGGGTGATTCAAATCCCAACATAAAGAAAATGGACAAAACATTAAACAATATGCATTCCCATTTAAAGTTATAGTTTTGGAAATAATTTTTTTAAGAATCCAAGAGTTAAAAATATAGAACTTTTCTCATTTTTAAACACTTGTATAATATTCTTTTATTATACCACAATTTTCGCTCTACCCATATGTTTTATTGTGTTTTCCACCACAAGTTTTCATGGTCAATATGCATAAAAATAAATAGTGAACATGATAGATAATCCAAAAATAGATAAAAGTCAAATGTTAAATAGTTCTTGATAAATATAAACCCAACAAATTTTACTAAATATAGATATTTTGTGTATTAGTGATTACCTTTTACCACATTACCACAACAAAACTCCTGAATATTAGAAATATAACCACATAGTCTTCTCTAATTATGGTAAAGCATTCTACTATAAATATGTAAGAAACAAGGGATAACAATAGTAATCACTTTTAATTAAAAAAAATGAGTTCAATCAAACTCATATTTTCTCTAATTTATTTGTTATTTGGATATCATGTTCTAGCTAAAGATTTCATCAAAAGCCAAGCTTCACCTAAAGAACCAACACTACTTCCGCCAGGCAAAGATTGTTCGCCTGGCGAACCGCCACATCACGGAGGCAAAGATTGCACGCCTGGCGAACCGCCACATCACGGAGGCAAAGATTGCACGCCTGGGGAACCGCCACATCACGGAGGAAAAGATTGCACGCCTGGGGAACCGCCACATCACGGAGGAAAAGATTGTACGCCAGGGGAACCGCCACATCATGGAGGCAAAGATTGTACGCCCGGGGAACCGCCACATCATGGAGGCAAAGATTGTACGCCCGGGGAACCGCCACATCACGGAGGCAAAGATTGTACGCCTGGGGAACCGCCGCATCACGGAGGCAAAGATTGTACGCCTGGGGAACCGCCACATCACGGAGGCAAAGATTGTACGCCTGGGGAACCGCCACATCACGGAGGCAAAGATTGTACGCCTGGAGAACCACCACATTGTCCCTCTAAATCACAAACACTCCCGGGAGGCAAAGACTGTCCCCCTGGAGCACACCCGGGAGGCAAAAATTGTCCCTCTGGAGCACACCCGTGAAATTTGGATTCTATGCTTTTTTGAGTTTTTGGTTCAAAACACATGAAAACATGTATATTACATGTCCCAAAAAAATTTTAAAAAATAAAATAAAATAATTGTTATATAAGGTTTTCTAGTTAAAATTGGTCTTTTCCGAATACTTACACTCTCTCATTCTATATATAAATTGGGAATATTTACATAGGAAACCCACTTTTAATGAGAAAACTTTAGAAAACCCTATGTAACAAACTTATTTTTCTCAGAAAATTTTAGGGCATGTAATATATATGTTTTTAAGTGTGTTGAGCCAAGAAAAAGCGCCAAGATTTTTTTTATAACATATGTAATAAATAATGTGTTCAGTGTCACACAACTTTTACAATAAAAACTTTTTCTATGTATACTACACACTCTCTCGCCATATATATATATATATATATATATATATATATATATATATTAATTTCCATCTTACTTTTACTTTAATGGTTGTATGAATAAATATATTTTTATTCCTTGTATTTCATTTTATTAAGTTTATATTTCATATTGATTGTTTACATAAAACACTCTTCCTTATTTTTTTTTTATCATAAGCGAATTTGTAAGCATTTGACAAACTCCATATGTGATTAAATATAACATGTTGACAACAATTACGGGTTGAGGCGAGATGTTGATATGAATGTCTTTAGTATCACTATATAAATGCCAATATTGCTAAGTCAATGCTATTATGTTTTGTTTATCCCTTGTACAACACCACACTTAAGCATTTATTTGTGAATTTCCAAAATATGAAATAAACTCAATATGTACATAAGAAAACTCGATACATATATATTGTGATATCAATTAAAATATTGAATGTATCTACTTCATCTAATACTGCTAATCTATACTAAATTATAAAGCATTTGGGAAGGATGATGGTAAAACTTAAGTAAATACAACTATTCAAGTATTTATGCTTATGGTACAATACTAATGAGTTAGTAATGGGGCAAAGTTGTCTTTTCAACACTCTATGATCTATATTAATTGGTATTTATTAAAATTTTGGTCTCCAATGACATAATTACAATATTTGTGATAATTCAGGGATAAGTTTGAAAAATGAGATGGGAAGTTGAAAAGTTGAATTTGTAAGTTGTATCAGATGGAGTTGAGGAAGCTTGGTTGTTGAAAGGGATAGAGAATTAGAGATTTTACTATGAATCATAAGCCAATTGAGAGGGTGATTGGGATTGCTTATTTAACTCCAAAAATGCTTTTTGTGAAAAGTGTTTATTGACTTATGAATTTCTTAAAAGTAGTTTTAAAAAAAATGTTTGGATTAGCTTTTTGTAGTGGAAAAAATCAATAACTTATTTTTTAAAAAGTGTTTGTCTTAGCTTATTTACCTAAAATAAACAAAAAGGAGTAAAATATGGGTAGTTTGGTAATTTAATGTTTAAAAAACCAAATGTAGTTTCAAAAGTCAGGTTTTTGTGACTTTTGAAAAACAATTTTTTAACTAATCCCAAACATGCTCGAATACATACAAATTATGTGGTTTAATTTTAATGGATTGATTATTATTTTTAATGGGTTACGTTCTGTTACCAAAAGTAAATAAAAAAATCATTATATGTTTTAACTTTAAATTGATGGAACATTTGCTTGTCAATTGACTCAGTTCTGTTATGTTAAAGTGTTTTATCATGATTATTTTTATGTTGGTGAAAAATCTATTAATGATGATTATATTGTATAAATTTCTTTTGATTTTTACATGGTAAATGAACATCTTTCTTTCTAATTTTTTTTTTCCATTTTGATTAATTTGTAATTTCATTATGGGTTTAAATTGATCGTAGTTTTGCTTGTCAGTTCTGTTTATTAATTTCATTTACAATTTGTATCATAACTAGTGTTAAAACTCGGCCTTCCTAGTTCGTAGCTGAAATGCAATAAAAATCATCAACCGTAAATTCAAAACATTCAAATGCCTTATCTGAAATTGAAAATTCAAGCAATCATCAATTAGTGATGAAATATAATCATTTTGCAACAGATGAATCAAATCAATTTGGATAATGCAAGATATAACATTTAAAACTTTTAATTTCAGTACAATTATGTTTTGGAGTTGGTAGATTAGTTTACTCAAAAAGAGAGTTATATGCTTAATATCCAATGGGAACAAAAAAAAAAAAAAAGAGACAATGTGGGAAAACGGACATCAATAGTAATAAAGAAATAAATATATATCAACAAAGGATGACCCGCTTGAAGCCTTTATTGATTGTCCGGTACAAACCCAAATTCCAGTCGAAATTATTGCCGTTAGCTAAAATTTTTGGTTTCTGAGATACTAAAGTTTATTGCAGGCTGGTGACTACCTTATAGAAATCTAAGCGGACGCGTTTTGTTGATTAGGTTTTATTCAGCACTACAGCTAAGGGCTGCTCGGTTTATAATCACCAACTCTCAAAACGACAAAGTGGATTATTTGTATTGAGTATAGAGATAGAATATGAAAGATGTTGATAGAAATATTTGGTACATCAAATGAGGAGATAACCTCCTCTATAAATACAAGAAACTAAAATGAGAAAGGACTAAACTTTAGGTACAAGACAAGGATAGCTAATCATGAGCCATAATGCAAGGAGCTAGTCTTGGGGAATAATAGAAGGAAAAATAATGTTGGTCACTAATGTTGGTATTGGTCAATGATCTTCAATAATGTTATACTTTACTCCCCTTCAAGTTGGAGCATGAAGATCACGAACGCCCAACTTGCCAAACAATATTTCTTCCTTTTCGAACACTCCCCTTCAAGTTGGAGTGTTTGCTTTTCGTCCAGATTCAAAGATTTTGAATCCGATTTTTCTTGCGAGTTCAAATGACCCAACTTTCTTTTTTCTTGCGGGTTCAAAGGACCCGACTTCCTTTGTTCTTGCGGGTTCAAAGGACCCGACTTTCTTTTTCTTGCGGGTTCAAATGACCAAACTTTTCTTTTCTTGCGAGTTTAAAAAACCTGACTTTTCTTCTCGCGGGTTCAAAGAACTCGAGTTTTCTTCTAACGAGTTCAAAAGAACCCGACTTTTCTTTCTTCCGAGTGCAAGGAATCCGACTTTTCTTCTTGAGGGCTCAAAGGAACCCGGGTTTTCTTCTTGCGGGATCAAAGGAACTCGACTTTTCTTCTTGCGAGGTCAAGGAACCCGACTTTTCTTCTTGCGAGTTCAAAGAGCCCGACTTTTTTTTTTTTTTTTTTTTTTTTTTTTTTTTTTTTTGCGAACTCAAAAAACTCAACTTTTCTTCTCGCGGGCTTGAAGAACCTGACTTTCTTCCTTTTTTTCTTGCGGGTTCAAAGGACCCGACTTTTCTTCTTGCGAGTTTAAAAAAACTGACTTTTCTTCTTGCGAGTTCAAGGAACCCGGCTTTTCTTCTTGCGGGTTAAAAGAACCCGATTTTTCTTCTTGCGAGTTCAAAAGAACCCGACTTTTCTTCTCGCGGGTTCAACAAACCCGACTTTTCTTTCTCGCGAGTTCTAAAGAACCCGACTTTTCTTTCTTGCGAGTTCAAAGAACTCGACTTTTCTTTTTGTGGGTTCAAGGAACCCGACTTTCTTTTCTTTTCCATTTTATTTAACTTAACAAACTTGCTTTTCCATTTTTTTAATCTACCCACTCATCGAAAGGTTAAAAAAACAATTCTTTTGTGTTTTGTCGTAACCCCAACAACTGTCAACCTTTTCTTCCTTTTTTTACCAAAAAAAAAAATTATTCTCTTTTCATTTCACAACCCATGATGTTGACTACACCTCTCCACTTCCTCTTCAATAGTTTTTCAATTTTTTTTGTACAACAGGAATTCTCTTTCTCCATTTCAATTCTTCTATCTTCACTTCTTTGGTCTCAAGAAAACCCTATTACGCACCTCGTGTGATCAAGCGATTAAAGGCATACATCACCCAATCTTGTTTGGATTTAGGTTGGGCCTTCTTGTGGTTGCCGCCTTTTAATGGGGAGGACTTGGATTTCTTTGAAGCGAAGGTTCTGGAAGGTATGAGATGAAAACGGTTACTAGGGTTTGGGTTTGTAGTTATTTGTGGTAGATGAAGGCGGCAGTGGTGTTGGCGTTTCATGGTGTCGACATCAGTGTTGTTTGTTGCGGTTGTGGGTGGTGGTTGAGAAGCAGAGATGGGATAAGTAGTAGGAGAAGACAGAAATTGAGCGCTGTTGTGATGGTGGTGATTCAGGCGACCACAGGTTTTTTTTTTTTTTTTTTTTTTTGAGCAGATTGTTCCAAAGATCAGGAACACCGCCCTGATGCCATATAGAAATCTAAGAGTAAGCGTTTTTGTTGATTAGGTTTTATGCAGCTCTGCAGCCAATGGCTGCTCGGTTTCTAATCACCGACTCTCAAAACGGTAAAGTGGATTATTTGTATAGGAGTATAGAGATAGAATATGAAAGATGTTGATAGAAATATTTGGTACATCAAATCAGGAGATAACCTCCTCTATAAATACAAGAAAGTAAAATGAGAAAGGGTTAAACTTTGGGCACAAGACAAGGAAAGCTAATCATGAGGCATAATGCAAGGAGCTAGTCTTGGAGCATAATAGAAGGAAAACTAATCTTGGTCACTAATGTTGGTCTTGGTCAATGATCTTCAATAATGTTATCCTTTAAACCTGCCATCCTCCATATCTACCAGGACATGGCGATACATTGACTTGTCATTGATAACTCATCGGAGCAAAATACCACAATGTAAACGTGCAAAGGGCACGAATAGGTTGGTGATCAAGCCGGTGGTTGTCCTATAAACAACCTTAGATATATGCAACAAAAGAATCTGCATAAAAGCCAAATAAATCTATCTAAAAAGGAATGTCAATAAGCATCATATATTCATATTCCTTTTAGAAAGTAACTCATAAAAATCAGATAAATATCCAAAAACCAGGGATACATTACATATTGTAACTATAATGAATATTTGTTGAATCTTCTAAACCATTATAAAAGTAAATAACATACCATAAACATGAAAATGAAATTTTGAAATTGCTAAAAAGTTAAAAGTTCTTACATCAATCATCTTCTTAGTAGTAGCTTCCTTGAGAATATAAAGAGAATTATATTATATTATATGAAGTTGAATGCCTAAAAAAGAATGGCATTCCTACATCAAACTGGTAGTAAATGAGTCATACAATTCCTTTGGGTCCATTGAACGAAGAAACATTTTGTTTCCACGAAACCAAAATCAGCCAACCCTAACTGTTTGTTGTGGGCTGCGAGCGAGCAACCACGAGCGAGCAGACGCGAGCCACAGACTTCACTCTCAAGTAACCCCTCGCATGTGCTCACTTTCTCCCATTAATAAACGCGAGCACCATCACGTGTGCTCGCGCAGGGGATGTTCGTGTGTGCTCGCGCTGGGGATGTTGTGGCCAGAGGTGAGCACCAGACTGAAACTGCGTTCGCGCTGGGACTCGTCGCGGCTCACAACGGACAGTCGCATTCCACCCTCTTTAATTATCATTTTTGCTTCAAAAGAATAGGAACCTTAATTAAGAATGATTTATTAAGAAATCCACACCTATAATCCAAAAAGGGTTTCCATATGATCAAAAATGGAGTTGAAGAAGTCTGTCATCGCCATCACACTGTTGCCTCACCATCACCATCTGAGACCGCCGTTGACATATGTGATAACACAAAATTAAAGCAGATATCAAAAGAAATAAGAGAAGCTATGAATAGATAGAATCGACACACCACCAAAGAAGTCTAAACTATGTGTATGGAAATGTTGGTTGTGCCACAACCACCTAGATAAACCTAACGGAAGACCTTAGAAGTTATTTCTCTTTATCTGCCTCTCGGCTATGGATCTCTTTCTCTCTCTTACTGCTCCCTCGCGCAAATTGCTTCTCTATATTGATGGAAAGAAGTTAAAACACGTGGTGGTGAAACGTGGCTGAATAAGGGCAAAGTTGGTGTTAAGTTGGGTAAGTGGTGTCATAAGAAGGAAGGGCAAGACAGACAGGTAGGTGACTCACCTCCTAGAGGTGGAAGATTGAAGATCACACACGTTTCCTAAGTAAAAAAAAAAATAAACCACAAAAATAGAACATTCAAGACTCGAACCCGGGTGGACATGGATTTAAACATCATCAACGCCACGCCAAGGGAGCAAATACAAAGAAAATTTAAAAAATGGTATATAAATACAGAAAACGTTGGAATAATAAAAAAAATATAAACACGAACAGTGCCATGCCATGTGGCATAGCACTGTTCTAATCCACACACTTATTAATAGAAAGGAGAAGTCATATTTAGTGGGTGAAAACTCTTCAAATAATGATTTAAAATGTCTTAACAGGATTTGGTCATATTGCTCCGTGGGTTCTCTTAGGTGATGTTTGTTTTTTGGTAGAAGTATCTCTTGACCTTTTTTGTCTGCGCCGCGCAGACGCGGGCGGGCGTTTCGGTTATGCGGACCGTTTATTTTTTGGAAGACATAGGCCTAAAGTATGTCTACCCGTCCTCTTCTTGAGGTAGACGTTTCAAAATCACTTCTCCAACTTCCAAACTCTCCTCTTCTGGCTTCTCTCATTTCCCTCATCTCCCTGTGAAGAAAATACTCTCCTTTCTCTCAACCATCTCAAAACCCTATCTTCTTCCTCTTCCCTCCTCATCCACCTGCAGCCGCCACAGCCACCCTCCTCCTCACCCACCTCCGTCATCCACAACCACCATCCTCAAAAACCCTATCTTCTTCCTCCCTCTGTCCCCATCAATTGGCGTTTCCGTTTGTAACACCCCAACCGATGGCGGAAACATCGGGATGTCACGTATTGATTATTGTTCAGTAGCTCATGGTGAATAATGTAATCCATTAAATGATTTAAATGAATTACATACAATAGTTCTAGAATTTGTACATCAAATTGAATAAAACTATACACATATCTTCAAGCATCAATTCAAATCTTCAAGCAAATAGAACCTGAAACATGTTAAGTTGAAAATGTTTTGGGTCAACCAAAGTTGGTGAGAATTACATAGGTTTTTGATAATTGAATAAAAATGTTGTGCAATTCATGTGTCATGTCAATCTAGTCCATATGTGAGAACATACTAGAAATAAATCGAGTGCATAACCAACCCTGATGACTGTTATAATATGATACATCCCATACGCTCATGGTTCACTTGAATATGTTATACGATAACAAACACCCACGCTACCTTTGTAGGAGGCACGTATCCGGGTGGGATTGTCAGTCCAATAGATCTATCAATGTATACAGTCAGCTTGTACGGAGTTAATGATTATGCTAGAATGGTGCTTACTCTAATCATGCTCAAGACATAATGCAACATAGAAAACACATAGACACATTGATGATTGAATTGCAATGATGATGTTATAACATGTTTCACCCCAAAAATGGTGATAAATAAAAGGGGCTATGTAAAACTCACCTTGGTAAAATGTTATATCTGTTGAGAAATTTGGATAATTGTGTTGCCCAAATGTATCAAGTATCACCCTATAATGAGGTAATAAATATGTCTAAGTCTATCAAGTCTACAAATGTATAAGTTTCTAGGGCTTCGAATTGGGGATAAATGCGTGTTTGATTAATATTAAAATTGTTTGATAATTGAGAGAAATTTAGTAAATAAATAACCAAACATCTTTTTATGAAATTTAGATTTAGGATGGCCACAATAATGTGTTTAAAGTATAAAAATAATTTTTGCAAAATTATTTTCTTTAAAATAGATTATTAAATCTATTTATTACAAATTGCCAAAATTTAACTTTAATATATTAAAAATACTAAAATTAAAGAATTATTATTTTAAAAATCATATTTCTGTTCTAAATATTTTAAAATAAATTGTATAAAATTTTGGTGCAAAAATAATAAAAATTGAATTTATTATGATTTAATTATGATTAAAACTAAAAAAAATTGATTAAAAATATTAAATAAAAGATTTTTCAGAAATAAAAATCATTTCTGAAAGGCTTAATGTTATAAAAACCCATGATAATTTTTGTGGAAACTAATAAGATCGTTTTGATATTTTTATAGATTTTTATAAACAAAATAGAATAAACTTGATTTATTTATTATATATAATAAATAAATAAATTTTTGAAAACTAAAAATTGGGTGTTAAACTTTTTCATCAGATTGATACAAAATAATTTTTGTAGAATTTTTAAAAGTGTTTTAGTATTTTAAAACAAATTTTAAAATACTAATAGTTATATATATATATATATATATATATATATATATATATATATTAGTTTGTAATGCAAAAAGGATAGGAAAAATGTGGCTACAGCAGGGATCGAACCCGGGTAGCTCTGATATGGGGCAGCAGACACAACCATCTGGTCCAGCCAGTGGTTGTGTTAATTTTTGTTTTTAAAAAATATAAATATCATACTGATTATCATGTTCTTCCCCAAAATCAAATACGAGCCCTAGCATTCTCAATTGATCAATACACACGACGTTAACCCAATTAAACTTAGGGTTTCTGTTGTGTATGAGCCGATGAACAAAAACCATAAAAAAAATTCAACTTACAAACGCGTTTTGAGCTCGGTTGATCGGTCAAACAAAAAAAGTCAACAATGCGATCGTTTAACCAAAAGCAGAAGATTTTGTGAAGAATTGAGGGTTGGGAAAGGATGATCGGCGAGTTGGGACTGCTCGCAGATGGCCAATTTATAGTGTAAAGCTCTGGATCGAAGGAATGGTAAGTGTTGACCAACATTTAATGTCAAAACGCGTCAAAGGTTAATTGATTATCAATCAATTGATAATCAACGTGTTGATAAGTCAATATAGGCCGGTAATCATGCATCAATGGTCAAAGATAGCAATTCACGAGTTAAAAAAAAAAGGAAAATTTCCTTTTTGGGTCTGCTGTCACGCGGCTGCTACTAGGAAGAAGAAACAGATCCATTTCAAAAAGGGGTTAAATAGATAAAGTTTCTAATCTCATCACAATTGGCAACATGGAGCAGTGGTTGAGGCGTGTGTGTGTGTGTATGATAGGTCACCGGTTCGAAACCCGGCTGGACCTCCTTTTTTTTTTTTTAAACAGAAACGAAGAGGGGGGGGGGGGGTTTGGGCTTGGTTTGGGCTCAGGTTTTCAGGTGGGCCGGACACTTGGGCTGGGCTGACAGTGGAGTGGGCTCAGGGAGTAGGCTTTGGTTTGGACTATGGATTAACAAGTTTTGGGTGGGTTTGGCTTAATTATTTGTTTGGTTTTCTTAAAAATTTGCAAGTACATAACAAAAAAAGAACTACAAATCTGATTTTTTTATATGATTATTAATATTATTATTATTATTATTATTATACATATATATATATATATATATATAAGTTGTGAATTAGGAGAATAAAGACTTAGGTACAAAAATGAGGGGTTTTATATTAAAATTTGGGGAAAATTTTGCGATGTTACACCGTTGCCCTTAGCCCCTGTACAGATATCTGCTTCGAGTGGAAAAGATGGGGTATGTGAGATGAGAAAGATGCTGGCAACAATTGTTCATGGTTCAAAAAGAACGATGGTGATCTGTAGTCATGGTTCAAAAAGAATGTTGTAGACAGAGAAGATTCATCCTCTTTGATAGCTGTCAAATGTTTATTTTATTAAATGGTTCAAAAAGAACTTTATTGTGTAAAGCACAAAGTGATAGTGAATACAATGAAAGGTGGAACAAAGTCAAACCCACAGGCTTGAATGACACCAATTAGAAATACACAGTACAACTATCTTACCATATAGTACAACACCAAATGCAAAATGTAGTTGCTAATTGTAGTATATAATATATTGTGTTTTGAGGAATTTGGATATGATTGCACTTTTGAGCTGTTTAGATTGTTGATTTGTGAAATTTAGATTGTGATTTGTATTTTGAATGGTGGGTTGTGGGTTATGGTTGTGGTGGGTTATGGTTTCGGGTAACAACAAAGGTTGTTGGTTCAAGGTGGAGGGACTCGGTTATAGTGGTTTATGGTTTTGGGTTACGCTGCAGACGTTAACAAACAAACAATCTTCTCCTTGCAGACTGCAGACATTTGGACCATCTCTTCTCTTGCCGATGTCTGCAAATGTGGTCTGTAGATTGCAGACCTTTTACCTCTTCAAAAACAAACAACACCTTAGATATTTTTTAAACTTTAATGATTGTATTTTTATGTTATGTGCTTAATATACGGGCAAGCAAAAGATGCTATAGAGATACTTAAGAGATGCATTGAAAACAACACTACTAGAAAAATACCCTTTAACGTCATTTCAACCATGACACGGTAATTTAATGACATGCAAAAGTGTATATCATAAAAAATGTCATCTTTGGTGTAAACTGATAAATTCATGAGGGTTTTTTTTTGCATGTCAATAATTTTACGTAAAAAATTAAAAAACATGACGGTAAAGAGAATTGAGTGTCATGATTTTGTGTCCAAATCTAAATTCCTTCAGCTCTCCTTCGCGCTTCTCGATAAACCTTCTCTCTCCCCAAACTCTGATCAAAATTCACACAACACCCTACCGTCTCTCTCATTCTTCGCAAAACCCCCTCTAGTCATCAACGACAACCAGATCTGAGTCATCATATCATTGACCATCTCACCACCACCATCATATCATAAAGGTGGAGATAATGATGCTAATCCTCCTTACACTTTTCACCTTTATAATTGTTTGAATCTCCATCTCCATCTATAATAAAAGAACAAAGTTAAAGTGCTTAGAGGCCATTTAGGGAACCGTGTTGCATACTTGTCATCACCACATTCAATATGCTAATGTGTCACTTTGTGGTTGATTTGAATCTTTTCAGGTCATACCCGACCCATCATATTTCCCATCTTCACTTTACATTTCAAATTTCAAAACCACACACAGACAGCCTCACCTTCTCTCTCTCTCTCTCTCTCTCTCATTTTTTTTTCAGTTTTCTCACCCTCACACGAATCTCTTATTTATTTCACTCTCTATCGCTAACCCTACCTCATCGCGAATGAATCCGAGGTCGTTGTCAATGAACACGTAAGTATCTTTTCTAACTTTCAATTTCCATTCCATGTTCTAGTTTCTTCTTTCTTTTTGTTAAATCTTTCAGATCTGTTTTTTCTTTCTAAATATTCAAATCTTCATAAAGACGAAGGTATCATCTCATCTCTATTTTTGTTGATTAATGAATGTATTTTAGAAGATCAATTTGACACAGAACAAGTTTGAGATCATTTTAATAAAAATATATGTCAGATGTGATTTGGTAAATTGCATTCTGGAAGTAGCTATACCCGAATAATTGCAATCCTTTTTTTAGATCTTACAGTTCTGATTAAGTGTTGTATTGTATGTTGTTCTTATGTACTATTGTATCTGTATGTTGCTCTTATATACTTAAACATGTTTACATTGTACTATTATATGTTTATGCCCTTATAACGCTAAGTTTTGTTAATATTGTTGTAGCATACTAATTTTACTAGGAAACTTAGGATTGTATACCTAGAAGTTTATTTCTATTTTGGTCTTTGACCTTTATGTCAACCTTCTGTTTCTCAAGCTTGCTTTGTTGGGAGTGATATTGGGTTCTACACGACAACTATTGGTTTATTTGCAGTGTAATTTTCTGACACAATTTTTAATATCAATACCTTTGTTGTGATTATTATTTTATAATAATAACTATATTAGTGAATAAATGGCAATTTGGACACATTCCATTTTAAAAGATGCATCCCCAAAACACGCATGACTTCAAAAAAGAATTAAATAGCAATTCTACCAAGGCACTAACCATTATATTAACTATATGGGCTGACCACCTCCCAGTCGCTCTATTTTTGTTTCATGAACAAGAAATATAGTTTTCACTGCAATTCCTTGGCATAAGTCGATCATATATTTCTTATTCCTATACACACGGTTTTGATGTATTTAGTTTTGATTATGCATAATTATGTGTGGTTGCTTTTTTTAATATAGCGGCGCTAGAACAAAAATAATAATTCTACCAAGGCACTAACCATTATATCTGGTTTTGATGTTTGCAAAGTGAACCTTGATGACTGATGAGCTGGAGGCAATGTTTTTTTTAATATAGGGGCGCTAGAACAAAATAACAGAAAATGTATCTGCCACTATATGTGAAGGTGTGGATATATGTTTTCCCCCATTTGTTGTTCTTTGTTATTCATTTACACAAAATGTAATGTAGTTTAACTAAGTGAAATTATATTGTTTTGCTATGACTTTTTTATGTTATATTATTTGTTGGATAGCTCAGCTTCGGAACTATTGAGGATCATTTGGGACCTTCGTTGTGTAAAAAGCTTCATTCGGGTGGTTGGGTGGTACCACAAATTGCTACTTTACGGAGTGAGGTAAGTCGTTTTAGCATGTGAAAATAGATTGATCAAAATAATTTGCTTTAGATAAGGTTAAAAGGGGGTTGGTTGCAGATAGATATAGACAAGACAATAAGGGTGGGCCATGGGTTTGGCCTTGGGTGCGACCACCAGAATCAGACGTGGAAGACCAACAATGGGTTGAATGTTGTAATTTATTCAGTTCAGTCAGAATCTGGGAAGGCGTGGATAAATGGAAATGGATGGGTTGGGGAAAGTGGTTTTTCGGTGGGTGCAGTTAAAGATTTGATGGCTAAACAGAGGGGTGGAAATGATTTTTTCAAGTTTAAATGGGTGTCGTGGGTGCCGTTAAAGTGTAATATATTTGGTTGGAGAGCGGAGATGGATAGATTGCCTACCAAGGTGGCTTTGGAAAGAAGAAATGTGTTTTTTGGGGATAGCAAGTGTGCGCTTTGTGACTGGGAGGTGGAGACGACTTCACACTTATTCACGACGTGCGAAATTGCGGCGCGAGTATGGAATGCTATCGAAAGTGTGTGCTTCGTAAACAATTGTAATTTGAATTTTTTTTTTTTTTTTTGTATATTTATCAATTTATTAGGATTTATATTATAAGTTTTGAAACTCGTGTGTTACACGAGCGGTTAGACTAGTAAAATACAAACAAAATGAGTCTCAACGGTCGATCGGTGCTGATGTATCTGAGACACTTTCCCATCTTTATCATGTGTTGAGATCTCTCTCTGTTCCCTCTGATCTGATAAATCTATACACACAAATCTCTGTCTCTATACCTATACATACAACCCTATATGTGTATATACATGTATTTCTATCCACTTACTACGCATTCCAATCTTTTTTTAACTAGGTTAGAGTCTCGTGTGTACACACGGGATATCTCCAAGTCAAATGAGAAAATTTTATAAGATTGTAGTATACAAGTTTTATTTATTCAAAGTACCACTCTCAAAGCTCATGCCTCATGGTACAACCATTGCAAACTTCCATACATTTAAGAACCTTTCTTGCAAAATACCATATTATGTATCAACAAAAGTCATCACCTTTGAACAAATATTGTCCACTCTATAATTTAATATAATTTTAATTTAAAATACAATAACAATAGTTCATGATTATGTAAAAGTTTAAGATAAAGAGGCATTTCACTATTTCTAAACAACAAATAAACACTCAAATTTGAGCTTTAAAATGTTAGAGCACCTCAATGTGCCTTGGTAAAAGAGCCTATGCAGCAAGGTTTTCAGAACCGGACCGGACGTCGAACCGGACCCCCGGCCGGTTCACCGGTTCGACCGGTCTGACCGGTTCGACCGGTCCAACGAACCGGCAAAAAACAAAAAAAAAATAAAAAAAAATACAAAAAACCGGTCCAACCTCCCGGTTTTCCGGTCCGACCTCTCGGTTCTCCGGTTCGACCGGCCGGTTCACCGGTCCGAAGCCGGTTCACTGCACCAGCGGTCCGAACACCCGAACCGGACCGGTCCAGGCCCCGAAGCCCGGTCCGACCGGCCGGTCCGGTCCGGTTTTCAAAACCATGCTATGCAGGGCTTCAAGAATTTGACCAGATAGTGGTCTCGAGAAAAATTGAAGCATAAGATGAAAGTCAGATCACATCCTCACACCTAAGATATAATCTCATGAAATAATTCATATGAAAGATAAGCGTGGGCTTACCATTTTCTCCATGTTCGGATGGTTTTAAGATATTAACGGTAGATCTCTTAGCTAGCCCATCCTTTGAAACTTTGAGTCTTAGACTTTTCTTTGTCACACTTTGACTTTTCTATGGATCCTGAGAAAAGATTATTTTTCACACCCCTACATCACAAGAAACTACTTATTTTTAGATGCATAACACACACATTTTAGGAAAATAAGATATAATCTTAAGAAATAATTCTTATGAAAAAAGGAAAAAAAAAAAAAGATTTACAAAGCTATTTTTCTTGAGAAATAATCTCAAGAAGTTTGTAATTTGAGAATAAATATTTTATTGAACCTGTATTTCTTGATCCACTAGGTAAGATATACCAAACCGTGTATATAATCTACTCTATATCTGCGTCTTAAGCATCGTTGCCCACCTTATAGCTGCAAACAACAAATTACTAAATCAGCATTTTTGTATGATATTAAAAACTCATGCGTATTATGTTTTATAAAAAGAACATGACTTGGTATAATGAGATATGATTTATGTCTATTTTGAATTGAAGGTGCCTTGGATCGTTTGCAAATGCGGGTCTTTTGACAAGCGTGCCCACAAACTAAAAGTACAATACCCAAAAAAAAAAAATAGCCCACATAAGGCAGCTAGCGAATTAATACAAATGACATGCTTCTTATTCTACCTTTTTGCATCAAATAGAAATGAATTAATCACTATACCAATATCACACACACGTAGCTAGCGTGCATGAATGTGCTTTGATAGATACGGATTGTGCACTCCGGGCATGACTCGTAACACCAGGTGTTACCATTGCCAATGTCTATTCTGTTATCCTAGCCAAGCACATTCGTGTGGTTTCCGGCGGTTTTGCGTATTCAATTATGGTTGTCAAGGTAAGATTGAATTTAAATAGATGGTTCATGCTGTTTTTTAGCTTTGTTACCTTGTTATTTTCATTAACTTGACTCATAGCTTCTAATAAAGTAGGTTCTTGATTGATTTTGAAATTTCATTGGTGGTTGGCTGTAAAGCAGGCTCTGCCATGAACATATTGCTATGCCAAACATAAATAAAGACTGCAAAAACTTAAAACCAATCAAAGCTGTAACACCCTGCCCCTCTCATCCACTAACATTAAGCCCCAAAACGCGTTGGTGATTTAAGAGGCAAGACATTACTTATGAACCAAAGATCTCTCCTGGCCACGGCCGATGTGGGATTTTCCTAGGGTGTCACATTCACCCCCTGTTAGAGTCTCATCGTCCCTGATGAGCTGTGTTCCTGTGGTGTCACATTCACTCCCTGTTAGAGTCTCATCGTCCCTGATGAGGTGTGTTCCTGGGGTGTCACATTCACCCCCTGTTAGAGTCTCATCGTCCCTGATGAGGTGTGCACCCACCATCCCGAACGGCACAGGAGTGGCTCTGATACCATCTGTAACATCCTGCCCCTCTCACCACCAATATTGTCCGCTTTGCCCATCCCGAGCTCACGGATTTGTTTTTGGTTGCCCAAGTGGAGACTTCCCAGAAGGTCACCCATCCTGGAATTTATCCCACCTAAGCACGCTTAACTGTGGAGTTCTCCTCTCATCCACTAACATTAAGCCCTAAAACACGTTGGTGATTTAAGAGGCAAGACATTACTTATGAACTAAGGATCTCTCCTGGCCACGGCCGATGTGAGATTTTCCTGGGGTGTCACATTCACCCCCGTTAGAGTCTCATCGTCCCTGATGAGGTTAGAGTCTAGGGTGTCACAAAAGCTGCTCAAATTCAACTGAAATAAAATATCAAGTGAATATTAATGTAAATATCAAATCAAGGCGCTTACTAATTAAAAATCAAAATTACCTTAAGATGTGCACACAAACTTTAACTGAAACCAACAACACTAAAACACTAAAAGGTAACTACAAAATCACATGAGATAATATGAAAAACTAACAACACTAATATTAAATGTGAATTATATGACTTTTATATGGTAATATTTTATAGAATGGTAATCAAGTTTTACAAGGGTTTCAATTAGATTACTCATAAAAATATTTGTTCTAATTAAGCCATTAAAGTTTATTTTATGTTCTAATCCTATATAGTTTACCTGAATAGCAGGTATAATATCCATGATTGGAACATTAAAGTAAACTTTAGTGACCTGATTAGATATCAAAGTAAAGTTGACTTATCTAATTGGTAAAAAAATGTTTTATAAAAATTGTGAATATTTAAAAAATTGCCAAAATTTTAAAAATGTTGTATTTTATTTTTTTAATTATAGAGATTGCGAAAAATTAATAATTTTTTGCCATTTTAAAAAATGTTCGCATTTTTTATTTTTTTCGTTGAATTGTACATGAGATTTTTATAATTATTTTAAAAAAAATTTCGTAATTGTTTTTTGTGATTTTCATATTTTTTTTTCGTAATTTTGTTTTTCCTAAATTTTTTGCAATTTTAAAAATATATTTTTCAATTTTTTAATCAATATTGTTATTGATAATCCAAGTCAACATTTAAAAAAATAACCAAATAAAAGTCATATGGATTGATGACCTTCTAAATAGGTAAATTGTCTATGATTGGAACATAAAAATAACTTTAGTTACCTAATTGGAACAAATTTTGTTATGAGTGACTTAATTGGAACACTTCTAAAACTAGGTTACTATTTAGCAAAGTTATCCCCTTTTATATACATATGTAGCTTTGTACATATGTAAACTGTACATAGTTTGGTGTATTTGCAAAGCAATTAGTCTCATAAAATCATCAATTTGCTGATAATAAAGTTGATTGTCGTGACGATAGCAACTAAAAGACTATGTAAATTAGTACATAAAGTTGTTTTAACTAAATTTGTTAGAGAAACAACCGTATATCAAAATAATTCAAACAAATTTTGCTAAAACTTATTGTACATATCTGGACTATCAAACGCACTAATTTTGCCCTTGAACTTGAAGATGGGTCAATTATCATTTGACCCATACATCATGCCCTAAAAATTTCCGTGTCATACAACCTAAACTATTTAAACTATAGAACCACCCGGACACTGATCGATTGAATCATTTAACCCAGGTGCAACCGGATTAAAAGACAAGTCAATATCCCACTCTGAACAAAACGATTCAACCTCTTCCTGTGTAAGAGAAGAGGAGCTAACCGCCATGTCCTTCTTGGCGCCCATTTTTGCTTAGAAGGATGATCAGATGAAGAAAACGAAAAGAAAACTAACCTGATGTTGGCAAGCAAAAGAAACCCTAGGAAAGAAGATGAAGAAACTGTCGATTGAAAGGTAAAGTGAAATGAGGAAGATAAAAAAGAAGTTACTAATATATTAAACCATAGCTGTAATGATGCTCTACATTAAAAACCGCCATAGGGGGTATTGACACTTGTCACGTCAAGTGTCATTTCGAAATTCAAATCCAGAGAAACAAACCGCCTAAAACTAAAGCAAGCTTTCAACCCTTGAACCTTTTAACATCCATAAACATAGCAAAAAAGTTAGAAGCCTTTGAGCTATGCCACAAACACCTCTGACTTGGGGGGCTGATGACGTGGGTAGCCTAAAGCAAAATAAGTTAATAACATTACAAAATCATGCTTGAAAGGTTGAAGGATACTGTAACACCCCAACCGATGGTGGAAACATCGAGGTGTCACGTAGTGACGATTGTTCAATAGCTCATGGACTAAAGTGCAAATTTGAATACATTGATTAAATAATTTATTACATTGAAATGAAATACAGCGATTCTAACTGCCAACTAAATTGAAATACAATGAATCAAAATCTAAATATAAATCCGAAAGCTTAAAGAATGCATCTCAAAACAACCTGAAACATGTACAAAATATTTTGGTCAATACAAAAATTGTATTGGTGAGCATACCCTATTTAAATAAATATAGTAGAAAAGTGTTTAGCAATTCATGTGTCGTATACTGTTTGCAATTATGTAATAAGTGGTATCCGGGTCAAATCAACCCTAAGAAAAGAAAGCAGATGTATATAGTATGCGCTAGTAGTAATGTAATACATAGCAATGACGAGGACTCTCAACAGAGTCACAGGGGTATATACCATAGTACTATTCATTGAAATGCCAGGCCGCAACGGTTAATGATTTGACAGGTCATAGATACACGATATGACACAAGCAAACACACATAAGAATTGCTTTTTAGTAACAAGAAATTGAAACTTGATAATAGGTACATGAGTCACCCCAAAATAGTAAAACAGTAAAAAGGGGAAAGATATACTCACAGTTTGCGAAAGCGAGCAAAATCCAACTTAAGCGGTCGTGAGCTAAGTAATGGGAATTCCGAGGAATTCAACCTATAATGTGTAAGCATACTAATAAGGAAATGTCTAAAAAGTCTAAGGTAACTAGGGTCTAAGGCATTAGGGTTTGCTAAGTCGATTTGGGGAATTAGAGTTTTTATGATCAGTCGCGTTAATGTAAAAGTTGTATATCACAAATAATATATGAAAGGTGGTAAATGTGGTTTAAATAATATAATTATTACCTATTGAATAAAAATATGTTTGAATAATTAAGACAAATTAATTTAGTTAGTTACTTTAACTAAATTAAAATAAATACAATAATCATAAATATATAAATAAATAATTTTGAGTAACACAATGATCCAACAAAAGATAATAAAGACATTAAAACATATGTGTGTTTCTATTTTATAAGAAAAATATTTATAAAATAGATGTTTAAATTGTAAAAATAAATAAATGTTTTATTATGTCTAATTAAACGTAAATAAGACTAATAATACCATACATGATCCAAAAATACTAGTTTTATAGAAAATGGATGATTTCTTATGAAAATTAATGAAAATAATTATTCTCATAATTTTTATAAACTTATTTATATTTAAAACTGATTTAATGATATTAAATCATGTTTAAATGATTAAAAATAGGAAAATTAATAAAAATAAATGTTTTCTGAATCAAATATTTTTATTTCAGTTCATAATGATTAGAAATAATTTATGACAAATTTTGAGACAAAAACCATTAGAAATGAATTTTTAATCAATTAAATACGATTAAAACAAATTAAATACTAAAAATTACGAAAATAAAATATTTTTCAGAAATAAAAAATATGATAATTATCTATGAGATGTCAAGAAGCTACACCTAAATTTTCATAATTTTTGGGTAACAATTGGATTTATTATGAATATTTTAAAATAAAAATGCATATTTATAATAAAAATAAAGAAATAATAGGTTGATATAAAAGGCTTTGAAAAAAAAGGAAGGACCCGTGTACAAGGGGAATCGAACCCGGGTACCCTCTGAAGAACAACACCATGTCAACCACTACACTACATGCATCATTTGTTGTAAATTCTAAGTAATAATTGGATTTATATGTTAACAAAATCATCATCTTCTTCCCCAAATTCCTAGCCAAACCCTAACCCTAACCTTAAATTCAATAAACTGATTCAGAGAATGATAACTCTCTGAAATTGAGGGCTTTTGTTCGAAAAAAATCAACAAACATAACGGCATCAGAAAACTATCCTTACAACGAATGATTTGATTCGAAAAAGAAAGAAACAGGTTCGAAAATTTATAACCCGATTTAAACAACTCTGTTTCACGATTACATGGATTGCGTGAGGGTTAAGCTTTGTTTAAAGACTGAGAACAGTTTGCAAGGTTCAATTTATACCCAACACATTGAAACTGATCGATTCCTGATTAAGATGATTAACCACGACGGTTTCTAGTGGGTTTTGATAATCCCGTTAAGTGATTGTTTAAAACGCTTAATTATTGATTGCAATGGTTTTATTATGGTGGAGAAACGTAAATCCAACCATTTAATTGAGTTAAAACGCTCTAAAACCCAATCTCTACACTCGCCGGAATAAATGTCCGGTGGCCGGATCTCCGACCGGAAAAACGAAAGAACCAGGGAGGAGTATTTCTTGTTTTAAAACTTTTGTACTTTGGCAAAAATGATCCCTTATGTTCTAACTAGGTTAGTTATATATAACCAAGTTAATTTTTTTCTTTAATAACCTTAACCAAGTTAACTATATTTAACTTAAAAGCTTTATAAAACTTTATAAAACTTGGAATTTTTTTTTTATAATATCCATTCCGAGTGACGATTTAACATACGCATTTGATTAAAAACTTATATCCGATCCATAGTATGTATATATATATGTATATAAACGATTAAATTTTAGTTCGCTTTAAGATTAAATTTGAAACGACGAACCTACAGAGATAAAAATATAAACGTTTAAATACTCGAGGGACTATAATTGACATCTTGCTAGAACATAAGGGTGACGGTTGTCACAGATACAAAGGTTCAAAGGCTGATAAAGCACTGATCAAAAGATGACATGTCTTGTCATCACACTTCTCGGTCAAAACTAGCAGCTGTCCATATCTTGCATGTGGAGATGCTGCAATATACGGACCGCAGGTCCAAAGCCATTCTCGGCTAAAAGTGGCAAGTCCGTAAGTTGCATCATAGATCAAGTTATTATGCTTACTCAAAGAAGAAGATGCTTCTATTATAAATCAAATCACAAATTCAAATCTGAATACACCTTTTCCATATTCTTTCTTACACACATCTTTTATTCTCGTTGATAACACTCGTGTGAGAGATTCTCTCTATCACACTAACACTTCATTCGAGTTTACAACTACATTTCTAGCTTTGAGTCTCACTCAAACCAGAATAGTAACACTCAAAACATAATAATCTTGAACCTCCTTCTACGTTTTGCAACGTAGAGGGACACCACGACCTGCGTTAGGAAAAACTAAACCTTTTAACCCTTTTACCCTTCCTCTGACTCTAAACTAACGTTGGACCTATATTTGTTGTAGCAACAAGTTGGCGCCCACCGTGGGGCTGCGCCATTGCTTCATTCTCTAAAATCAATTGTGTAGCTCCAAGTTTTCAGAATGTCCGACCACGAGTCCCTGGAAGAAGTAAATCAGGTCTCTCCGAACATGGACCAGACCTCTCCAAATAGATTTGTGTCTTTCTCAACTCCTGGAAGCACCCCTACTGGTGCTCCATCCCAGGAGTTCACACTCTTTCAAACTCCAACTCCTACTCGCTCGGGTGTCGTCTCCTTTCCTTAGCACTGTACGAACACCTGAGCGTGTAGATCTCACTCCTGAAGGAGTTGCAGATAACTTTCTACAGCTCAGATCTCTCCTTAACCAGCATGTGATCAAGGAAAGAGAAAAGGGGGTCAGGCTCCGGCTAGACTATAACGAAGAAGAGCCATCACTCTCACCCGGACCACCTCGTCCCCGTCATGCTACTTCCTCAAGCTCTCAACCTGATCCTCAAAACTTTGGGGCTGGGCCTAGCATGGTGTTTTCCACACCTTATCAGCCAGCAAGGCCAAGTCACACTGCTTTCCCCTTGTTCACATCTCAAACTACCACCTTCAATGCACCCATAGGGCATGAACTCACCTTGGACCAACTTTTACAGGCACCGGTCACAAGTGTTCCACTCCCAACACCTACCTCATGGGAACAAGCCATGGCTTCCTTACCCATGGCACATAGTGCCTCCATGAGTATGCCTATAGGAGTCAATAACACGATGATGCCTGAAAGCCTTCAAGGCTTTAGCCTTATGCCTCACATGATTGCTCAGATGATGGCTCACTTCCCCCGGCAGCAGCTCATTAGCCAAGCCATAGTTGCTCAACAAGTAAACACTAATGGGAACAACAGCACGAGGGTGGAGCATAACATAAATCAGCCATACAAGCCCAGTAGTCTGTCATGCTTCTCCCAAGAAATAGCAGACTATGAGTTCCCAACCAAACTAAAGATACCTTCTCATATAAAAACGTACGACGGTACTGAAGATCCTGAAGACCACTTACAAATCTTTTCTGGGACAGCCCGAATGGAAAAGTGGGGAAATCCAGAGTGTTGCCTCATGTTCATGCAAACCCTAGTCGGATCAGCTCGCATTTGGTTTAACGACCTTCCGGCTGGAAGCATTAAATCCTTTAACGACTTGGGCAACGGATTCCTGGCCAACTTCTCTCAGCAGCGGCATTATGTCAAGGATGTTATTTTCCAGATCAAACAAAAAGATGATGAAAGCCTTAAAAACTTCATCGAACGGTACAAGAACGAAGGTCTCACTTACGTAGGTGCTGATGAAAAAAATGAAAGTTTCAGGGTTTATGAACACCATCAACAAGTACCTTACCAGAGATTTCAACAAAAGTCTCCCTAGAATCCCTGAAGAAGCTCTTGAAAGGGCTGAAGCCCACATCCGAGGGGAAGAATTTGTGGATATCAAAGAACAAAGAAAAAGGACTGCCAACAGGAGAAGCTCCAGCCCAAACAGAAAAAGAGGTAACTATGGGGCCTATGACAGAAGGTCTAGAGGATCTAAGTCTCGAAGGTCTGAAGGTAGGAACCCTCCAAGCAGAGATCGAACCATAAATTCACAACTCTAACAAAAACCCCTCAAGAAATCTTGGCAACCGAGGAAGTCAAACACAGCTTCATACCTCCCCGTCTCTTACCAAAGAGCAAGAGAAACCAGAATTCCAACCAATATTGTGAGTTCCATGAAAAAAAGGGACATCACACCAACGATTGTTTCCAGCTCAAGAAAAGGATCGAGGAAGTTGTTAAGTATGGAGAGTTAGCTCATTTGGTAAAGGGAGTTAAAGAAAACATAGCTGAAGGCAAAAATAAAGAAGCCAACATGGTCCTAGTCAAACCAGAAGCTCCCAGCAAGCACCAAATGTTGGAAGCTTGGAAACACCAAAGCGTTTGCTTCCCACCACCTGAAGGGGAAAAGTGCTATGATCCCCTAGTTGTCGAAATCCTCATAGGCTCAATCAAAACACAAAGATCCTACATCGACACCGGAGCAGCAACAAAGATCATGTTTGAGAAATGTTTCAACCTTCTAAGCTTAGAAGAATGCTCCAAGCTTCAACCATCTGACTCCTCCATCAAGGGTATAACTGATATACCCATTAAACCCTTGGGGCAAATAACACTTGCTGTCAACTTCTCCGATGGAAAAATGCGGAGAACCGAACCACTCACTTTCATAATTCTCAATCTTCCTTCCAGCTACGATGTCATCATCACAAGGCCTGGCTTGGTAACCTTCGACATGGCCATCTCGTTCAGCGAAAAAAGTATTAAGTTCTCAACTGAAAGCGGAGTGGCAACCCTCCAACCCTCCATAGGGGTGCTGATGGTAAAAGAAAATGAAGGTGAAAGAAGTAAAAAGGTCTGAGCATCAACCCGGAATACCTTGAACAAAGGATCCGGGTTAATACATACCTTCCCAAGGAAACACTCTCAAAGCTTGAAGGTTTGCTCGAGAACAACGTTGATGTCTTTGCTTGGTGTCCTAGCGACATGACAGGAATCCCATGCAAAGTTGCTGAACATGAGCTCAAAATCCCTTCCAATGTCAAACCAGTGGTTCAGAAAAAGTGAAGTCTCGCTCCTGAAAGAAGCAGGGCTGCTTGCCAAGAGGTCGACAAGCTTGTTGAAGCTGGAATCCTCCGAGAGGTTAAATATCAATCATGGGTTGCAAACCCGGTGATGGATCAAAAGCCTGATGAATCTTGGAGGATGTGCATAGACTTCAAAGATCTCAACAAAGCATGCCCCAAAGACTGCTATCCTTTACCTGAGGTTGATCTCGAAGTCGACTCGCTTACAGGCTTCCCCTTCAAATGCTCTCTGGATGCCTACAAAGGTTACCACAAGATACAAATGAAGGAAGAAGATGAAGAAAAAACTGTTTTCCATACTGACAAAGGTATTTTTTGCTATAGAAAGATGCCTTTTGGTTTAAAAAATGCAGGTGCCACTTATCAAAGGTTGGTTGACAAAGTATTTGCCAATCAAATTGGCAAAAACATGGAAGCCTATGTCGATGACTTGGTTATCAAGAGCAAAACCGCAGAACAAATGCTCAAAGATATACAAGGAACGTTTAACAACCTCAGAAAAATCAGCATGAAGCTCAATCCAGCCAAATGCTCGTTCGGTTTTGAAGAAGGAAAATTCTTGGGACACATTGTAGGAAAGCAAAGCATCATGGCCAACCCCAACAAAGTCCGAGCTGTTTTAAACATGAAGTCTCCTCAAACAAAGAAGGAGGTAGAAAGCTTGAATGGGAAGCTTGCAGCCTTAAAGCGTTTCATGTCCAAGTTGGCCGAAAGATCCCTGCCCTTCTTCAAAACTCTCAAAGGTTCCACTAACAAGAAAGACTTCAGATGGACCAAGGAAGCCGAGGAAGCCTTCAACCAAATGAAACAACACCTTGCTTCCCTTCCTACCATTGCAGCTCCTGAAACAGGGGAAACGATCTCTGTCTATCTATCTGTTACAGAAGAAGCCCTTAGCGCTGTCCTCACTATCGAACGAGACAAAGCTAAGGTACCCATCTACTTCTTCAGTAAATCTTTAAAGTTAGCAGAGATCAAGTACCCTACTTTGGAAAAATTAGCCTTGGCTCTTGTACAAATAGCCAGAAGGCTTCGAAGGTACTTTAAAGCACACCCCCATACAAGTGGTCACTGACCAACCCATCAAGAGTGTGCTTGAAAAACCTGAAACCTCAAGATGACTAGCCAAATGGGCTGTCGAATTAGGTGAACAAAAAATTACTTACGTCCCGAGAAAAGCAATTAAAGCACAAATACTTGCTGATTTCATTGTTGAAGTTCCTAAGGAGGATGTGACCGAAGTCAACATCACCACTGATGAACCCCCTGTCCCTGAAGCCTAAAAGCTCTTTACCGATGGAGCTTCTAGCATCGAAGGTTCAGCGGCGGGTCTTGTCCTAATTAACCCTGAAGGGTTGGAATTCACCTATGCTCTTCATCTTGAATTTCAGACAACTAAAAACGAGGCAGAGTATGAAGCCTTGATAGCAGGATAAAAGCTTGCTAGAAAAATGGCCGTTCCAAGGCTTCAAGTCTTCATTGATTCCCTTCTGGTTTCAAATCAAGTGAACGAAGGCTACATAGCCAAGGAACCCAACATGAAGAGATATAGAGAACAGGCAAAGGAAATCATGAATATATTCCAATCTTGCAAAATCAAACAGGTTCCCCGGTCACAAAACAAGAAAGTTGATGCTCTTAGCAAGCTTGCTTCATTGAACCTTGCCCATCTTACCAAGATAGTGTTGGTTGAAGTACTCCAAACCCCTTCCATATCTGAACTTGAAGTTCAAGATGTGATCACTGAAGCTGGACCAAGTTGGATGACTCCCCTTATAGCATTCTTAAAGAATGGTGATTTGCCTCAAGATCATGTAGAAGCTGAATGGGTTCAAATCAAATCCAAGAAATATGTGATTCAAGAAGATATCCTCTATAAAAAAGGTTATTTGGCTCCAGTGCTTCGATGTGTAGGACCTGAACAAAGTCAGTATCTGATCAAGGAGGTTCACAAAGGTATATGTGGGGCTCATTGTGGTCCAAGAACAGTAGTTGCAAAGCTCATGAACCTCGGCTACTTTTGGCCAACCATGCACCATGATGCAGCTGAAAAACTGAGAAAATGTGAAGATTGCCAAATTCATGCCCATGTTCCAAAAAGTCCAAAACATGACATGATTCCCATTAGTTCAGCTTGGCTATTCTACAAGTGGGGAATGGACATCGTTGGCCCTTTCCCACCAGCCAAAGGAAGGGTTAAGTTCCTACTTGTAGCAGTAGACTACTTCACAAAGTGGCCAGAAGTAAAGCCATTAGGGAAGATATCTGGAAAGCAAATCATTAAATTTGCATGGGAAAACATCGTATGTCAATATGGCCTTCCTGGGGTATTAGTCACGGACAATGGTAAGCAATTTGCAAAGAAGCCTTTTAGCTCCTAGTGTAAGGAATACCGAATAACACAAGTGTTCAGCTTGGTGGCATACCTTTAATCTAATGGCCAGGTAGAGAGGATGAATCTAAGCATCGTTGAAGGGATCAAAACCAGGCTAGGCAAGCAGGGGGTAAATGGCTTGATGAGCTTCCAAGTGTCCTATGGGCCATCCGAACCACCGAGAAAACAAGCCACAAGAAGACGCCTTACCACCTTGCCTTTGGTTCCGAAGTCGTGATTCCTGCTGAAATAGGAGTTACAACACCTCGAACACTTCATGTAGACATTAAGGCCAATGAAAACGAAGCCTTGCTCAACCTAGATCTTCTAGAAGAAGCCAGAGACTTAGCAGCCATCAAAGAAGCTCGGTACAAGAAAAAAACGGAATCATACTATAATGCCCGAGTCAAGCATGAACGCTTCAAGCCAGGGGATCTAGTTTTAAGAAACAATGAAGCAAGCAAGACGGAAGACCAAGGAAAACTTGGACCTAAATGGGAGGGTCCTTACACAATCCTTGAAACACACAAAGGATGATCTTACAAGCCTGCCAACATGGAAGGCAAGAAGCTTCCACGTCATTGGAATGGCAAAAACCTTAAAATGTTCTTTGTTTAGATTTCAAAAATGTTGTCTAACTCCAACTATTGAGCTCCCAGGTCATATCGCTTAATAGGTTCAAGGGTTGAGTGAACCTATATAAGGGGTGAGTTCCTAAATCAATCCAACTCCATGAGACAAACAAAGCTTTCTTTTATATGTCTCATAGACGAGTTTGAGCAGCCTACACCAATTGTTCCTTAAGTTTTTAAAAGTCAAATTTACGAAAAATCTAGAAACACTAAGTAGTGTATATAGGATAGGTGGCGACTTGTCTGCCTAGACTACCTTAAGGATGTGTGACTGTAGCATCCAACCTTTTAAGGAGCTACCGGTAAGACATTCCCCAACAACTACAAAGATAAACAACACACACAAACAAACAATCATGAAACAAACTAAACAAGCAAGCTAAACAAGCACAAGCATACCTAAAATGCCTTAAGGGCTTCATATTAACATAACAGGCTTTAACAAGCCATAAACATAAACTGTAGTCACATGTGAGGAAATCAGACAAATATCCACTTGAGATGTTTCAAACGTATACTAATCGCCATTCTTGGCCAATTGGAAGAAACGTCTGAACATTAGAAGGGTGGGATCATAGCCAAAGGCTCGACGTAAAATTTCAAAGTGCAAAACCCGGGCAAACCCATGTGGATGAAACTAGCTGAAGGAAACTTTGTAATACTCAAGAACATTCAACAAAAAAATTGAAAAAGGATGACGAAGGTTCGAGAATTCAAAATGACGACAATAAGTGCAATAGAATCACCCGGACACTGATCGATTGAATCATTAAGCCCAGGTGCAACCGGATTAAAAGACAAGTCAATATCCCACTCTGAACAAAACGATTCAACCTCTTCCTGTGTAAGAGAAGAGAAGCTGACCGCCATGTCCTTCTTGGAGCCCATTTTTGCTTAGAAGGATGATCAGTTGAAGGAAACAAAAAGAAAACTAACCTGATGATGGCAAGCAAAAGAAATCCTAGGAAAGAAGATGAAGAAACCATCGATTGAAAGGTAAAGTTAAATGAGGAAAGATAAAAAAGAAGTTATTAATATATTAAACCATAGCTGTAATGATGCCCTGCATTAAAAACCGCCAAAGGGGGTATTGACACCTGTCACATCAAGTGTTATTTCGAAATTCAAATCCAGAGAAACAAACCGCCTGAAACCAAAGCAAGCTTTCAATCCTTGAACCTTTTAACATCCATAAACTTAGCAAAAAAGTCAAAAGCCTTTGAGCTACGCCACAAACACCTCTGACTTGGTGGGCTGATGACGTGGGTAGCCTAAAGCAAAATAAGTTAATAACATTACAAAATCATGCTTGAAAGGTTGAAGGATACAAAGGTTCAAACGCTGATAAAGCACCGATCAAAAGAGGACATGTCTTGTCATCACACTTCTCGATCAAAACTAGCAGTTGTCCATATCTTGCATGTGGAGATGCTGCAATACACGGACCGCAGGTCCAAAGCCATCCTCGGCTAAAAGTGGCATGTCCCTAAGTTGCATCATGGATCAAGATATTATGCTTACTCAAAGAAGAAGATGCTTCTATTATAAATCAGTTTACAAATTCAGATCTGAATACACCTTTTCCACATTCTTTCTTACACACATCTTCTATTCTCTTGATAACATCGTGTGAGAGATTCTCTCTATCACACTAACACTTCATTCGAGTTTACAACTATATTTCTGGCTTTGAGTCTCACTCAAACCAGAATAGTAACACTCAAAACATTATAATCTTGAACCTCCTTATACGTTTTTCAATGTAGAGGGACACCACGACCTGCGTTAGGCAAAACTAAACCCTTTAACCCTTTTACACTTCCTCTGACTCTAAACTAACGTTGGACCTATATTTTTTGTAGCAACAGTAATCATAATAACAGATTTGAATCCTCTACTTAAAAAGGTGTTGCCTCAACCCTAGTTACTCCTTTATTATATATATATATAGATTCTTGAATCCTCTACATACACTATACATAACTGCATAACATAATCTAACTACCTCTATAATCAACTATGGTCACATCTCTTTAATATTAATCCCACATCACCATTACGAACATTGGTTCTGCTGAATTAGTTTTGAAAGGTGATGGGGCCAATAGTGGAAGGAGCTCAAGCAGAAGTAAGAATGCAGGAAAAGAATGCACGAAGTTTGAAAGTAGACCTTGATTTCTAAGAAACCGGAGTTCAAAGACCCAACATGAATGTTATAAAATGCTTCTACGGAGATTATCACATTACAAACATAATGTGATGGACCTAAATGATAAAAATGATTACTCAGCAAGCGCAATAGAAGCTGCTCAGAGTCGGGGGTGATTCAAAGCTTCAAAGTTTGTAAGCAATGGGGAGATTAGTTTGCAAAACTGCTAGACAAACAGCAAAGATACAATTTTAAAAGTGCAATTGTTCGGTAGCAAAAGCTGTCAAAGCTTACCAATTATCAGCAACAAAGTTTGCGGGTCCCATCTAAAGATCGATAAAAATGCCAGCTTTGCATCTTAATTCAAGATTTAATTGTGTTATCAAGATGGTATTTAGATAGTGGGCAGACTGATGACAATAACTAACCTAAAGGTCACGAAGATAGAGGAATTTCCATCGCTTGAGACATGCGCGAACCGCAAGATCCATGTCCTGCATAGTGGTACTATACTCATATCCTTCCAACCTCCAGCTTCATTTATGGCGGCAATTCGCCACACGCCACCGGTATAGGTGGTAATTGCATTCATGTTAATTACCCTACTTGTTCCAAACTGATTAAAAAGATCATTAGTTAATTTTCGTATAGGGATCTCAACCTTGATCTTCTATGTTTCATAGACATAATCAGGATATTCTTCAGCTGTGATATCTGCAATCTCGATGTCATCTAACGGATCATCTTCATTAAACGTTTCAGATGAGTCTGCTGGAGTAAACTGTTCATACGTTATACCGAAGATCTGGGTGATTTCTACCACTTGAAGATGGTTGATAGATGGTTAAAGAATCTACCACTTGAAGATGGACCTGAGACGAATTCAGAAAGAACAAAGAGGGTTCAGGCAGCGTGTGAAGCTTGATTCTCCGGGACAAAGCCAGAGCCAGTTCAGGCACAAAAGGTTAGCCAGAAATGGAATCTCATGTCTAGTAATATTGTTAGCTTGATGTATGTGGCTCAGATTAATGCAATTGGAATCAAGTTTGAGACCGGCATTCTATACTTCGCTTGTGTTTAGAAGACCAAGTCCTTACCATACTGGTATGTTCGTGATCTTTCCAAGTTGAAGCTGATAAAGACTACCAACATCCTGGAGATGTACAGAAGATTGTTAGAGAAAGAAAGCAACACAAAGTGGGTGTATATACAGCCGTAGTATCCAAAGAGCTACCAGACTGATAAGTTGCATCAGATCACTAGTAAGCCCATTTGGAAGCAGAAGATCACCCCACCAGATATAATGACACAGATCTCGCTCATGCCTATGGAGCAAGATTTCACAGATAACCTCATATTCTGGTATTATGATTATTTGACCACAGAAGTCGTCATTGTTTTGAAGAACGATCCCAACATCTGCAGGAAGATAAGGGTTTGGGATCGGATGTGGCTTATGAATCTTTCTGAACAAGACATGAAGACATTGAACAAGAATCAGATCCACTTCAAGGACCAGGTTGCTGATCAGGCTGTCAGATTTCAGAAGATGGTCAGGTATTGTGTTGGTAAGAAGATACATGTTGGTTGTGATTGGTCCAAGCTGCGGGTTATAGAAGCTTGCAGACGGTTACCGGTTGTTCAAGTCAAGATTTTGAAAGATTTATATTTTTGTGTTTGAGTAGGTGTTTTGTAAATATCCAACTAGGTCCAAGGGGGAGTCTGTAAATGCACCCTTCGGCTATGTCCCTAGCTTGGATATGATAGTCGGATCATATTTTGTCACGTTCTGGAGTTGTTTAGTTGTTTATGTAGGCTAAGGGGTATTTTGGGAAACTTTTGTGTGTCATACGCCTTCAATGGTTTCATACATGTGCACTGTGCACTGTGCACATGTATGAGAGCCATACACATACAATGTAAGGAGGTGTATGGCAAACTAGTATAAATACCCCATGCCTTAGTCTTTATAATAACTTTTGCCATTTCTATTCAAGCATGTAACCCTTCGTGTGTGAGCTCTCAATATTATTATCTTATCTTATCCATAAACACTTACCTATAACAACTAATCGGATTCTTGATTCCTCCTTTAATCCAAAAGGCACGCGATACATTGTTTCTTGTTCGGGAACACGATCCTACAACAAGTTATCCGTCTGTAATGATATTTTAAAAATAACAACAACAGCTTGGCATTACCATCGGGTATTTCAAGATAGCTTAAAAATGGCAACCTCCCAATATTTATAATCTACTGGTAAATTAGTTATGGCAACAATCATTGCTAATTGTCGCCCATATAGTACAAGTTTCGTAATGAACCAAACCGATACTCACCAAAAACCTGCCACGAAGCGCAGGGAAACCCACTAATTGACTGAATTAATGTGCATTATAAACAGTTAATATACATCATATATTATACTGGTGGATCATTGGAAATTAATATCAAACACAATACTTGATTAACATATGTCTTGGTTTCGAGGCATGAGGTATCACTATTTTGCCCTTGTTTATTCCGTTTAAATATAAAGTATATGAATAATAATGGAATTAAATAATTATTACTATATACGTTGGGACCCACTAAATTACTAAAAATGCAAGATGCTTAACACATGCCCAAACCACACAAATTCACATTACATGTGTGTACACAAAATTATATGTATATATACACATAATTATGTGTGAACATGAATATACTTGAGGGTTCCCACGTGATATAGAAGAGAATATAAACATTGGTAATTACGTAACATATTAATTTTTTAAAATTAAAATCAAACTATAGCAATATCATACTCAAGTTAAATATAACAAAATGATTGCTTTCATAATGTATTTTTTAAGTATTGATGTATGAAAAAAGTTATGTACGCTAAAATATCATGGGATTAATAGGGTTAAAAGTCAACAATATGTTTTAAAAAGGCGTGACATATGTTTTAAAAATGCACAACTTTAACTCTAAAATAATTAATGTAACATTACTTTGTGCTCATTATAAGTTTTATGACGTGATGGATATATAAATTTAGATATATTTTTGTTAGCTTTTTACTCTACTTAAAATCTTTCATTTCTAAAACACAAGAAGAAACTATCACTCTATACACCACGTGAGGGTAAAACTAAGTTGGTTTTTGTTAAATTTACCGTTTTTTATACTTAAAACATGTTTTAAAGGAAAGCTATTATTTGTGTTTGAATCAAAATCTTCCTTTTTAACAATATTTTCTTAGTTACTAAAACCTTTTTTACTCATATTTTACAACCATCCATAATATATAAATTTTGATATATTTTTGTTAGCTTTTTACTCTACTTCAAATCTTTCATTTCTAAAACACAACAAGAAACTATCGCTCTCTACACCACGTGAGGGTAAAACTAAGTTTGGTTTTGTTAAATTTACCTTTTTTTATACTTAAAACAAGTTTTAAAGGAAAGCTATTATTTGTGTTTGAATCAAAATCTTCCTTTTTAACAATATTTTTTTTAGTTACTAAAACCTTTATATTCATATTTTACTAACTATCCATAATAAAAGAAACTTACTTTGGTTATCATCATCATCATACTCAGTTACTTTGGTTATTTTACTTTGGTTATAATAAAATTAAAAAGTAAGCCTTGGAAAATGGAAAGAACATTAAAGAGTAAGCATTCACATAAAAAATTATTGTTTTGGAAATAACAACTTTTAAGAAGCCATAAGTTTAAAATATAAAACTTTTCCAACTTTTATCTATAATATTATTTTAATTATACCACAATATTCGTTTTACCCATATGTTTTATTCTTTTTCCACCACAAGTTGTCATGGTCAATAGGCGTAAAAGTAAATAGTGCACATAGTAGATAATCTAAAAATAGATAAAATGCAAATATTAATTAGTTTTTGATAACTATAGACCTAACATATTTTACTTAAAATAGATACTTTGTGCATCACTTATTACCTTTTACCACATAACCACAACAAAACTTTTGAAATATGAGAAATATGACCACATAGTCATCTATAATTGTGGTAAAACATTCAACTATAAATCTGTAAGAAACAAAGCAAAAGAAAAGTAATAACTTTTATAAAAAAAAATGATTTCAATCAAAGTCATATTTTCTCTAACTTATTTATTATTTGTATCTCATGTTCTAGCTAAAGATATCATCAAACTTAAAAGCCAACCAACACTACTTCCGATTCCGTCTGGATCAAACCCAGGAGGAAAAGATTGTCCGTCAGGAGCTCACCCGGGAGGCAAAGATTGTCCGCCTGGATCACACCCGGGAGGCAAAGATTGTCCTCCTGGGGCAAAGCCAGGAGGTAAAGATTGTCCTCCTGGAGGACAACCGGGAGGCAAAGATTGTCCTCCTGGGGCAAAGCCAGGAGGTAAAGATTGTCCTCCTGGAGGACAACCGGGAGGCAATTGTCCTCCTGGGGCAAACCCGGGAGGTAAAGATTGTCCTCCTGGAGGACAACCGGGAGGCAATTGTCCTCCTGGGACAAACCCGGGAGGCAATTGTCCTCCAGGGGCAAAACCAGGAGGTAAAGATTGTCCTCCTGGGGCAAACCCGGGAGGTAAAGTTTGTCCTCCTGGAAGACACCCGGGAGGCAAAGATTGTCCTCCTGGAGGACACCCGGGAGGAAAAGATTGTCCCCCTGGGGCAAACCCGGGAGGTAAAGATTGTCTGCCTGGGGAACCGCCGCATCATGGAGGCAAAGATTGTCTGCCTGGGGAACCGCCGCATCATGGAGGCAAAGATTGTCTGCCTGGGGAACCGCCGCATCATGGAGGCAAAGATTGTCCGCCTGGGGAACCGCCGCATCATGGAGGCAAAGATTGTCCGCCTGGGGAACCGCCACATCATGGAGGCAAAGATTGTCCGCCTGGGGAACCGCCGCATCATGGAGGCAAAGATTGTCCGCCTGGGGAACCGCCGCATCATGGAGGCAAAGATTGTCCGCCTGGAGAACCGCCGCATCATGGAGGCAAAGATTGCCCCTCTAAATTACAATCACACCCGGGAGCTTTGCGTTCGACGCTTTTTTGAGTTTTTGGTTCAAAACACATGAAAACATGTATATTACACGTCTCAGAATTTTCAAAAAAAAATGTTACATAAGGCTTCCGGGGTTTTCTTGTTAAAAATGGGTCTTTTCGAATACTTTCACACTTTGTCATTCTATATTTTTTTGGCAATGGTTACATAAGAAATCCACTTTTGAGGAGAAAACTTTATAGAACCCTATGTAATGAATTTATTTTTCTCATAATATTTAGGGCATGTAATATACATGTTTGAAGCGTATTGAGCCCAAAAAAGCGCCTACGTATTTTTTTTTAACGTTTGTAATAAACGATGTGTTTAGTGTCACACACCTATTGCACAAAAAAAACTTTTTCTGTGGATACTTACACTCTCTCTCGCTATATATATTTATATATTACCATCTTACACTCTCTCTCGCTATATATATTAAATATATGTTGTATGATGATGGTCAGGTAGTGTTTCCTAGCATGTTGCTTTTTAATATATAGAGTAATTGGCTTTTTTTTATTGAAAAAAGAGATGGGTTCTAAAGGAATGTTATTAAGGAGGGATGGGACAGTCTGGGATGTTTGGAACTATTGAATAATCATTCGACAGATTTTTTTGTCAAACTAGTGCTACAGTGTTATTTTTTTGTGCATTTGGAGGGTGTCAGCCATGAATTTTCACAAATGGTGAAGAAGCAACACCATCTTGCGGATTTGATGATGTGAAGGGGAGAGGAGAGAGGCTTTTGCTGACTAGGAGAGATGGGGAAGAATCCGCAATATCATCTTGCGGATTTATTGGCTGTTTTTGTAGGCTTCAAAATAATGCAAGGGGGTGTTTTGTAACTTAGGGGTCATGTTGTAATACCATCTTGCGGATTCAAGGTTATATCCGCAACATGATGTTGCGGATTCATTAAAAATGGCCGAGAGTTTAATACTTGAAGGGGGTCTTTTGTAACTACATATCACATGGGATTAATAAACCACACATATGTTTGCAGGGGGCAGCATTAAAGTACACTTGCGCATGACCGTGTTGCGGTTTCCATGTATTATGTATGTTATATAACATTGAGACATATTAAGACGATGTTCTCATCTCATTTACATGATGTTCAAAAATCCTACTATACCACAAAAAAAATATGATGTTTTCATTTTCTCATTTCATGTTGTTACATCCTCATTCCATCATTGGTGATGACAGGAGAAGTTTCGTTTGGAACATTGGATCGATTTTACATCCACTCTGTAGACGACCCAGCCTTCGTGGATGACGACGGCCTCTTCATACGCCTCCAAAGATCATCCGTCCACTTTGATTTCTTAGCAACTGGTTGAGAACAGAAATATGACCCAACCTCTTCGTCCTTCTCTATACTATCGAATGTTTCTTTTGGAATGAATGATAATGAAACTTTACATATATGTATTTATAGGTGAAATTGACAATATTAAGAAAGGTAAAACTGCAACATCATCTTGCGGTTTTGATAATGATAGTAAATGTCCATACCGTACTTAAAGTAAAACTGCAACATCATCTTGCGGTTTTGATAATGATAGTAAATGTCCATACCGTACTTAAAGTAAAACTGCAACATCATCTTGCGGTTTTGATAATCATAGTAAATGTCGATACCGTACTTAAAAAATAAAAAAAAATTCAACACACTTTTTTTTAATAAAGTCATAGAAAAAATTATATTTAAACAATCTATATAGAATATTGTTTAATATTGTTAATTTTTTTTAAATATTTAGTTTTTTTAGTTAATATGTCGTTTTTTAAATAATCTATTTCCGAAGCAGAATATAGGGTATTTTTTTAGTTAATATGGTGTTTTTTAAACAATCTATTTCCGAAGCAGAATATATCGTATTTTTTTAGTTAATATGGCGTCTTTTTTCGAATATTGTTTAGTAATTTTCTTAAATTATAATATGTTGTTTTTAACAAAGTTATTTAATAATAATAAATTGGAATTGACTGAAACACACGTAAATTTATTTATGCACTAAAACGTTAAATATACAATCTACCGAGTTACAAAACAATCTATTTCCGAGACCACCAATTCCAATATTCTCCCAGACGTCGCTAATAACGGACCTTGATTCTTCAACACCGGGGTGCATTCCGCTATAGGTGTAGAAGCCGCAGAGCCGATTAAATTTGCTGCCAAAATTAGTGTACAACGGTGATGGAAGGCGCAAAACAAAAACTTATTGCAGAGTTCATTGAGTTTCTGTTTCGCACCTTCCATCTCCATTGCTTTATTGAAGTCAAACAGGGGGCTCGGGCTCAAGCTGGGATTCCAACCGTGCTCCTTCAAACAGGTACCCAATGGTCAACCCAGGATTCATTTCCTAAGTAGCACGTTGAAGAATCGCATCATCCGATGTCGCCGACGTCGCTAATCACATGATGTGATTCATCAACACCGGATGGCCTTGCCCTACAGGCTTTGTCTGAAAAGTTGACCCCCCTAAAGAGACCGTTGGAATGTCGGGGTTTGGTAGACTGGAGATTGAGACTAGCAACGACAACCAACGGAAAAATATTATAAACTACAGTGACAATGTTGCATTCTACACGTGTTATACCACGTGTGGATGTAACACCGATCTAAGTAGTTTCATGTGGATGTAACACCGATCCAAAGACACCGCTTTTTTGGACTCCAGAAAAGCGATGCAAGGCGGGGGATGAAACGGGCATCAATGCCTTTAAGCATGGCTCATCCCCGCCCAATACTGTTATAACTCCAAGTGGATGTAACATCGATCCAATGTTCCAAACGAAACTTCTCCTGTCACCACCAATGATGGAATGTGGATGTAACAACATGAAATGAGAAAATGAAAACATCATATTTTTTTTTGTGGTATAGTAGGATTTTTGAACATCATGTAAATGAGATGAGAACACCGTCTTAATATGTCTCAATGTTATATAACATACATAATATATGGAAACTGCAACACGGTCATGCGCAAGTGTACTTTAATGCTGCCCCCTGCAAACATATGTGTGGTTGGGTTTAATCCCATGTGATATGTAGTTACAAAAGACCCCCTTCAAGTATTAAACTCTCGGACATTTTTAATGAATCCGCAACATCATGTTGCGGATATAACCTTGAATCCGCAAGATGGTATTACAACATGACCCCTAAGTTACAAAACACCCCCTTGCATTATTTTGAAGCCTACAAAAACAGCCAATAAATCCGCAAGATGATATTGCGGATTCTTCCCCATCTCTCCTAGTCAGCAAAAGCCTCTCTCCTCTCCCTTCCACATCATCAAATCCGCAACATGGTGTTGCTTCTTCACCATTTGTGAAAATTCATGGCTGACACCCTCCAAATGCACAAAAAATGATACTGTAGCACTAGTTTGGCAAAAAAATCCATTCGACAAGAACATGGAACAAAATGTGTTTTCTTTCTCTACTAGAAATTTGTCAACTTACTGTGTGTTTATGTATTTACAAATATTTAAAGTTTAATTAAATAAGAAATACACTAAAGATTTGCGTTGGTTCTCGGGTTTTTTTCGGCCCGAGTCTTGTATGCTCACACACGTTAGTGATGCTAACACATGCTAGTATATGCCCAACTAACAGGTGTTAGGGTCCATATGACTGTGACATCCGTCACTTTTCATTGTATTCGTTTAATTATTTGTACGTTTTATCGTAATTAATAAACGTGGCATTTTTATTATTTATGAACGTTAAACTCGGGTTCGTTTAATCATGTAATAATAATAATAATAATAATAATTATCATGTTAAAGGCCCACCTGATGAAGCCCAACAGCCCAACAGGCCGGCCCAAACACCCTTATTACGTTTAAAAAAAAAATGGTCCTGGCCGGGGTTCGAACCCGCGCCAAGACCGGGTTACACCCAAACACAAACACACTTGACCAACTGAGCTGAGCCTTCAATCTGTTATAACCCGGACGCGTTTTAAATAAATACACATCTTTAAAACCTCACAGTTGACAAGGAAAGTCAACTGTGGGTTGCCTTGTTAATCAATCCGTCCAATTAACGATTGATTGATTCATTTTTGGTAAATTAGTGTGATTATCGGCCTATTACAACCTCAATTACACGCTATTACAAATCAATCGTTGACCAATTTGATAATCATACGCGTATGTATTCAATTGAAGGTCAAACCTTCCAATTGAACCCACCTTTGATCCTCAGTATAAATAGAGGTGCTACGAACCTAATCAACTCGCTCACTCATCTTCTTAAACCTCCAATTCTCTCTATCAAACACTGATTTTGTTGAACGAGTTCGTGGTTGACTTATTTCTTTGACTCGACGATTACACACGATTACACACTGTGAGTCACACTTTTGTTATGGGTTTTGTTCATCGGCTACCCAGCAACAAAAGCCCTATAATTAATCGGGCTCATGTTGCCTGGATTGCTTGATTGAAAATTCTAGGGCTCGTGTTCTTGAATTGGGGATAAACTTGTTTTTGCGTATGTTATATAATTATTTTCAACCCAGAATCATCACAACCACCGGCCTAGGCCAAGTGGTTGTGACCACGGTCCACAACAAAGGTCACCCGGGTTCGAGTCCCGGCTCTGACCGGTTTTGTTTCTTTTTCTTTTCTTTTCTTTTTAAATACAAACAATTAAATATATATAATTATTAAATCCTTTTAAACCTTTTAAATTCTTTTTAAAATACCAAAACTATTTTATAAATTCTAAAAAAATTACATTTGTTAAATCTGTTATAAAAGTTTCATTTATAATTTTTATTTTTCAGAAATTCATTTATTTAATATTTATAATAATTAAATCATTTTTAATCTATTAGATTTATAAAAATCCATTTATACATCAAAACAATTTTATTAATTTCTCCAAAATTTATCCTGACTTTATTTAAAGTTAAACTTTACTGAAATAATTTTTAATTCAGTAAAATCATTTATTTTATATTTTTAATCAATTTTTGTTAGATTTAATCATAATTAAATCATAACAAATCCAATTTTCATCATTTTTGCACCAAAATTTTATACAAATTATTTTTAATCATTTAGAACAGAAATATGATTTTTAAAATAAGAATTCTTTAATTTTAGTATTTTTAAATATTAAAGTTAATTAATGACTATTTATAAATAAATAGATTTAAAAATCTATTTTAAATGAAATAATTTTATAAAAATTATTTCTATACTTCAAACACTTTATTGTGTATATCCTAAATTCAAATTTCATTAAAAGACTTTTATTCATTTATTTATTAAATTTCTCATAATTAATAAACAATTTGTTTATTTACACAAATAAACGTAATCCCCAATTCGAAGCCCTAGATATACATGCATCCTAGAGTTATTTCACTCACACATTATCAATTACTTTAGGTTAATCTTTTGGGAGAAATCTCAAGTTCATATTTCGTTGTCCAGTCCAATTTCAAGTTACTACGTGAACAGTGAGTATTCCTACCCCTTTTTGCTTTTATACATTTTTGGGGTGTTACATGTACACTACTACAATTTCAAATACAAGTTTACATTTTTACAAATACAATTCTAGTACTATGTGCATTGCTTACAACGTGCTTTATGCTTAGACAATACATGTGGATTACATTTGTACTTAGTGAAATCATTAACATGGTACAAGCCGACCTTAACATTGGATAGCGCTATTTGGATTGACAACCCGCCTAGGTTGATTCTCCCCCTTTTTCATCGGAGAATCCGTGGCCATTGTTAAGTTATTATCCACTTGTTGGATAAGTACACTACAGTTCATACAGTACATTATACAGTCACAGGGTTGATTTCGCTCATTTGTTTGATACATGGTTTACATATCCACACTGTAGCTTGCACTTGAATTGTATAACTTTTAATCTACTATATATATCAAAACTAGGAATGCTCACCAACATTTCTTATGTTGACCAAACCTATTTTTGTACATGTTTCAGGTGCAGTTTGATCAAGATACTTTTAGCGCTTTATTATGCAGTTATTTCATTATTTATGTTTCATTTAAGACCTTGTATTTCCATTTTCCTTGTAAGACAATTTTTGGGTTTCATTTAATAATATTTACATTTAAGTACCATGTGCTTTTGAACAATCGTCACTACGTGACACCTCGATGATTCCGCCATCGGTTGGGGTGTTACAGATTGGTATCAGAGCCATGGTTATAGGGAATTAGGTTATTAGAATGCCTTTTAGCCTAGACTATAACCGAATTTCAACTTTCAGGTACAACACTTCCTAATTTATCAACCCTCTCATTACCCTTCACTTTCCTTCCTTAATCTTTCCCTTTCTTCTCCTCATCTTTCATCATGACGTATAAGGATGGTGTCCTACAAGGAGTGGAAAGACTACATCATCATGGAGCGGGAGCAGTACCTTTCATAAAGACACTCTTAGGCATAATGCCTACTCTTATTTTGCTCCTTCAAAGTTGTTGAACTTTAATGAGTGTGAAAAAGGACACGTGCAATCTGGAAGGGTGGACGCCTGTACACTGGGTTTTCTGGCATAGGCAAGCATAGCGCATAAATCCATTTACGGACCTGTTATGCTTACCTGGGGATTCCTGGAGTGAGTGTCCACTTATAGGCTAAAGCATGTCTTCTTTGATCACCATTGGGCTCAATTTCTTTGAAAAGTCAACGTTCTTGTTGGGCTTTATAGCTAGACAAGGGCAATCCAAACATGTTATACATATATATTTCAAATGATATACCTTTATTTCACATACGATATCTTGTGATCATAACTCTTATGCACTATTACACTTACATTCATTAATCTCATAACTTTTCATTGACTGTCTTGTAGATGTCTGCTCGCCGTATGCTCCGTGATGCTAGCCAACGCACTGTTCGTGCCTCTGGACAACGTTCTGATCGTCGCCTTGCTTCTCTTGTCGCTGAGCAAATTGCTGCAGTGATTCCGAATCTTGTTAGTGAGTTAACCCAGAACAGCAACAGTACCAATACTGAGGGTGCAACTCAAACTCGGTGTACCTTTAAACACTTCAACTCATGCAATCCCACGAAGTTTACTGGAGAGGAGGGTGCTACTGGCCTACTCCAATGGTTTGAAAGTATGGAATGTACCTTCGTGAACAGCGAGTGTCCTGATAACCTCCGCGTTCGCTATGCTACCAGTGTCCTTCAAAAGGGGGCATTGACCTGGTGGAATGGTGAGAAGCGTAATCGGGGCGCTGATGTTGCTCTATCCTTGTCTTGGACTGAGGTCAAGGAACTTATGATCGCCAAGTTCTGCCCTAGGAATGAAATGAGGAAGCTAGAGGAAGAGTTCCATGGGTTAAAACAGGACAGTGGTGAAAATCTTGCATACAACACCCGTTATCATGAGCTCAGTATTTTGGTTCCACACATGGTTACCCCGGTCTCTCGAGCAATCGAGAAGTATATTGAGGGACTGCCTGACCTAATTCAAGATGTAGTCACTGGAAGCAGACCCACTACGGTGGAAGAAGCCATTCAGCTTGCAGCCTCCTTGACTGACAAGCACGTCAAAAAGGGAAATTTGGTTAGGAAAGGAACCAAGAAATCAACTGAGAAGACCCCCACCCCTACTACTGAATCATCAAGAGTTGCTGTAGACAATACCGGTTCCAACACTAGGAAACGGAAGGCCAAGGGTAGAAACTATGCTGTTGTGGCCCCAGTAACTCAGGCTCCAATAGCACAGGCTCCAATGGCTCAGGCTCCTCCTGTTAAGAAGGTTTACAGTGGAAACTTACCCAAGTGTGCCACCTGTCAGTACCATCACCCCGCAAATTTTCCTTGCCGCCACTGTACCACCTGTGGTAGGTATGGTCATGTAGCTGCCACATGTCGATCTACGTTTCGACCTCAACCTATTAATGCTCAACCTGTTAACCCTCAACCAGCTCGCCAAAACCCACAACCTATAGCATATGGTCGAGCTTGCTTCAATTGTGGTGATCCGAACCACTTCAGAAACCAATGTCCAGCACTTGTCCCAGCAAACCATGCAGCAAACCCAGTGGCTCGTGGTCGAGCTTTCAACATCAATGCAACAGAAGCTCAGGAAACTAATGACGTGGTGAATGGTACGTTTTTACTTGATGGTCGTTATGCTTCAATTTTATTTGATACTGGTGCGGATAAAAGTTTTGTGTCATTAGCATTCGAACCTCTATTATCTCACACTCGCTCTAGATTAGGAGCGCCTTTCACGGTCGAGGTCGCAGATGGTAAACCCATCTCAATCGATTCTATCATTCTGGGTTGTACTCTTAGCCTTAACGAACATGACTTCACCATTGATCTTATACCCATGAAATTGGGAAGCTTTGATGTTATCGTGGGTATGGATTGGCTTTCTAAACATCATGCCGAAGTTGTCTGCTTTGAGAAATTTATTCGGTTTCCTCTCGCATCGGGTGACTTTTTACGGGTTTATGGTGAGAAACCATCCAGTGGTCTTAAACTCATGTCTTGCACTCAAGCACAGAAATATCTACGCAAGAAATACGTAGCTTTCTTGGCCCATATTGTGGAAAAGAAAAGTAAAGACAAGAGTATTCAAGATGTTCCTGTTGTTCGTGAGTTTCCCGAAGTTTTTCCTGATGATTTACCGGGACTTCCACCAGTGCGTCCTGTCGAATTTCGTATTGATCTTGTACCTGGTGCTACGCCCGTTGCTAAATCTCCATACCGCCTTGCACCTTCCGAGATGCAAGAACTTGCAAGTCAACTTCAAGAGTTGGCAGACAAGGGTTTCATTCGTCCCAGTTCATCACCTTGGGGAGCTCCAGTTTTGTTTGTAAAGAAGAAGGATGGATCTTTCCGTATGTGTATTGATTATCGGGAGTTGAATAAACTCACTATTAAAAACCGGTACCCTTTACCTCGCATTGATGACCTCTTTGATCAACTTCAAGGTTCGACTTGTTTCTCAAAGATCGATCTTCGTTCGGGATATCATCAGCTACGAGTCCATGAAGACGACATTCCAAAAACAGCTTTCCGTACACGTTATGGGCATTACGAGTTTATGGTTATGCCTTTTGGGCTAACAAATGCACCCGCTGTCTTCATGGATCTCATGAATCGCGTGTGCAAACCCTTCTTGGATAAGTTCGTAATTGTTTTCATCGATGACATTCTCATTTACTCTAAGACCAAATCAGCCCACGAGCAACACCTTAGACAAATTTTGGGTCTTTTGAAGAATGAACAACTGTATGCCAAATTCTCCAAGTGTGAATTCTGGCTTAAAGAGGTTCAATTTTTGGGACACATTATCAGTGAAAAGGGTATACACGTGGATCCAGCTAAGATTGAGGCTGTTAAGAATTGGATTACACCCAAGTCTCCCACGGAAGTTCGCTCTTTTCTTGGCTTAGCGGGTTATTATCGTCGATTTATTCTCAACTTTTCCAAGATTGCTTTACCTCTCACTTCCTTGACCCATAAGGATAAACCATATGTATGGGGACCCAGTCAGGAAGAAGCATTCCAAACTTTGAAGCAGAAACTGTGTGATGCTCCAATTCTCACCTTACCGGACGGCAGTGAGGATTTCGTGGTTTACTGTGATGCCTCTAATCAAGGCCTTGGTTGTGTTCTCATGCAACGAGGCAAGGTTATAGCATATGCATCACGACAACTGAAAAACCATGAGAAAAATTACACTACCCATGATCTTGAGCTCGGAGCGGTCGTCTTCGCACTTAAGATTTGGCGTCACTATTTATATGGTACAAAATGTGTGATCTTCACTGACCACAAGAGTCTTCAACACATTTTCAACCAGAAAGATCTGAACATACGACAACGACGATGGGTCGAGTTGTTAAATGACTACGACTGCGAGATTCGCTACCATCCTGGCAAAGCGAATGTTGTAGCCGATGCCCTTAGTCGTAAAGGTCATGCCCAGCTTTATTGTGCTCAGGTCCAGTCTGATATCAAACTTCGCATCATTGAAGCCCAACATATCTCTGTTACTGAGGGCAACATGTACGAAGAAATGTCGTGTGGAGCCGAAAATCAGTTGGAAACCAAAAATGGCTTACTTTATTTCATGAACCGTCTTTGGATCCCTGATCGTGACAACCTGCGTACCTTCCTCATGGACGAGTCCCATAAGTCTCGTTATTCCATTCACCCTGGTGCAGATAAGATGTATCAGGATCTGCGTACTTTGTATTGGTGGCCTGGTATGAAAAAGGATATAGCCCTTTATGTGGCTAAATGCCTTACTTGTTCTAAAGTCAAAGCTGAGCACCAACGTCCATCTGGTTTACTTGTGCAACCAGAAATACCAGTATGGAAGTGGGAGAGCATTGCTATGGACTTCATCACGAAGCTTCCACGCACCACCCGCGGGCATGACAGTATCTGGGTTATTGTCGATCGTTTGACCAAATCTGCTCACTTCCTACCCATTCGTGAGACCTACACAGCTGAGAAACTGGCTAAGATTTACATCAGTGAGATTGTCAGCCGTCATGGTATTCCTCTAGACATTATTTCCGATCGTGATAGCTGGTTCACTTCTCGCTTTTGGCAGACATTTCAGTCCGCACTTGGTACACAACTAAATCTTAGCACGGCTTATCACCCACAGACGGATGGCCAAACTGAACGAACCATCCAAACATTGGAGGATATGCTTCGAGCGTGCATCATCGACTTTGGTGGTAATTGGGACACGCACCTACCCTTGGTTGAGTTCTCGTATAATAACAGCTACCATTCCAGTATTAACATGGCACCATTTGAGGCACTCTACGGTCGCAAATGTCGTTCCCCTGTGTGTTGGAGCGAGGTTGGTGAAACACAAATCACCGGTCCCGAACTGATACAAGAAACGACAGACAAAATCCACCGCATTCGTGAGAACTTACAAGTTGCTCGAAGCAGACAGAAGAGCTATGCCGATCAAAGGCGCAAACCTCTAGAATTCCAAGTCGGAGACATGGTACTTCTCAAGGTTTCACCTTGGAAGGGTGTATTTCGGTTTGGAAAGAAGGGAAAACTTGCACCACGATTCGTAGGCCCTTTTAAAATCCTTGAACGAGTTGGGAAGGTGGCTTACAAGCTCGATTTACCACCGGAGCTCAATAATGTTCATCCAACGTTTCATGTTTCTAATCTCAAAAAGTGTTTGGCTGAAGATAACCTCCATGTTCCTTTAGAGGATATCCAGATTGACGAATCGATGCGCTTCATAGAGAAACCTGTGGAGATTATGGATCGAGATGTCAAGACGCTTAAGCGAAGCCGAATTCCTATTGTCAAAGTTCGTTGGGAATCCAAACGAGGCCCAGAGTTTACTTGGGAGCGTGAGGACCAAATGATGTCTAAGTATCCTCACCTCTTTCCAGAGACTACCACTTGAAGGAATTTCGGGACGAAATTTCTAAAAGTAGGGGATGCTGTGACATCCGTCACTTTTCATTGTATTCGTTTAATTATTTGTACGTTTTATCGTAATTAATAAACGTGGCATTTTTATTATTTATGAACGTTAAACTCGGGTTCGTTTAATCATGTAATAATAATAATAATAATAATAATTATCATGTTAAAGGCCCACCTGATGAAGCCCAACAGCCCAACAGGCCGGCCCAAACACCCTTATTACGTTTAAAAAAAAAATGGTCCTGGCCGGGGTTCGAACCCGCGCCAAGACCGGGTTACACCCAAACACAAACACACTTGACCAACTGAGCTGAGCCTTCAATCTGTTATAACCCGGACGCGTTTTAAATAAATACACATCTTTAAAACCTCACAGTTGACAAGGAAAGTCAACTGTGGGTTGCCTTGTTAATCAATCCGTCCAATTAACGATTGATTGATTCATTTTTGGTAAATTAGTGTGATTATCGGCCTATTACAACCTCAATTACACGCTATTACAAATCAATCGTTGACCAATTTGATAATCATACGCGTATGTATTCAATTGAAGGTCAAACCTTCCAATTGAACCCACCTTTGATCCTCAGTATAAATAGAGGTGCTACGAACCTAATCAACTCGCTCACTCATCTTCTTAAACCTCCAATTCTCTCTATCAAACACTGATTTTGTTGAACGAGTTCGTGGTTGACTTATTTCTTTGACTCGACGATTACACACGATTACACACTGTGAGTCACACTTTTGTTATGGGTTTTGTTCATCGGCTACCCAGCAACAAAAGCCCTATAATTAATCGGGCTCATGTTGCCTGGATTGCTTGATTGAAAATTCTAGGGCTCGTGTTCTTGAATTGGGGATAAACTTGTTTTTGCGTATGTTATATAATTATTTTCAACCCAGAATCATCACAACCACCGGCCTAGGCCAAGTGGTTGTGACCACGGTCCACAACAAAGGTCACCCGGGTTCGAGTCCCGGCTCTGACCGGTTTTGTTTCTTTTTCTTTTCTTTTCTTTTTAAATACAAACAATTAAATATATATAATTATTAAATCCTTTTAAACCTTTTAAATTCTTTTTAAAATACCAAAACTATTTTATAAATTCTAAAAAAATTACATTTGTTAAATCTGTTATAAAAGTTTCATTTATAATTTTTATTTTTCAGAAATTCATTTATTTAATATTTATAATAATTAAATCATTTTTAATCTATTAGATTTATAAAAATCCATTTATACATCAAAACAATTTTATTAATTTCTCCAAAATTTATCCTGACTTTATTTAAAGTTAAACTTTACTGAAATAATTTTTAATTCAGTAAAATCATTTATTTTATATTTTTAATCAATTTTTGTTAGATTTAATCATAATTAAATCATAACAAATCCAATTTTCATCATTTTTGCACCAAAATTTTATACAAATTATTTTTAATCATTTAGAACAGAAATATGATTTTTAAAATAAGAATTCTTTAATTTTAGTATTTTTAAATATTAAAGTTAATTAATGACTATTTATAAATAAATAGATTTAAAAATCTATTTTAAATGAAATAATTTTATAAAAATTATTTCTATACTTCAAACACTTTATTGTGTATATCCTAAATTCAAATTTCATTAAAAGACTTTTATTCATTTATTTATTAAATTTCTCATAATTAATAAACAATTTGTTTATTTACACAAATAAACGTAATCCCCAATTCGAAGCCCTAGATATACATGCATCCTAGAGTTATTTCACTCACACATTATCAATTACTTTAGGTTAATCTTTTGGGAGAAATCTCAAGTTCATATTTCGTTGTCCAGTCCAATTTCAAGTTACTACGTGAACAGTGAGTATTCCTACCCCTTTTTGCTTTTATACATTTTTGGGGTGTTACATGTACACTACTACAATTTCAAATACAAGTTTACATTTTTACAAATACAATTCTAGTACTATGTGCATTGCTTACAACGTGCTTTATGCTTAGACAATACATGTGGATTACATTTGTACTTAGTGAAATCATTAACATGGTACAAGCCGACCTTAACATTGGATAGCGCTATTTGGATTGACAACCCGCCTAGGTTGATTCTCCCCCTTTTTCATCGGAGAATCCGTGGCCATTGTTAAGTTATTATCCACTTGTTGGATAAGTACACTACAGTTCATACAGTACATTATACAGTCACAGGGTTGATTTCGCTCATTTGTTTGATACATGGTTTACATATCCACACTGTAGCTTGCACTTGAATTGTATAACTTTTAATCTACTATATATATCAAAACTAGGAATGCTCACCAACATTTCTTATGTTGACCAAACCTATTTTTGTACATGTTTCAGGTGCAGTTTGATCAAGATACTTTTAGCGCTTTATTATGCAGTTATTTCATTATTTATGTTTCATTTAAGACCTTGTATTTCCATTTTCCTTGTAAGACAATTTTTGGGTTTCATTTAATAATATTTACATTTAAGTACCATGTGCTTTTGAACAATCGTCACTACGTGACACCTCGATGATTCCGCCATCGGTTGGGGTGTTACAATGACATACGTTATTTCAGTAAAACATATGCTTTAGAATATGCCAACACATGCTAGTGATGCCTTTTTATTATATTATATATTTCATGAATATGAGGATAATTTTTTGGTATATGGATTTGGATTGGTTCTGATTTGATTTTTTAAAATTTATTATTGTTGGATTTCAACCCCTATTAATCGCATTTGAGTAGTTGTATTAACATAGTTGTAAAAATCGCGCTTAGATTCTGATTAGTTTCTTATTATGTGTTTGAGGATCCCAACTAACATGTGTATCTGTTTTAGTGTTGTTTTCACGAGTAGGCTAGGAAGAAGGCAGCGTTGGTGACGTGGATGTGGTAAGTGATGGTAGATTTAACTATTTTAAGTGGGCAATGGTTACATATAAAAAGTAGTGGAAGAGACCGACTAACATATGTTATTTCAGTAAAACATATGTTTTAGAATACATTACACATGTTAGTGATGTCTCATTATGTGTTTTGGAGAGCCCAACTAACACGTGTTATCTTTTTTGTATGTGAAGAGATGTTTGTGTTAAAGATGAAGATGTGTATCAAGAATGAAGCATAGTTAGATCTTTTTTATGTTGTTATGAAACGTTTTTTTGATACGTTTTAGTGTTGATTGTAATGATCATTTTTATCATTTTTTAAATAAATATACATTTTATGTGTTCTTTTATTTTGTTATTTTAGTATATACCTTTTAACACATGTTAGCGATATCTCAAACGAGGTCAGGATTTTGTATCACAATGCTAACATAAGTTAATATTCGTGTGGGAAAGAGTGTCATAAAGTAGGAGAGATGTGACTTGACAAGTGTCAAATCAACCTTTTTAAACATATGAAGTTATATTTACTTAATTTATTTACAATTTTTTACAATTATTATGTGTTGGTAAACATTATCAATTACCCACACCTATATTATTTTTCTATACACATGTGTAGATAATTTACCTACACATATGGAAAGTTAGCGACATGTGTGGGTAATATAACATTTAATTAAACGTCAGTTTTGGGGGGGGGGGAATTTCACCAACGTCGAGTGTGGCTAAAACGTATTACATAATAAGTGTTAGTCTTTTTGAAAAATATATCATCAATCATTACCCACACATATATAAACATCTGTAGGTATTTACCCACATATTTACAAGTGTAGGTAGACTTTGTGTGGGTAAATACTCCAATTTCTTGTAGTGTACTAATACATCAATATAATATCCCTCTTTACCTGGATTCTATCAGTTGCATATCTGAAATTTAAATATTTGAATATTTGAAAAGTGTTTTAGAAATTTCAAAACTGATATAAACAATAAGCAATGGTTGTATTTGTTGGAGTTAAGCTTATAAAGGAAGATGCCTGAAGCTTAATTAATAAAACACGATTCTCTATGTTAATTTAAAAGTTCACTTTTAAAATTTCAAACATTTGATCACAACATATGCTTATTAAGTGAAGAGCTCAATTATTGGTCTGAACAACTATTCGTCTATCGAGGCCAACCAATAGATGTTCTTGAGCTCAACAGTGGTAAAAGATACTGGCCCGCGTGTTTTCTTCAATATTTTAAAGTCATTGATGACATCATTATTCGCGACATACACGGAATCGTTACGTATCTCTAAGCTTCCCACATCAGCTTTTGAAGCTCTCAATGGTTGCCAAGTCAGCTTTCTTATGTCAATCACGACTCTCCTGTTATAGTAAGTATAGATAGATAGATTGTATGTGTACAATATCGTGTGACTTCAGTATAGTGTTTGGATTTAGAACGCCTGAGTTGAGATTAGATTTTATAATAACTAGTGGGTGTCTTGGGCGCGCGTTGCGCGCCTTCTGATTCGCCCGACTCAAAAATCATAAACACGTTTTTATGCATCTATAAACTGAAGTTAAGAATAACAAAATAAGTTTCATTAAAACAAATATCTGCCCTTTACACCCAACACCATTGTCTTGCAAATTCATTGGTTTAGCAACAAACCTAAAAGCAACACAACACAATTTGGAGAAAGATCATATACTCATATCCTCCATACATTTGAACGATAGATCATGCAACAGTCAAGAGAAGCCAATATGCAAATTTTACCCTTGCAATGAAACCCATTACAAAACTTCGAAGCGTATTTGCAGCATATGCATTGGGTTAGCCTAACTATAACATTTTCAAAAAAAAAAAAAAAATGAAAAGGCGATAACAATGCAACAGAGTATACCTGTTAAGCTTACACAAACCGAACCACCCAAATCTGAAACGGAATAAACGATAACATCAGCAGTACATTATAACTTTTATCAGTAAATCTCCCTTTATTAGTGAATGAAACATAACATCCCACGCAGCCAGGAGCCAAATGAGATTACAACAATAATCAACCATTCATCCAGTGAATCAATGGTAGACTCACCATGGGCTATCTTAATACCTATTTTGAAAGCCTATGATGATGGTGAATTAATTAATTTCAAATACCTCGAGAATTACATAACCTAAAGGGAAATATATTAAAAAATGAAAAACGAAATAAAGCCCCTAAACAACAGAAGCAAAATTAAGCATGCATATTAACCTTGCCTATTCTTCATGCGCATAAGGCCTGCTCGAGCTTACCCCGGCGGGGACTTTTAACGCTAAGTCAATTAGAGTTAATTGCTAATTCTTTTTCAACACTCAAAACTACTACTTTGAAGTTTTAAGACCAGATTGTAACACGTTCGGTCCTCAACTTCTCTGGCCGTGTTACGTTATGCTCGTCACCACAGTTGCTGAATCCTGTGTAATGTGCGAAGTGCCCCCTCCTTCTGTCGTATTTGGATCGCATTTCATCGTGCGATAAGACCTGCATCATAAGTGTTTTTTTTATATCAATAAGTTTAATGTAACCTTGATGTTAGAGGTAGCAAAATGGTGGGTGGGCCGGTAATGCATGAACTGGCGTGCATCCCATGGTTTTAGCTTTTGTTATCCCTAAACAATCATAAACACAAATGATTGATTGATTGTCTAACAGAATGGCGTGATTAGTTAAAAAGGATATAGAGGTTCTTTACATAAATCCAATATTAACAGAAGCATACACACAGATATCAGTTTCTAGAGGTTAATCAGGTTATTTCATCCTCTTTTAATCAATTTACATGGCATCATCTTCCATCTCTTGTGACAGATAATATTTATACTATGATCTAAATAATATCAACTTCAATATAGTTGGGAATTTAGTTGTTCATACCATTACACTTGCATATCCATTGAACTAATTACTTGTTGATGGCAAATTTCACATCCTCGTTCGATGTGTGCTAGAAGGCTTCAAGCACGTGGTTGACATAACTTTTAACTTGAGAGTCAGAAAATCAAACGCACATAAGTTGTTGACATATAAAAAAACCATAAAATGACAATAAATTTTGATCATTGCTTCATCTTTATCGGATACGTGACCACCATCGGGGCTACCACCATCATCGCCGCCTCATTCGATTTCACTTCCAAGGTTCCGCCACAGGCCGGACGCAGCATCAAGACAACTATGATTAACTCCAAGGCTACGCAATACATAAGATTAAATGTCGGTTCTTTATCCACATAGTAAATAGGAAAACAGAGAGTAAATAATAGAAGAATAATTAGTCGGGTCAACTAAAAATAAAATAAGCCTCAAACAACAAAACAATTCACAAACCAAATAGACCCTTAGATTTTTAGGATACGTGTGGCAACTTCCTAGTGTGAGTTCCTTGTAGATATTATGAACAAACCTACAACACTCACCAAAAAAAAAATCTCAAGGGCGGTAGCTCTAATTTCCTCTTTAAAAGTCTGAATAGCCTGCTACAAATAATTGATCATATCAATTGGGTATCTAAAAAGCGACTCTAAATAGGATATTACAGAATGCATTAAAAATCTAAAAAATCTAATGCCAGACATTAATTATCAACAAACTAAGACGAAAACATATACATATTGCGAAGAAAAAGGTGAAAATTGCAAAGAAAACATACCCAATAATCATAGCAAAATGCAGGGGTGAACAACGCTTCAAGTTAAGGCTTTTTATATGCTCAGAAGACCATTAGAAATGAAGCAGGTTAACAGCGTGTATTACATAATAAACACAAACAACATTATGCTCAGAAGACCATTAGAACAACAAACAACCTGAATAACACACATAAGGATCATTGAAAACTACAATGCGTGACGAAGCATTTCGTCAAACAACTGGAAGACAATTAAAAAACCCAATTCAAAACAACATACCAACAACACATCTCGCATAACAACAACCAAACAATAAGATTTTTTTTTTCACAAACTCGCTAAACAACAACCAAACGAAACTGCATTACAAACAGGTTACACGACCAAACATGCAGAATCTTTACAGTATCACATTTCAGACAAACATGCATAAAAAAAATAAAAAAATCGAAGTCCATTAACTATGGGAAAACCAAAAGACCTGTAGATGCCCTCTGCTGCTGGAAACCGAAAAAGAAAGAAGGGCCTAATGGTTCAATTCAAAACGTTTATAACAATGGAAAAAGATGAGTCACAAAAAAAGCTTACCTGGAGAGGCAATATACCGACACCTGTAAAGCACTCACCCTTTTTTTTAAAAAAAACATCAGGTAAAATGAAAAGAAAAAAACCAACGGTTGTGTGCCTCGAACCCAGCCAACACAACAGACACAACAACAACCAAACCAACTGTGCCATAACATCATTGTCTACCATAATTAAAACAGTTTTTATTTAAACAGTTTTTAAAACGTACAAAAGTACTATTCATGAGAGTTCAAAAATAAATATAAAGGATAATTTTATTTTAATAGGGAAATTCATGTAGTTTACAAATTTGTCGTGTGATGCTACTCATTTATATATTATTGGCCCGTTCCTTTTTAATAATTAACTTCTTTGTCTTTTAATATGTGATCATGGATTTTAAACGATTTGTGTGTAATTTGGATACATTTTATATAACACATAATAACTCAGAGGGGTAAAATAATCATTTTGCACAGTCATTCAGAGGTTTAACCAAATATCATTTATTGAAATAACACTTAGAGGGGACGGGACATAACCAGAAAGATCCACGGGTACCCTACTATCAGCACAATAGCACCGCCACCGATGATGTTGGTAGTTGGCCCGTGACCATCATCTGTGAGTTTGTTCACAGTTTGGATACCCTTTTTCATTTTCATTTTCATTTAATTTTGACTGTTCTTGTATTTTTAACGGTTTATAAAACAAACATAAATATATTACACAAAAATTAAAACAAATAATTAGAAATAACAAACATAAATATATTACTATTAAACATAAAAAAAATAGAAATACTAAAACATAAAACAAACATAAATAATATAAACTTAAACTTGACGCAACAATTGATATGCATGGACATAGTCGAACATGTTGCGGTAACGAGCTGCATAATCCACCTGCATGAACTTGACAGCCAACTCCGCGTCAATTCCCGGATGCTCCCTCAAGGTGCGGTCATAGAGGGTGCTCCACCGATCACATTTATTGTTGAGATCGTTCCATTTTCGTTGCAGGCTTTCGATGGTGCGGTCGTTTACACAACTTGCCGGTTGAAGTCGGCCAGGACACGGTCCCAAAACCTAGTGTCCCCGAGCCCCTCCCCCAGCCCTGGCGGTGTTGGCATTGTAGAGCAGGATCGTTTTTGGCATCTTGAATGCACACCACCAAAGCGATTTCTTCTTCGTTCCAGCGCGTCATTGTTTTAGTTTGAAGGGTGTGGGTGTGTGTTTTAACCGTGGGTGTATATGTGTGTTTTAATCACGGTGGTGTGGTGGGTTTATATACAAAAAATGATTAACGGTTTGCATGTAAAGTTGAATTTTTCTGATCGTTAGTTGGGATAGTTATATGCAAAATTGAATTTTTTTTACTGTTTGGTGGAACTATATGAATGCAAAAACAGAAAATTAATTTGGCTTACCGTTTGTTGGGACGGTTATAAAGCGTGTGAAATAAAAAAACAAAAAAATAAAGTTAAAATCTGTATTTAAATGAAAAATAAATAAACAAATTAGTGAAGTGCTGCTAAAAAACAGTTTCAGTGAAGTGATGTAACAGTACAGGATTGGTAAAAATCAGTAAAGTTAAAAAAACTAGTGAAGTGGACAGTTCTCAACTATGGAAAGCTAGTTTTGGAAATAATAATTTTTAAGAAGCCACGAGTTTAAAATATAAAACGTATCCCACTTTTAAAACCCGTCTATAATATTCTTTTAATTATACCACAATATTCGCTTTACTCATATTTTTTATTTTTTTTCTACCACAAATTATCATGGTCAATAGGCGTAAAGGTAAATAGTGTACATAGTAGATAATCTAAAAATAGATAAAATTCAAATGTTAATTAGTTCTTGATAAATATAGACCCAACATATTTTACTAAAAATAGATATTTTGTACATCAGTGATTACCTTTTACCACATAACCACAACAAAACTCCTCAAAGCTGAGAAATATAACCACATAGTCTTCTATAATTGTGGTAAAACATTCAACTATAAATCTGTAAGAAACAAAGGATAACAAAAGTAATAACTTTTAATAAAAAATGAGTTCAATCAAACTCATATTTTCTCTTATTTATTTGTTACTTGTATCTCATGTTCTAGCTAAAAGTTTCATCAAAGTTGAAAGCCAATCTCCGCCTAAAGAACCAACACTGCTTTCAGGAGGCAAAGACTGTCCACCTGGAGCACCGACACATCCGGAAGGCAAAGATTATCCGCCTGAAGCACAATCGGGATGCAAAGATTGTCCCCCGGGCCCGGGAGGCAAACATTGTCCGCCAGCATACCCAGGAGGCAAAGAATGTCCGTGTGAAGCACACCCGGGAGGAAAGCATTGTCCGCCTAGGGAACCGCCACATCATGGAGGCAAAGATTGTCCGCCTGGTGAACCGCCACATCATGGAAGCAAAGATTGCCCGCCTGGGGAACCGCCACATCATGGAGGCAAAGATTGTCCTCCAGGGGAACCGCCGCATCATGGAGGCAAAGATTGTCCCTCTAAATTACAATCACTCCCAGGAGGTACTGATTGTCCGCCTGGAACTCACCCGGGAGGCAAAGATTGCCCGCCTGGAGGACACCCGGGAGGAAAATATTGTCCGGCTGGAGCACACCCTGGAGGCAAAGATTGTCCTCCTGGAGCACACCCGGGTGGTAAACAGTGTCCGGTTGAATCATCGGTACCTCTATCTCCGGGAAGCAAAATCGTAGTTCCAATAGCTGATCCAAGAGAAGCTGGGTTTTACGATCCGCCATTATACGGACAAGTACCCTTGGATACCCATTACAAGGGTGAATGGATCATACATAACAAAAATGTTGGTGTTAACGCAATGCATTTCCAACTACTGTCAAACAACAAGGCAGTTTGGACTGATACCACAAATCTTGGTCCTTCGTCCAAAGAACTAGGTCCTAAGGGGAACTGTCCTCACAATCCTGAGACCAAAAACGAACCTGATTGCTACGCTCATGGTTTAGAATATGACATAGACACAGGCGAAGTTGTAACCGTTTATGTATGTGGAACTAACTTAACTTTATACTTTTTAATCATAATTCAGATTGTTTTAGTTAACGAAACTTTGGTTGTGTCTTTGCAGGTTAAGACCGATCCATGGTGCTCTTCTGGACATGTGTTGCCTAATGGTGACCTTGTATCAACTGGAGGTAATAGGCTTGGTGGTAGATCCGTTAGATTGTTCTCGTTAACCGAACCGGGAGTGAAATTCGTCGAACGAGAGAAAATACTTGGTGTAGGTAGATGGTATTCATCAAACTGTGTTTTGGAAGATGGAAGTGCGGTGATTGTTGGAGGGCGAGACGCGTTTAGTTACGACATAATGCCACCACATTTCAACTTTAGGACAACTAAGATCAAGCTACCATTCCTCAAACAAACCACCGAGCCAGCGGTTGGGAAAGGCCTGTACGTCGAGAACAATCTTTACCCGTTCACGTTCCTGATTCCGGATGGGAATGTGTTCATATTCGCGAATGATAGGGCTATTAGGTTCAATCCAAAAACAGGAGCGACGGTGCAGGAGTATCCAGTGTTACAAGGAGGTTCTCGTAACTACCCGACTTCGGGTCAGGCGGCTCTTTTGCCACTAAGGTTGTCACCTGACAATTCTAAACCGATTCCGGTTGAGGTGGTGGTTTGTGGAGGTAATAAAAAGGACGCGTTCCAGAATGTGGACGCCGCGTTTACTAAAAACCGAGTGTTTTTCCCCGCTTTGAGCGATTGCAATCGAATCAAGGTGCTCTCGGAGAACCCCGTGTGGGAGAAAGACCAAGACATGCCGTCCCCGAGAACAATGGGGGATCTTTTACTGCTTCCGAATGGACAGTTACTGTTCATTAACGGTGCGAAAAAGGGTACTTCGGGGTGGGAAGATGCTGAAGATCCGAACCTTACACCGGCCCTATTTTTGCCCGAAAATTCGATGGGTGCGCGTTTTAAGGAACTTAACCCGACAACTATTCCTAGGATGTACCATTCGATATCCTCGGTACTTCCTGATGGTAAGATTTTAGTCGCTGGTAGTAACGCGCACCAGTTCTATACATTTAAAGGGCCTTACCCGACAGAACTACGCGTTGAGAAATTTTCGCCTCATTATCTTGACCCGAAGCTTAGCAGAGAAAGGCCTGTTATAAAAGAAGACGCGACGAATAAGGTTTTGAAGTACGGTAAAAAGTTTAAGGTGACATTTACACTGAAAACGAATAAGAATTTGGGATATGGTGATGTTCTATTGACGTTGTTGTACCCGCCTTTTACGACGCATGGGTTCTCCCAAAACCAACGCTTGCTGATCACCGGGGTTGAGAGTATCGAGAAGAACGTGATCACAGCCGTAGGACCGCCTTCGGGGAAGATCGCGCCGCCCGGGTATTACTTGATGTTTGTGACGAATCTTAACGTTCCTAGCAAGGGCATTTGGGTACATATTGACTGACCCATATAGTCGTATTTGGCTTAGGAAAAGTGTATCTTGCAGTTAAGTTTTAGCATATCAAGTTGTATTTGAATAAACAACAAATCAGTTTTGGATCTATTTATTAACAAAAAAAACAAGATTTATTTAGATATTAGTTTACTTCTAACCCTGGATTAAAACGAGCTGAGCCCGAGCTTGAGCTTGAGCTGGTTTCGAAACGAGTCGAGAGTTTAATGAGCAAAACTCATGTTAAAATTGACTTGTTTAGGTGTTTAACCCCTAACCACACTCCAATGTATGTACATCATATGACCGTTTCATGAATTGTAAATTAATATGAAAAAACAAATAGTAATTAATATAATAAATGTTGACGTAATTATTTTCTATGGGGTGCACGTCTTAGAAACCGAGTTGAAGCAAGCTGGGTCGTCGTGCACACTCGATCCAAGATTTACAAGTTGTACGCATACAGGTTACCTTCAACAAATACACCTACTAAAACCGTGTCGTTGCATTCATTTACACTAAATGACTAAACTATTGTACATAAGAATAATAAATAAAAAAAAAGAAAATTTCATAATAGGCTACAATTACATGGTGTGGAATCTGCTTAGTGGTGGACTTAGCATAGGAGGAGGGGTAGCGCCCGCTACCCCTCAAATTTTCCGGCGTAGTGGAAAATTTATTTTTTATTTTTTGGCATTTTTCGTGTTACGCTATCCTTAAATGCCACTAAACGTTAGTCCTAAAATTTTGGTTTAAATCCACACTGAATCTGCTACCTCAGCGCCACATCAGTGTCACGTCAAAAGAGCCTTCATTCAACAACACCGAGGAAATAGAATAATGTTCTTTAATTAAAAGAAAAAAGGGAAACAATTGAAAAGAAAAAAGAAAAAAAAATGATTGGTTGAATCAAGGGGGCCCATCAGACCATCCTGTTAGCCATCGTTATTGTGTTCACAATTGTTCAATGCCCCCCAACCCCACAATGGCGCTCAGAAAATAGGGAAGTGGCGTCATTCATTGTTTTTAAGTTGAGGTGGAGGGGGCAATAGCGCCCTACACCCTTCAGCCTCAGCTAATCTCGTTCTACTATTAAGTTACAGTTAAATACAAAATCAATTAATGAAGTAAGTCTTTGAGTGTGCATTTGCGACCGATTTGTGACTGCCTCATTCGCAGCTGTGATATCTAAAATGTACAAACATAAAATCATAGATATCTAACTATCAAAAACATAAAGTACCTGACTGTTTCGCGACCCGGGTGATTTCGATTGCAAAATTTGCGACCGTTTGTTTCAGTCGCACATTGTGGTGACAGACGCCTTCTAGTAGTGAGACATAAAAGAAAAATTAGTACAGAAAACAATACACTGCCATGGTTCGCTATAACAGATTTCAAGGGCCAAGATTTTACCATTAACTAACATGAAAAAAGTTCACTTCATGTGTCATTTACCCATGGAATAAGTGCATAAAAGAGAACATGGATACTACTTCAAGCAAAGAAGCAAGCTAGGTCAATATATATTATTAAACAAAGTCAAAAGAACAATGGAACACAACAGGATTCATTAGGGTCAGGTACATATGCTGGACACAGGCTATATATACAAGTTATCAAGTCCCTACACAAACACCACAACAACATACCACACGAATCAGCTTACAAGAATTGTTCATAATTGTCCAAAATGGCGCGAGCTATGTTCATGGCAACTTTTGTGTTTGCAATAGCATTTCAATCCTCAATGGTCCATGCAAACTTCCCAAAAAGCATGTATTTCAATTGGGGTGCTCACCATTCTTCCATTCTTGGCAATGGCGATGATCTTCGCCTTGTTTTGGACCAAACTTCCGGTATATATTAAAAATCATAAAATTTATATCTTTTTAATACAGAATGTAAGTTTTGCTTCTATGTTATATAGAGGGTGTTTGGGATTGCGTTTTGAATCTGATTTTTAGATTATTGCGTTTTGAAAACGCAGATAATCAGTTTTTAGTGTTTGGATTGCGTTTTGAAAACGCAGATAATCAGTTTTTTAGGCTATCAAAACGCAATAATCTATAAGCAGCTCCACCCCTGCTTTTCCAAAACGCATAATCTGTTTTGAATAATCAATCCCAAACACCTCCATAATAATAAATGGAACTACAACTTTTAACTGCAGGATCTGGTATACAATCAAAGAGGGCCTTCTTATTTGGAAGCATTGAAATGTTAATCAAGTTGGTTCCAGGGAACTCAGCTGGAACTGTTACAGCATATTATGTAAGTGCAATATAGATTATACTAACAATGAGAACTATATGTCTATATATATATATATATATATATATATGTGTGTGTGTGTTCTTATGTTGGATTATGATATAGTTATCATCTACGGGCACAAAACATGATGAGATCGACTTTGAGTTCTTGGGGAACTCGACAGGAGAGCCTTACACGATGCACACCAATATTTACACCCAAGGCCAAGGTAACAGAGAGCAGCAGTTCAAGCTTTGGTTTGACCCGACCGCTAATTATCACAACTACACAATTCACTGGAATCCTACGGAAATTGTGTGAGTAAACCGAGTCTAAGAACCATTATATATAATCATGTCAGACAGTTGTTTGTTTATATGTATTAAGTATTAACTACTTGTTGATTAATGTATTGCAGATGGTATGTTGATAGTGTGCCAATTCGAGTCTTCAGGAACTATGAGAGTGAAGGGGTCGCGTATCCTAACAAACAAGGAATGCGCGTCTACTCCAGTTTATGGAACGCTGATAACTGGGCTACAAGAGGTGGGCTAGTCAAAATCGACTGGACATCTGCACCGTTTGTGGCTAACTACCGTAACTTCAGGGCTAGAGCTTGTAAGTGGACCGGGCCCGTTAGTATTAGCCAGTGTGCCCTTCCCGTCCGGGCCAACTGGTGGACGTCTCCTGTTTACAAACAATTGAGCATCAGCCAACAGGGTCAACTCAAATGGGTAAGAGATAACTACATGATCTACAACTACTGCACGGATTTGAAGCGTTTTAACGGACAAATGGCACCCGAATGCTCTAAACCACAATTCTAATCAGAGCAAGATTCAAACTTGGGTTCGGTCCATTTGAAGATTGATTCTTTGTTTGCAACAGTTTATTATTTCACTGTGTTTCAATAATTTAAAGTTTCATATATGGTAATGGCACTTCAGTTTTTTCCTATGTATTCTATATATTTTCATAAAATGTTGTAACGCTAGTTTTATCAAATAATTTTCATTCGACACTTGGTATCAAAGGCTCTTGTGATGTAACAAAAAAACTGCAATTAATTAACAACACTATCAAGCCAATTGTTAAGATTAGACATAGCATCATAATTGATAGTATAATCTTGTAATTGCAAGTTTGGTAACTAGAAGGACTTAGTTGTCATTCTTGTAATCTAGGTTTTGAGTTAGTTTCCTAGATAAGGTCAAATGTTTCAATAGATAATGTTTAGATAATGGATAAACATTATAGCTCCTAGTTAGTTAGGATCTTAGGCTTATAAAAGGAAGGAAGATTTGTAAGTCTAATAAGCATAATAATACGAAACAGTTTTTGGCTTCAATTTTCTGATATCGAATTCCAATAAATTGGTATCAGAGCTTCGAGGTCTTATAGCATTCGTAGGGCATAGCAGGTTTCATATTATCCGGGAGCATCAAGACATAAAGCGATCTTGTCTTGAGGAAGCGACAGGTAAAGGAGATCGGACGAACCTGAAGTCAAGGAAGGAAGATAGCTGAGTTCGGAAGACTGCACAGCAAAGGAAGGAATCGGTGCTCTGATTCAGTCCGTCATCTGTGAAAACTACAATTGATAATGGGAGACAATCAAACTCGAACAATCGTCCCTGCGAAGGATCACAACACCACCACGCTACAGGTACCGATCTTGACAGCCACAAACTATACAGTTTGGGCGATGAAGATGAAGATTATCTTAAACGTAAATAGCGTGTGGGATATGGTGGAACCCGGGACAAGTATTGATACGAAGAAAAATCATATCGCTATAGCACTCTTGTTCCAAGCTATTCCCGAGGAGCTCGTACTACAAATTGGTAATCTTAACACGGCTAAAGAGATGTGGGAAGCCGTGAAGGTTCGCCACCAAGGAGCTGAGAGGGTAAAAGAAGCTCGACTCCAAACGTTAATGTCCGAGTTCGAGGGATTAAGGATGAAGGAAAACAGCACTGTGGATGATTTTTCAAGCAAATTGGCAAGCTTAGCGTCCAAATCTGCCTCCCTCGGGGAGAAAATTGATGAACCTAAGCGGGTCAAGAAGTTCCTCAATGGCTTGCCCAAACGATTCATCCATATGGTTGCTTCGTTGGAACAGGTTATTGATCTAAAAATCGTTACTTTTGATGATATTGTAGGTCGCCTTAAGGCTTATGAAGAAAGAATAGGCATTGAGGAAAGTTCGTCAAAGACCGACCAACTGTTACTAACATACGAAGAGTGGGAGGCCAAGAAAAGAAAAGGAGGAATGGCTCGCACACGTAATTTCTCGTCTGACTAAACATCCAAAGGAGTGGATAAAGGTCGCGGGAAGACTACACACCAAAAGAAAGGAAGGGAAACGTCAAAGAAGCCATACAAGGACCGGTCAAAGCTGAAGTGTTTCCGGTGCGACGAATTGGGTCACTTCTCAAGTGATTGCCCTACTCGTTCAAAACAGGAAGAAAGCAACTTAACTGTTGACGAAGAACCGGTTCTATATATGACTACGTTGGAGAATCTAGTTTTCCTCAATGAAGACCGTGTAGATCTAGCAAACTATGATAAATGTCTCCGTCAAAACAACACTTGGTTTTGTGATAACGGGGCAAGCAATCATATGACCGGGAACGAAGGTTGGTTCTCAAGACTAGACAAACGCATCAAAGGGCAAGTTCGGTTTGGAGACGGATCATGTGTTGAAATAAAGGGCCGAGGAACTATTATTCTCGAAGGAAAGTCGGGTAAAAGGCGAGTCTTGGAGGATGTTTATTTTATACCATCACTTACAAACAACATTATAAGTGTAGGACAAATGGATGAGTCCGGACACAAGGTGGTTATCGAAAAGGGCGTATTGCGGATGTATGAACCCAACGGTTCGGTACTTATGAAGGTGCCAAGATCGAGTAACCGAGTTTATAAGATAAACTTGAATGTTTTATCACCAGTTTGTTTGCAGGTAAACCTTCAAGATGAAAACTCGCTTTGGCACGCGCGTCTTGGTCATCTAAATTTCGAGGCGATGAAGTTGCTAACAAAGGAAGCAACGGGTCTCCCACGACTGGCAAGCACAAAAGAAATATGTGATGCTTGTGTTGTTGGAAAGCAAGTAAGGGGAGCCTTCCCAAAACAGGTATCATATCGTGCAGAAAAGCCACTAGAGATGCTATATGCGGATCTCTGCGGACCGATAACACCACAAACACAAGCTGGCAACAAATATGTATTTCTAATAGTAGATGATTTCAGCCGCTTTATGTGGTCGTTTCTGATTAAAACAAAAGATCAAGTTGCTGAACTGTTCCGAGAGTTTGTTACAAAGGAAGAGAATAAGCTCGGAACCAAGGTCAAGACCCTTCGGACCGACAATGGAGGAGAGTTCACGTCACATGTCCTAGGGAGATTTTGCAAAGAGAAGGGAATCTCTCGACAGTTTACCGCACCTTATACCCCTCAACAAAACGGGGTAGTAGAGCGTCGGAACCGAACAATTATTGGTACAACAAGAAGCATTCTGAAAGCAATGAATGTACCTCAAGTCTTCTGGGGGGAAGCTGTAATGCATTCAGTATATCTCCTGAATCGGTCTCCAACAAAAGCTCTAAATGGTTCAACTCCGTATGGAAAGCTCAAAGGAAGGAAGCCTGATTTATCAAAGCTAAGGGTGTTCGGGAGCATAGGTTTCGTCAAAATTCTAGCACCTGGACAAAAGAAGCTCGATGATAGAGGGATACTCATGGTGTATTTCGGATCACAACCGGATTCGGGTTTAAATACTCACCGGATGTTTGATCCGATTAAAAGAAAGATACATGTGGTTAGAGATGGAGATATAAAATTCAAGGAAACTGAAGGGTACGACTGGAATAAAATTAATTCAGAAGTTAACGACTCATAGGAAGATGCAGCTGAGTTCGTGATAGAAGGAGAGAGGGTCTCTTCGACTCATACAGCTTCTGGTGAAAGGGTTGCGCTTGAAGACTTGTCTGATGCACATCAGGATAGAGAAAGCGGGCCGGAACAGGACTTAGAAGAAGGGACGGATGGGCCCAATAACTCATTAATCTCTTGTGCAGGTCCATCAATGGTTGGAACTGGGCTGAATGATGAAGTCAGGCCCAACAGCAATGCAAATACCTTAGAGAATTCAGCGCTAAGGAGATCTACTCGGAACCAGTCGATTCCGAAACGGTTCACTGATTTTGAAGTTGAGAGCATACCGAAACTCACGCACTCGTTGACAGATGATGATGTATTACTCATGTCTTCGGTAGATGACGAACCTATTGTCTTCAAGGAAGCCATCAAAGTTGACCGGTGGAAGGAAGCAATGGTAGAAGAACTAAAGTCAATCGAGAAGAATAATACATGGCAACTGGTAGAACCACCTCTGAAAGCGAGACCAATTGGAGTTAAGTGGGTTTTTAAAATCAAGAGAGATGCACAAGGAAAAGTCTCAAGATACAAAGCTCGTCTTGTTGCGAAAGGTTATGTGCAAAAGTATGGGATTGACTACGAAGAGGTGTTCGCTCCGGTGGCAAGAATTGACACAATTCGCTTGATAATAGCTTTAGCCGCTAGCTATGGATGGGAGGTTCATCACCTAGATGTAAAGTCGGCGTTTTTACACGGAGATTTAAAGGAAGATGTGTATGTAACTCAACCGGAGGGATTCGTCAAAAGAGGAAGAGAGCATTATGTATATAAGCTAAAAAAGGCATTATATGGCTTACGTCAAGCACCAAGAGCTTGGAACACAAAGCTCGACATTGCACTTAAGGAACTTGGATTTGTCCGCTGCAAAAGAGAACAAGCAGTATATAGAAGAATCGCAACCGGCAAGTTATTAATTATTGGCACTTATGTCGATGATTTAATAATTACTGGTTCATCTATAGAAGACATTAAATCAGTCAAAGTGCAAATGGAAGGAAGATTCGAGATGAGTGATCTCGGTAAGTTGCATTACTATCTTGGAATAGAAGTCATGCAAGGGGAGGACGGGATAGCTATAAAGCAATCAGGTTATGCCACGAAGATTTTGAAGCAATTCGGAATGTGGGAGTGTAACTTGACTCAATTTCCTTTGGATCCGGGTTTGAAACTGTCAAAGGCCGATGAAGGGCAAGAGATCGATCCAACTGAATATAGAAGAATTGTTGGGAGTCTTCGCTATTTAACACATACTCGTCCAGATTTAAATTTCACGGTTGGTTTGATTAGCAGGTTTATGCAAAGACTGACTAAAACGCACGAGCAAGCTGTGAAACAAGTGCTGAGATATGTAAAAGGAAGTTTGGATCTTGGTATATTTTATCCAAAAGGATGTAGTCGTAAATTGCTTGGGTACAGTGATAGTAGCTATGCAATGGATCTTGATGATGGGAAAAGCACGACAGGATTAGTGTTTTACTTCAATGATGCACCGGTGAGCTGGGTTTCGCAAAAACAGGGCACAGTTGCATTGTCATCATGTGAGGCAGAATTCATGGCGGCTACAGAAGGAGCGTGTCAAGCATTGTGGCTTAGAGGTCTAATTTCAGAAATAACGGGTGAAAAGGAAAGCAGAGTAACGTTGAAGGTAGATAACTCATCTGCGATTGAGTTAATGAAGAACCCAGTAATTTTTGGAAAAAGCAGACATATTCATACTCGATATCACTTTATAAGAGAGTGCATTGGTCGTGATCAAATTCATGTTGAACATGTGAGTGGGAATCTACAAAAGGCGGACATTCTCACGAAAGCATTGCCAAGAGTAAAGTTTGTCGAGATGAGGGAACTTGTTGGAATTACAAGATTAGAGGGGTGAATGATAGTATAATCTTGTAATTGCAAGTTTGGTAACTAGAAGGACTTAGTTGTCATTCTTGTAATCTAGGTTTTGAGTTAGTTTCCTAGATAAGGTCAAATGTTTCAATAGATAATGGATAAATATTATAGCTCCTAGTTAGTTAGGATCTTAGGCTTATAAAAGGAAGGAAGATTTGTAAGTCTAATAAGCATAATAATACGAAACAGTTTTTGGCTTCAATTTTCTGATATCGAATTCCAATAATAATAACCAATGTATCAAATAGAATATTAGATTTTATTATTACGTAGTAAAAATAATAAAGGGAGCATAAAATGTATTAAACCAGTTACAAAAGCAATGTAATGCGTTACCACACTATTGGTGTGTCTTTGATTGCAGTCTTTGATGGTTTTTTTTTTTTTTTTTTTTTAAAAAAAAATCGCTTTGCTGTTCTCCGATGGGTTCTTTTTCTTCAGCCTGATAAGCCCTCGATCTTCTTCATCGTTCTTGATTGATCTTGATTGGCTTAGCCAAATCACTGTAGGAACCCAGAATCAAGAAAACATATTTATATTCAAGAAACGCGTAAATTACAAAGTTTTTATGGAGAAATTGAACACTCATTCTACTAATTAAATTTTGGAGTAAACTACAACTTTAGTGGGTGTTTGGGAACCAATAAGTTTGTGTGTAAATCAAAAGCAATTTTGGTTTTGACTTTACAGTAAAGGTAGAAAAGCTGTTTTCAAGAAGTCATAAACTCTGGCTTTTGGCTTTTGGTCATTTTACACTAACAAACTAAACTGAACACTTTTAAAAAAACAACTTATTAACTTATTGGTTTTTCTCACCACAAAATCTAATCCAAACCTTAAAAAAAAAAAAAAAAAAAAAAAAAAAACACTCATTTTCGAAAAGCCATTATTTTAAGTGAAATGGATTCCATTTCTTAAAACTTGCCAAGTTACATCAATATAGAAGGAAGACGGACAACAAGTTGCGCTACCACACCTTTCTGAATTGTGAACCTTAATCTACCGAACACAAATCGTTGCCCCCTGGATATGAACTATTTCTGTGAATAACCCGTTGGACCCTGGTCAAGAAACGAATCGCTTCTAGAGCTAAGGAGCCAAAGGTGACAAAGACATGTTGGTTCTCTACACAAGCTTTAGTATGCTTATTCACTTTCTTCTATTCTGCCTTTCTCGATGCTTGTCCAGTTACAAGGATGTGTTTGGATTGAGATATGAATAGGCCATGGTTGTGAGGTATGACCTCGATACCAAGGAAGTATGAGAGGTTGCCAAGATCTTTTAGAGAAAATCTAGCGGCAAGTGTTTTGATGAAAGAATTAATGAGAGATGGATTTGTGCCGGTGATGATTATATCATCAACGTAAATCAGGATGAAAATGGGAGAAGATGCGAGTTTTTTAATGAAGAGAGAGAGAGGGATCGGAGATAGAGAGTTTAAAGTGAACTGATAAAAGGGAGGCTTGACGAAGTCCATAGATAACCTTGTTAAGTTTGCAAACATGTGTAGGGTGGGAAGGATCCACGAAGCCGGGTGGTTGAGACATATAAACTGATTCAGTTATAGTACCTTGTAAGAAGGCGTTGTTAATGTCAAGTTGGCGTAGAGGCCAATTGAAAGAAGTGGCTATGGCAAGGATGAGGCGTAAGGTGACGGGTCTAACCATGGGACTAAAAGTTTCAACATAATCTAAACTGGGACGTTGATGAAAGCCTTTAGCAACAAGTCGTGCTTTTAGGCGGTCCACCAAACCATCGGGTTTGAATTTAGTTTGGTAGACCCATTTGCATCCAACAAGGTTAGGAGCATTATCGGGAGGAACGAGTGTCCAAGTTTGATTACGTGTGAGAGCATCAAACTCGGATTGCATGGCTTTTCGCCATAATGGTTGTTTGAGAGCTTGGGTAATGGGAGTGGATCGGGAAGGGGTGATTGGTAGAGTGATATAAGACAAAGTCGGAGTTGTGATACTTTGGGTTCGGTTTACGGGTTCAATGAGAATTAGTTGATTCGGGTGTAGGGGAGGGATATGTTTCGGTAGGTTGAGAAGAGGAGGATAAGTCAGAGGGGGTGCGTGGAGGCATCGGGTTTGTATTGGTGGGAGGGTCGTTGGGTGGTTGACAGGGTTCGGTGTGTGATTGTGAAGATTCGGTGAAGTGGGTTTGGTTGGAAGAATGTGTAGAAGCAGTGGTAGTGGGATTGGAAGGGGTTGAATTTTGAGTCCACTGTGGGGTGGGTTGCCGTCATGTATGCTTGCGGTTTTGGTTGGTTATTGGATCGGTTGTAGGTTGGAGGTGTGATTGAGGGATGAGCTTTCTTAAATGATGGGCATGAGGTTAATGAATGTCCTTTGAGAAAACACCATTGGCATTTACCAAGGAAGGGTCGTTTGGTAGAGGCGGAAGTGAGTTTTAGAGATAAATGGAAGTTGACCGTGGTGACCGAATGTGTGGCTGTTGTGCCAGCGGTCACATGGGTGGTGGTAATAACATTATCGACCATGGAAGAGATGGTGTTTATGTTTAGGTTTTGCAAAACCTGTATGAAAGTATCAAAACTTGTGTTTTGTCATTGAACAAAGATTTACTTATATACAATATCGGAACTATTAACTAGGAACTAATGATTGATTAGAATTAACTAGGAATTATTGATTGACTATAATATTAGAGCTATTTACTAGGAGTTATTGACTAAAATATTAACCAATTAATTGGTAAGTTACAACAAGAAAATTAATTTGAATTGAAAGTTTTTTTTTATGGGAAATTCGGTTTTAACCGAATGTGTTCTAATAATGTTTACTTAATTAAATTAGTTAAACATTTCGATCAACTCCAACGTATAACACGACCTACTTATTAAACCGCTTAAGTATGACAACCTAAACTATGATTATTTTTGTGTCGTGTTTCCAGTGATATTAATCGCTACGGTATAAGATATGCTTATTTTAATTTTATTTAGTAAAATATCTTCCTAATATTTATAGTTTATGACAACAAAAACATCGGGTTTTGCTTGAATGGAATATTTATCAAAAGTTTTATAAAGGTTTTATCTAATTAATCTACGCATGAAAATACAACAAAACAAATGCATGCAAGGAACAAGATACATTAATACAATTCACTACTAATATGTTATGAATATAAGGATATTGTCTTCTTAAACTATGTCTAGCTACAACCAAAACAAAATTCTATACAAAAGTAAACAATATGTTTCTAACTTAACCTTACGTTCTTGTGCTAAATTGTGGCGGTTGGTCTCTAGTAGCAAACATTTGAATTGTTCTTCTAGCAATAGGTAGCCATAGTTTCTTTAATCTATCTTCATTAGCACTAACCTCACTATAATTAGCTTCCTTGTTACTTGATTCAACATCAAGAAACCTTGGATGAACAATGATATCCGACATCGATCGTTTCTCAACAAGTTTAGCAGATTTCTCGAATTCCCTTTTTCTTTTGATTTCTTCCTTGATCTTTTGATGATCATGGACGTTATTATCGTTTACATCTATTTTGCTTGACATACAAGCAACAGTTTCTTGATCATCATGGAAATAGTTGCTTGACAAAGAAGTAATCATCTCTGATTTCAAAACCAAAAGATCAGAAGAGCTCAAACTACTCCATCTATTCTTCCCTATCAAACCATGCTCACAATCAGATATTATTATCCTATGATTAAACTTATGCAATATTTCTTCATCGTACTCATCATGTTCCATCTTTTGAACACTTCTTCCATTTCCGAATCTTGTGGAACCTTCTCTTTCGATAAACAACTCCAAGTTCAAACCTTCACTAGCTAATCGGTTGTTTAAAAACCTAAAACTACTCGAATATTCAAAACGGGTCACATCTTCTTCACTTACTTCACACCTACAAAGTGGACAACCCGAGTGTCTTTCGAGCCACTTATCCACACAACCGATATGAAAAGCGTGTTTACATTTAGGCAACAATCGAAGAACCTCAACATCTTCGAATCTTGACAAACAAATAGAACATTCCAAGCCGTTTCGCCACCCTTTTAAAGTTGAAAACCGGAAAACCGGGAGTGATTCGATCATTGTTTTATCTATACCCGAAGCATTTGGGACATATCGAGGTAACACACCAAAGTTTTCTTGATTCAAGTACTGAAGAGAAGATGGTGTGTTCCAAAGTTTTGCGTAGACCAAAAGTAAGAATGTTATAGACAACATGAGGGAAAGAACTCCGATGACAACTACTAAACTTGGATGGAATTTGTTGCTTGAATCCGTTGACTTTGGATTATCATTGGTCGGAGAAGAAGATAAAGATTGTGAGTTTGTTGGATTAGATGAGATGATGAGGAGATAAATGATGATAAGAACAAGTTTGTTTTGTTGGGTCACCGGAATTTCATGAAACTCCGGTAAGTTGCAAGTTGGAAACTTCATGGTTTTTTTTTTTTTTTTTTTTTTTTTTTTTTTTTTTTTTTTTTTTTTTTTTTTGTGAAAAGAGGGTTACGTGTTTGGTTTGGTTATATTGTTATATCTTGAGATAAGCTAAGTTTTAATCTTAAATCTTGTGTGCGAAGACTATAATATTTAATGACTTTTGATTGATTTTTCAATTTATTATATTTTATCTACTAGCTTATTAAACTTCATGTTATAGTGGTTAATTACTTAATTTGCTGACGGAAGATTTTAAAATCATTATGACGTTCATCTTTTACTTAATATAACTTGACTCAATTTGATTTTTTTGATTTTTTGATTTTTATTTGTGCAAACTTTTTATAAATAGTAACCTAAAATAATATTATATCACCTTGTAATAAGTTTTTATAGCATCTAAATTTGATATATTTTATTTTTTTAGGAAAAAAATAGGGTGATACTATTTACACAACCAACAAAAAACCCTAAACAACCTTAGGACGGGTCGTCGAGGCCTAGATGGGCCGTTAAGAAAAATTAGGGTTTCAGGACGGGGCGTCCAGGCCTTGATGGGCCGTTTGTTTACAGAAAAGACAAAACCGACGGGCCGTCGAGGCCCAGACGGCCCGTAGAAGTACGAGGTACGAGGTGATCAGTCTGAACTCCTGCAAAAGCAGGCAGTTCAGACTGAAAAGTCTGAAAAAGGTGCATAAGAACGGGCCGTCCAGGCCCCGACGGCCCGTTGAAATGTGTTAGGTTAGGGCATTTAATCCCTAGACGGCCCATCTAGGCCTCGACGGCCCGTTGAGATTTCCTGATTTAACCATTACACGATCAGCTTCTTCCCCATTTGAACCAAACCTTAAAACATCACCACCACCAAAACCCTCGACCCATTTCGACTTCCCGGTCTCACGATGACATATTTACAAAGCTTTTCAACCGTTGACCTGTCTGAGAACGAGTCTTACGTCTCTGAAAGCGTAGGGTATGAACCCGAGGTTCAAGTTGGTGAAGAGGAGGTTAAATCCGGGGTTCGTGGTAATGACGGGAACATGCTGCCCGATCTCAACGAGGAATATGTAGAGGAACAGGAGTCATTTTTCGTGCCACCAAGCTACCCGCAGTACACGTACGGGAGTTACCATTCGCGCGGGAATCGTGCTAATGATGACAACCAGGAAGATGCTAACATAAAAGTTGAACCTAACCCGGATGTTTCGTATGAAACCGAGCAGGTGCGTTTATTTATTTACACTAGTATATCTTTACAGTAGTATATATTTTCAGGTATTTAGACTAGTATGAATTTAGACTAGTATATCTTTACAGTAGTATATATTTTCATGTATTTAGAGTAGTATGAATTTAGACTAGACTGTTGTATAAATTTTCAGGTATTCGGGTCTGTTGAAGAGATGAAACAATGGGCTTACGATAGAGCCCTTGCTAGCGGTTACGTCCTAGTGACAGGACGTTCTGTTTCAAAAGGCAGTGGAAATAATGCAAGAAAAATTAGGATAGACCTGAGATGCGACCGTGCTGGCGAATACCATACTACAGCCACAGTAAGGTCTACGGGTAGCAAAAAGATTAACTGTCCATTTATGTTAATAGGGAGGCTACGCAAAGAGGGTTGAAAGTTGGAGGTTAAACACGCGAATCATAACCACGACCCTTTTATACATGTTGAGGGTCACGCTTTTGCTAGGCGGCTGACACCACAAGAAGAAGAAATTGTGGAAACGCTTTATTTTCAAGGCCTGGAACCGGCAAACATACATTTGGCCATCAGAGCACAAAACCCGAATAATAAATGTATTCTAAGAGACATACACAATACAGTGAGCAAGATTAAACATAGAATTTACGGCGATAAAACCCCAATGCAGGTATTATTATTAATTACTATTATTGTCATAGACTATTATTAATTTTGTTGTTGTTAAATATTAAATATTGTTATTATTATTGTTATGCAGATACTCGAGAGTATCCTGGTTGAAAAGAAATTTACTTATTTCACCAAGCAGAATCCAGAGACAGATGCTGTTGAGAATATTTTCTTTTCACACCGGGTCTCGTACAATCTCTGGCGTGCCTTCCCACATGTGATGCTGATCGACGCCACCTACAAAACGAACGAGTACAGAATCCCGTTTGTTCAAATTGTGGGTATGACGTCGACAAACCAGTCGTTTTGTATCGCCCATGCATTTATCGTTAAAGAGAAAACGAGTAACTACACATGGGTGCTTGAGAGGCTCAAAGATTTGCTGGAGGGGAGTATGGAGCCACGTGTAATTGTTACAGATAGAGATCTGGCTCTGATGAGTGCATGTGCTACAGTTTTCCCGGATGCTACGAAATTGCTTTGCAGGTGTCATATTCAACGAATTATTATTATTATTATTATTATTATTATTATTATTATTATTATTATTATTAATATTATTGTTGTTGTTTTGCAGGTATCATATTCAACGAAATATTGCAAAATATCATAAAGCAGGATTTCCAAAAGAAGAATGGGAAATATTTTTGCAGTATTTTGGTCGACTGTGTAAATCTCCTGACAAAGAGGCTTACGAATTCAATCTTGAAGCGCTCTACAGACGACTTTGGGGGCAGGATCGAACGGGTATATATTTTATTTTTTATTTTGCTTTACAAGCGTACATATTTTCTGTATTGACATCACTATTCTGTTTTTTACAGAGGTTTATGACTACATGGAGTCAGTTTGGCTCCGAGATTATAAAGAAATGTTTGTGGAAGCATGGGCAAATGAAAACCTTACGTTCGGTCAGACTACGACCAACAGGGTCGAGAGTCAGCATGCTCTGATTAAGAGGTACATAAAAGGCCCGAACAGCTCGCTCCACGCGCTTGTGATGGAAATAGACAAAGTTATGGAATCACGGCGCGTAGCGATAAAGCACTCCTTCGAACAAAGCCGATCAACAAGAATGTGGAAACATGATCTACCGTTGTTTCAAGACGTAATCGGTAGGGTTTCCCATCTAGCGCTTAATTTGATGCTCGGAGGGGTCAACAAGATAAATTATTATATGGAACAAAAGAGGTCTTGTGAACACCGACTCAAGAAGACTTATGGATTGCCATGTTCCTGTCAATTGCAATTGTATGATACGAAAGGTAACATCATTTTTTAGACTTATTATTTTTTTTAGGATATAATAGTCAAATTTATAAATGTTTGAAGCGTTTTGTAGACGACTTGTGTTGTCTGGTTCGTACAAAAACAGAGGAAACTCTGCCAAATTTTTATAAAATTATTGATTTGTTGTTGTTGTGATTGAATATATATATCAGATACACGAGTGTCACTGGCTGATATCGACGTCTTCTGGACACGACTTGACTTTATGCCAGAAGTAGCTGAGAATCCCGAGTTTGACTTTCAGCACCAAATGAATGCATTCGCTGAGCAACTAAGGTCGCAACCGGTGCAAGTGAAAAAAAGCATGTTGCAGAAGATGAAGGAGGTGTTGAATCCGATTATGACTAAACATAAACCTCCTGAGGTACAAACCGATACTCGGGGTCGGCCAACAACAAGTGAAAAGGAAAAAAAGGAAGATAAGGCTGCGGTTCGTATTATTATTATTATTATTATTACTATTATTGTTGTTGTTGTTGTTGTTGTTGTTGTTGTTGTTGTTGTTGTTGTTATATAATTTTTTGCACGTAGGGCAAAAAGCCTTCTAGAAGAGGTAAACAATCAAGGGACAAACCGATTGTTTACGATGAAGATTTTCCACTGTTGGAAAGGGATAGGTACAAACTACTAATATATAAATTCACACATGCATACATATTTATACACATATTAAATCTCACTTTTTGATGGGTACAGGTACAAACTGGAGATCGAAAGGTTTAAGAAATGGCTTCCACCTGCATATCATAGATACATTACAGACATTCGGGATGTCCATGGAGACGGTCACTGTGGCTTTCGATCCGTAGCTGTGTGCTTAGGGTGGCAACAGGATATGTGGTACTTCATCCGCAAACAGCTTAAGGAGGAGATCGTCGAGAATGAAGACCGGTGGAGGCTAATTTTAAACGAAGTAGATTACGATACTTACGACAGAGTCTCCAACTCATTCGATCACATTGGAGTGGGACCAGCAACGCACGACCAATGGATGGAGATGCCCGCCTCAGGATTACTGATTGCTCAGAAATTTAAGGTGGTTGTTCAATTTCTCTCTCCGTATGATCAAAGTGAGACGTACTTCCCTATGTTCGATGGTCCACACAGCGTTGAAGAACATGCGTTCGTATCGTTTGCTTTTGTTAACAAAAATCATTTCATCAAGATTGAGTTGGCAGAAGGCGCCCCAATGCCAAAACTGAATCCTTCATGGCGTAAGTGGCGATATGAAGAGGCAAGTGAGTGGGAGACGGTATATGACGACCGTATACAAAGGGTTGATGTTCGATCACCTCAATACTTCGACTTAACTTAGCTTATCGTATGTTACCGGACCGGACGAACGGAAAAATTTGTTGTATGTGTTCATTTATACTTATTATAAAAATATACTCCCTTTTTTTATAAAAACTACAAATACCAAGCTTAAAATATACAAAATACACTAAAAATTTTAAAAAAAAAAAATTATGGTCGTCCAGGCCTTAATGGGCTGTCCAAGGCAAAAAATTGGCCAAAGACGGCCCGTCCAGGCCTAGATGGGCTGTCACTAGTGGACCACAACGGACCGTCTAGGCCGGGACGGCCCGTTGTGAAACCCAAAATTATTGTCTCGTTGAGGCTGGACGACCCGTCCTCTATCTATCAAGACGGTCCGTCCAGGCCTAGACGGCCCGTCTCAAATACAAAGCTTCCAAGGGAAGCTTCCTCTATTATTAAATTAAAAAAAAATTAAAAAACAACGGACCGTCGAGGCCTGGACGGACCGTTGTGAAACACAAAAAACCCCCAAAACCACCAGACAGTTTCAATTTTTTTCATTCTTTTCACTTTCCCTCTCTCTCTCGTCTCTCTCAAACCAGCACCACCCCACCTCCATCACCACCCACCACCTCTTCTCCCTCTCTCTCTAACACCCACCACAACCACCATCCACCCCCCACCACCGTCTGCCACCCACCACAACCACCATCGTCTCTCTGCCCTCTCTCGTCTCTCTGCCTCTCTCGTCTCTCTGCCTCTCTCGTCTCTCTGCCCTCTCTCGTCTCTCTTCATCAAGTTTAATCTTTCGATTCTTCGCTATTACTCGTAAGGTATCCACTCTTTCACTGTGAAATCAATGTCTGTAATGTATCAATTTTGAAATTGAGGTTTTAGGTTTAAGGTGTAGATAAAGTTTTGTTGGTTGATTATATTAATATAATATTATAATCTGCTTTGTTTTGAAGAATTGTGAATCTGTGGTGGGTGGTAGGTTGGTTGTGGTGGTGGTAGGTTGGTTGTGGTGGTGGGCAGTGGTGAGGGTGGGTTGTGGTGGCTGTGAGGGTGGTAGGGGTGGGTGGCAGTGTGGTGGCTGTGGTGGTGAGGGTGGGTTGTGGTGGCTGTGAGGGTGGTAGGGGTGGGTGGCAGTGTGGTGGATGTGGCGGTGAGGGTGGGTTGTGGTGGCTGTGAGGGTGGGTTGAATCTATGAACTCGATACGTTTTTTTCCCTCATTTTATTGTCCATCGAATATGCATTGATTTTGTTAGGTGTTGATTGGGGATTATTGTATGATGATGATGCATTGATTGTTTTTGTAGGATTTTTTAGGTTTTGATTTCTGTTTGTAAATGTCTGTAAATATTTTTAGTATGCTGACCAAACATGTCAAATGGATCCGAAACAATAGGTTAAAGACTATTATGAAAGTAGGTTCGGTACAACTCGGACACATCGCTTTGTTTTTTTCCCTGCTGCCTAATGTTACGTTTACAATCTTCTAAATTTAATGTTTTGTTTTTGTTTTGCAGATATGGCAAACAGAAACAACCGAAGACGTCGTAACCAGCCTGCGGACGGGAATCCTCTTGCAGGTGGCGACTTGAGAGATTGGCCCTACAGGCACGATAACGACGACTACGAGATCGCGCGCTGGGGTCAGATGGAGCTGCGTCCGATACACGGATTGCGCAGTGTTGACTGGTCCGCATTACGCGCGATCGGTGGAGCGGAGAGGTTTGAGGAGTGGATCCCAGACGACAGCCCTTGGGGGCGGATGTTAGCTGACCTCGACCATGAGTCGTATCGGCCACTGACGATCGAGTTCATCTCGACATTCCGCTACGCGCCGCATCCAGCAGGTGTTGAGCCTCCAGTAGGTCCTGACGGCGAGCCTGAGCCTGAGGTACAGTTCCGATTATTCGGACAGCTCTACGCATATACGATGGACCAGTGGGCTACTACTTGCTGCTGGTACAGAGAGGAGGAGCTTGTCCAGGATATGTACACCACGGCCTTGACGACCTTGCCAGACGACATGCTGATGGCCTGGTGGCCCACTATCGGTGGTCGAGCGTATGGGGAGGACGGCGAGAGGTATTATTATTGTTATTGTTTTCATTTAGTTCAGTTCGTTATTATTATTGTTATTTAGTTCGCTTAGTTAATTACTATTGTTATTTAGTTAGTTTAGGTTGTTTGTTTTTGGATTTTTGTAGACGACTTGTGTTGTCTGGTTCGTACAAAAACAGAGAAAACTCTGCCGAAATTTTTATAATGTTATTATTATTCTGTGCAGGATGGATAGGTCCAGCAACATCCGGGACCCTCTGATCTGTTACATACACCGTTTGGTTAGCTGGTCGATTGCCGGACGGTGTAACTGTAACGAGAGGGTCCAGCAGATTGACCTTTTCTACCTCTACTGCATCTTGAGGGGTAGGCCGGTTGCGCTACACAGGTGCTTTGCCGAGTACATCGCGACCTACCCTCATAGGCACCCGGCGGGGGAGATTCCGATTGGTGGGATCGTCACCGCCATCGCGTTGCGTCTTTGCCCGGGCGAATTGTGGACGCATGCTGAGGAGAACAACTTACCTCGTCCGATGATGCCCAGGTAAGAGTATTATTATTATATATTATAATTTAATATTATTATTATTATTATTTATTATTATTTAATTTTATATATTATTATTTAATATTATTATTGTTGTTTTGCATTTCAGGCCGTTAAATATTAGGACTATGACGCAGATGAAGGTGGCAGCACGGGTCCCTCGCAGCAACCCACACGCTTATTACCAGCGTGCTTTCGGACCTCCTGGCGACCGTGGCGAGCATTTTGTGCCAGAGCCGCTCAGACATCTCGATGGGCCGATTGCCCCTGAGGTCCAGATGCCACACGTTGCCGACGGCGACCCACCGGTGGATGTAGAGATGCCAGACCCCCCCCCCCTCCGTTGATGAGCTACAACGTCCTGCCCGCGTTTATCATGCTGTCAGGTTGCATGATAGCACGACCCAGGTACTTCAGCAGATCCTGGATCAGTTGGGGTCGATGCGGGGTGACATGCGGTGGCTGTTAGAGAGCGAGAATGAGAGACGACGAGAAGCTGGTTTGGAGCCGCGTCCACTTCCGGATTGGGCGTCTAGCAGTCAGCATGGTGGGGCGTCCACCAGTCAGCCGGGTGGGTCGGATCAGCCGGGTGGGTCGGATCAGCCGGGTGGGTCGGGTTAGACGGGTGGGTTATATTTCTTTGGTTGTACATTTTGAACTCATAGTTTATGTAAATTTTTGGAATATTTATGCTTATTTATGCTTTATTGTTCGTTTTGAATGTTTGGTTTTTATAGATGTTTATTGAACTCATAGTTTATGTAAATTTTTGGAATATTTATGCTTATTTATGATTTATTGTTCGTATTTTGGTTTTGTTTAGTTCGGCAACATAAACGACATTCGTTCATATTCATATACACAATTATATAAAAAAGATCATATTATACAAATAAAAAAAACATTTATAAAAAACCAAACATTTATAAAAAACCAAACATCTATAAAAACCAAACATTCAAACCCATTTTAAACATCCACACTACACTTATAAAAAAACCAAATAATCATCACCTAATCATTGCCAATGATTACCAATGATTGGATTGGATTTAAACCTTTAGACGGGCCGTCTGGGCCTGGACGACCCGTCCTTTTGCCTTTATACGGGCCGTCTGGGCCTGGACGACCCGTCCTTTTGCCTTTTTGGCCCTCCACGGGCTGTCCAGGCCTCGACGACCCGTGGAGGGGTTGTGCAAATAAAAACCCTAGTTGTCTAAATAACCGGACCCAAAAAATATTAGTTAGATGGAATTAGGGGTTGACAACTTGCTATACGAATTCACAAATAAGAAATACATATAGGTGATATTCACAACAGAAATAAAACCTACACTTAAAATTTCCCACCTGACCAGCGTTTAATCTAATTAAATATTAACTCATGAATCATACGAACAATATTGAATATGAAACATACCTTTCAAACAATAAAATATTTTGGTTTTTCAATTACGTGTGTGTGAAATGAAATTTTAACCACCATAATATGTTGCACGTTCAATCGGTAACGTACTTATCTAAACACCTTTAGTGGGGTAGTTAATTTGAGAGGGTAAAATATATCATATCATATCATATCATGTTGTGTTAAATGAGCCATGACATGACTAGTAACTCGAACACTTCACATTTATCCCTTATCTAAGGTATTTAGGAATCATACACCCTCAAATTATGATTCATACACTCTCGTTCACATCACACACCAATAGAAGAGTGTCACATACCCAGAATGTGATATCACACATTAAGAATGTGATATCACAGATGTATGAAACCCATAACCCTTTATCTAAACATGTTATTTTTTTAAATTGTAAAATGAATACGTTTAATTAATAACCGGGTTACGATAAACAACACAAAATGTTTCACGCGATTAAATGTAATTAGCCAATGACTCTCATATTAATTGGTTTGGGAGGAGGTAGCCGCATGATTTTCCAATTTGGATGTCATAGGTTCGAGTTTCATTTGGTGCAATTTTCTCCGGGTAGGCTAGTGGTTTTATCACAAGGGACCTTAGTGCGGTGAGTTTCCCCTGGAATGGTGGGCGGACGGCGTCCTCGATCAGTGTTGTCCATGTTCGCAGGGGTGGGTTTGCCAATGGGTTTAGACGGGCGAGCAGGCATGTATTGTATTCGTTGGTCATTCAAAAAAGAGAAAATTGCTCGAAAGGTCCCTATGGTTTGCTCAGATTTTACCTTTAGTCCCCAACTTTTGAAAATTACATCTGTAGTCCTCAACTTTTTGTGTTTCTTAACTCGGATAGTCCCTGAAGTAGGCGGAGGTTAAATAATCCAGTTAAGTGAGTGTGAAATTACTAAACTAACCTTACTTTAATAAAATAAAAAAAAAATCAGTTAATTAATTCCACACTTAAACCTTAGTCCAATCAAGCACACCAAATCTTCCTCTCGAAAACACAACACAAGTTTTCCAAAGAAAACGATTCGCCTTACGCCGTGTAACACCCCAACCGATGGCGGAATCATCGAGGTGTCACGTAGTGACGATTGTTCAAAAGCACATGGTACTAAAATGTAAATATATTATTGAATAATTTTAATTGTCTTACATAGATGAAATGGGAAAAATACAAAAGTCTTAACGAAACATGAAAATTGAAATAACTTATTAAAAGCAAGCAATAAAATCCAATGCTATGGAACTAAGATCAAACTGCATCTGAAACATGTACAAAATAGGTTTTGTCAACATAAGAAATGTTGGTGAGCATTCCTAGTTTTAATACATATAGTAAGTTGGAAAAAATGGTATACAATTCAAGTGCAAAGCTACAGTGCAATTATGTAAACTATGTATCATACAAATGAGCGAAATCAATCCTGTGACTGTATAATGTACTAAATGAACGGCGATGTACTTATCCAATAAATGGATAATAACTTAACAATGACCATGGATTCTCCAATGAAAAAGGGGGAGAATCAACCTAGGCGGGTTGTCAATCCAATAGCGCTATCCAATGTTAAGGTCGGCTTGTACATGGTTAATGATTTCACTAAGTACAAATGTATTCTACATGTAATGTCTAAGCATAAAGCATATATGTAAGAAAATGCACAACGTACTAGAATTGTATTGTAAAAATGTGAACTTGCATGTGTATTTTGTATAAGTGTACATGTAACACCCCAAAAATGAATAAAGACAAAAAGGGGTTAGGAAATACTCACTTTCGCCAAATAACTAGATGACTAAGCGAGCGTGAAAATGCGAGCAATCCAAAGACTCAACAACGAAACTAGTCCAATTTAGAAGAAAAGAAACCGAATAAGAAAAAATATCCAGCTTCTAATTCGCCAATTACGTGAGCTTATAATCAAAGCTTCAAATGTAGAAGTAATATACTATAGAAGAAAGGTATGAGGGAGAGTTTAATCGAATTGAAACAATCGATTTAGAGGTGCCAAGTGTAATGGGTCATAGGTGGGTATTTATACTAGTTTTGGATTCAATTAGCCATTAAAATTGGTCAACACCATAAAGTAAGATTTTATGATGAATTGACTATTTGACTAGGACTTTGACTGTTTGACTAAGACTTTGACTAGGACTTTGACTGGGACTTTGACTGAGACTTTGACTGGGACTTTGACTGAGACTTTGACTGTTTAACTGTCGCAGCAGACCGCGAAAGCTAAAAAAAAATCATTGTTTTCTAATTTAATCAATTTTAAGTTCTGGACTTGTTTCCTTCGATTTCTAAGTTGTTTTAGGACCGAAAATTAAGGGCTTTGGGTATCAAGGTCTGAAACATACGTGCTCGGGTGTAGATGTGAGTGTAAAACGTGCATACATTTACTTATAAAAATTATAAGTTTTATTAAATTGTGAATTTTGGTCCTATTAAAATACGAGGGTTAAAAATGAAAATTTTAAAATAGTTGAGGAACCAATTATGCACATTTATGAAAAGTGAAGGGTGCAGGTTGTCACACGCCGTACCAGACTTATCGCCTTCTCCATCTGTTGCCACTAAATCCTCTCCCGCTGCCACTAAGTTGAAGTGGCATAAAGTAAAGTTTTATGATGAATTGACTATTTGACTAGGACTTTGACTGTTTGACTAAGACTTTGACTAGGACTTTGACTGGGACTTTGACTGAGACTTTGACTGGGACTTTGACTGAGACTTTGACTGTTTAACTGTCGCAGCAGACCGCGAAAGCTAAAAAAAATCATTGTTTTCTAATTTAATCAATTTTAAGTTCTGGACTTGTTTCCTTCGATTTCTAAGTTGTTTTAAGACCGAAAATTAAGGGCTTTGGGTATCAAGGTCTGAAACATACGTGCTCGGGTGTAGATATGAGTGTAAAACGTGCATACATTTACTTATAAAAATTATAAGTTTTATTAAATTGTGAATTTTGGTCCTATTAAAATACGAGGGTTAAAAATGAAAATTTTAAAATAGTTGAGGAACCAATTATGCACATTTATGAAAAGTGAAGGGTGCAGGTTGTCACACGCCGTACCAGACTTATCGCCTTCTCCATCTGTTGCCACTAAATCCTCTCCCGCTGCCACTAAGTTGAAGTCACCTCTTCCACCACACCCTCATCCCTCATCCTCTCTCAAGCGGAAGCTCAATAACGATTTCTCCGTTAACAATTGCGTATCCGGATCGGATGATACCGGAGTCAAGGTAATTTTTTAAAACCTAACTCAATTGGTTATCGTTATAAGGAAGATTTGTACTATTCTTATTATGATGACGTGGCTCAATTTTTAGGTAATTGTGCGTGTGAGACCAACTAGTAAGAATGAGGAAGAAGGGGAAGTGATAGTGTAGAAGACGTCTAGTGATTCGTTGACCATTCTTGGCCAATCGTTTACTTTTGATTCGGTTGCAGACGCTACATCTTCTCAGGTGAGTTGCTTGTAGTTTGTTTGTCTGTATAAAATCCATTTAGATCTTAACCCAGATGAAGTAACTTGTTTGTTCATGTGGATATATTCAATCTTCTATGTTTATTGGATGGATTATAGGGGATTCTTGGGCGTTCTCAATGATTGGATCAGTGATATCGGAACAACATCTACTGGACTGGACTGTGATACGTCTTACAACAAAGGATGCAATGGAGGTGTTGGTTATGATGTGGTGGGGAGGTGTTGGTGGTGGTGGTTTGTGGAGATGATATGGTGGGGAAGATGAAGTGGGTGGGCCCCACTAAGAATGGGTGGAGACACATGATTGGCTAAGGGGTTAAGTGGGGCATGTTTGTATCTTATTAATTAATTGATTTTTTTTATTATTATTAAAGTAAGGGCAATTTAGTAATTTTACACCCACTTAACTGGATTATTTAACCTCCGTCTACTCCAAGGACTATCCGAGTTAAGAAACACCAAAAGTTAAGGACTACAGTTGTAATTTTCAAAAGTTGAAGACTAAAGGTGAAATCTAAACAAACCACAAGATCCATTTGAACAATTTTCTCTTCAAAAAACATGTAACCATTGACACCTCAGGACACGTATGTACATATAACTAACCTAAATCCAAGTAGTACGATAACACAATCGATATGTTTAACAAGATCATCAGTTCATCACATGATTCACTAAACACATTAGAAAACCACGTCGCTTTAATAAACGAGTCATAAGATTTTTAAGAAGCCACAAGTTTAAAATATAAAACGTATCCCACTTTTAAAACCCGTCTATAATATTCTTTTAATTATACCCCAATATTCGCTTTACTCATATTTTTTATTTTTTTTCTACCACAAATTATCATGGTCAATAGGCGTAAAGGTAAATAGTGTACATAGTAGATAATCTAAAAATAGATAAAATTCAAATGTTAATTAGTTCTTGATAAATATAGACCCAACATATTTTACTAAAAATAGATATTTTGTACATCAGTGATTACCTTTTACCACATAACCACAACAAAACTCCTCAAAGCTGAGAAATATAACCACATAGTCTTCTATAATTGTGGTAAAACATTCAACTATAAATCTGTAAGAAACAAAGGATAACAAAAGTAATAACTTTTAATAAAAAATGAGTTCAATCAAACTCATATTTTCTCTTATTTATTTGTTACTTGTATCTCATGTTCTAGCTAAAAGTTTCATCAAAGTTGAAAGTCAATCTCCGCCTAAAGAACCAACACTGCTTCCAGGAGGCAAAGACTGTCCACCTGGAGCACCGACACATCCGGAAGGCAAAGATTGTCCGCCTAAAGCACAATCAGGATGCAAAGATTGTCCCCCGGGCCCGGGAGGCAAACATTGTCCGCCAGCATACCCAGGAGGCAAAGAATGTCCGTGTAAAGCACACCCGGGAGGAAAGCATTGTCCACCTAGGGAACCGCCACATCATGGAGGCAAAGATTGTCCGCCTGGTGAACCGCCACATCATGGAGGCAAAGATTGCCCGCCTGGGGAACCGCCACATCATGGAGGCAAAGATTGTCCCCCAGGGGAACCGCCGCATCATGGAGGCAAAAGATTGTCCCTCTAAATTACAATCACATCATGGATTGACTTGTTGACTTACTAGCCTATTCAACACAATAAGTTAAACATGTCACAATTAGGTTGAACCCATTCATATGTTTTTGGTTTTAATCGTATCATTAACGTGTCATCCCATTTATGCCCCCAAACCGTTGACCCGAATACTAGACTATTTATCTTCACGTTGAGCTAACAAGCTAGTGTCATGTTGTTGTGTGTTGACGATGGTGTGGTGATTTTAGTGTACGTGTTTATAGCTCATGTTCGGTTGGTACAATTAAAGGGGTTTCTATGCCTAACGATAGGTATAGCATCTCCCATTTGATATGTGTTACTGATGATGTAATGAATTTTGGTTAATGGTCAAAACACAATATTCGGGACATTTGTAGGCTTATGAGATTTTTTTTCTTAACATCTAGTTTTAAGATTGACAAAAAAAAAATCATGCATTTTTTAGATTATTGCTTATTCAGACGAGACGAATAGCATGACAGACATTCTAAACTGTAAGCCGGATAAGGATCCTTTTATATACCTTGGTAAACTTGTTAACGTCGGAGCTCTTTAACGCTCTTAACGTCGAGGACGAAGCAATGTATCACGGTGATAACGCTTCAAAATCATCCATCCATTGGGGTTGGTGACCCAATGGCAGAAGCAAAGCTTCTAGGAACACCTAAAGGGATGTCATGGGTTCAAGTCTCACAAGGAGTAGAAATTTGCCGTTAAAAAAAAAAAAAAAAAAAAAAAAAAAAAAAAAAAAAAAAACGCTTCAAAATCATCCACGTATGTGCGGGCATTAGCCCATTACAATTAGCCTTAAAAGTGGGAGGGAATACTAATCACATCTTTTAACTATGGGGAGTGGGTGAACAACCCACGTCCCACACCACCACTCTCCTTACTCTTAGAGCATCCACAATGCTCGTTAAACAAACGTTACACACCGGATCGGGCCGCTTGAGCCGTTAGACCGACCTTCGTCCAACTCCTCCAAAGCATCAAACCCAAATATTGGTCCGTTTGATTTGGACGGACGGTCCATCAATGGAGCATTGTAGAACATGTCTCATAACCGAGGGACCATATTTGTAAACAACATTGTTATGTTCGACTCGACAGCAACCAAGATCGCACAGTAACCTAAACTAAATGGGTGTCGGAGATGTGGAGAAGATGGTAACCGTAGGCCTAATATGGGGCGCAACAAACGCTCTAATGCGTAGAGGCGCCCTTATATCCGACCAAAGAAAGCTTCTTAACAAACAATCAGCACCAAAAAACCCAATTCTCAGAACCTTAATTGACTGGTTTAATCTCTTATTAGTCTGGCAATACTCTGTTCCGTTCATAATAAATCTCTCTGCTTCCGCCACCTTTTTCGCCATCTTGAATAACACCCCGATCTCTCTTGCTGTTCCCGTCACCAATGCGACGACGTTTGCTGCTACTGCTGTGTTTGGGATGCTTTTGGGTGAAGAGACGCGTGTTGGGTTGACTTTGTTTGGTACCTTATTAATTGTTATTGGTGTTTATGTTTGTGTTATTTGATTTAATTAGGTACTTATTTATTTGGTCTGTATAATTGTTGAATACTGTCAGTTAGTTGTTCTTTATCAATAAAGCATGAATTTTGATAGGATTTGTGTGCTGTTTTTCTCGTTGCACACCAAGTGTTTGATAAAATGCTCATGTGACGATATGTAGTGCATATTCTAAAACTTAATTTCAAGCTACATTTTTTATACGATAGAACCATAAACATTTGTCTGGGTCAGTTAGTATGCACCCAATTGCCACCCGGCTAGGTAATATACAGTTGATCGATCTTTCAATAGGGCCGTGCTATGGCGGTGACAATAGTTGGTTTAGAGAGAAGCCATGGGTCGTAAAAGGCAGGTATGATAAGAGCCAATGAACTTCACCATATCCCGAATTTCTTTTGACTTCAGTTAAATGTTAGCGTGAAGTTTTTGCACACTTAAAAGCCTTATCGGTAGTGTCTTCTTTGATAATAGGCCTATCGTTTTAAATCTTCGGGTTGAGGTAATGACGTGATAATTTGGCAACAAATAATGCCGTTGGGATAATTGGTGAGGATTGCTAAGGCTATGGGGTGTGGAGACATGAGAAAGATCATGTCTCCCTGCCATGTAGGATGCCACATTAGAGTGTTGGTGTCTCAACATTCTTGAGACATGGGTGGGGTGTGGAGACATGAGTGGGGTTTGAAATAGATATAGCCGTTGGTGTTAAAAAAAAGGAAAAACCCGTGATTGGTGCGTCCTTTATGTTACCAGGGGGACGTGGCTGGGTTGGGACGGGGCATAGGGGCGGTGTTGGGTTGGGGGACGGGGGGAAAAAGGTGGATAACGGGGGTGTTTGATGTCTGTATACCGCATAGTCTAACGGTGACCAAAATCATACTGTAGGGACATACTGACAAAAGCGAATGGTAGATCCTAGGAATAGTTGAGGGGTTCAATTCCTTGAATAGTTTCCCATTTCGTTCTTGGCATATATACGGTTGGTGTAAGGTTTAGATCTGTCCCTTTTTCGCACCATTAATAAACAGAAATTGGCCATTCGGAAGCCCTTAAAGATCCCATGTGATTCTCTGTGACACCATCTGTGTTTGTGTACCAAGTCTATTGCTAATTGCTATGATATGTATGTTGTGATTATGTTATCTCGATGAGTATGGGGATTATCTATACGTATTTAGTTATCATGTCGACAACAGCTAAAGGCATGAGACGCGATCTCATCTAGTATCCTCACATCTTCCGACAGATTACCGACACAAACACCACTTGTTGCCGAGTCATCCATGGCCACCAAGGGATTACTGGCTGATATCGTAAAGATATATTCTTTTGATCTTTGTTTTTTTAGTTTCGACCCGCTCTCAGTTATACACTGGCATTTACCGGTGGACATTATAAATATTTTCATCCGTTAATTTTGTACAATCAACTTAGCTTTTGTGTTTTTTCATCTTATTCTTATAAACTTACATTATTAACAACAAATAGTACGCCTAAATGTTACAATAAACACGCACATAGTAATATAGTATTAGCATGATTATAAATAAATATCTTATTTGCTATGCACGCAAATGGTAGTTCATATAACCTTTTTCAGAAAGTTCATCATCATTATACTCAGTTAATCCCACCTATAGCAAAGCTAAGGTAGGATCTGTGGAGTGTAATATGTCTTTTTTCATAAAATACGTATTGATATAGAAAACAAATAATAAAAGTTATATGTTTATTGACACAATTATTTTCTATGGGATGCACGTCTTGAAAGAAACCATAGGTGCACCACCACCACTCAATTCTATTCCCAGCTTTATACAGCTTGTAGATTTGTAAACCAAAACCGTTGTGTTCGCATATATACACTCACACTTAAATATTATAAACAAAGAGAAAACATACTACCACAACACATTGTCAAAATCCAGGTTTATTAAACAAAGTCAATGAATAATAATTATAATGGGAGACACAACATCACATACATGGTCAGCTACATTAACATGCTATATATATGTGGAAGGCAATAAGAACGAACACAAATAACATTCACAACTACATTACACACTAAACAAACTATAAAGAATTGCTCATAGTTTTGAAAATGGCGGGCTATCAAGCTTTGTTCATGGCGGTTTTCGTGTTTGCATTAGCATTCCAATCATCAATGGTTAATGCAAACTTCCGAAAAAGCATGTATTTCAACTGGGGTGCTCACCATTCTTCCATTCTTGGCAATGGCGATGACGCTCGCCTTGTTTTGGACCAAACTTCGGGTATATATAGAGATTTAATCTTTATCTTTCGCAATAGAACGAAGATAAGTAACTTTGCTTCGTTGTTATAAAATAATAATTGTACGGAACCTCATTTTTGTTTTTAGGATCTGGTATACAATCAAAGAGGGCCTTCTTATTTGGAAGCATTGAAATGTTAATCAGGTTAGTTCCAGGGAACTCAGCTGGAACTGTTACAGCATATTATGTAAGTGCAATATAGATTATGCTAACAATGAGAACTATATGTCTATATATATGTATTCTTATGTTGGATTATGATATAGTTATCATCTACGGGCACAAAACATGATGAGATCGACTTTGAGTTCTTGGGTAACTCGACAGGAGAGCCTTACACGGTGCACACCAATATTTACACCCAAGGCCAAGGTAACAGAGAGCAGCAGTTCAAGCTATGGTTTGACCCGACCGCTAATTATCACAACTACACAATTCACTGGAATCCAACTGAAGTTGTGTGAGTAAACCGAGCTCCACTAAGAACCATTAACTAATCTTTGTGATAAACGTTTGTTTGATTACATATGTTAACTACTTGTTTATTAATGTAATGTAGATGGTACGTTGATAGCGTGCCAATTCGAGTCTTTAGAAACTATGAGAGTGAAGGGATTGCTTACCCTAACCAACAAGGCATGCGAGTGTACTCCAGTTTGTGGAATGCTGATAACTGGGCCACAAGAGGTGGTCTAGTCAAAATCGACTGGACATCTGCACCGTTTGTGGCTAACTACCGTAGGTTTAGAGCTAGAGCTTGCAAATGGAACGGCGCGGTTAGCATTAGCCAGTGTGCGCTTCCCATTCAGGCCAACTGGTGGACATCTCCTGTTTACAAACAATTGAGCATCAGCCAGCAGGGTCAACTTAAGTCGGTAAGAGATAACTACATGATCTACGACTACTGCACGGATTACAAGCGTTTCAATGGACATATGGCACCCGAATGTTCTAAACCACAATACTAACACGAGCCAGACTCAAACATGTTTTCAATCCATTGAAGATTTTTCCTTTCAACTTTTCAAAATTCTTTTGTTGCACACAAGTATTGTTTTCCCCTTTATTCTCATTGGTTTGAGATATTAATTCATTGAAGTTTTTAAGTCGAGTTATTATTATGTCCTTAAATAATATGTTTTTGTATAACTTGGGACAAGCGATAACCGAGAACTAACACCGAATACTCGACGACTTGCTAAAACCTTTAGCGACTCTTTTTATTAATAAGAAACGATTACAACTGAATGAATAAAAACGATAAACCTAGCCCTATTTATAACCATCTAAACTTGCCATGCAAGGCATATGAATCCTATTCAAATACTAAAATTAAACAAACAGACAGACCAAAGTTCAAAAGCAATAACATTCCTAATATAATACGTAGACTAAATTAAAAACTAATTTACTACTTTGATCAACTTTACTTATTTAATCCCTTGACTTATAATCTCAACCATTCGAGTCCTTCAAGTTGGTGTTGTACCAATTTTTACACTCCCTCTTAATACCAACTTCCATTGTTCCACCAAGATCATTCACCCCATGTAACACTCGTGCCTCTTGGATCTTAATTCTTGGAATCGCCTTGATCACACCACTTCTGTTTTCTGGTTATAGCTATGTTAGTTCGAGCTTAACCATTTGAAAATTGTTTAGAACTGCATTACCCGATCTTGAATGAGAAACAACTTTTGCTTTCTCAACATCATGATCACACATCATGGTATTCAAATCAATTCTTTCATCCGCACTTGATGCATGTTCCCTCTCGAACTCAACTTTCTCAATTTTCTTTGATTCTTCAACGACACAACCTAAGATATAAGACAAAGCTTTCTCTTCATGCAATTCAATCAACGTGGTTTCCCTCTCGTCTCGTTCGGTCACAACCACCTTTTGATTATCCGTAATTACTTTCACGCTTTTCTCATCTAGATTCAAAACATCATTAGATGATTCAAATAATTCCTTCAACTGATCACATTCAGCCATTCCTTCTTGACTACTCAACCGCATGATGAGCCTACATCAAACCATTCATTTAATAAATTTGGTTTGGATTCAGTGGGTACCACAAAGGCATCTTCTTCTTTTGTTGGTTCCACAAACGATTCTTCAACAACATTTCCCTCCACGATACTTACTGTTGTAGGCCTTTGAACAATTCCATTAGTTTCTAACTCCAACAAACCAACAGTAGATTCAACAATGGATCCATTCTCAAATAATCCCTCCTTCTTAAATACCTCAACTTCACCATTAGCATGAACACCTCCTGTATCACCAAACTCACCAATAGACCCATCGTGTTTGTTTCTGGTTAGATGATGCAAACATCCAGAATCAACAATCCAATTGCCAAGTTGATTTGTTTTCGATTCGGTCGTCGCGGTTACCGTCGTGACTTCTTCAACTTGAGCCATGTTCGATTCAACATCCCACGATTCCTTGGTATAATTTTTACACTTGCTCAATTTCTCCTTTGCACCAGTTAGATGATTAGAACATCCTGAATCAACAATCTAGCCATCGAGTTTGTTATACTTTGGTTCTATGGTTACTGTAAACGCATTAACTTCACTTACCTGGGCTGTGTACGCTTCTACATTCCATGGTTCTTCATCTTCAACTGTTGTCGAGTTTCCTTTTTTGTGTTTCGGAAGGCGACAGTCTTTGGCCATGTGTCCTTTAATCCCAAAATTATTACACTTGAATGGAAATCGTCTCGGTCGAACCTTTGATTCTTTTTCCCGGTTCTCTTCGTCCGATGAATATTCTTAGAACTTTCTCTTTGGTCGTCTTGGTCCTTTCTATTCCATGCTTTCTTCTTGGATCGGTCACTTTTATCCTGACATTTATCTTTGCCTTTCTCGACTTTGTTGTTCTTTTTATATCTTCCTTTGGACTTCGAAGCATCCAAAGCTTCGGTTTCATTCTTGATAGACACTCCTGCAAGTTGTTTCGCCAACGCTTCTTGACCCGCGAACAAGTTTTTAAACTCACTAAGGCTCGGTTGTGTAGCCCACCCTTGGATAGCTGTAACAAAGCTACGGTACTCGGATTTTAACCCGTGAATCAATATCCGTTTCATTCGAGCATCACTCACCCTAAATTGCGGATCTAGCTCTCCGATCTCACGACAAAGGTTCTTTACTTTGCAAAAATATTGTGAGATTTGGAGATCACCTTACGAGATTGTCATCAGTTCTCCTTCAATGAGTTGTAGCCGTGCATCGTTTCTTTTAGAGAATAATGCTTCAAGGGTGTTCCAGGCTTGTTTGGCATACTCAAGCTCTTGGATGTGATCTAGGAGATCTTCCTCTACAGTGGTCTTGATCACGAACATATCACGACCCGCTTTCACATGCCACTTTCCAATAATACCGTTGGTGTCATTCGTGGGTACCCGAGTCTTTGTTCCATTCGTAACCTGCCAGAGGTCCTGTCCTCGAAGGCAGGATTTAATACATGTTGACCACGTCTTGTAGTTACTCTGATTCAACTTCTTGATTCCACCTACGATTTAGAAAGCAGCCATCTTCGGATTCTGGTTTGGTTTCTTCGGGATCGTTTTCTAGAGTAGCACCTGCTTGATCGGTTTCTTTGAACCCTTCGATCGCTTCCTGCTTCGTCTCTAGGTTGGCTCTGATACCACTTGTTAAATTTGGGACAAGTGATAACCGAGAACTAACACCGAATACTCGACAACTTGCTAAAACCTTTAGCGACTCCTTTTAGTAATAAGAAACAATTACAACTGAATGAATAAAAACAATAAACCTAGACCAAAGTTCAAAAGCAATAGCATTCCTAATATAATAGGTAGACTAAATTAAAAACAAATTTACTACTTTGATCAACTTTACTTATTTAATCCTTTGACTTATAATCTCAACCGTTCGAGTCCTTCAAGTTGGTGGTTTACCAATATTTACAATTTTCCCATGTGTTTTTCTTTAAAATTTTAAATTATTTTACTAGCTAGGCTAAGTTAACTATTTTTATCCGACCCATCCTCTTCATTTCAACATAAATGATATTTATTAGTAGGCTCATCAAAGAGGATGCTTTTTTGTGTGGCTCAAGCACACACACACATATGTGTATATATATATATATATATATATATATATATATCTAAGTAAAATCCTTAAGTGGGATAAATGTGTAATGTGTTAACAACTTGAATTATTTAGATGTAACTGGATAACTTTTTTTTTTTCAAACAACGAATTTCATTAAAAAAAAAAAAAAAGCCAAACTAGCAAGAAGCTAGCAGCCAAATAAAGAGATAAAGGGAGACCATTTTTTTATCCACCACCTTGGAGCTTGAAACCAATTTAGTATTAAAAATCGCTTCACTCCTCATTTCCAAAGGCACCAACAAGCCGTCATAATTATTCCCTGCACTACTTTCTTTTTCTTCTTGCAAAACGATGTTGATAGATACAAGTTGAGTAAGTCTCGAATAAAAAATGCGTAAATGGGTGAGAAATGACACCACATGCTAACAGTTTGCCGAGCATCATTGGCAATACGACATGAGGACATCAAATGTTCTGCATTTTCTACGAATTCCATTGTGATATTCTGATGTACAAGAGCTTCTCTAGTGTGGATTCTACCCATTTCCACATTCCATACAAATATGTTTACTTTTTCGAAACCCAACTATTCAAAGACATTGCAAAAAAAAAAAATTATTTGAGGATACCATCATACGCAGTTGTTTCAAACAGAAGGCGTAACATGTTAACTAAGCTGAAAACTAATGAGGGATTTCCATTATATTTAGATTGCTTCTTTTCCGGCACCAATTCCATTCATTAAGTTGTGTGTCAAAACTCAAAACAGTCAACTACCCGTATGGATTTGTTATTGCTATTCTCATAAGATTTGGAAGTAACTCTTTGAGGGGTTGTGGAGCCACCCAAGAGTCAATCCAATCTCCAATTTTACCTCTAATCATTTATGCCCCTTCCGCATTTTGTGTGAAACAATAGTTTGGTAGTTTGGCGATTATGCTCCAAACACGCGAAGACCAAGAAGAACAAGGCAGTAATGCTCCAGATCTTGTAGAGTCATGAAAAACATCAATCACTTTTCTCCATAAGACATTCTGCTCCAATTTGTACCTCCATCACCATTTCGTGAATAAGGCAATATTGGCGTCTGTTAGCAGAGTGAGGCCAAGACCACCTGAATCCTTAGGGACGTGATCTATGACCAACCCACCCAACAAACTTTGTTGTTTTTAGCATTTTTCCTCCCCAAAAAATTCTTTGTTTTGTTTCTGCTGCTCAATGATTTGCTTTGGTGCCTTGTACAAAGAGAAATAGTAGGTTGGAAGGTATTACCGATTTCAACAATGTAAGGCGGCCTCCGACTGATAAAGTGGAGCATTTCCCCCAAGATAAACATACTTCGAATGTGTCATTGAACAACTAATCGATAAATGTTTTGAGTTGTTCAACCATGATGTTCAAGCTTTAGTGTCAAACAAAAGTATCACTAAGGATGCAACAAAGGGGCATATTAACAAGTTCAAGCTTGGAGAGGGGTTCATGGAAGTCGATACATAGAAGAGAGCAAGGCAAAAAGAACTAAAAATAAAATTACCTAAGTTCCATTCAAAAGCTTCTTCCGTTAATTGAGCAAGCACTAGAATAACGAAATGTGGAAGTCTAGTCAAAGGCGAGAAAGAAAAGCACTTCGTGAGAGGCAACTCATGATTTCATATCATTTTATTTTGGTATAATTTTGTAGAAAAAAAAATACATAAAAAAGGTATTTAGTTTGAAGTTTAGTCCGGCCGTATTAGATTTCATTACAAAAGTGACCCGTCTGTGTTGAAATTTAGTAAAACACTCGTATCCAACTAGGTGTTGCCTCAACCCATTGGTGTTTCGGCTACTTAATGATTTGCTTTAGTGCCTTGTACAAAGAGAAATAGTAGGTTGGAAGGTTTCCATTACCGATTTCAACAATGTAAGGCGACCTCCGACTGATAAAGTGGAGCATTTCCACCAAGATAAAGATGCTTCGAATGTGTCATTGAACAACTAACCGATAAATGTTTTGAGTTGTTCAACCATGATGTTCAAGCTTTAGTGTCCAACAGAAGTATCACTAAGGATGCAACAAAGGGGCATATTAACAAGTTCAAGCTTGGAGAGGGGTTCGTGGAAGTTGATACATAGAAGAGAGCAAGGCAAAAAGAACTAAAAATAAAATTACCTAAGTACCATCCAAAAGCTTCTTCCGTTAATTGAGAAAGCACTAGATTAACGAAATGTGGAAGTCTAGTCAAAGGCGAGAAAGAAAGGCAATTCGCGAGAGGCAACTCATGATTTCATATCATTTTATTTTGGTATAATTTTGTAAAAAAAAATACATAAAAATGGTATTTAGTGTGAAGTTTAGTCCGGCCATGTTAGATTTCATTACAAAAGTGACCCGCCGCTAATGATAGGCCTTTAGCATTCGTGTAGTGACATGACTTAATATTTGTTTATATCTGTTTCGTATTAGTATTTAGGAAACGTATGGTATTTTATTTTGGCATTCGTGTTATGATGTTTGTATTTGTTAGACTTACTTGGAGGTCTCAGTTGATGAATGGACCAGGGATCTCTTTTGGAGGTCTCAGGATCGATTCTCACGAAGGACATAATGAGAAATGATGGATGACTCATGGCCTATGGTCATGAGTTCGAGTCCTGATCTCGCCAGGTTTTACTGGTTCACTACTGTCGTGCCTTCGGGCGGGTATGTGGGTCGGGTTTTCCCTGGAAGCGGGCTGTCGGGCGGGCTAGGGGCTTCGTGCGTCCGGGATGAGCCGAGCTGTGCCCTTGTCTTTGCCACTAGGAGCCGCGTACGAAGTTACCGGCGTTGTTTAGTTGGCCGTTAAAAAAAAAGATCGTAGAATTACTAATAGGACTTCAATCAATATTGTAATAAATAAATAAATATAATTACGTATTTTGGCTTTCTTTGTACATTTTTTGTATTAATTAATGGTGGGATTGTCTTCATACGGAATATGTAGGGTATGTTTGGTAAAACTAATTGGTGGCTGGTAGCTGGAGGCTGAAAGCTGGTAGCTGCAAGCTGATTGCTGGAAGTTTTTTAAATATATTTTGGTGTTTGGCAGAGTAGCCGGAGCTTTTAAAAAATATATAAAATGACCAAAATGGGTATAATTAAAAGCTTGTAAAGAAGGTTTTTATTTTATTTTTAAAATAGAATGGGTATTTGTGTCATTTACTAATTAAAAGCTTGTAGCTAGTAGAGTTTTTTCTTAAAAGCTACAGTACTATTTAGTAGCTTTTTACTATAGAGCTTTTTCTACTAACCTAAAATCTTCCAGCTCTTCAACCAAACAAGGTTTTTTATTGAGCAGGAGATTTTTCTTAAAAACTTGAAGCTCCTAAAAGCTCTTAAAAACTATTTGCCAAATATACCCGTAATGGTGATGCAACAGTCGTAATTTGGATTGTGATACCGAATTTCGTTAATGTAAAGAAGTGAATCGTTACCGACCAAATTCCACTCACGTGCGGGAAAACTTTACTAGTTTTAATTAAACATAACATACGCAAGAAATAGTTAAATTTTATGGTCCGGTCCGTTTTTATACGAATGGTTTCGGGTATAAACCGTAAAATAAACCGCTTAAGGGGTGTTTAGGATTACGTTTTGAAATGAATTTTTAGATTGTTGCGTTTTGAAAATGCAAATAATCAGTATTTAGTATTTGGGGTTGAGTTTTGAAATGGATTTTTAGGCTACCAAAACGCAATAATCTATAAGTAGCTCCACCCCTGTTTTTTCAAAACGCAAAAGCTGTTTTGAAAAATCAATCTCAAACACCCTCTTAATAGGCCTTGGAATTTTTGATTTTTTTTTTTTTTGTTGAAATCAAATCAACGTAAAGTAACAAACAAAATCAACTTCAAAACTAAAGCGATAACTAATATTTGACTGTTTTCGCGGTTTTAAATCGAACCGTAAACACCCTAGTTAAACACATATTATAACAAATTTTCACAACATGCTCATTTCCAAATAATTATACTTTTTGAAAAGATCAAACAAAGATATTCATTTAAAATTAAATATACTACTATAAATAATCAAACTTAATTAAAGAGGTAAAATAAACATAACTAAATAATAAATTTGAACAAACAACTTTTTTGTAACAAATTAACACATTTACCTCCATTCAAAAACTAAAGGAATAATCATATATCACTACCAAAGTAATTAACTTTTTACGATGAAAAATAACATCACTGCTTAAATTATTAACTTTTTAACGATGAAAAATAACATACGTACAGTACAACGGGAAACGATCAAATTCTTTACGAAAAAATTAAAAACAAATCATCTGAAGCACCCCTTTAGATATATTAAGCAATTCTACTAAGCAACCCCTAAGCGTCGACCCTTCAGCCCATTGATGAAACCAAGTTTACCATGAAACTTGCAAATCGTTAGAATTTGCTTACGTACCATCAAATTATTGATCATAAAAACGTAATGAAGTTACTTTGGTCCCTTAGAATAGGTTGGGCATAGAGGCTTTGAATCTTTGCCAGCCAGGACCCATAAGATCTGATGGTGGACACGGAGCCGCTCGATGTTTTGACATTAGAGCTGCAGGTGGAGTAACTTTACCCGGTCCAGCAGGAGGTGACACAGGCGTTGCTTGAAGTCTAGGCCCTGAATCTTTGTCACTCGGACAATTGAAAACCTTGCCATCTTTACATGTACAGTCGATTTCGATGAAACCTTGGGCAAGAACAAAACATATAAATGATATAAATTGACTGAAGCCTTTAATAGTTCACCGAAAATTTGAATATATATCGAACCATAGTTAAACCAATCTCAACACTTTTATTAAATAATTTCATAAGAAATGCTACACTTACAACAAAACTGCAAAAAGGTCAATATTTAAACACATATAATCTTGCAATTTTTAATCTAATAGTTAATTAACTTTTAACGATAAAAGATAGAACAGACAATAGAACAAAGGAACGATCAAACTAAGCAACCCTCTAGATATACATTAAGACATAATAATAGCTATATATTAGGCAACCCGAAAAATGAACATCCATAATTATTCCATTAATAAAATCAAGTTACCATTAAACTTGCTAATCGTTAAGCTTTTCTAACCACTAAATTATGAATCTTATAACATAAAAAGGTTACGTAAAGTAGAGGAAAATTTTCTTATTGAATAAATAAACAAACAAAATCATATTTCCACAACTCGATATAAAACTGATATAAAGGTAACACAATTTTTTAATAGTTACGTGAATTGATTGAAAAATATAGATTGATAATGTTTATTATACATATATACATATACATATATATATATATGTATGTAACATTCTTTTTATTTATTTTTTCCATCCTTTGCCCACCTACCTTTAGTATCACCTGGAGCTGATGGTGGACATGGAGGCTTCGGGTCTGATGGTGGACATGGAGGCTTTGTGTCGGACGGTGGACAAGGAGGCTTTGGGTCGGACGGTGGGCATGGCTTTGGGTCGGATGGTGGACATGGAGGCTTTGGATCATTGCCTCCTGAACCTTTTGGAGGACAAGGTAGTGGAATTGGAATTGGATCATTACCTCCTGGAAGTTTAGGATCTGATGGTGGACATGGAGGCTTTGGATCATTGCCTCCCGGAAGTTTAGGATCTGATGGTGGACATGGAGGCTTTGGATCATTGCCTCCCGGACATTTAGGATCTGATGGTGGACATGGAGGCTTTGGATCATTGCCTCCTGGACCTTTTGGAGGACAAGGTAGTGGAATTGGAATTGGATCATTACCTCCTGGAAGTTTAGGATCTGATGGTGGACATGGAGGCTTTGGATCATTGCCTCCCGGAAGTTTAGGATCTAATGGTGGACATGGAGGCTTTGGATCATTGCCTCCCGGACATTTAGGATCTGATGGTGGACATGGAGGCTTTGGATCATTGCCTCCTGGACCTTTAGGAGCACAAGGTAGTGGAATTGGATCATTGCCTCCCGAATCTTTAGGATTAGGTGGCAACGGATTCACCGGAGCGGATGGTGGACTTGGAGGCTTTGGGTCTTTTGGTGGACATGGAGGCTTTGGGTCTTTTGGTGGACATGGAGGCTTTGGGTCTTTTGGGTCTTTTGGTGGACATGGAGGCTTTGGGTCTTTTGGGTCTTTTGGTGGACATGGAGGCTTTGGGTCTTTTGGTGGACATGGAGGCTTTGGGTCTTTTGGGTCTTTTGGTGGACATGGAGGCTTTGGGTTTTTTGGGTCTTTTGGTGGACATGGAGGCTTTGGGTCTTTTGGTGGACATGGAGGCTTTGGGTCGGATGGTGGTAATGGAGGGTTTGGGTCTGATGGTGGGAATGGAGGCTTTGGGTCGGATGGTGGGCATGGAGGCTTTGGGTCGGATGGTGGTAATGGAGGGTTTGGGTCGGATGGTGGACACGGAGCTGCAGGCGGAGCTCCCGGTCCAGGTGATGGTGTAGATGGAGGTGGTGTACATGGAGGCTGTGGATCATTGCCTCCTGGACCTTTAGGATCATATGGTAGAAGAGTTGGATTCTGTTTATCATTAGGATCCGATGGTGGAGACGGCGCTGCAGGCGGAGCTCCCGGTCCAGGTGATGGTGTAGATGGAGGTGGTGTACATGGAGGTGATGGTGTGGATGGAGGTGATGGTGTAGATGGAGGTGGTGTACATGGAGGTGATGGTGTAGATGGAGGTGGTGTACATGGAGGTGGTGTAGATGGAGGTGATCCAGGTCCCGGTTGAAGTCTAGGTCCTGAATCTTGGCCATCGGGACAATTGAAAACCTTGCCATCTTTACATTGACAATCAATATCGATGAAATTTTTGGCATGAATAGAAGATAGAAATAATAAATGGAGAAGGGATAAAATGAGTTTGATTGAAGCCATTGATCTTTTGAACAATTAGTTTTGTAATAAAAAAGAGTTACTTACATATTTATAGCTGATGTTTTGCCTAAATTGTAGAGAGTTATGTGGTTATGTTGTCAAAATAAAGGCTGAAGTTTTGTTGTGGTTATAATCTGTATATGGCGAAACATTAGGCACACAAATTCGGTGACTTTGAATGTGTCCAACTCGTTAAAATTAATGAGAAACTTTCAAACTTTAATTGTATTGTAATACTATTAATAGTTGTGCACATTGAATAGTGTCAGCATTTCCTTATTTGACCTCCCCTTCACTATATGCCCGGCACTTCCTTATTTGACCTCCCCTTCACTTCCTCAACACGTTTTCTTTCGGTTTTGTTGCTCCCAAACGAATGCTCGGTTGTGATTTGGTTGTATGAAAGAAATAATACAAAACTTCTACATAATGATGTTTGGACTTTGGTAGCAGGGTGGAACTACATTTTTTTGTTCGTTTGACTGTCAAATTGTTGTTGTTTACATAATAGTTAGTTGAAGTGTAAAAAGTATGCTGAAGATAATTATCTTTATTTTTTCTCGGTCATCACAAACTGTTTCCAATGCGATAAATGGAAAAGGCACTATATCACAGTTGGACTTTCTCAGTTTTGTCTTGATGGGAATTTTTATTTTTGGTTGCTTCATTTTTCTATGTTTATAGTTAAATAGATAACAAAAAAAGCGATTAATGTTTTTACAAAATATCTTTACCTTCACAGTTTATTAATCTAAAAAATAGATTGCAATGAGCTTTGAGTGTCTATATGTCTAGTTAATAGATAATAAAAACGATACCGGGCGTAACAAATCGGACTGAGGCTCCCGCTTATGAATCGGACCAAACCGAGGTACCCGTCGCGAAGCGCGAGGATTAATAACACTAGTTAGTTTAGTCTGTGCGAACAAAATCTATTATTCGTTACGTTTGCTATTATTAAGTCGAGTGGTAAACTTAATTTGAGTTTAATAGTAACTAGGGGGTTTTCAATATCGCGCGATGCGCGATTGTTTTAAGTTGTGTTGTACGGTCATAGCACGAAATGTTGTAAGCGGTAGTTAGAACCAATGTGTAGGTAGTTTGGTTTTAGTATCTAGCACACTTTTCCCATAGCTAAAACAAAAGTTTTAGAAGTTGAGACACAACAAAGTTGTTAGATGATTAATCTTGATTCATTATTATTAAACATATGTTATGTTATATTTGAACTTATGTTAGGATTTATTATGTTTATTATCCTAAGTCTAGTTACCCTTATGTGAACCGTATGTCACATACTAGCGAAGGGTTATGTTGGTTAAGTCAAGGGTCGCGTCCGGTTTACATCACACCGGTTAGATATGTATTTAAGGGTCAAAACATTGTGTTTATTAGTTGTGTTGAAAGATAAAGTTTCATATAACTTCCTTTCATAACTTCCCTCCAATTTTCCCTCCATTCATATCCTCAATCGCAAACCATCAAACAAACCAAATCAATCCAGATTTTATACATTCAAAACATGGCATCAGAGCCAACGATCAAGACCTGTGGTATATTCGATGTAGAAAGAAACGAAGCAGTCAAGAAGAAGATAGGGACAGAGGGCGGTTACGGGTGTGGACCGCTAATCCCTAGTCTAGTGTATGATTTTGAGAATCATAGATGGAAGGCCAAGAAGGCGAACCAAGAAAGCATAGGAGACTCGCTCAATATGCAATTATCTTCGTTTAACATTGGATCAAGTAGTAGTATGTCCGTGAGGGACACCGAATCAAAAAGAAGAAGCGCGCAAAGGGAATATAATCGGCAAACAGAAGGAGAAGAAAAAGCGGCCGAATACCCCTCTACAATGTGTTGTAGTAAGTGCAAAGAACCCTTTCATTATAGGCGTAATTGTCCTAAGAAAATTGGTAAAACCGAGTTTATGGTTAAGGGTAGTGATGAAAAGGGTTGGGATGATTTGTGGTTTGTTAGTTTGACACGCCAAGAACATGGTTGTGGCACCAAGAGATTGTTTATTGTTCTAAACAATTCATATGGTATAGATGGTTGCCCAAAAGGCTATAGGAAAGAATATTTCCGTGGTAAGGGTAGTGTTGCGGTTACAAGTTGTGGAAAAGAACACAAGATTCAAAACGTGTTCTACATACCCACACTTAGAAAGAATATATTAAGTGTTGAGAAATTGACATAAGAGGGATATGAAATAGAATTTGAAGGCGATGTTTGTTACATCAAGAAGCCTATTATCCAAGAGTTTAGAAGGATAATACTATGTCGCATATGTGAATCGGATGACCATTTCACATTTAAGTGCCCCGCATTTGATCAAAGTGATAAAGGGAAAGAAAAAGAGAGCCGTGGCTTCGAACAAGCAATCGGCCGAACCACTTCAGAAAATTCGAAGGGTTCAAAAGATAAAGGCAAGCGGGTTAGGTTTGAAGGCGACAAGTCGGAGGGTATAACGAATGAAGACAAAGAAAGAGCGTCCATTTTTAAGCATTTTGACGACTTTTCCATTAACAAAGATCAATATGAAGGTGTTATGGAAAGAGGTCCGGTGATGTATCCAACCGAAGGATCCGAATTGCAAGATTGTGTTGTGTTTATGGATTTGATTCACATCACTAGTACGGTTGAGAGATACAAGAGAAAGTTTGAATTGGAGTTTGAAAGAACCGTAAATTGGTTTATGAAGGAATTCTTACAAATGAAGAATAAGGCTCCAATCCCACCAAAAGACGAGACGGGTTATCCAATATGTTTGTTGGATCTATACAAGACGGTGCAAGTATTTGGTGGTTATGAGAAGGTAACAAGAGATGCAAATTGGACGGTAGTGGCCATGTCAATGGGATATGGAAGAGGTTTGCCAAGCCTAGTGTCAAAGGAAGGTATCACAATGAATTTGAGGCAAACTTATGTTCGTTATTTGGAGATGCTAGAGTGGTATCATCTCAAATACAAGGGAAGGGAGTTAGTAATGGAGATCAATGAAGAAGCAATGGAGGACTATGAGAACAAGAGAGCCGAATGGGAAGACTCGGCATTGCCCCCGAAGAAACGCTCAAGATCCTCATCAAGTGAAGACTAAAGCCAAGTGCAAGAATCAAGATTAGGGGGGAGATTGTTAGATGATTAATCTTGATTCATTATTATTAAACATATGTTATGTTATATTTGAACTTATGTTAGGATTTATTATGTTTATTATCCTAAGTCTAGTTACCCTTATGTGAACCGTATGTCACATACTAGCGAAGGGTTATGTTGGTTAAGTCAAGGGTCGCGTCCGGTTTACATCACACCGGTTAGATATGTATTTAAGGGTCAAAACATTGTGTTTATTAGTTGTGTTGAAAGATAAAGTTTCATATAACTTCCTTTCATAACTTCCCTCCAATTTTCCCTCCATTCATATCCTCAATCGCAAACCATCAAACAAACCAAATCAATCCAGATTTTATACATTCAAAACAAAAGTTACTACAGCATGCGTTACTAACTGTTGGATGTGAAATCATATTTCTTTGTTTTCAATTTTTTTAATAAAGGTGACGGGATCTTCTTTTGTTCAACAATTCTTTGCATGAAATTTGTAATAGTTGTGTTGCAGCTTTTTTTTATATAGTTGCATAATTATATCCGTCGTCCATTATTGTGGGATCCGGTACCTGCACAAAAGGTAGTGTGTTTAGATAGGAGTTAATAAATCGGCTAGGGTGGTTGTTTTTGTATTGCTTACATGAATATCAATATTGTGTAGACCTAATCCTCTAGGTGCGCCTTGTGTTCTTTCAAGCGACTAAGCCAATAGGTGCCTATGCGAATCAAAGGCCTAAATGCCTAGGCACATGGGTGGGCGCTTGATTCGCCTGAGCGAATAGGTGCCTAGGCGTATCAAACGCTTAAGCGCCTAAACACCTAGGCGCATAGGCAATTCTGCACAATTCACAACATACACACATTTAAGTGGGGGAAGTATACCTTCAGATCCGGCTTAAAAATGAGTACTGATACCACATCTCATGTTCCCTAATAAACACAACCTGATTTTTATTGGGGCATACTATATTGCTATACACAAACCCAACTGGGAATTTTTGTAAGTACCAATATTGTGTGTAGTATCTAAATATATCAAAGTTTATGAATATTTTCCAGTTTAGTAGTAAAAGAACTATTGTGAATTCAAAAGAAAGAAAACATCAGGCCTTTTGCAAAAAAAATATTCCCAAAACACAAAATTAACAAAAGATGTAAAAACACATGAACAAATGTAGGAGCCAAATGGCAAAACTGTTGTATTCGGCCTTTTTTTAAATAATTTTAGTTATACAACATGGGTTAAACAACAGTCTAAAATACAGGGGTTCACCAACTATCGCCTAAGCGTTTGATTCGCCTAAGTGCTTAAACGTCTAGGTACATAGGCGCCTAAACGTGAATAGGCATTTAGGTGCTTGATTCGCCTAAGTGGTTGTGCGCCTAATAGAATAGGTGCCTAAGCGCCGGTGCGCATAGGCCCTTATTCGCAATATAAGTGATGACAGCTGGTTCCATTTTCAAGGAAAACATAGTGCAATCTTGGCTTAAAAAAGTTTATTTAAGGCACAAACAACCCTTGCCATATAGGTCTGTGGCGCAACTCTGAGGCGCACCTTCTGTACGAGTAACAGGTTTTATGAATCAGGATGCACATATAGTCTTTCACACTGTACGCATTATGTTTTTTCAAGCGATTAAGTGAATAGGCGCCTACGCAAATCATACGCCTAAATGCCTAGGCGCATAGGTGTACGTTTAGATACTTGATTCGCCTAAGCGAATAGGCGCCTAAGCGTATCTAACGCTTAAGCGGCTAAACACCTAGGCACATAGGTACTTATGCGCAATTCATAACGTACACACATACATTATTACATACATATATATTGCTATTGTATTACTATAAGTGATGACTGCTAAGTCCATTTCGAGGAAGTACACTTTCAAGTCCAACTTAAAAATGAGTACTGAACTTGTATCCCAACTTCCAAAAAGTGTTCAATTCATATCATTTCTTTCTCCACTCAGATATTTTTTAAAAAAAATTTGGGGACGGGGTGGGTTATACTGTAGGCAAAGTGATGTGCCAACCAATTGGACATTGTTTGCAATTTTTTTCTTTTATAGTATGTGATTTATTTCCGCCTAAACCAACACAATGGGTTTTTATTTGTGGATTAATTTAAGAGCTTCTAACATACATTCCCAACACCAAAAAAATAGGCACATAAAATTTAGCTTTGCATTTAATCACGTAAGCAGTTTGTATTTATATAAAAATCAACCTCACCAAAGACACACAACAGTATTAAAAAAAACGCATAAACTTAGAAACTATATGTTATCCAAAAACATGTAAACCTTATACTAAAGCAAACATCCGTAAAACTAACCTGCATCCAGTAACGAAGCCACAAACACGCTGCGCCGATAACAAACCTGCAAGTTATTGTACAACAAAAGAAACAAAACAAATCGTAAGTAACCAACCACAACTGAGAAACCACACAAAGTTTAAAACACACATAAAAACCACTGGAAACAGCAACAATCCGCAATTCATCAAATAGCTCCAGAACATTTCTAAAACATACTGCGAAACACATATTTTAAACAACTTAAAACCTCAACAACAAACAGTGCAAACGAATTAAAGAATCATAAAACACCGACAATTGTAACACCAAGTTAAGAACACACATCAAAACCACAAAAGACAACAGTGCAAAATCCGCATTTAATCAAACACCTGTAGAACAATTCTAAAACATACGGCGAAACACATAATTCAAGGAGCTATAAATTTAATAACTGTGAAACACGACATATTAATTTGTTATGATCGACGGGGGAACAATTAAAAAAATAACTCACTTGTAGGTTGAGTGGAGTGGTTGTTATGATCGAATTAAGATTGCATGAAAGGAAACAAAATTTGAGGACCAGCCTTTATATCTCTGGCCAGAGACATGAGTCACCATAGCACGTGTCACCTGGAAAATAAAGCCAAGTGGATTAAAAAAATTAGAAGCTGACCATAAACCATCAGTCGGGAAAAAAAGCAGGCAGTTGCAAACCTCGAACTCAAGCACCTTTCATATAAGATAACAACAGCCAAACCAGCTGGTCTGGAGAGTATTTTGTTATAATATTCAAAACAAACAATATAAATACGTTTTAAGCCAATAAAGATGATCACTATTCATGAACATTCATATTTCAATACTAGTGGGTTGCCCGCGCGTTGCGGCGGGGACCACAAAACTTCGGTTTGTGATTTTCAGGGTGTGCACAAGTTGTTATTTGCTCAATTTGGTTTTGAGTCATAACCATAACTTTTGATTAAGGTATTTCAAAAACCGATGGGTTTCAATTATTTCAACTTGGTAAATCGGTTGTGAACATCGGGTCCAATCAGTTGTTGACTAATAACCGAAAATTTAACTTGGGATGAAAATTATCATAATATCCTCTAGCCTCATAAAACAGTGGAAATTTTGTAAGCGATGTCTTGTTCCAAGCCTTGCTAGAGTTTTGGCCTCCCTTTGCAACAACATGATGCTAGCATGATTCTGGTATTGTTTGTTGAACTGATAGAAATGGAGCACAACAGATTAAATGCCATGCTTGCAAACCGTTTGCGAAGTTGTGGTTATCTATGATGTTACTCTTGCTCAAATCATTTGGTTTATGTATTAACTATAGCAATATAAGCCAAAGATTAAAGTAGTGTTTTTTTAATTATGTCTAAATTTATGACACACTTTGAATTTAAAGTTTAACTTGTTGAATGGAAAAGCTTTATTAATTGATTTTAAGTATATGCAAAATGAATATACATGTGTATAAAATCATGTGTGTTTGACTTGTGAATAAATATGTGACCAATGTGAAGGCTAAAAACGTAGAAGGGTATTACTTAAAAGTAGGGTATGCCCAAGAATCTGCATTCCAACTATTGAAACAAAAACTCTACAGCGCATCAATTCTATCCCTACCTGAGGGTACATGTGATTTCGTTGTGTATTGTGACACTTATGTTCAAGGTCTCGGGCGCATACTGATGCAGTGCAAGAAAGTTATTGCTTATGCTTCACGCTAACTGAAGGTTCACGAGAAGAACTATACAACTCATGACCTAGAACTGGGAGGATTTGTTTTTGCACTAAAAATCTGGAGGCACTATTTGTATGGAATGAACTGCACCATCTTCACCGATCATAAAAGTCTCCCGCACATATTTGATCATAAGGAATTGAACATGCGACATCGTCGCTGGGTTGAACTCTTGAATGATTATGTCTGTGCAATCAAATATCATCCGGGTAAAGCTAATGTGGTAGTGGATGTGAAATCAAACAACGATCTATAATTGGTTTTTCCTCCCCTTGCTTGACATCAAAATTTATAGGTTCGAAAAAAACTGAATATTTAAGGCTAATTATTTACCGGTAAATGAAAGGTTGTATTATTTATTTATTTGGACTTTTGGTTTTATAAAATCAAGAGGTTTTAACCACATAATTATTAAGTCTATAACTCATATACGTTTACTTTCACTTTGATATTTACTTCCTAGTCTTTTTGAATTCATAAGGATTGCATTTAAAGCTTTCAATGAAATTTATATACACAATTTCTTAACATAATAATACTCCAAGTATAAAACTTGTATTTTGTTTTAATTCATATTTTTTATACATACAAATTTATTAGAAGAACTTCACGATTAATGTTATATCAGTTTAGAAACTGTTGAGTGTTTATTGTCATTACTATTTAGTGTTTATTATCATCATTAACCTCACTTAATCCTAACTAACAAATAAGTTATTTAAGATGTAAGGGAAAAAAGAATGTTGCAATTTTTGGGATAAATTAATATAAATGTTATTTTTTCTTCGTGAAATATAGGACATATATTTATTTGTGTGTGCTGCATATAAGAGGATAAGTAATCAAACAAAATGGTTACATGAACAAAGAGTACAACAAAACATGACCAATTCAATTAACATGAATTTAAACTCAGCCAGGCACACACAATAACAAAGTTATATAGATATAGGATAATAATTAGTAAAAAAAAACTTAAATAAATAAGATGCTTAGAATTTATGGGTTGAGTTATTTTAGAAATGCTAAAAAAATAAGAAGGGTGAGAACCCACTACAAAATGACATGTGTCCAAAGAATTAATCAAGTGGGAAGGGTACTTTTATTAAAAGAGTGTGCACATGCAAGTCACATGTCATTTCCACCTTCATTTTTAAACCTCCGTAACTTATACGTTATCTTTTCTTATACCATATAATTGAGCGTCTTTTTATTTTTAATATGAGTACCATATTATTATACTTTTGAAAAAAAAAAGTCGAAAACCCAGTTTTGTAAGACACAATGGAGATAACGTAAAACACAATAAGTACCAATTAAATATGCAATGAACAATATGGTATAAAATACGATGAACAGTCTAATAAAACACAATGGACGTCATACTAAAGAAACAATGAACAGAAAACTAAAACACAATGAATAGTAGACTTAAACACAATGAACAACATAATAATACACAATGTACACCATAAATACAAAACTCATTTGCGTAAAACACAATGGAAAGCGTACTAAAAACACAATGAACAAATTTAAATTATGTGTAGACTAGAAAAACATAAATAACATATTTATAAAGCACATTTACATACTATAACACAATGAACGAGCAGAAGACACAATAAAGAAGAAACTCCATTTAACACGGATTTTATTTTTAATTTTAATGTAGCAATGTGGTACTCATTGAAAATCTTCATCGGTGCTGACTGTGATTGCATAAACACTTTTTTCTCTCTAAACAAGTTCCCTCAATCATACTGGAAATGGGTTGATTGTTCACAACTTGCGGAATAAAATCTATCCATTTTGGCTCATAATAGTCATCTAAATAGGATCATTGTACCGCAGTATAATAATTTTAATTAGGAGGGTCAAATAGAATCCGAGGGAGTTTAATTAGGAGGGTCCTTTCCATTATCATAGAGTAATCTCCTGAAAAAACATAAACAATTAATTGAGTCAAAAAACACAACCTCTAAAGAAAACATAATGTCGAAAACCTTACATGAAAACCAAGTCGTACACTAAACGAAACCTGCATACAACTGAAGTTACCCATAACTAACCATAAAAATAGACGTGAAACATTGACTTTAAGTAACTTAATGAGGCTCAGAGTTTATAAAGAATCTTGGCTGCGAGATGGGTTGCAGGTGTAAACCCACCATCCACCACCCTCGCTCCAACGTCATCATCTTTCAGTGAAAATTAAATACTCATCATAGCCATCATCACAACAAAATGGAAAGGTTAGATATACGTCTCAAATGTAACACAAAGTAAGACAATTGTACAACACCATACTGCGTAAATCATATACTAAAAAGAGACATGTTTATTAGTAACATATCACTAAAGACTCAGGTCTCTACTATGGCTGCAACATAAGTTGGCACGCCAAATAGCAGAGCTTCATCACAGCCTAATCGATCCGCCACATGAAGTTAGGTACACATCAATAAAAACATATAATCAAAATAAGAACTAATCTATTTGTCACATGAGGTTAGGCACACATCAATATAAAAACATAGGATCAAAATAAGAAGGCAAAGATTTAGCCTTCCACACCAAAAAATGTTTTTAACCGATATCATGGAGCAATTAACCTCCCAGATGAGCATGGACTCACTATCACCGAGACAAACACAACAGAGAGAGAGAGAGAGAGAGAGAGAGAGGCGGCCAGAAAGCCACTGGCAACAGCAACGCAACACACCCTCTCTTTTTAGACTGTTTGGTGTGCCCTCGGGGAAGTGATTGGGGGTGATGACATGTCCAATTCCCCCAAGGGGAACACCGCCCCCCCCCCCCCTAAAAAAATTCGGTGAGTTGGGGGAATTTTCCCCTTTCTCCCCTTGCATCCTGATTGGTTCTTTTATTTATTTTATTTTTTTTATTAAACTTTATATAATAAAAAAATGAAGGGGGAGTGGGGGAATTAGGGGAATACCATTTCCAAACTTTGGGGGAGAAAATGGGGGAAATGATGTGGCGCTGATGTGGGACTTGGGGGAGTTGGGGGAAAAGGGAGGCACACCATATAGTCTTAGGGTTTTAGTACCTCAAACACATAGGTGTCTCACAAAATGGAAAGGTGGGATATACTTCTCAACTGTAACACCAAGTAAGCGAAACGTACAACACCACACTGCGTAAAACATTTACCAAAAGAGAGAGATAGAAAACCACATAGATCCATCGCTACAACAGACGGTTGGAAAGCCGCTGACAATCGAGCCATTATAAAAATAGGGCAAAAAACCCAAAAGAAATTAGGGTTTAAGGTCATTAACATTCAAACACCCCTCTAATGAAAGCTATTTCATCGTCATCGAAATGAAGAAAGCCATATAAAGACAAAAACCACAAGGCCACCGTCAACATGGAGCACAACCGGCACCATCGAAGAGCCAATCCATATGCTCAAGTTTACAACAAAATCACAACTAAGTGCATAATTTATAACCCCAAAAACGAATCAACAATCTATCATGCACCAATCACAACATGCAAATCAAGTATAGACCTCATAATTTCACAACACCAAAAAAAAAAAAAAAAAAAAAAAAAAAAAAAGATGTTGGTTCCACTCTTAAGAAATTATACCTTTTTCCCATCCGAAAACTAAATTAAGAAAATCATAAAAGTTGCAACCTCAATAGACATAGATCACACGTTGGCTCAGATTAAACTATTGGATTGTTGTAGCAACAATTCAGGTTGCAAGTGAAAAACATCACACTTCCCATCCTTGTTTATGCCATGCCAAGCAACACCTCTCTACTACAATCATCATAGCCTTTAGAGCACAAAAAGCCAAAGTGGGCAAATAAAGCACACCTAACCATAATTGAAGGGTCGGCAACAACAAAAGTACTCAACACATAAGAAACTCCAATATAAGTCAGATCCAAATCCGAGATTATCAAACATATAGAAAAAAATCAAATCATTAAGTTATAAGCAACAGTTTTAGAAACCCCAAAAGTAAAATCGAACTTTGGATCCAAAAACCTCAGGTGAACGAACACCTCAGCCATTATCGATTTATAGGAAAACCGAAACAATCAATCAGAGCCTCAAATTAGGGTTATTGGTAATGAGCGGTGATGGTGGTGAACAAAGGCGGAGGATAGTAGTGACGACGGATAGCGGTGGCGCAGGTAATCCGGGTGGTTGCTTAATCATGGCACTTACAGTCGTCGTTAATCGATGACACTACAAGAAAATAACCATATAGAGACGACACCTGTAGGGACGACATTAGTTGTGTCTATAGATACACAAAGAGTTAATATGATTTAAAAAATATTTTACACCTTTAGGGACGACAAGTCGTCCCCAAAGAGTTAATATGATTTTTTTTTTTTTAATTTACAGGGACGATATGTCGTCCCTAAATGTAAACTTTTAGAGACAACACCTATAGAGACGACCTAAGAGACCTATACGCACGGTCCTATAGAGACAAATCGTGTTGGGAGGACATGTCGTCCCTAAAAGCTATTTACACCTATAGGGACGACTTGTCGTCCCTAAAAGTCTAAAAAAATGGTCCCTAAAAGCACATTTTCTTGTAGTGTGATTCCAAAAAAGCGAAGTAAATTCACTGATCTCAACACCACCAACCACCATCGGACGACACGGCGAAACCACCGCCATCACAGCCACCAAACACAACCACCACCAACCGCCAGCCAGGAACACCTAGGTCGCCACCACCATCTGCTAACAACCCACACGAAACCCTACAGCCATCCCAATGGGAGAGAGAATGGATAGTGTTTCAAAGGGAGAGAGAATGGATGATGATGATGATGATGGATAGCGTCTCATGGAAAGCAGTGCCAAACATGCAAGAGAAGACAACCATGAGTTTTTTATGCACACCTAATGGGTAGGACACGCAGTAACAATGCAAAATATACACATGTAATGCTTTAAAGAAAAGAAAAAAAAAACAAATGGCAAGACTCGAACCCGGGCAACTCTTGACACCAAATCAGAAACACTGAGTATATACGCATTTTTAGCCTTTAAAAAAATTACTATTCGTTTTTTGGGATCAAACAGTACATGATTAAAGTTAAATGACTCAAATCATCTTTTCTCCTTGAAAATGTTGAATTTTCATGCATCAATAATCATTGTATCTTGCATTTTGAGAGAGAGCATCTTATGAGGAGCCGAAGAGACACTAATTTCCGGCAACGGAACAACCGGGGAGTAACTGATCCTAGGCCAATCACAACGTTTTTCATCTCTAATTTGCCTAGCGGGGTGACGGATACTTTGCTATGGAAAGCATTCCAACCGTATGGTATTGTGAAGGATGCCTACGTTGCGAGGAAGAAGGATGCGAGGGGTAATTGGTTTGGTTTCGTGAGGTATCTGGGGGTGAGTAACATCAACGAGGTGTTAAAGAATATGAATAGCGTCAAAATATTTGAAGCTAAAGTTGGGGTGTCCGTAGCTAAGTTTGGTAAGGACCATAGAAGGATTGATCAACCTTATCAAGCAAGGATGCAGAAGCAGGTACATGGGGGTGATAATCCCAACCCGACAATGAGGTATGTACCGGTTAATAAGGCGGCAGGTGTATCATTCAGGGAAGCTATGACGGGTGTGAAGGAGGTGCAATCGTCCTCGTCAAAGGTAATGGTGGTGAACGACCGGGGTGCGATATATCCGAACCATTGCACTATGAGGTCAGTAATAGGGGAGGCAATAGATATCAATGCATTACAGGAGCTTAAGAAGATGATGATATTGGGTGGTTATAGCGAGAGCCCGGTTAGTCTTATTGGTGGTTTGAAGGTGTTGTTGGTATTTCGGGACAAACGAACTGCCGTGGAGTTTGTGGGGAGGAAGGACGAGCTCTGGGGTAAGATTCTAACCTCAGCTAGGTTGTGGGATGGGGGAATGATGGAGTATGAGAGGATTGTCTGCTTAAAAGTGAGTGGAATGCCTCTACAACTTAGAGACGAGACCTTCTTCAACCAAGTAGGCCAGTTATTTGGTAAGGTAGTCAAGGGTTCCACTTTCTCTTGGTTATCTCCAAACAACATGGAAGGGAAGGTGTGGGTGAACGTCAAACTGGAGAAGCGCATTGATGAGGAGGTGAGGATTGTATGGAATGGTAGCACCATCCCTGTGTGGGTGGTGGAGGTGGAGGATAAATTCATCCTTGACGTGGCTGAATCCTTGGGGTCGGAAGGCTTTGATAGGTTGCCTGGTTCGGGCGGCTCTGTTGCAAAGATGGATGAAAGGGAGGAGGGAGAGTACCGGGTTGGTGACATTCCGGTAGGGAGTCCGGTAGGGGTGGTACGACAGTCGGTGAAAGCTCAGGCGGGAAACCAAGGGTCACATCCTTGTGTGCATGGGGAGAAGGGAGTGCATGGGGAATTCCAAAAGCACTGTGGAGTAGATGGAGGTGCATTAAATGCAAAAGCAACTAGTAAAGTGGGTCCAAGTTCAAAGGTGGGAAAAGAAAACTTTTAAGATCTTAATAGCCTGGTGGAAAAGTTTAATGTGGGACATGGGGAAGAAATGGGCCACAACCAAAAATCTAGGAAGCGGCCCAGACATGTACGAAGCCCAGCACAAGATGACAGCCCTTTGGACTTAAACAGGGATGTCCCGGCCCAACGAGCAGATTCACTTTTGGACAAATTGAATGAGGTCCAGGACACATTGATGGGAGATGTTGATTCTGCTCTTGAAGGTACAATTGGTGATGAGACTTTAGTTGGTGATTCTCAATTGGGAAATGGGGAAAAGGGGGACGGGGTCATGTCAAATATGAAGGATAATATTAATAATGATAATATGGCTTTTAATAATAATAATAATAGTATCAGTACAAATTTGGGTGTCATTAACAATAATAATGGTCTTTATAATGATAATAATACTATCCTAGCTGAAAATAACGTTGATGCATCTGTTCGGGTTCAAGCCGTGGGTACTACACTGGGTTCGGATCCGACGACAGATGTGGGGAACGATTTACAGTCGGAGGTTCGTTACACTACTCAGGCTGGTGCGATTATTGGTATCCAGTTGGGTAGTTTTGAGGACCAGGTTCGGGAATTAGTAGAGGGTGAGGGTGTTTCTAATGGTTTACAATGAATTTCTTGAGTATAAATCTAAGGGGGGTTCGGGACGACCGGAAAACGTCGTGGATTAGGGGGTTGAAAACATCCCATGGGTCGCATTTTATAGGTGTTCAGGAGTCGCACTTGGGTGAAGGTACGTTTTTTCATCTTAATAGCCTTTGGGGTAGATCGGTATTTTGCGCTGACCAAGTTTTTGCGGAAGGGCGGTCGGGTGGTATAATTAGCTTATGGGATCCATCAGTTTTCCAGGTTACATCGATTATTAAAAATAGATACTTTCTTCTCACAACTGGGGAGTTAGTAGCGTCGGGGGACATTTTGAATGTGGTAAATGTTTACGCTCCAAATGACCCGGGTTTACGGCGTGGTCTTTGGGAGGAGCTGTTGACGGTTAAGGCCGCACGTATGGGTCTTTGGGTCTTTTTAGGGGATTTCAATGATGTTAGGTGTCAGTTGGAGCGTAGGAATACGGAGTTTGTACCGAATAATGCTGAGTTTTTCAATGACTTTATCAGACGGGCCGGTCTTGTGGAGTATAATATGGGGGGTCTTAAATTTACGTACATGTCAGACAATGGGGTGAAGTTGAGTAAGCTTGATAGGTATTTGGTGTGTAGTGATTTTATGACCAAATGGGGTGATGCATTGGTAACAGCTTTATCTAGATTCATATCGGACCATAGTCCCATTATTCTTTCGGTTGTTCCATCGGACTTCGGTCACATTCCGTTTCGTTTTTTCAACTCATGGTTGGAGATCCCTGGTTTCGTGGATTTTGTGAAGCAGGTATGTGTGGGGTTTACTTTCATAGGTCCTCCGGATTTGGCGATTATCACTAAGCTTAAGTTCATCAAAAATCGTATAAAAGGGTGGATTGGCGCGGAAAAAGAGAGAATTGGGGGTTTGTATAATTTGAAAAAGAAGGAGGCGGATAGACTAGATACATTGGCGGAGTCGAGGGTATTGTCGGCGGCTGAGTTGGATATGCGAATTGAGGCTAGAACATTTATCATGGATTTTGAGAGGCAAAAACAGATGGACTTGAGGCAAAAGGCAATGGTTAGATGGGCGGTTGAGGGGGATGAAAATTCCAAGTTTTTCCATGGGATTATTGGTGCGAATCTCTCCAATAAGAGGATTCACGGATTATTGGTGGACGGGGAGTGGATTACGAACCCCACTTTTATCAAAGATAGTGCCTTTGTGTTCTTCGAAAATAAATTTCTCTCTGCACATAAAAGCAAATTAGTTAGATTTAGGAACCCAAGCCTTTTTGGCTTTGGGTTTGCTCTGATACCAATTGTTGGATCAGTTTGCTCTTCTTGCTAAGTAAGAACTTGCTATCTTGACACTTAAGTGTTTAGCAAGTCCTTGTAAATCAGATTATAAGCACAGCGGAATGTATAAATAAAAGCAACACTTTTTATACTAAGGCAGAGTTATTACTCCCCCTTGATGTTTGAAACTAATAAATGACAAAGTATTTATTATGAATCTAAGCAGTAAATGAGAATTAGATACTTAGACAGATTCACAATAAATACAGAAATGGAATAGAACAATGATAGTGTTTTGAAGGATTTTTCTATTAAAATCAATGTCTAAAATAGAAGGTTGAAGCCTCCTATTTATAGACGTTTACATGCATGTATCTTGCCTAAGAAGCAAGTACAGAAACAACAGAAACAAGTTGCACAAGTTGCAACATTGAAACAAACAAATACAGCTAAAGTAATAATAAACAATAAACTACTGATGCAAAGGCGGTGGGAAATATCTGATGCTAAGTGCTGATGAAGGACAAACTACTGAAGAGTAGTTTTGTCTTCAGTACTTCTGAAGTGAACTTGTCTGGTTTGGACTTCAGAACTTCTGCTTCTTCAGCACTTCTCATATCTTCTAATCAGCAGTTTCTTGTCTTCTCTTCAGTACTTCTATACTTAGCCAAAATGACAGAAGTGAATTAGACTAAGGTTTACAAAAGTGGTTTCACCAATCCTCTTTGTCCTAACAGAACCTATGATGGTGAGACCGGGAATTGTTTGTCCAAATCTGTCCAAGATTTCGGACATTGATGCCGAGGGGTTGTGTAGTCCGTTTTCGCTTAATGAGATAAAGGCGGCCGTATGGGATTGTGATGGTGAAAAGGCATCGGGTCCGGATGGGTTCAACTTTAAATTTCTCAAAAGGTTTTGGTCTAGTTTTGAAAATGATTTTATTCGCCTTTTTGAGGAATTTCATAATGGGGGTGGGGTGGGGCCGGGGTGTGCATCTTCGTTTGTCACTTTGATTCCGAAGAAAAGTGACCCGATCGGGTTTCAGGATTACCGACCTATTAGCCTGGTTGGGTGCGTTAATAAAGTTCTGTCTAAAGTGTTGGTAGCTAGACTTAAGCCTATTATGGGGAAGATAATTTCACCCGAGCAGTCCGCTTTTTTATCCGGTAGGAGCATCACCGATGGGCCGCTTATGTTGAATGAGATTGTTGGGTGGATGAAAAAGATGAAGAGACAAGGTATGATTTTCAAAGTGGACATCGATAAAGCCTACGATTCCTTAAATTGGGGTTTTCTTGAGTCCGTTATGTCCCAAATGAACTTCCCGCCTTTATGGTGTAAATGGGTGATGGCAATAGTCACTTCGGCAAAGGCGTCGGTATTGGTAAATGGGTCGCCGACAAATGAATTTACATGTAGTAGGGGTCTTAGACAAGGAGATCCACTTTCATCGTTTTTATTTGTTATTGCCATGGAGGCTCTCTCGGGGGTTATGCGACGAGCTAATGATGTGGGTTTATTTCGTGGTTTGGTATGTGGTACGGGAGGACTTGTTATGTCACACTTGCTATACGCGGATGATGTGGTGTTTCTCGGCGAATGGTCTCGGACCAACGCCTTGAATTTGAAGCGGATACTTAGATGCTTTTATTTAACTTCGGGGTTAAGAGCCAATCTTCAGAAATGTAGTGTTTTTGGCTTGGGTGTGGAGGACAGTGAGGTTTCGGCAATGGCGGATGTCCTATTATGCAAGCCCGGGTTATTTCCTTTTACTTACTTAGGCCTCCAAGTTGGCGCGAACATGAACCTTGCAAAAAATTGGAAACCGGTCGTGGAGTCGTTTAGGAGTAAGCTATCGCTTTGGAAAGCCAAGACTCTTTCCTTTGGAGGACGTGTAACACTCATTAAATCGGTGCTTAATGCTTTACCATCCTATTATTTCTCTTTATTCAAGGCGCCCGGGAAGGTTATTGATGAACTTGACAAGTTGAGGAGGGTATTTTTTTGGGGTGGCTCGGAAGAGAAGGCGAAGATGAATTGGGTTGCTTGGCAGAGGGTTAGTGCTCCGGTTGAGTTTGGTGGTCTTGGTTTTGGCTCCCTATTAGATGCAAACCTCTCAATAATGGCAAAGTGGTGGTGGAGATTTAAAGTCGACACTACCGCTCTTTGGAGGAAAGTTGTTTGGGCTCTTCACGGGTCCACTAGAGATTGGAATCTGATTCCAACGAAGCTCTCAAACTCGGGTCCCTGGAAACAGGTTCACTCGTCGGTTCAAATTATTAAACGGGTTGGGGTGGATGTGGGTTGGGCCATTCATGGGATGGTGGGCAACGGGTTAGGTGTTTTTTTCTGGCTGGATTGCTGGGCAACAGACGCGCCTTTGGCCTCTGTTTTCCCAGCTTTATTCGCGCTGGAAAGAAACAAGTTTGCTGTTGTTGCAGATCGAGTTGGGCAGCTGGGTTCAGGGTGGGGTTGGGAATGGAAAAGACGCGCGCTAACAGGCGCGGAGCGAGCAGAGTTGGTGCAGCTGTGTAATACCATTCAACTTCCAGTTCTGGCCGCGGTTAACGACAGATGGAAATGGAGCTTGGACAGCAGCGGTTTGTTCTCAGTGCGTGGTTTAAAACAGCGGCTGCAGGTGTCCAGATTTGCGCCTGCAGTGTACATCTTCAAAAGAAATTCCTGGGTGCCGCAAAAGGTCGAAATCCTTGCGTGGCGGGCTGAATTAGATAGGCTCCCAACTAAAGTTTCTCTTGCCGGTAGGAACATCTCGGTCGCTTCAAATACATGTCAAATGTGTGGTGATATAGCAGAGACGACGGAACATCTATTCATATGTTGCGGCTTTTCGCAAGTACTTTGGCAACTCGTGGCGCAATGGTGTAAAGTTGGGCCGATCTATGCGTTTCATATCAAGGATTTGTTGGAACTTCACTCGCACATAGGTGGATCGGTAAAGAAAAGGAAGGCGTTCTATGCCATTTGCTTGACAACAATGTGGTGTATTTGGAGACATCGAAACGAGGCGGTATTCAATCTTAAGCAACCTTCTATTCAAACGGTTCTTGGCGATATAAAATCTCTTAGCTTCTCTTGGGTTAAGGCTAGGGCGAAGCAACCCTCTTTGGTTTGGGATGTATGGTGTTCGTTTAATTTATCTAGTATTGGGTGGTAATTAACATTGTAGTGATTATCGTTGTATGTATGGGGATTGGCTAGTATCCCGCTAGCATTGGTGAAATAAAATTTGTTGATCGTTCTAAAAAAAAAAAAAATTACTATTCATCTTTGGTTTTCAATAATACATAGTATAATTCCCTATAAATATAACATATCTAATTACTTTAAGCACTTTAGTTAACTAATTAAGCAAAAAAAAATACAGAAAACACATGCAGTGAACATGATATACAAGGAACAAGAACAATACATCAATACAATCTAACTAATATATGATTAGAAAAAGGAGATATTAATCATTTATACTCTTTGATTTTGTTTACAGTCCATATAACTTTCTACAAAAAGTATACAATCTTTTTCCTTAACAAAATGGTAGATTTAATTAACTTAAACTTGTGATCTTGTATTACTTTGTTGGTGGTGGTGGTGATGATCTCTATTAGCAAACCATTGAATTGTTCTTCTAGCAATAGGTAGCCATAACCTCTTTAATCTCTCTTCTTTAGTACTCATCTCACCTAAATCACTTTCCTTCTTACTTGAATCTTCAACACCAAGAAACCTTGGATGAACAATGATTTCCGACATAGATCGCTTCTCGACAACCTTAGCAGACTTGAGTTCATCGGATAATTCGATACCGGGCTCTTCGCTAGGGAATTTCTTGATCTTTTTCTCAAATTCCCTTTTTCTTTTGATTTCTTCCTTAACCTTGATTACTTGATGATCAAGATCATGGTTATGATTGTTTACACATGTTTTGTTAGAATGGTAAGGATCAAATATGTTACTTGACATAGAAGCAACAGTAGCTTCTTGATCATCATGGAAATAGTTGCTTGACAAAGAAGTAATCATCTCTGATTTCAAAACCAAAAGATCAGAAGAGCTCAAACTACTCCACCTATTCTTCCCTATCAAACCATGCTCACAATCAGATATTATTATCCTATGATTAAACTTATGCAAGAGTTCTTCATCTTCCAAGAATATTTCATCATTCTTGTTTTCGATCTTTTCAACACTTCTTCGACTTCCAAACCTTGCAGATCCTTCTCTTTCAACAAACAACTCCATGTTTGAACCTTCACGAGCTGATTGATTGTTTAAAAACCGAAAACTACTCGAATATGCGAAAAGGGTTACATCCTCTTCACTTACTTTACACCTACAAAGTGGACAACCCGAGTGTTTTTCAAGCCACCGATCCACACAATCGATATGAAAAGCGTGTTTGCATTTAGGCAACAATCTAAGAACCTCAACATCTTCAAATCTTGACAAACAAATAGAACATTCTAGACCATCTCTCCAACCTTTCAACGTCGAAAACCGGAAAAATGGAAGTGATTCAATCACTGTTTTATCAATACCCGAAACCCTAGAAACTGATCGGGTTAACCCACCAAGGTTTTCTTGATTTAAGTACCTAGGAGAAGATGGTCTGTGAAAACATTTGGCATAAAGCAAGAGTAAGAATGTTAATAAAAACATGACGATAAGAACTCCAATGACAACTGCTAAACTTGGTTGGAAACTTTGGGAATCCGATGAGTTTGAAACATCATTGGTCGGAGAAGAAGAAAAAGGTTGTGATTTTGTTGGATTAGAAGAGATAATGATGATGAATGATATGATGATGATAATAACAAGGTTGTTCTTTTGTTGGGTCACCGGAATTTGAAGAAACTCCGGCGGGTTGTTCGCCGGAAAGTTCATGGTTTTTTTTTTTTTTTTTTTTTTTTTTTTTTTGGTGAATAGAAGGATAAGTGTTGTGTTTGACATTTATTTGGATTAGTTATATCTTGAGACCCAAAAAATTTTAATTATAATTTTAGTGAGCATCTAACCAGTGAGCATGTAATGACTTTTGATAAGGTTTCCATTTTATTATTTTGTATATTTCATTATAAAACTTCAAGTTGTTTTTTTTTTTTCTAATTTTTAATCGGTAATGAAAGCTAGGCGCAACTATTAAATTAATGTAATGTTGATTTCTGGTTTTTAGTTTTAATAGGACCGGCTATTTGTATAAATTAACTAGCTAGCTAGTATTAACTTAAAGAGAACATTATGCAAATTCCTAAGTGTTTTCTTATATAATTTCACTAGCTGATTACCCCGGAAAGGTCCTGGGGTTGAAAAATTTAACATGACTTAATAAAAAAAATGATAAAAGAAGAAAACTCAAATCACGAATTGTCTTCAAAACTATAACACCAATTATCTACAATCAGAACAAAAAAATATAAACCATTTCGACTGTTACCATATCCCCTAACCGCCTAAGATGCTACCATCTTAATTATTTTGGTCCCCTAATCACTTGGAACAAAAATATTCAAAAACAGTTGTGTTTGGAACCTAACTTAAGACTATCCGTTGTCGGTCGTGAGCGAGCAGGCGCGAGCGAGCCTAGTGCTCACCCCAGCCACAACAGCCCCACGTGAACAGTCGCGGCGCGAGCACAGGCGATGGTGGTCGCGTGCATTAACGGGAGAAATTGAGCTTTGGTCGTTCCTGTGCTCACCCTTAGCCACAACGGGGTCAACTGACCGGGTAAATTACGTAATGAATAATGAGTAATGACTTAATTCTAAACATATTTGATGGTTTAAGCGTTAATGGTTGCACTTAGGTTGTAGTCAAGTTCAGATTGTTTTAAGTTTTCTGGATAATTTGGACTGTGCTGCTAACTGCTTACAGATAATGACTAAAAGTTTGTTGTATTGTAATCCCTATTTTCTTAGAAAGTTTATTTGGATTGATAGAAGTGGTAATTTAGTCTTTTGATTTCTTGCAGCTATTACCAAATATGCAGGCGAATACGCTTAATAATTTCTCCGTTTTTTATATATCACTATGGACTCGTTGAAAAAAATAATAAAACGCTCGTTAATTTGGTCGTTTTTTTTCTCCGTTTTTATATATCACTATGGTACTCGTTGGAAAGATAATAAAACGATCGTTAATTTGGTGTAATTTTTTTCTTTAAAAAATCTCGTATATAAAATATATTAACGTTTAAAAATTATGGGAGGAAACATGAGAAATAAAAATCTAACTTTGTTTTTAATTTTTTTTTTTAAATATCTCAATAAGTCAATCTTTTATTTTAAATTCTAAGATATGTATATCTTGTATAGGGTTTTAATTAATTTTATTATTTGATTTTAATAATAAAAACAAAATAAAAAAAATTAAACACTTTCACCTCATTATGCCACGTGGCACATTCAATGGAGGGTTGAGGCCACCATTGAATGTCACATCATCTAAGTTCAATTCTTTTATTAATAGACTAGCTTATTACCCCGGAAGTGTCACAGGGTTAAAAAATCTAATATTACTTAATAAAAAATGATAAAAGAAGTAAACAGTCTCGACCTCTTTTAATGTTAAAGAAAGTTGTTCTAATGTTTATACTATCAAAAGGGGTTCTCATGCTGCGTTCCCAGCAGATTAAAAAATCGCAACCTCTTTTAATGCTAAGCATATCGTTATAGCACATGAACATGGGCAATTCATATATGTAATAGTAGGTTCGAAAACATATATACTATCAAAACATGATTAGTGACTTGCGTAAATATGATTAAGAAATTACCTAAATACATTGTGTTTTTTTCTGCATGAACAAATACATACTAAAAAAACATTTTTCTCGTTTTTGTATAGCACTATATATGGTGCTCGTTGTAAAGATAATAAAGCGATCGTTAATTTGGTGTATTTTTTTTTTTCAAAAAAATGTCATACATAAAAGTTACTAACGTTTAAAAATTGTGAGCGGAAAATAAGAAAAAAATAAAGATAAAAATATTAATTAACATATTTGAAATTTTAAAATAATTAATAGTTCACTAACATTTAAAAAACTAGATTATATCCCGGGAGCGTCCCGGGTTGAGAAATCTAATTTGAAATATCAATTTTACATTTGAAATAGACTGATGCGTTTTACAGTTACATGCAGGAAAGCTTCGGGTAGCACTTAACCTAAAACAATTAACAATGTATCTCCAATGTTAGTGCATAACCTTAAACAATGTATAATAACTCTAATATTAAAACCTAACCTAAAACAATGTACAACTCCAATGCTAACACATGTTGTAAATAAAATTCATATTTACTGGTTTGAACATAACTAATGACTTGTCTATACATAATTAATGAATAACCTGAACACTTTGTGTTTTTTCCTGTACGAACAAAACCACACAAAAAAAATAGTCGTTTTTTTCTCCGTTTTTTATATAGCACTATGGTACCCGTTGGAAAGATAATAAAACGCTCGTTAATTTGGTATAATTTTTTTCTTTAAAAAATCTCGTATATAAAAGATATTAACGTTTGAAAGTTATGGGAGGAAACATTAGAGATAAAAATCTAATTTTGTTTTTAAATTTTAAATTATTATTTTCTTAAAATAAAGCCCTTGCCACATGGGATAACAAATGGCACACTCAATGAAGAGAATACACTCTTTAAGTGCCATGTCATTAAAATGGTTTTGGTTTATTATATGTATAGATGTGAGAGGAAAATAAGGAAAAGATATTAATTAACATATTTGAAATTTTAAGATAATATAGATATAAATTTTATTTAAAATACAAAATAAATAAATTTAAAAGAAAGCTTCACATGATGCCACATAGCACATTTCATTGAATGTCACCTCATACAAACTCAATTCTTTTATTATAACTTATAGATATTTTGATGAATGATGATGGATGTGACCACGAAACAAAGGGTCTTTAATTAACTAGGCTCGGGTGTAAACAAGTTCAAAGCTTTAACCACCTAGCATAAGAGAGCTTAGTTTTGAGTAGGGGTGCAAACGAGTCGAGTCGAGTCTGAGCTCGACCAGGCTCAAGCTCGATTAACTTATGAGAGTTCGAGCTCGGCTCGATCTGAAAACAAAGATCGAGCTCGACTCATTGTAATTTCTCAAGCTTGAGCTCAGCTTGGACTCGCCTCGTTTATTATCTATTAATTAATATATTAAATAAAAATAATGTAAATAATAGTTCGCTTATGCTCTTGAGCTCGATAACAAAGGCTCGAGCTCAGGCTCGTTTACTAAACAACTTAAATGAGGGATAAATATTATTAAATATTAAAAAAACTAATATTATACTTAGGCTCGATAAGGCTCGACGAGCCTAACGAGTTTCATATGTCAGGCTCGAGCTCATGCTTGTTAAATAAACGAGTTTTGTTTTAAGCTCAAGCTTGATAAGGCTCGGCTCGTTTCGAGCTTTTTACCGAGCCGAGCTCGAGTAGGTCGCAAGCAACTCAACTCATTTGCACCCCTAGTTTTGAGCTCGACTCATGTCTTATTTATTATCTATTGAAGTTCGAGTTCAAAGTGTCTAAAACTCGAATCATGAATGATTTCCAAGTTCAAATTTGGCGGTGGTAATGGAAAAAATGCCCCCGATTTTGGAGGGGTGGCGGTTAATGCGGTAGTGATATATGGCTTTGGTGGCAGCATGTGTGTGGTGATGGTCAACGGAGGGAGATGAGAATTGAGATTTTAATCCCTTTGTTTGCTTTTCACTATTTGAAATAAATTTGAATTTCTTTCTTTGGATAAAATGATACGTTTCAGTTTCTTAATAATCACAAACTAATATTCAGCCTCTCGCGTTGCGGCATCAGCGTAAAACCAGGCCAGCGACTAACACCGGAAGGGCTCATATTAAAAAAGAAATTAATAATGAGAAAAATAAACCGAACCAAAGTAGACGTAAAAATATTAAAAAAAGGTTTAGAATATCACTATAATATTTTCAAAAGAAAAACCAAACACAAGGAGGATGTGGGTCATAAGAAAAAATAGAAAATAAAGAGGGAGAGATCAAAGAGTTGAACACTTGAACCCACGCCTCTCAAATATATATCACACTAGCTGATTACCTCGGGAGGGTCCCGGGGTTGAAAAATCTAATTTTACGTGATAACCTATTGCAAATGGCTCAAATTAACTAACCACAAAATCTCTCAATCATTGCATGTTCATATTATTCTAATCAGTAATAACTCATATTCCCTAATCTAAAACCTAATCAGTAATCATCTAAAGAATCACTTATGTAAGCTAAAATTATTCAAAAACTCATCAGATCTCTCTAATTTCTCACATTTTAATGGCTCTTATAATTCCTAACCTAATCAACTAAACAAACACTTAAGTTGGAAGTTGTAACCATTGCATCTCATTATGCCACGTGGCATAATCAAGAGATGGTTGAGGCCACCATTGAACGCCAGGCCAGCAACTATCAGTTCTTCCTGGGAGCGTCTCGGGGTTGAAAAATATAACCATTCTAATAATACTAATACTAATAGTAATAATTATTACTCTTGTAATTAAATAAATAAAAAAATAACATTGTTATAAGCTGACACCATGTGTTGCAGTGTTGCGTGATTCTTTCTCCTAGCTTCTCTTGATGAAGTATACCTAGTAAAATTCCAATGATAACATGGCGATTGGCTGATTTTCAACATCGTAGATAAGAACCTGATTTAAAAGAAAAAACATGATTAATGAATAACATGAACACTTTGTGTGTTTTTTTTCTGTATGAACGAAACCCCATAAAAAATAGTCGATTTTTTCTCCGTTTTTTATATAGCACTATGGTACTCGTTGGAAAGATAATAAAACGTTCGTTAATTTGGTGTAATTTTTTTCTTTAAAAAATCCCGTATATAAAAGATATAAACGTTTAAAAATTATGGGAGGAAATATGAGAGAGAAAATTTTAAATTTATTTTTAAATTCTTTTTTCCTAAAATAACTCAATTTAATTAAAAAAAGAAATAATTCAAAAACACTAAAATCTTTTAATTATGATGTCACGTGGCAGTTTCATGGAGAGGTTGAAGGCACCATTGCACGCCATGTCAGCAATGTTCAATTCTTTTATATATATTAATAGATAATAGATATGGGGGTGGGGTAGGGATAAGCATATAACCCCGAATACCGAATCGATACCGATCCCGTACCGAACCGAGGGTGTTCGGTATCGGTACCCACATTTAGAGTTTTTCGGTTTCGGTATTTTCGGTGTCGGTACGGGATTGGTAATCGGTATTTTAAGGTAAAATATTGATACCATACTGGTACCGTACCGATATCGAACCTATACCGTACCGTATGTTTTCGGTATCAGTATTAGGAATTGAGAGTTTTCGGTAGCGGTATTTTCAGAATCGGTATCGGTTGATACCGATACCCAGAGCCGGCTATGAGGGTGAGCCGGGTGGTCACCGGCTCCGGGCCTGATGGGATTGGGTGCTCACAAATGCGCAGAGCATACCCAAACCCGGAATTCAGCCCGCGGAAGATCTTCACGCGCATGGAAGAGGTTAATCCGTATATCAAAGCATTAACCACCTTCCTATCATCACGGAGTGATATCAGCGAAGCAGCAACGACTCTCCTACAATCGTGGAGAGATACTCGCGCGCGTAAGCGGTAAAAGCGGTAATCGTTCCATGATTCCTTATTTATCGCTATATCTTAATTACTTTACTAATATAATCCTTGGGTAGTGGAGACAACCCTAATCGGGCCTGGCCCATTATGATTAGGGTTCTGGGTAATGGTGGCATACGTCCACCTCTATATAAGGGGTCACCTCCTTAATAGAGAGGACACTTTTGGCTAACCCTAAGAGCTATCACACTTGATAGTATCCTCATTCACCCCCGTTTTTGTTATAAACTACTACCTTGTGTAGTTGTCTCCCTACCCACTCGATCTTATTTGCAGGTTACCTCAATCCAGGAAGTGCTAGTGAAGGATCAATCCTGTGGTTGCATCTAGGCTATCATCCTTACAAGGAGGTTAGACTATTTGTCTCTTCATTGGCGCCATCCGTGGGACCCCCATTCCACGCACATGGAACGCGGCCCAACTGCGCAAATGTTATTTATGAAGTATTTTATTCGTTCTGTAATAAACAAATGGCTATGACCATTCCGTTTTTAATAAAAGAATTTTTAGTCTATTTTATTCTATTTGATCTACAAGTAATGCCAACGATGGTCAAGACACACATTTCATTAAGCAAAACAGTGGCGTACTTACATATTATCACCAGTTCAAAAGAAACATACAAAAGTGGTGATTCAAGCCATCACAATACATGCGCCTAGGGCTATGTAGCAAAACATTACATAAAGGAAAGGAATATCAAGTTGCATGCTGCCAACCGGTAGAAGTTCGACGAAGCCTTAACTTGGGAATCTTGGGATGATCTTGGAGCTCACTTAAGTGCTTCATCTTCACCGGAACACTAATCGACCCACTCTTCACTGGTTGGTCCACTTGGCAATCTTCAGTGAACAACAGATAGCCACAGTAAGTAGCTAGTTGGTGCATGGGAGTTGGAGGTACCTTGATCACAGGGGGATGATCAGCAAGTGACAGCATCCCCTGCAAGGCTTCAACTTCAGCTTTGGAGATTCTTAATGGAGAAGCCATGGAAGAAATTGGTAAAAGATGAAAAGTTAATGGAAAATGCTAATCCATGGTTAACCTTTTATAGAAAAAACAAGAAGGGCCATTAATTGCCATTAATGGTTAATACTCAAGTGCGGATGTCAACAGTCACATCAGTCAGCTGCAGCGCCGCCAAAAACTGACAGATTACATCAGCAGGACAATTGGCACCACAATTTTCCAAAGCTGACGTCATCTAATCATCATGGCAGTTCAACAGTTACACTTAACACAAAGAATTAATTATCTAAACTTGGCATAACAAGGCATGAGAAAAAATCCAGTTGTTCAAGTACAAAAAACACCAAGCAAAGGAGTTTGACACATTACAATGAAAGCTAATTATAGTCTATCAAATCTATGTAAGCGTCATCGTCTGCCTCCTCGTTCTGCGCACCAGACCCGGCAGCAGCATTGGACGATTCACATCCTCCTTGTGCAGCGGCCTTCCGCATCTCTTCCTCTTTACGCTCTTTCTCTTCGAGCTCTGCACCAAGACGATCAGATTCTTCAAAATATCCACGCAGCTGACCTATTGGATCATCCGACTTCAGGCAATGATCAACCACGTCAAAGACATCGAAGGTGAGAGCCTCAAACTCCTGCTGCGCAGCAATGGCTTCCTCTTCATAAGGTTTGCCAAAGTGCTCTCCATCTTCAAGAGCCAAACCGGCCGCATGATGATGATAGCCCTCAACAAACCCTTCCTGCTGGCCACTCCGCATGGAAGACGCACCGATCTTCGCAACAGCATCGCCAAACTTCGGCTCGTTCCATATGCGTTTAAAAACCTATGGATCAAACAGAGACAAAAATAAAGCACTAAACAATATTGCAACACATATACTAACAATAAAGGTCAAAGGAATTCAAACCCCTTGAAGACCGTGTTGCATCATCCAAGTCAAACGCTCCCGGGCGGCCTGCGAAGTTTGCACAGCAGTTCGGAGCTCGTTTTGCGTTTGTTGAAGGCTCACTTCTAGCTGCACACGCGAGGAATCCAATAAAGCATTCGTTTCACCAAGTTGTGCTTTTTCCTCCTCAAGGCTCTTCACCTGCGATTCTAGTCCGGAAACTTGCGTAGTGACAGACACTAGGCTCTCATGTTGCTCTTTCAGCTTGAGGATAGTTTCAGACAATTCAGACTGCTTCGCATCCAGCAGTTTTTGTTTCTCCTCTGCTTCGCGAACAACGCGGGCAACTTCATTCTTCAACTTCTCGTTGGCTTTCCGGCCACGTTCCAATTCCAAATTGGTACGCTCACAGGAATCTTTCCACCCCTTGGCAGCGTCAGCTTTCTCCTTCTTCATTCTCTGAATCTCACCCTCAGCAGATCGAAGTTGATCCCGCAATTGCTCAACTTCAGAATGGGCACCTGCACGGAATTTTTGGAATTCTTCCTCCCGTTCCCTTTGCGCCTCTTCAGCACTCCTGAGAGCCTGCCAAGAACGTTGGAATTCCTCTTCTCGTCGCAGCATTGACCCGAAGTTACTGAAACTCAACGCCAGATTCATACTCATGTCGGAAAACAATGAGCGGCGGTCAATACTGTCTTGATAATCACGCTCACTAGGCGGAACAGAATAGGAGATAAACTCCTCGGCAAGCAAAGGATTGGTGAAGCGGGTCGTTTGTCTTATGTCCCATCGGGGCTGATAAGGCCTGTTCGGATCAAAATCACGAGGAGCAACCCTCGTTCCGCTTCCACTTGCTTTTCCAGACCCACGAGCAGCTTTGGTTATATCCCCCTTAGGAGTCGAAGAGGTCCGCATGCTTTCTGCGGAAACCTTATCCGCGGGGACATTCGTGGGTACTGATTTATCCGCCTTAGATGAATCCGGCTGACTACCCTTTTCTCCTTGGGCAATATCCGTGGCCATGATTGTTGTATCCATATCAACAGGGGACAACTCAACCAAAGGGTTCTTACCAGGATTTCCACTTCCCTTCGGGGACACCACAATCCCTTCTACTTGAGAAGATCCTCGAGTTTCCAACTCAGATGGACTTGGGCCCTGCACATCCTCAGGGATAGGCTCACTCACCTTCTCTACGATTGGAATGGGTTTCTTCAATGCCCCCTGTGGCGCAGCACTTTTACCTACGAACACGAAAGATGAAAGGGATGATTTCGTGTCCCATATACAGAACTTAAACATAAGCTCTATAACAGACACTTACCAGAGGTCTGTTTGATAGATTTGATCAACACAGGTTTCCGTTTAGGCGGAGGCTTCACCATTATCTTTGGGCCAGCAGGTTTGACATTTGTCCCTGTATTAGGGGCTAACTCCTCTACCACGGTGGACGAAGTTGGTTTAGTGACATCTGCAGACGGTCTTGAAATTTGAACTTGCGTCTGAGCAAGATCTTCAATACGTTTCTGATATAGCTCATCAGAAACTTCAACAGAGTTATCAACGGGTGTAGGACCACGCGTACGCTGACGCTTAACATCATCGTCTGACTCTGTGGCCTCGTCATCCTCTCTAACAACAGTAGAGCTGGAGGCCACCTTCTTCCCTTTACGAGAGTCTTTCCGCTGACGCTTCGGACCCGCACCTAAGGAAAGACATAAAACAAGATTCAAACTTCATACATACTCGGATAACATATGACATCATATACCTGAACAAGATATCTTTTTACGACCTGTGGAAGTTTCAACCGGCCCACTTCCGGTCTTCTTGACTGGGCAAATCCCTGCGCCTGTAACAAAGGGCACGCGGGTCAGAGTTTGCAATGCGTGGAAACACGACGCACCCTTTTTCGGCGCAGGAATCTCCCACAATACAAGACAAGACATATTATATTGAATATTGAGAGGCAGTATAGGATGTAACCTGTGCGCGTATAGTGTTGAGGAGCATCCTTGAGCTGTGGCATCAAAAAATTCCGAGCCAGCCGCTCAATCACTGTGGGAGTTCCTTGGGGCAAAGCAACATACTTCAGTTTTGCAGAACCCCGGGCATCGAACAGATCGAACTTTGTCATTCCTACAAGGACATAGACATAAGGTATAAAAACAAGAATGAAAGACAGAGGCAATGGAGAAGAAATTCACGTGTACTTACTGGCATCGACAGCGGTGGGTTCTTGCCCCTCCGGGTTACCTAAACGGCTGAGCCCTAGCATCACAAGTACGCCCTCTGGGCACTTCTCCATAGACAGCGGAGTGGAATGGGCACACAGAGTGTCATACCACGGTCGGCTGTCGAAATCTTTCATAGGTGGGAACTCCGCAATCCTTTCCTTCACACCAATGCTCATCCATTGCATGGCTGCAGGAATCACCCCTCGGTGGACATAGAAAAACTTTTCTTTCCAGTCGTACATTGATTTGGGGCTCTCTGAGACAATCTGTGTCCGATTTCTACGAGGAGCTACACTATACCACCCGTGTCCACCACGGGCCTCCTCAAGAACGTAAAACACGTTTAACATATCAAAAGACGGCTCTAGGTCGAGCGACCGACAGGTCGCTTCAAAATGCACAAGTCTGGACAACCCAAACGGAGTCATTTGAGTTGGGTGAACCCCATATTTCATAAGGGTACTCACCAAGAACTTCGTAGTGGGAAGACGAAAACAACATCGGGAAAAGAACGCTTCATACAAAGTAATCTTACCAGGGGGAGCGTCCAACGCCGTCTTACCAGCAGCAGGAAGTTCAGGCTCCCACTCAGCCTCAATTCCATACTGATCGAGGAATGAGGAGAAAGAAGAGGCATCCCACTTGACAACGGTTGTGGATATGCCCTTCTCGGTTTTTTCAGTCATCTTGGTCAGATCAGCAGTGCCAGATGCTTCTTGAGACATTCTTGATGATTGAGTAAAGATAACGGCTAATCAGAAAAAGAAAGAGAAGAAGGATAGTTGGGAGATTTGCAATGAAAAGTGTGAGAATGGTGTGGTTTGAAATATTTTGAAATCCTTTTATAGGGTGGGCTATAACTGCCACTGACGTCAGCATGGGAAAGAGGAAACGTTTTCTCAAACGACACGTGGCTATGCACAGCTATTTTGACTGCACACGCGCGCATCACGCGCTAAGCCACGCGCTTGACACAGCTGTCCACAATAACCGATGGGACGCTCACTGACACAAGTATAGCTTGTGGCAGACGCTAACCGCCATCCTTTACTCATTACTCAACAGCTGTCCTACGCTGTAGAGCCACGTAAGCACAACGCGGAGACTCAACGTCAAATTCAAGTACCGTTCTCCGCTCTCCGCAGGCCAAGTGCTCCGTTCTCCGCATAACAAACAATACGTGTCTCGTACAACCAACGCTCTGATTCTCCATTCATTGGCAACAACGACCCACTGATTACCAGGTTTTCACAACCAAGGAAAGATGAGCTAGCATCCAGGGGCTTTCACTCTTCAAGTCCACCATCCACCCCCTTCCCTCATACACTCGAGAAAAGGGTACACGCTGGACTGGGGGGACTTGATGGGATTGGGTGCTCACAAATGCGCAGAGCATACCCAAACCCGGAATTCAGCCCGCGGAAGATCTTCACGCGCATGGAAGAGGTTAATCCGTATATCAAAGCATTAACCACCTTCCTATCATCACGGAGTGATATCAGCGAAGCAGCAACGACTCTCCTACAATCGTGGAGAGATACTCGCGCGCGTAAGCGGTAAAAGCGGTAATCGTTCCATGATTCCTTATTTATCGCTATATCTTAATTACTTTACTAATATAATCCTTGGGTAGTGGAGACAACCCTAATCGGGCCTGGCCCATTATGATTAGGGTTCTGGGTAATGGTGGCATACGTCCACCTCTATATAAGGGGTCACCTCCTTAATAGAGAGGACACTTTTGGCTAACCCTAAGAGCTATCACACTTGATAGTATCCTCATTCACCCCCGTTTTTGTTATAAACTACTACCTTGTGTAGTTGTCTCCCTACCCACTCGATCTTATTTGCAGGTTACCTCAATCCAGGAAGTGCTAGTGAAGGATCAATCCTGTGGTTGCATCTAGGCTATCATCCTTACAAGGAGGTTAGACTATTTGTCTCTTCAGGGCCCGACCCTTAAATGGGCCCGAACGTTTTTTTTAAAATATGCGTATATATATTAAATTCTATATTTAGGATATATATTTGTATTTTATACATTAAAGTCTTGTTAGTGGAGTTGGAAAAACCATGTTAATTTAATGTAGAGGTCTCAAGTTCAATCCTTGGCTCTAGCACTATACTCAATTTTTTTTATAATTCATTCATCTTTACAAAATTTTGGGCCCAAATTCTTTTTTGCCCAAGGCCCAATTTTTTTTTGACATTTTCGGAGACGGCCCTGCCGATACCGTCCCGAGCTCGTCCCTGGTGGGGGTGGCGGGAACTCAACGCAGGCATCACCCAATCTTTTAAAGGTATATATTAAAATAAGGAACATCAAATTCAATTTCCTATTCTCGATTTGTATATATTACTTGCACGAAAACAGACGCAAATATTATCATATGCTGTTGAATTTGACCATTGTTTAAAACTTTCTCACATATATTAAAACTGAATTTGTCTCCTAGAAATTTTTTTAATTCAATTTGCAAGTAATGGGAGTTAAATTATTAAATAAAAATACGATTAAATTGATGACATACAAACTTACCTACTATATTTAAATATTCATAAACAAGTGACACCAAAAGCCATGCTATGAGACAAATAACTTAGAAAGACACTTTGATAATAAACTATTAGTAATTGGTAATGATAGTACTACTTACAAATCCATGGTCAAAGTTTGTTTTTCAAATTTATAAATTAATACAAGTTGCTTTCATTGATTAAACGAACTTTACTAACTATTTAAGAATTAATAACCGGAGTAAGCTACAAAAATTTGTTTTTGAATATAGTCCAAATTATATTTGTTTTTGAGATATAGACTAGGTTAAATAAAGAAATGAAACAATAAAAGATGTGAGTTATATATCACATGGTTGATGCACGTATGATCGTGTATTGTTATATTCCTGTCATGTTCCAATATTGTAACCACAATATTCCAACTATCAATTGTCAACCACTTAGCCGTTAGGATCTACCGACGGCAAGCTTGTTTTTCTCTCTATTAAGATACAACTCGCAGGAGAACAACATGTTCTTAAGTAAGTCTTTTCACTTATTTTTTATGGTGATAAAATCTTTATATTGTTAATTCTCCTATGTTTAATATTATAGCTGGTTAAGAAATTTGTGATTTCCCATTATATGAATCTTTATAAACTTGTGAGAGCAGACTTACAAAAGTTGCAATTTTTGACAATTTCAAGTGTGTTTATTCATCTTGATCGTTGGTTTTTTGTTCCAATCTTTTTGTTCAAATTTGAAGGCTTATAAAAAGATCCAATTTGGTTGGATTAACATGCTCATTGAATTCATATAGGCTTAGAGCATAATGCAAGCTGGCCATGAAGTATATTGAAGCAAAATTGTTGAGACAACATCATCTAGGTATAATTATAATAATACATATAAACATTAATTGAACAGGGTGTTATAAATCATCAGTTCAAATGCACTTTTAGTACATATATCTTGATTTCAATCATCAGTTCAAATGCACTTATGTTATTTATATATTTATTATTGTTTTTTTTAAATGATAAATGGTTAAATTCCTCAGCAACTTAAAGATGAAATAAATGAAAGTTTGTGCAAAAAAACATAGATATAAAGTGGTGGCAATTTCCCTTTCTTTAATACCTGCATCAATGATGTTGAGGTTCATCGAAACAAAGTCAGACAACGAATACTGTTAATCACATAACCTATCTTTTTTTTTTTTTTTTTTTTTGTCAATTTCGGTTAAAGGTTTAGTTATTTTTCACCACTAGATATTGTTAATCACATAACATATCAATATTTTTAGTTAAAAGAATTGTTATATTATACTCAAATTAATAGATATTGTTCATAAACTTTTTGAATAGCAAGTTACATTTGGATAGTGGGTAAACATAAGAAAAAAATATAACAATAAAATGCCTGTTTTTTATGATACAGTTTTTTATTTAAGTATTAACGTATGGTCGTTTACAATTGGTAGAGGTGGTTGACAGTTGACTTAAAATAATGAGAAAAGGTGTGACTGATATTTAAATAAACAAAATTAACTCTTAACTTTTGAGTATCTTAAAATACCCCTATAAAATATATTATATATAGTATAGATATCTATAGGTGATAAATAATTGAACATTTAACTAAAACTGAATAAAAAAACAGAAGCACTGAACCAAAAGCAATCGAAAATTGAATTAACAAAACCATATTAACTTAAAATCGGTTATTGTTTTTTGTACACTTAGTTCACCAAAATCAACCAAACCGAAACAGAACCATTTATATATTCATATATTTTTAGCTTTTATACCTAGACCAGTAAACGAACCGTACGAACACAAAATCAAACATATATTATTTTGTTCATGTTTGTTCATTAAGAAATTTGTCATGTTCTTGTTCGTTTATGTTCGTTCGTTTAAAACCTAAACGAACATAAACGAACGTTCACGAACATAATAAATCTGAACGATTTTGTAATACTAAAAAACCCAATTACTAATTGGTTATATATTTATACAACTAGCTAAAGTTCAATTTATGTTTATATTTATGTAAATATAACTACATATATAATTAATAAACTTAAACGAACATAAACGGATGTTCACGAACATAAATGAACGAACACAACTTTTGTTCTTGTTCGTTCCTTTAACTAAACGAACAATTTTTTTTGTTCGTGTTTGTTCATTTATTAAATAAACGACATAACGAACTTCCCGCCGAACAAGTTCACGAACGTTCGGTTCGTTTGCAGGCCTATTTATACCGCTATTTCATGTACTTCTAAACAAAAAATATTAGCCAAAGTTTGGTTTTTGTTATTCACCAAAATTAACTAAACTGGACTAAAAACCAAGGAACTGATTGTTTAATAAGATTGATTAATTGATGACTTTGATTTTAGTTTTGGTTTGGGCTAATAATTGAACTGAACCGAACCGAACCGCACACACCCTTAGAAGTGTTTGTATTCCCCGCTGCATCCCGCGGGCACTCTATTAGTCTTCTATCTTCTATAATATATAAATGAAAGCAATGTGGACACACGACATATTCTCAGGCCATCTAACTAAGTTTTTCCCGCTCATTTCACCGGGTCAATTAAATGGGTCATGGATACTCCATCTACTATTAAATTATTTTTCTTTCTCATGTGCATAGCACATGCACTTTCCCCCATGATTTTTAAGCGTTAATAACTTTTTTAAATGACGTTTTTTTTTGAAAAAAAAATTACACTAAATTAACAAGCGTTTTATTATCTTTAGTGCTATACAAAAACAAAAAAAACAAGCATTTAATATTTTTATTTAATAGTAAGGATAAAGATAAATAAATACATTAAATTTGAAAGAAGAGATTTGATATTGATAGAAGAGATTTGATAATGATACAAGACTTTTTATTTATTTAAATCCTTTATCAGCAGAATAAGGATTTAATTTTAGGTTATCTCAAAGCATAGTAATTTGAGCTTATAAAATGAGTCCGTTTACTTGACTTTTTAAAGGTTAGATTCTTTTAGATAAAAATATGTAAATTATTTTATATAGCTGTAGGGGTTACAAGTTTTTATTCTAAGGGATCACTATAAAAATGTAACCATGTCATCCTGGACCAACCTTTTACCCATAATAAGCCCGGAGAACAACCACACGTTGCAAACCTTCCATAAAGACTAGCACGGGACCAAAGTTACGGATTGGACTATTTTTCTTTTCAAGACATTGGCATTTAACGTTTTGCACCAATCCAAAACCAACTGCCAGTTTACTAATGGACTGATTAACGAAAAATTAATCATTAACCTATCGACTAGCGATTAATCACCGATTAATCCCGATTTTTACAACACTGTCCACAGGCTCTTCCGACTCAATGCAGAATGGGCTTAGCAAGAGTGTTGATTTGAATTAAGGATAATTAAACTCTTGAATAACAATAAAAAGTATAAAAGTTATCTAAGTTTTAAAAAGTAGAGTATGTAAAAGTTATCTTTTACTAAAAAGTAGTTGAAGTAGATTTTAACAAAAGAAATCTAACAAAATTTTTTTTTTCACCTTGAACCATTTTACTTTTTTATTATTTACCGTTTTGTCAAATTGCCTCCGTCATGAAAGAGCTAACCATTGACCAATTCACTCAGTTTGCTGTATAATCCCATTTTTTATATGGTTCGAATGCATTTAATAACCAGATATTGTTTGGGATGCGGTCTATATAAGTTGCCTCATCTTATCCCAAGTCGGACTTTGTTAATTTCTTAAGGCCCACCATCATTTCACATCTACAAAAATAATAAAATAATAACAAAAAACTTAGGGCTGACAATGGATAACTTGTATAAGACACGATAAGACCTGTTAACTAAAAAGTACACTATTCCATTTTTTACTTTTTTTTTAAATAATTAAAATTAAGAGGTAAAGATCCATTATTTCTCTTTTTTGATATATAAAACGTATAACTGTGTTATATACATTGGATATAAAGTAGTTAAACAAGTCGTGTTAATAATTAGAACTTGTGTTGTTCACGTCTTCAGAGACCTGTTAAACCTGCTAAGACACGATTTGCCAGCCTTAAAAAAACTTATAAGAAGGACTAAAAATGTAGTATCCAAAATCAACTAACCATAAATGCAACTTATTAATATTTAAGTGACCCTTTGTGCAATTCAAGTTATGGATAATCATTGAATACAAGTCATAAATAAAATACAACTCATATACTCGTGGACTCTATGACTAATCATCATAAACTTATATATATTCAACCCCATACCACAGATTTTATTTACTTTTGTTTCTGTGATCGTTGACTACAATGGCAGGCGGCGGTATGGTTAGCGACAAGGGTGGCGCTAGAGCGGCGTTGTACGAACATAAGATTACATCGTACTTTATTTTCGCTTGCATAGTTGCTGCTCTTGGTGGATCTTTGTTTGGATATGATCTTGGTGTCTCCGGTTAGTTTTTTTTTTTTTTTTTACTTAATTTTCTGCTTGTCGAAATATATGCAGTCGCCGGAATATTAATTTCCGTTAAATGTATTTAATATTTCAAGTGGTTAACTGATTGTCTTATTCATTGGATGGTTTCATCATTTGCCATGAATATCGGAAAGTTGTTGAGGGTAATTTGGTCATATGTTGTTGGTTTTCTGTTCCATTTTCAGTCGATCTAACCAATTGTACAGTTGCTTAAAATATGACAATATTGTCGGCTGGTTGGTCCAGTTGGTTGAGTGCGTAAAGTTTTCTATGGGAGGCTTAGGTTCAATTCTCGCTAGCTATATTTGGAAGACATTGGTGAAGGGGAAATGAGGGATGACTTGGCCATTGACTTGGGTTCGAGTCCTGATCCCGACCGGTTTTACCGATTATTTCACTGTCGTGCCTTCGGGCGGGTGAATGGTCGGGTTTTCCCGGGAATTGGTGGCAATTGGTGGCCCGGGTACTCTTGAGTACCTGATTCGCCAAAAGGGTACCCGAGAGTGCTCGAAAATTGATTCATTGGCCGTTCAAAAAAAATATGACAATATTTTACATTTTTTTTGTCAATATGGCTCCTTATTCCGTCCCAATTTAGATGTTATGGCCCACAAAATACACGTATTAAGAAATTTTTGTTTGTATGTTGTAACATGACAATCATATCCTCAAGTTATTATTTTAAATCTTTGATTGTGTTTTGTTTTTAGAGAAAAAACTGAATATTGCTTAGAAATAGAAATTTAATTTTGGATAATAAAAAGTGCAAAAATGAATATTCAAAAGGGAAGGAGGGAGTATTATTTATGCAAAATAATAAAATATCGTTTCAAAAGATGTAAAAAAGGAAACAATTATACGATTTTTAAATATATTACTATTTGAATATATTGCTATTAAATATATTAAGTAAAAATATATTAAATTAATTACTATTGTAATTAATTTAGCCCTATAATAGATTTGAAGAAATTTAAGTTTTTTGTATTTTTGCTTTTTTTTTTTTTGCCTTTCTTGACTATTTTGGAATCTTGTAGTCGAGTTTATGTACATAAAATCAACAAATCACGTGCATTCCTTGACGTTTACAAAGTAAACATGCAACTACAACTGTATACTTATATGAGTACAAATGTACAAGCATAGAACACAATCATTAAAGCATAGAAAATTAAGCTGTCATCATCATCTCTTAATAACATTCCAATATGGTCTGTTTCCACTTTTTCCTCTTTATTGGAAAATCATCACCTTGTTGAACAATAACTAAAAAATTAATCGTTGACTTTTTCGTTTACAATATTTTTTAAATTGAAGTTTAAAGACTAAAAAAGGTTTTAACAATTTTAAGTGTGAAAGAACCGTTGCTAATTACCCGTGAATCATATCTGAACCCCACGGCCGTGAGGCAGTGGGTACCCATGAACAAATCGGATGGCGGCCCGTAGGGACGAAGCTTAGTGAGGGCCAGAGGGTGAGTAGTATAATTTACTCGGTTTTATCCAAAAATTTTGTATTTTTTGAGTCCGGCCCTCACTGATTTGGAAAAAAAAAATGGGTCTCGTAACTTTCGACCAGGGGCGGATCCAGCGCACAACCAGGGGGTGCGGACGTTGCGGCTCAACTTCGCGCGCGTAGTGGAAAATTAGTGAAAAATTTGTTTTTTTTACGAAATTTGAAAAACGTTGCTACTATAATGAAAAAAATGAAAAACGTTACTACTGAAAAATGTTTCTAGATCCGCCGCTGCTTTCGACCCCTACCATCCAAAATTTCAAGCTTCACTACCGGCGGCCCGACCCCTAAGATAGCAATTTTCTCGGTATTTGTTGCGCTGGCTAATTTGGTTATTTTCCCTTTATATAAATAATTTAGCTTTGACTTTAAACAAAGTCAAAATACTTAAACTGATGACATGCAGGTGGAGTAACATCCATGGACCATTTCTTGAAAGAATTCTTTCCAAAAGTTTACAGAAGAAAACAAGCACATCTCAAAGAAACCGATTACTGCAAATACGACAACCAAATACTCACACTTTTCACTTCCTCACTTTATTTTGCTGCCCTCGTTTCCACATTTTTTGCATCCCATGTCACTAGGAACCGTGGCCGAAGGGCCAGTATTCTATGCGGTGCAGTTAGCTTCTTCCTTGGTGCAATCATTAACGCTGGAGCTCAAAACATTGCCATGCTCATCATTGGTCGATGCTTACTCGGTGTCGGAATCGGGTTCGGTAACCAGGTAAGTGTTTTGGGTTACTTATTAAAACTCTTCATTAGTAGTAGAGTGCAGGAATCAGGTTTTTGGCCCAAACTGGTTCGGGTTTGATTATAACTGTGTTCTGGTTAAATGGGTCGTGTTGGAACTGGTTTTTGAGGGATAGAGGATCCAGTTTGACCTGGTACAAAGTAGGGATGTACCCGGCCAAGCTTTGGCTCGAACTCATCTAACTTATGAGAGCTCGAGATCAGCTTAGCCGTTTCAAGTTTTATTTCTAAAATTCAAGCTGGCTCTTGAGATGTTTTAACCTCGAGCTCATTTTATTATTAATTAATTACTCTCTCCGTCCCATTTTAGATGTCATGGGTCCACAAACACACAAATTGCTTAGAAATGGACATTTAATTTGAGACAACAAAAAGTAGAAAAATGGACATTTAAAATGGGACGGATGGAGTATTAATTAATAAACCTTTTTTTATATATATTTAGTTGTTTGTATACATTCTAATTATAATTTTTATTTACACAAGGATATTTATTTTTCAATTGTTTTTTAGCATAATTTTACATATAATAATAATTAGTGTATAAATAATGGGCTCGTTTACGTTTATAAAGCCAGCTCGAGCTTGATAAGTCAAGCCCGGGCTTGTGCTCGAGCTCATTTAAGCTCGGCCCTCGGCTCAATTCAAGCTTTCAGCAAGCTGAATTCAAGTAGCTCACGAGCAGCTCGGCTCATTAACAGTCGTTCAAAGTATAGTGTTGCAACTTGATTTCAACCATACGGGTCGGGTCAAACGGGTTTTGAAATCGGGCTGGTTTCAAACTAGACCAGTTTCGTCATTTTCGTACATCTCTAATCAATTGACCCTCAAAGATCTAATCTTTTGCTGATTTCATGATCATGTAGGCTGTTCCTCTTTATCTGTCAGAAATGGCACCAGCAAAGATCAGAGGTACAGTTAACCAACTGTTTCAGTTGACAACTTGTTTAGGCATATTTATAGCCAACTTTGTAAACAATGCTACTGAGAAACACTCATGGGGATGGAGATTATCACTTGGGTTAGCGACAGTTCCCGCGACATTAATGTTTGTCGGCGGACTTTTCCTGCCCGAAACACCCAACAGTTTAGTAGAACAAGGAAGACTAGATGAAGGAAGAAGAGTTTTGGAGAAAGTTCGAGGTACAAAGAACATAGAAGCCGAATTTCAAGATCTTGTTGAAGCAAGTGAGGCTGCAAAAGCCATAAAACATCCATTTAGAAACCTTTTGAAGAGGAAAAACCGGCCGCAGTTGATCATAGGTGCTTTGGGTATACCTGCATTTCAACAACTTACTGGTATGAATTCGGTTTTGTTCTACGCACCGGTGATCTTTCAGAGCTTGGGTTTTGGCTCTGGTACATCTTTGTGGTCATCTACTATCACTAGTGGCACTCTTGTTGTTGCTACCTTTATCTCAATGGCCTTTGTTGATAAATTTGGTAGAAGAGCCTTCTTCTTGGAAGCTGGCACTGAAATGATCATGTGCATGGTAATCAATTAATCCATTCTTTAACTAACAAAATTGCAAAATTTGTGTATTTTTGTTTCTTGGGGAATTGAATTAAATAATTCCAACTTTGTCGGGTTGGAAGGCAGTAATCCCAACTTGAAAACCAAGGACGAAGCTTTCTTAGGGCCAGGGGTGGCCCTGGCCCCCCCTGTTTTTTGGCGCAGTAGTGGGAAATTTGCGATTTTCATAGGTAAATTTAGTTCAGGTTGAGTCCGGCCCCCGCCGATTTGCCACTACCGATCGAAAAAAATTGAGTCCCCCCCCCCCCCCGGATTGGCGAACCAAGCTTCGCCCCTGTTGAAAACTAGAATTTAACAGACCAACTTGTATTGGTTTTTAACTTTTTATTTCACTGAACAAAAACTAACTGGGTTCTTGATCAGTGGGGTGTCACAAACAAGTACTATATATGTTCTTGAAAATACTTTTTTTTTTTTTTCATTTTCAGGTGGCTGTAGCTGTAACATTAGCTCTCAAATTTGGACAAGGTGTTGAGCTACCAAAAGGAATTGGGATTTTTCTTGTGATTTTGATCTGCATTTTCGTTTTAGCTTACGGGCGATCATGGGGGCCGTTGGGTTGGCTAGTTCCAAGTGAATTGTTCCCATTAGAAACAAGATCGGCCGGGCAAAGTATTGTGGTTTGTGTCAACATGTTCTTTACGGCTTTGGTTGCGCAATGCTTCCTTGTGTCACTATGTCATCTAAAATACGGCATCTTCTTGTTGTTCGCTGCGTTGATTGTGATCATGACCTGCTTCATCTACTTCTTGTTACCGGAAACCAAACAAGTTCCAATTGAAGAGATACATTTGCTATGGGGAAAACATTGGTTATGGAAACATTATTGTGCAACTGAAGATGAACATGAAAACAAAGGGATGAAACCTGTTTAATCCTTCTAAACCTTTTTACTTGCTTTTTTTTTTTTATAGATGTTAAATTTATTTCTCTTTTAATTGTGGGTATGTACTTCCAAAGATATATACACGCAAAGCATTTGGTTAATTGGAATTCGATAGAACATATATAATTACAAATTCCATTTAACCATATCTAAATGATGGTTTCCTTTGAACAAATGAATTGAAATGTTTTGATCTTGTAAATGGAATGTCCATTCGATTAAGTTATGACGTTATGTTTTTATTTGTTATTTGTTTAATATATGATCCGCGAGAGGGGAGATCTACCTTACGTCCTGTGGATATCCTTGTGTTTGGATGGGCGGGGGGCAAGCATGCATGTGTTGACCTCACTGAGGTCTCTCCGTTGGTGGGGTTGAGAGACAGTGGCTTCGTTTCGGGACAAGCGGTTTTGAGGGCGGAAACTAGCACTACAAGAATTTCGGGCTTTAGGGGCGACATCTTTAGGGGCGACCCGCCGAGTAGTCGCCCCTAAAAGTCAATCAAATCTCCAGCCGTTGGATCAATGAGCAGATCAACGCCCCACATTTTATCGTACTTATAAGCTTTAGGGGCGACATCTTTAGGGACGACTGTCGCCCCTAAAGGTCCAAAAAAAATTAAAACACCCGCCTTTTCTTCTTTCCCTCTTTCCCTCTTTTTCTAATTCATTCTTTCTCAAAACACCTCTGCTGCCCTCTCTCATCTTACTATCTCCACTCTCTTAATCTCTCATCTCTCACTCTCCTCTCTCTCAAGACCATCCCCACCACCGAACCCACCCCACACCACCGCACCATCCCCACCACCGAAGCCACCCGCACCACCCCCAGTCGCCCCTAAAGGTCTTGTCGCCCCTAATGGCCTATTATTAGGGGCGACATGCGTCGCCCCTAAAGCTCCAGATTGTTGTAGTGTAGGAAGGTGGCTAAGCATGAGGTAGCATGTCTAGAGAATCAACACGTTTTCCTTCCGTTCGCCTTTGACACATTTGGGTCCTTTAGCCCCTGAGGCGGTTCGTTTCTTGGAGCGAATTCAGAAGGTGATCCACAGCAACTCGCAGAGCCCACGGAACCAAGGGTTTGTTTTTGGTAGAGTAGGCTTTGCAATTCAAAAAGGGATAGCGGCGCAGCTTGTTGCTCGCTTACCCATTATCCAGATGTAAACTTCACTTTCTTTTATAATATATGATAGAATTTAGGGTTTTCTCAATACATGGGAGGTGTTATATACAGAATATCAACATGATAAAAAGATCAACAAAGCACTATCTGAACCAAAATGCCAACAAATATAGAAGTTACCTGAAGCTTGCGGATATCTAGCATGTTGTATAGTTACAATGGTCAATGTTAATCATGTCGGTTTTGATACAATAAAAAATTTGGAGTATTTCTCAATTTGTGCGTGTTATCCTTACGCAGGGGTCATGATAATCTTCACTGTATTGTTCCATCTCAGTGTGGCAAAGCTAATGGTGTTCTCTCTTGCACCATTAATTCAGCTAGTTGAAGATGATAAGCTCTAAAAAAATCCTTGCTCCATTTATTCAATACTCGAGTGGCGGTAATGTGAATTCTCATTTAGCAGGCATCTACATACGTTGGCGGATCTAGACTAAAATTTTAGGGGTAACGTTTAATTTTTTTTATGTCACTTTAGTACAATGTAAACGAAACAATCGATAATCTCATTCTGTATTGATGTAACTATCAACTTTATCATTCTTTTTTTGCACCCGAAACCGGGTATTAAAAAATCCAATATATGCACCTCTACCTTTTCTAACTAATTGGACTTGGAGCTTTTATTTTATAATTAACAAATGAAACGAGTCAATGCTTTATGGACTTGTGGGCTTATCTATTTTTGGTGTTGGGCTAATAATAAAACTTAGAGAGTGTTTTGTTTTTTTTTTTTTTTTTTTAAGTGAGGGGTAACGTTGATATAATTTTAAGGGTAACATAATACACACTACTGCTAGAAAATGGCTTCATCTCTTAGCTACATAGTACATATATTGTACAGATTAAAGTAATTAATTAAATAAAGAGATATTGCATGGCATGTAAGTCGCCTCATCATATTTCGTCCTAGGTCTGAAATTGATATTCTTTAGGCACCATTTGGTTTATTGGTCTCTATAGAGTAATCAGATACAAAAATTTTAAGGACTAAATTGAAAGTATTCAAAATCAACTGACCATACATGTTACTTGATTAATATTTAAGACACCATGTGTGTAAATTGAAGTCATAGATGCATTCCAAACCACACAATCGGTATCTACGCATAATCATAATTATTATGTGTGAACATCCAACCCATAGATGTTTATGTTTTCATTTCTGTGATCGTTGCAATTTCAGGGTGACTAAAATGGCCGGCGGAGGAACGGTGAGCGACAAGGGCCCGGGAGCTAGGGCGGAGCTCTACGAGCATAGGATCACGTCTTACTTTATCTTTGCTTGCATCATTGCTGCCCTTGGTGGATCTTTGTTTGGGTATGATCTCGGTATCTCCGGTTAGTGTTCCTGTCACTCTTCTTTTAACTATGAACCTCTTTCTTTATTTAAGCATGAGACCGACAATGTTTTCAAGTTAGACATGATATTACGGTATAACAATTAACAAATATAAAAGCATGAATAACTAATATAAAAAACTAAATAAAGAAACATGAGTATATATAAATTTATACATATAGCGAACTAATTAACTAAAACAATGTGAAAAGTGAAAATGATCATGGAATCGCTAGTTTAGACCTTCCCTCTTTAATTTGATTATAGAACCATACATGAAACATATATTAATGATTTTGAAATATACTTTAAACTAGATTATTATCCCGAAAGCTTTTCGAGATAGAAAAATCTAATAAGAAGTGTTAAAATATGTGTTATAATATAATATAAAAATTAATGTACTACAATATGATAAAACAATAATTTGAATAATTTGAATAAGAATGAAATGTATATTAAAAAGAAAATATATGTCTGGATGAGGAGCAGAGAGCCAAAAGCAACTATTGTAGGGTGTGATTGAGGCGGTGATCTTGAAGATGTTACTTTTTTTTTTTTGAAAGGGGTGATTTTAACATATCCTGCTCTGGTTGAAAATAAAATTCATATTTACTGGTTTGAACATAATTAGTAACTTGCCTATACATGATTAATGAATTAGCTGAACACGTTGTGTTTTTTTTTCCTGCATGAACAAATCCCACAAAAAATAGTTTTACCCCTTTTTATATAGCACTATGGTACTTGTTGGAAAGATAATAGAACGCTCGTTAATTTGGTGTAATTTTTTTTAAAAAAAATCTCGCATATAAAAGATATTAACGTTTAAAAATTATGGGAGGAAACATGAGAGAGAAAAATCCAATTTTGTTTTTAATTTTTTTTTTCCTAAAATCACTTAATGTCACATGGCATGTCACATTGCACACTCAAGGAGGAGGTTGACCTCTTTAAGTGTCATGTGAGATTTTTAGCTTTGGTTTGTTATAATATATAGATATATAGATTTTGCATTTATATCATGAAAAACAAATTAAGCCAATTACATGAGGATGACAGGCAAACGGGCAACAAGCTGTGTCGCCACCCTTTTTTGAATTGTAAAACATATCCTACTAAATACGAACCATTGGTTCATCGGGATCAAGGAACTGCTATGAACAACCCTTTGCACTCGATCCAGGAACCTGATAGCATCGAGAGTGAGAGATCCAAAGTATCGAAGGCATATTGATTCTCAATACATGCTTGTTCATGCTTGGCAACCTTGTTTGACTCCACCTTCAAAACCGCTTGCCCTGGCACGAACTTGCTTTCCCTGAGACCTACAAGGGGGACACTCTGGTGAGGCCCACACAAGCGTATTTTCCACCTGTCTAGCCGAACATAAGAACATCCACCAGGTAGAGGGTGGACCTTCCTTCAAGCGGGTCGTTTAGAAGATTCTCAGACGCCTCCTTTTGGCATACAACTCTGAATGGGTAAGATGTTTGTTGTATGATTTATAGTTACTCTTCTGATGAACCAAACACTTAATATTGACTGATTCATAGCTACCAAACATTCCATACAACTCTGAATCTATCAATAGTTCTTGGATCATTTTAACACCAAAATGCTAAGTTTTCGAGTTGTTTTTTTCTCGCTTGTTTAACATATTTTAGCCATTTAATTAAACAAGTCGTCTTTGAATTGATTTGTATTGTATTTATATAGGGTGAGTCTGCAACCCCTTTAAAACTATAATAAGAAAGTAATAAGTGAGGGCAACCAATCAAAATGTTTCCCACTCGCCAACCAGTTGTTTATTGTTTATGACTAGTTCATAAATCGATTACAACATAACAACTTTTTTACAACCTATTTAGCTCGTATAAATAAATGTGTTACAAGTATGGTATAAATTACATAATTTAAAACTGGGTTAGTAAAAAAGAGATGAAAAGGAATGATAATTAACTTTATACCCATCGACCTAAAATCATATGTAAAGGCCTTATAGACATGTGATTGTGTTAAGTTGTTCACCACCTTTAAACTAGACTTATCATCATACTCAGTCAATTCCACCAATAGCAAAGTTAAGGCAGGGTCTGAAAAGATATAATAATATAAATGGTGTTGTTAAAAACATAGTAAATAATTAAATAAATTACAAAGTTTTTATTTTTATTTTCGTCTTCGACTTAATAAAAAATTGGGAAGTTTTATGAAGAACTAGATTTTTATCCCGGGAACGTCCCGGGATGAGAAATCTAATATGACATATCAATTTTACATACGAAATAGACTGATGCGCTTTATAGTTACATGCAGGAAAGCTTCGGGTAGTACCTAAACTAAAACAATTAACAATGTATCTTCAATGTTAACGCCTAACCTTAAACAATGTATAACTCTAATATTAGAATCTAACCTAAAACAATGTACAACTTCAATGCTAACACCTGTTGTAAATAGAATTCATATTTACTAATTTGAACATAATTAATGACTTGCCTATACATGATTAATGAATAACCTGAACAGTTTGTGTTTTTTTTCTTGTATGAACAAAACCCCACAAAAAAATAGTCGTTTTTTTCTCCGTTTTTTATATAGCACTATGGTACTCGTTGGAAAGATAATAAAACACTCGTTAATTTGGTGTAATTTTTCTTTAAAAAATCTGGTATATAAAAAATATTAACGTTTAAAAATTATGGAAAAAACATTAGAGAAAAAATTCCATTTTTATTTTAAATTTTTTTTTTTCTAAAATCACTGACTCTTAAGACTATGTGGTGGGATGAAGGCACATAGTAATGGTTTTACAATCCCAAACATAAGTCAACTCGAAAGGCAACTACAAAGTTGAGATAGAAATGTTAAAATTCCTCGATTGATAATGTGCAGGTGGAGTAACATCCATGGACTATTTCTTGGAGGAATTCTTTCCAGAAGTATACAGAAGAAAACAAGAACATCTCACAGAAACCGATTACTGCAAATACGACAGCCAAATCCTCACCCTTTTCACTTCCTCGCTTTATTTCGCTGCCCTTGTTTCCACCTTTTTTGCATCCCATGTCACACGGAATATTGGTCGACGAGCCACTATTCTTTGGGGAGCCGTCAGCTTCTTCCTTGGGTCCGTTGTCAACGCTGGAGCTCAAAACATTGCCATGCTCATCATTGGTCGATGCTTTCTCGGTGTAGGAATCGGATTCGGGAACCAAGTAATATTAATTAGTGATTGCTTATTATTAAAATTGATCATTGATTGAGCCTTGAGGATAAAAGTAGGGCTGCTCAGTTTAAGGTTTATTCAGTTTTGGATTTTTAATAAACAACAAACAAAGAATCATTTGCATAATTAGTGGAGATATGAGTTTACAAATTACATTTAGGGGCATTAGGAAAAAAAAACTAAAAATGGGGATGACTCACATTGGATTGGTGGTATCAAGCTAGGATTCTGCAGTGCTACAGTGATGCCGCCAAACTGATTAGAGGTATCACCCTTGATACCGCCAATCCAATGTCACACTTCCTTGATGCCGCCAATCCAATACCACACTTCATTGATCCAATTTTTAAATAGTAAGAACGAAGAAGATTTCTATATCTCTCGTCTTTAAAATTAATTTAAATGAAGTAATCCAATTTTTAACAGGTTGTAAGTTGAAACAATTTAATAAACGTAACCAAAAAGAACACATTCAACGACGTTGTTTTAAGGTATTATTTTATGTTTGAACAAATATAATAAAAAGATATAACAAAATTAATTTATTGAAGGAATTAATTAACAAAAGGGTCAAAAGCTAACTAGATTAACTTGAAGCTAGATGTACAAAGGGTGGACACTAGTAAAGTTGAAAGAAAGTATTTATGCTCTTTCAACACAACGTAGGAACACACTTTCCAATTCCGGAGGCTTGAAGTAATCTCTAACGCCATTACATCTAGAAACACTCTTTCTTTTCCTTGGAGCTCCAGGACATTTCAACACCGGAATCCTTGATTCCGGTGTCGTTGGAGTCGTGCAACATTCTTTTTCTTCTTGTACTACTTCATCTTCATGTGGTTTTTTTATTTCTTTCTTCGTGTATATCGGCTTCAACGGAGTCAGTTATGTAACAGAAAGATTAGGGCCCTGAATTTCCATGATTTCACTACATTTATACCGTAATAAGCTAATTCAAATATGATGGAAAAGACTACACCATTTGGATTGGCGGCATCAAGGCTTGATGCCTCTAATCAGTTTGGCGGCATCAACTACACCATTTGGTTTGGCGGCATCACTGTAGCACTGCAGAATCCTAGCATGATACCGCCAATCCAATGTGAGTCATCCTCATTTTTAGTTTTTTTTCCCAATGCCCCACAAATGTAATTTGTAAAATCATATCTCCACTAATTATGCAAATAATTCAACAAACAAAGGTTTTGAGAGACTACACGTCTTAACACGTTTCTATAATTCTATTAATTAATAGAGAGAGGCTATTGTACAAAGGCTCCTTAAAATACAAAGTGTAAGAAGTAATCCTGACCATCGATCTGTGTTTTAATCAAAATTATCCTAAATTAATTACCCACGTTTGTTTTTAGGTTGTAAAAGTTTACAATCCCTCCTGATTCTCCTCCTCACAACCATCCACCATTACCGGATCTTCATCATCAGCACCGTTCAACTAACCTCCGACCACCATCAAAATCATGCAACTTGAATCTTATTACAACAATCGTAGGTGAAGGGAAGGAAATCTATAAGCTTACAATCATCAACAGAACATTGTTTACCAAGATTTGGGATTGCTAGTGTACCCATTCTCAACCAAGCCAAACAAAATTGTTGTGCAATTCTCATTTCATAACAAGCGATCAATCGATTTGATCTGAAACATGCTCTGTTTTTTAAACAAAAAAACAGAGGATTATACAGATGTTGAAAAAAACACTCCAAAATAAAAGAATAACCATCTAAACGTAAATAAATAGGATGAAATGTATAAACGTGCGTTATCCTTGTAAAAAACTTTTATGAACGCAAGTTCTGTTTTCAAACGAAAAACAGAGCATGGTTAAATATAAACAGAGCTACAAAAAACTAAAGATGCACCCATAAAACGCACTAATAAAAACAAAAACGCACCCATAAAATCATAAAACGCACCCATAAAAATCATAAAACGCACCTTCATCTCTCAAAGGCAGAACAACAAAATAAGAACTCAAAGACATGCACCCATAAAACGCACTCATAAAAACATAAAACGCACTCATAAAATCATAAAACGCACCCATAAAAATCATAAAACGCACCTTCATTTCTCAAAGGCAGAACAACAAAATAAGCACTCAAAAACATGCACCCATAAAACGCACTCATAAAAACATAAAACGCACTCATAAAATCATAAAACGCACCCACAAAATCATAAAACGCACCCATAAAAAAATCAAAAAACACATGCTACCTTGATTGTCATTTTTATGTAATCACCCATAAAATCATAAAACGCACCCAAAAAATCATAAAACGCACCTTCATCTTCATATTCTTATTGATCATCAAAAATCTTCTTCTTCATTTTGTTCACTACCTAAATGATCGTTGTTTTTCAGTAAACATGTAGACTTGATGTTGACCCGATAGTTCTGGTGAGTGACATTCTAGTCATTATTCAACTTCTCTGGTAAGTTTCAGGTGCCTACATTCTCGAATTCTTCATCTATCGCATCCGTGAATGGATTCAATTGTTGCAGAAGCCAAAGACGTTGTTGAAATCTGAATCTTTAGGGTTTTTATTCAACTGATCATGTTCCACTGTTAAGAATTTGGAATCCATGAATGGATTCAATTGTTGAAGAAGAACGTGATTTACTTTGCCCTAGAATTTGACTGCAATTAGGTTTAATTAGGTTAATCATAGTTTGGTTAAATTGACAAGTGGCAAATTATAGTGGCTTCTTACACTTCTCACGTTAAGGATACTTTGTATCCTATACTTTCTCTAATTAATAAACTCGACACAAAAAAAACAATTACAATGATCCTTGTTTATACTAAAACTAAACTTAACTATTCTCCTAATTTTTTTTTGAAAGGTTAATTTTTTTAAATCCTCTAGACTGTGAGACTTGAACCCAACACATTTCACAACCTAGGTGTTTTAAACTATTCTCCTAATTTAATTCAATCCATACCAAATAAACATAAATAAATAATGATAAAAAACCAATGTAAACCAAAAAAAAAAAATGACTGAAACTTCTTGACATGAACCAAATAAGACAAGTCTAACTGAACCAAACAAGAATTTTTTTTTTTATTAAACAAGAATTTTGTTTGGTTTTTCGGTTTTAAGGTTTGGTTTTCAACTTATTTGGTTTCAAACCAAATAAGAAACACCGCTAAATTATCCATCCATAGTGATGGAGTGGTGGAGTGACTTTTGTTTCACCTATGTGATCAAAGGTTCAATTCCCACTTCCATCATTTATGGTTTGGTATCCGGGTGAAGATCGAATACGGGTGGCGCCGGTTCGAATCTGACGGGCGGCGAGGTTTTACCGAGTTCTATAACACTGTCGTGCCTTCGGGCGGGTGGGGCTTGGGTTTCCGCGCATCGGGAGAAGGCGGGGGCTGCTGGAGGTCGAGTAGTCGATTCTTGGGCACGGTGCCCCGCAAGGGTGGTTGCCACACAGTTGTTCGCCGATCAAAAAAAAAAGAAACACCGCTAAATAAAATCTTTGTGTTGTTACTTGATTACGCAGGCGGTTCCTCTTTATCTTTCAGAAATGGCACCAGCGAAGATCAGAGGTTCAATCAACCAATTGTTTCAGTTGACAACTTGTTTAGGTGTATTTATAGCCAATTTTATAAACAATGCAACTGAGAAACACACATGGGGATGGAGATTATCACTTGGGTTAGCCGCGGTTCCAGCAACATTAATGTTTGTAGGTGGACTTTTCCTGCCCGAAACACCAAACAGTTTAGTTGAACAAGGAAGAATAGAGGAAGGAAGAAGAGTTTTGGAAAAAGTTCGAGGTACAAAGAACATAGAAGCCGAATTCGAAGATCTTGTTGAAGCAAGTGAAGCTGCAAAGGCGATAAAGCATCCTTTTAGAAATCTTTTGAAGAGGAAAAACCGGCCGCAGTTGATCATAGGTGCTTTGGGTATACCTGCATTTCAACAACTTACAGGCAATAATTCAATATTGTTCTATGCACCTGTGATCTTTCAGAGCTTGGGGTTTGGTTCTAGTGCATCTTTATGGTCAGCAACAATCACTGGTGCCATTCCTATTGTTGCTACATTTATTTCAATGGCATTTGTTGATAAATTTGGTAGGAGAGCCTTTTTCTTGGAAGCTGGCACTGAAATGATCATATGCATGGTAATCAATTTACTTTCACTTTAGAATCAATATAATTGCAACAAAAATGTATCGTTTGTGTTTTTATTATTTTGGATTATCTCCTACAAAGTTCTATGTTCTTAGATAATTTTCTGGATTTTTAAGGTATTATAGGACCCCCATAATAACCAAAAATACATTGTTTTTTTGTTTTTGTTAATAGGTGCATGGGGTGATTTGTTACAAGTTCTATGTTTTCTTTTTTATAAATTTCCTGATTTTAGGGGAATATAAAAGCAACTTAATAGCAAATTGTGAATGCATTAATTTTTGTTTGCTTTTATAGTCAGTGATGACATTCTAGAAACAACCTTATAGTAAAAATTGTATCTTTTTAGTTCTTGATGATAAGTGGGGGTGGGATGATCTTTTAGACCATGTGTAGTGGGAAAGGGAAAAATATAAGGCCCATGTTTCTGATTGATCCACGTGACAGCTGAGTCAGCATGGGGCTTAAAGTGAAAATGGAGTGTAGTGGTGGGGTGAAAATTTGGGGCGCTAATTTAGAAAGAAAAAAAAACCAAACCTGAATATACACGTGGCACGGCATGATTGGATGGTCCATTTGTTGAAGGGCGTTATTAGTATAACGCTTGGAGGATTTTGGAACACATAGCGCCCCATGTAATGGTGTGGGGGGCGCTATGTTATGTTTTAACGCCCGAAACGCGCCCCACTACACCCGGTCTTATAAATTATGCCATGGACCATTTTGTGGTTTTAATGGTACACTACAACCAACATAATTAATAGCAAAAAAATGTGGGGTTTTTTTTTTCTGAAATAGTAGTTTTTTTTTAAGAATTTTGTGTTTATGGTTGGTGTCAGAATCAGATTTAGGAAAATGGTAGAACCACAATCTTAGATTACCGTTCTATCCTACATGGCCGCTGACTTGGTGATGACTCAGACAAGATGCTGACTCACAACAACAACTCAACTGCCGTGGCTGGGCTGCTGACTAAGAAAGAAGAGAAGAAGACCCGCAATCTTAGATTGCGGGTGTTAATTAAAAAAATTATTTCTTCTTCATAACGGATCATAAACGAGCAGTCCTTTTTTTTAAACACCCGCAATCTCAGATTGCGGGTCTTCCTTTCTTCTTTCCTAGTCAACAGCCCAAGCTTGGAGATGGTACTTGAGTTGTCCCTTGGCACCGAGTGAGTGAGTCAGCAGCCTTGTAGGATAGAACCGCAATCTAAGATTGCGGTTCTACCATTTTTCTAAATTTGATTCTGACACCAACCATAAACATAAAATTCTTTACAAAAAACTACTATTTCAGCAAAAAAAATCTCTTTTTTTGTTTCCAATTAGCAAAGGTGGAGTGATCTACACAAGTTATATATTTTTTAAATCTTAGACTTTTTCTTGATTTCAGGTAGCTGTGGCTATAACTCTAGCTCTCAAATTCGGACAAGGCGTTGAGCTACCAAAAGGAATTGGGATTTTTCTTGTGATTATGATATGCATTTTTGTTTTGGCTTACGGGCGATCGTGGGGTCCTTTAGGTTGGCTGGTTCCAAGTGAACTATTCCCATTAGAAACAAGATCGGCAGGTCAAAGTATCGTGGTTTGTGTCAACATGTTCTTTACGGCTTTGGTTGCACAATGCTTCCTCGTTTCACTATGTTATCTTAGATACGGAATTTTCTTATTGTTTGCTGCATTGATTGGGATCATGACTTGTTTCATCTTCTTCTTGTTACCAGAAACGAAGCAAGTTCCTATTGAAGAGATACATTTGCTGTTTCAAAAACATTGGTTATGGAAATCGTATTGTGCACCTGAAGATCAATTAAATAATAGACTCCTTTAAATAAAGGAATCTAAATGTATCGAACTATTGATCTTATCATTGTGGAATGTAACTTCTTTTGTTGTTATTATTGATAATTTTGTTGCTACTTTTGTTATGGTGGTGGTTGTCTTCGTTGCTATTATTAGTATAATTTATTCACATTGTTGTTGCTACGGATGTATTTTTTATCTATGTTACCTTTGAAGTTTTATTTTAATCTTTATTTTAATAAGTCGGTTTTATTAATTTAGATTATTAAGGTTTATCTAATTTAGCTTATCCATAATTGTTAGGAGTGGATATTTGTTTCTTTATTTGAATTTGAGTCAGAGTAGGAACTTGGGGCCCAAGGCTATGGTATTATAAATAGATATGTAGCCAAACAATGTTATCATCGAGTCTTTGTAATTTGTTTAAGTTTCCGTTTGATAATAAAAGAAATAGCCGTCGTGAGGTTTGTCCACCTCACAAAATCCGTGTGTTCGCTTCGATACCTTAGAGTTAATTCATACCGACTTGTGTGGTCCGATTAACCCGCCCACTTTGAGTGGAAATCGGTATTTTATTTTATTTGTAGACGACCACACAAGATATATATGGTTTTACACGTTAAAAAATAAGAATGATGCTTTGGTGTTGTTTAAGAAGTTTAAACAGGAGGTCGAGCTTCAATTTTCACTAAAAATAAAGGCGTTAAGAAGTGATCGTGGTGGCGAATTTTTAAACGGCTTATTCGCTTCGTTTTGCAATGAAACCGGTATTCGAAGATATTTTACCGCGCCATACACGCCACAACAAAACGGCGTTGTTGAAAGGCGGAACCGAATGATTTTGAACACCACGAGGAGCATGATGAAAGGCATGGGTGTACCGCAAAATTTATGGGGTGAAGCGGCGCTACACGCCGTTTATATTTTGAATCGATCTCCAACAAAAGCGTTAAAAGACATGACTCCATATGAAGCTTTGCACGGGAAGAAGCCAAATATCAAGCATTTATGTGTTTTTGGATGCAAAGCGTACATGAAGGTTCCCTCGGTCAACACTACGAAACTCGATGATCGTAGTATGTTACTCGTTTATATTGGCAGTGAACCTGGCTCGAAGGCGTATCGCTTATTTGACCCGGCGAATAAAAAATTACATGTGAGTCGGGATGTCAAATTCGATGAGAGAATTAAATTCGAGTGGGCTAATTTTGAATACGGTTTTCAAACCGGTTCTGGGCCAGAATGGGTTGAGTTTCAAGTGTAGTATGGTGATGAAGCCGTGGTCATTGAAGAGACCGATGTTGCCGTGGAATCAAATCAACACAAGAACTTTGAGCCAATTAATGATGATGTTGATAAGCAGAACCATAATGGGTCAGACGCTAATGAGGAAATTGATAAGCAGAACCTTAATCCAACACCAAGGAGGTCTATAAGACACACTGCTTTACCAAAAAGATTTGAAAATTATGTTATGTTGCAGGAAGAAGAACCAATTCAACTTGATGAGGAACCCGCAAAATTTAGCGATGCTAAAGATAAAGTCGTGTGGCAAGAGGCAATGAAAAGCGAGCTGAGATCAATCGAAGAAAATGAGACTTGGTTTTTATGTAATTTACCCAAAAATTCGAAAGCTATCGGCGTTAAATGGGTATTTAAAATCAAGCGGGATGCGAATGGTGATGTAATCAAACATAAAGCTAGATTAGTAGCGAAGGGGTACGTTCAAGAACACGGTATAGACTACGAAGAGGTGTTCGCTCTGGTCGCGAGAATGGAGACAATTCGTTTGATTCTAGCTTTGGCGGCTTGTAATAGTTGGCGCTTATTCCATTTAGATGTCAAGTCGGCATTTTTAAATGGAGATTTGAAGGAGACGGTATTTGTAAAGCAACCCGAAGGTTTTATTATTTCGGGTAAAAAACACATGGTGTATACCGATATCTTATCAAAAGCCTTACCTCGTGTGAAGTTTGAAGAAATGCGAAAGTTGCTTGGCATGGTGGATCTTGGTGGAACAAACAAAGATTAAGGGGGTGAATGAAGTTTTATTTTAATCTTTATTTTAATAAGTCGGTTTTATTAATTTAGATTATTAAGGTTTATCTAATTTAGCTTATCCATAATTGTTAGGAGTGGATATTTGTTTCTTTATTTGAATTTGAGTCAGAGTAGGAACTTGGGGCCCAAGGCTATGGTATTATAAATAGATATGTAGCCAAACAATGTTATCATCGAGTCTTTGTAATTTGTTTAAGTTTCCGTTTGATAATAAAAGAAAAAGCCGTCGTGAGGTTTGTCCACCTCACAAAATCCGTGTGTTCGCTTCGATACCGTTGTTCCGTTTCTAACAACCTTATTAAGGAGAAGACATGTCTAGAAAAGTAATTTTACACCCATTTTAAGATGGGATATCAAGAGACTCATGCTTTAACATAGAAATGTCATGTAAAAGTTCCTCATAATACCCCTTATTGCATTATGCACTTGTATTATAACTATATAATCAATTTAGAGACTTATTAATGTATTTGAATTATCACATTCATTACTTATCATGTGAGTTGTTTTAAAGCTCCTCACCCTTATATGATTTCAATTAAAAAGACAAAGTGACCGTCTAGATTAACTGTAAAATGACTATAATATAAATATAAATTCTAAAATCATTATATTATACTAAGAAAGTTAAGCTTGAATGATTGTATGAACAAAATAAATATAAAAACATATGTGGGTTGTAAAAAAACAAGAATTGTAATTTTGATTGTTAAATCTTAAATTTACTTTCAAAAGCCGTCTCTTATGAGAATGAGAGCGAGAAAGAGACATGCTTTACGAAATTTAGCCAAATTAGAATGCAATACGCTGCCATGTTTTTTTTTTATAATTGTATTTGCGCAGCGAAGCGCGCAGGCATAATACTAGTTATCTGAATATGTGTGTATGTGCATCTGATGAGAGAAGGGTCTGTTTGGTATGGGGTAATGGAATGAGAGAGAGAATGGAATGGAAGAGGTAATGGAATGGGAGGTGTAATGGAATGGATCATTACCATTCCATGTCTTGTTCATGTGGGAATGGAATGAATTCTTACTTTGTGTTATTTGGTATGTAAGAAAAAACGAAAATATAAAATCGACGGTGAGTGGTGGGTGGCGGCGGCGGCAACGGTGGTGGTGGCAGTGGGCGATGGCGGTGACAATGGTGGGTGGGCGACGACGACAGTGGTGGGTTGCAGCGGTGACAGTGGGTGGTGGTGGCGATGACAATGGTGGAGGCAGTGGGTGGCAGTGACGCAGGTGGTGGTGGTGGTTGGATGGTGGTGACAATGGTGGGTTACGACGATGGTAGCAATGGTTGTGGGTGGCGGCAATATGCGGTGGTGGTTGGATGATGACAACAATGGTGGGTTGTAATAATAATAATAATAATAATAATAATAATAATAATATATTTGTTTCATTCCTTGAAGGAATGAAAAAAAAAAACACCACATTACCAAGGAATGAAAATTCTTAAAATGGAAGGAATCACATTCCTTATGGAATGAACAATTCCATTACTATATGGTAATCAAACATGTTTAATTTCATTCCATGAAAATGATCCATTTCATTCCACATATGACCCCGCGTCAAAAGGCAGTTTTGGCTTGTCTCAAGGGGGCTCATGACCAAGATTTTTTGACTGTTGCGCCGCCCATTGAAGGTCTTGGGCAACGGATGTCAGCAGTTGAATACAGAGCCATCCTTAAATACCGGCTCATGATTCCCCTTTTCCCGCCAGACGACTCTTGCCCCATTTGTAAAAAAGCCTGTTTGGATAGATTTGGCGAGCATGCCCTTCACTGTAAGGAATTGCCAGGGTTCAAGTATCGTCATGACTGGGTTAGAGATGTTTTATGGGATGTGCTTAGGCGCGCCGGGATCTCAGCCAAGAAAGAAGCCCCTATTAATTTTCTGACTGACCCACGAGAGGGAAGATCTACCCTGCATCCTGCGGACGTCCTTGTGTTTGGCTGGGCGGGGGGTAAGCACGCGTGTGTTGACCTCATTGGGGTGTCCCCACTGGTGGGGCTGAGAGATAGTGGATTCGTTCCGGGACAGGCGATTTTGAAGGCGGAAGCTAGGAAGGTTGCTAAGCACGAGGCAGCATGTCTAGAGAATCAACATGTGTTCATTCCGTTTGCCTTCGATACTTTTGGATCCTTAGCCCCTGAGGCAGTTCGTTTTTTGGAGCGGGTGCAGAAGGTGGTCCATAGTGATTCGCAAAGCCCGAGGAACCAAAAGTTTGTATTTAGTAGAATAGGCTTTGCGATTCAAAAGGGGATAGCGGCGCAGCTTGTTACTCGCTTACCCATTATCCAGATGTAACTTGGTTTATTTTGTATTTTATAAAAATTATTTAACTTGATATAAAAAAAAAAAAACTAAAAAAACTGGATTAAATAAGATATATACCGTTCAAAAAAAAATATATTGACAAGATATATTTTTTTTTTTTTTTGAACGATCAACTAAAGTATTGCCGGGTACTCTGTACGCGGCCCCCAATGACCGAAAGGGGCCCCAGACGGCCTCTAGTCCGTACGGACAGAGCCCTTCGGCCCACCCGTCTCCAGTTCCAGGGAAAACCCGGCCCACAAACCCGCCCAAAGGCACGACGGTAGTGAACCGGTAAAACCTGGAGGGATCAGGAGTCGAACCCATGACCACAAGGGTCAAGGGTCTCTCCATCACTTCCCAACCACCTACCCCACCACAAGGGTAGGGGTATCCATCACATGCCTCCCGTGGGAATTGAACCCGGCTCCCCTAAATGAAGAACCAACCCTTTTACCACCAGGCCACATGATTGTGGAGTTTAGGAAAACCCCTTAAAAGTGACATGTTTTTCGTCCAACACTTGTAGCCTAGTTGGTTGAGGGCCTAAAGTTTCCTATGGGAGGCTTGGGTTCAATTCTAACTAGCTACATTTGGAGGACATTGGTGGATGGGAAATGAGGGATGACCCGGCCATTGGCTTGGGTTCGAGTCCTGATCCCGACCGGTTTTACCGACTATTTCACCGTCGTGCCTTCGGGCGGGTGAGTGGTCGGGTTTTCCCGGGAATTGGTGACAATTGGTGGCCCGGGTACTCTCGAGTACCTGATTCGCCAAAAGGGTACCCGAGAGTGCTCGGAATTGATTCGTTGGCCGTTCAAAAAAAAAAAAAAAGTGACATGTTTTTCCATACAAATCGAGTAATTAATTCAAGTCCATGACGACCAATTCATTATGGTCTTCATTGGGTTCCGCACCGTCTGATTGTCATTATTATTAATATTATTATTATTTTTATTTTAAACCTGTTCTACTGCACACTCATTAACTTCCAAACAACAAGAATCATTTCAGCATATTTGCTTTCTTCAACACTTCTAATAAGACCGACACTTTTCAGGGTTTTAACTTTTAAATCAACCCATTCATCATCTCATGTTAGGTATGCTATATTATCATTGATCTTGTAACCTTAACCTTCACTTAATTTCATCATCTTGTTCTCTAGTATGAAGAAATACCCAATTCAATTCCATATTGTTCATTATATAGAGAAAAGAAGATGGGTTTTGATTGTGGGTTTATTAGCTGCAATTCATTTGTTTTGTCAATTATTAATGCTTCCTTATGGAACTGCTCTTCAGTCTCTGTTACCTGGTCATAATAACCCTTTATATTTCACTCAAATATCGAATTCGGATGCTTTCGAAGATGAATTTCAAGAACAAAGTCTTGAATTTGTTAAATCCAGTGATTTTGATGATGTTTTTGTGGATAATGATAGTGAAACAGGACATGAATTACTCTCTGTTGACCTAAATAATAATCTTGAAGATGGGATTTTGATAAATGCTAGTATTTCTAACGAAGTGAAACCGATGATTGTGATGGTTAATAATGTAAATTTTTCAAGTGAATATGTTGTCAATGAGTCGGCGAATGGATCAATAGCTCGAATGCTTCCGATTAATGAGAAGTATGCTTTGTTTCATGTGGATGATGTAAAGAGAATGAAGTGTTTGATGCCACCAAAATCGGTCATGTACATTGACCAAATGGAACGTTTGTTAGCTCGGAATCGCAGGGCTTCAAGAGCTATGGTATGAATGTGTCGAATTTCTTTAATCTGTTTTACAAATTTGTATAGAAATGTTAGTTTGTAATTGATCAGTTTTTGGAAAAAATAAGCCTTGATTGTACTGTATTGTATTGTATTGTATTGTATTGCGTTGCAGAGGCCAAGATGGTCTTCGCCACGTGACCAAGACATTCTTGCTGCAAAGGTACAGATTACGAAAGCTTCCTCACGAATAACGGATCAAGAACTTTATGCTCCAGTGTTCCGCAACGTATCAATGTTCAAAAGGTTAAATCTTAATCTTAATCTCGCTTTCCATTTGACTAAAGAAGTTATGGTATGCACCTTGTGGTATTCGATACTTAAAGCGCGTACAAATGTAACATGTGACACAGGAGCTATGAGCTCATGGAACGCACGCTCAAAGTGTACGTATACAAAGAAGGAGAAAAACCGATATTTCATCAGCCAATACTTAAGGGGTTATATGCCTCTGAGGGATGGTTTATGAAGCTTATGGAGGGTAACAAACGGTTTGTAGTTAAAGATCCCCGAAAAGCTCACTTGTTTTATATGCCATTTAGCGCACGAATGCTAGAACATAAGTTATATGTTCGTAATTCTCACAATCGGACAAATTTAAGACAGTTTTTGAAGGTTTATGCAGAAAAACTCGCTTCTAAATACCCCTTTTGGAATAGAACCGGCGGAGCAGATCATTTTCTTGTTGGTTGCCATGATTGGGTAAGCTTCTTGTGCATTGTTTTTTGGTTCGGGTCGATTGGGTTAATCCGAGCCAGTTCAATATTAATCTAACTTGTTAATGTAATGATTCAGACACTTTTAACTCATTTTGACATTTTTTTTATTTGTTACATTATAAATGACTTGAATCGACCCTTTTCTAAGTAAACGGGTCAAAACCGGACAATGGTTTTATGATCGAGTTGTTAACGTTTACTTTGTAGGCTCCATACGAAACAAGGCACCATATGGAACACTGCATGAAAGCACTCTGCAACGCTGATGTCACCGTCGGGTTCAAGATCGGGAGAGACATCTCCCTGCCCGAATGTTACGTCCGGTCTGCCCGAAACCCACTCCGTGACCTTGGGGGAAAACCCGCTTCAGAGCGGAAGATTTTGGCATTTTACGCGGGAAACATACACGGGTATTTACGTAAAATCTTACTCGAATATTGGAACAACAAAGACGCCGACATGAAGATTTTCGGGCCGATGCCACCTGGGGTTGCTAGCAAGATGAATTACATTGAACATATGAAAAGTAGCAAGTTTTGCATTTGCCCAAAAGGGTATGAAGTGAACAGCCCACGAGTCGTTGAGGCGATATTTTACGAGTGTGTGCCCGTTATTATTTCGGACAATTTCGTCCCTCCGTTTTTCGAGGTGTTAAACTGGGATTCGTTTTCGGTTATTGTAGCTGAAAAAGATGTACCTGACTTGAAAAACATACTTACAGGGATCAGTGATGAGAAATACAGGGAATTGCAGCATGGAGTGAAGAAAGTTCAAAGGCATTTTTTATGGAATGTGAAGGGTGTTAAGTATGATTTATTTCATATGATTTTGCACTCTATTTGGTATAATAGGATATTCCAGTTTAAGCCTAGATAGGGTTGTATTATCAGTTGCAATAATGATGTGCAAAAACATTGTCAATGATGTAAATATTGTATTTGTATGTAATCAACATCTTGAAAATAATTACTGTAAATAGTAAGTTGTTTGGAAGTTGCTATAAAAGGGGTCATAGATCAAAAAGGGGGCAAAGATTCAAGTTACACGAATAGAATGGCCGCCGATAAATGGTTAATAGCTAAAACGAAACATAATATATCATGCGTATCATTCTTCCATGCGGTTTTCATCGTTAGATACATGTTGAACCTTGACAGCGAACTTGGCCGCCGATAAATGTGTATCCTTTGCACCAGGAGCTGCCAACATGTGGATTTGTTGGTCAAGTTCCTTTCTTGCCTCTTTTCTTTCCTTTGAAGTCTTACAGTTCATCCTGCATCATCATCATCATCATCATCATCATAACGTCACATTAAGTTTTGTATAAGTGGCAAGAAAGGCAGGTTCGGTCAGATTGATTACTTGCTCAAAACTGGTTTTGGTTAGAACGGTAAGTTGTCGGTCAGCCTGGGTTGACCCAAAAGACTTTCTTTCCAAAAGTTTTGAACTTTATGAGTCGGATTGGGTTAGGCTCACGGCTCACCCGTTTGCTTTTTAGCTTCAGAAGGAAAGACACAGTAACAGTTCAAACAGGAGGCTTTTGAATTGTGGAAAAACTAATGGTTTTGTGCGGCTGAAGTTAAACCGAAACACCTTTGCCCAAAACTTTTGAGCTTTATGGACCATAGCAGTGATAGCCCAACCCATTTATAAGCACAACGGATAGTTTTAGAGGCTTTTATCAAAACTTGTTTGTGCCAATTCAGATAAACTTCTGCAGATTGGGTCAGGCTTACCCAAATAACTGTTAAACTAGTAAATATAACTTTATGATTTGTGTTTAGTATAAACATTTGAACATATGTTTTCTGTTTTTATGATTGTATATATTACTATGTTAAACCTTAGATATAAGTTTAGTTATTAGATACATTAGACTAGATGGCAAAAGTATGCATATGGGTCAATTTGGATGAGCAAAACACTGCAACAAATCTGATTCAAAGGCTGCAAACAATCAACAATCAAGAAGCTTAATGGGTCAAATAACAAGGAGGGACAGCAGCATACACATCAACAAATGGCGGGACAACATCAGTAAAAAGACCAAATTACCCTTGACAGTTAATGTTGGTTGATTTGGCGCGTAAATCCTAACCGGTGGCAGTTGAAAGACAAGACAGAACAATCACAATACTTCGACAATAACTATCAACCAACATACCGTTTGATAACATATATATAGGACTAGATAGTTTCATTTTTCCTTATCAAGATTGTAAACAAACAATCCAATACTCTTTCAAACTTTCTGTACAAAAATACTTCTGTCCGAAACATTTGTTAATACAATTCATCATTCATTTGTTTTGTTCAAGTTTCTATTTCTGTTCTTGTGTGTATTACGATCAAGATAATCCGTTTATAAACATCTTGTGCTTGGGTTTCCAACACGAACTTGGGTGTAGAAACAGGTTGTTGCAAAATGTTTGGTTGTGGAAATTGAGACTGGGTTATACTAACCGTGATGTTTGGTAGTGCAAATTGAGTCGGAGATAATACACACCGCTTAAAAAGAAGTTAAATTTACAGTTTTGAGGCGGACTAGGATTCGGGGATTCAGGTCAGCCTAATGGGTTGTTTAGGTTAAAGTTACGGTTGTGGGGATTCATTTTTTGTTGGAAAAGTAGAAGATATTTTACAAACTTTGGAGTGGCGTAAAAGAGATTTGTGAAAAATGATTGAATGAAATATAAATTTGTAAATTAAAATTTTAGTTAATTTTTTTTATTTTAAAAAACTAGTTGTTGGAAACAGTCAAAACCGTTGGCCAATCCGCACACGCCACATCATCGATCTTCCTTGCCCCACGCTGGTGGAGAATCCCACCCGATTGCCCCCCACACCATGCCAACCCTGTCCACTGGGTGGTGTGGGTGGCGTGGAGGGGCTTCACCCCCCCTTCCCACGCCCCCACGCTGGATGTTCTAAAACTATTGCATGAGCATATACAAAACAGAGGCAACTGAATGGTTACTATGTTAACAAAATCACACACATAATTACTAAAATTCATCCAAAGTACTTCAACTGAAAGTAAGTTACTAAACGCAAGGTTTCTTGTAACACATTGCCTATTGGGGTCTTCGAGTATCAAAGCTATAACAAAGACAATGTGTTTGTTGTAAAGTCGAATTTTGACAAAAGATTTGAAAAACTGACTTAAAACATGAGAGTTACACCTAATTTCTTGAAATTGACAAATCTCACTTGCACCACACATAACGTGTTGGGTATTGTGGACACTGTGTGGCTTCTTGGGTAGGCCCCTGTTTGCACCACTCCAAAACTTATTTGCACCGGTCTCTACGAGCTGTAGAAGTTTGTGTCAATCATTGCAGTGGGCACACACCTCTACGGCCCGTAGAGGCCTCTACGAGCCGTAGAGGGATGTGGTTTTCAATGCTCTGACACCTCTACGGCCCGTAGAAGCCTTTACGAGCCGTAGAGAGCTATAAAACCCTAAAAAACCCGGTGTAAATAACATGACCCCTTGGGTAAACATCTTAATCAATATAATGTGTACATGAAGTCATGTTTCATCGCCTTAAACAAAGAATGCATGCACACACCATGCGGCTTTTCTATGCAAGTCGTGGGGACACCGATAACTATAAGCACAAGAACTTACATATTACCCTCATACCGTGTGTCATGGGCTGTAAGCGGTCAGTTGATCCACGTGGCTTGCGAACACCACAACATACACGCATGCACCTTTCTGCGAGCGAGCCCACACTATGCATGCTTGTGTGGGTTAGCAAAGGAAAACTAGCCCTTGGGGCTGGCGACCGTTGGTGGCTGGCTGGCGGTTTATTTTTAAAAATCTTGAACCAATTTTAGAAACCTACATTATTATTTTCAAAATTTCACTCACTCTCAATACATATAAATGGAACGGAACGACTTTTACTTGTCCGGCTCTTCTAAGGAAGACGACTTGATGATGGAGGTGGGCAAGATAACGGTTGACTACTTGATTGCCCGGTCTTGAATGCAAAGGCAACCCGTGCTACTTTAGCCCAGATCCTTTCTACAATGAAGAACACTTTAGGCGACGTTTTCGAATGAGTAGTCAACTATTTATGCGTCTATCAAATGATTTGTCATAGCGATATCCGTTTTTCAACAAAGAGAAGATGCAATGGGGCGACTAGGGTTCACCTCTGTACAAAAATGTACATCCGCTATTCAACAACTAGCATATGGGCTTTCGTTAGATGCAATGGATGAATATGTAGCAATGTCTGAAAAAGTTGCACGCGAGTCGCTTTAATTTTTTGTCATATATGTATATATATATATAGGCTAAGTATCAGTAGAAAACCCACGTTTTTTTTAGTAAACCCTAGAAAAACTTAATTCCCGAGCTTTTTTTATTTGAAAATTTTAGGGCATGTAATATAAATGTTTTTAAGAGTTTCGAGCCAAAAAAATAAAAAAAGTGTCATTCGGTTATTTAAAAAAATAAGTTTTGCATCGTAACATATGTTAGCATATGTTTAGACGGGTAACATATGTTATGATGCAAAACTTATTTATTTTAAAAAAACGATCGGCGCTTTTTTTTATTTTTTTGGCTCAAAACTCATAAAAACATGTATATTACATACCCTAAAATTTTCAAATAAATAAAAGCTCGAGAAGTAGGTTTTTCTAGGGGTTTTCTAAAGTTTCCTCAATTTTTTGAAGTTTTCTATTAATCCTTACCCTATATATATATATAGGGGGTGGTTAAAATAAAAACCCACTCAAAACGAGAAAACCCGGGAAACTCTGACTTCCCGAACTTTTTATCACCTGAAAAAATTAGGGTATGTAATATACAAGATTTTAAGAGTTTTGAGCCAAAAAAAATCAAAAAAGCGCCGAGTGGATATTTTTAAAAAAAATAAATAAGTTTTTTGTGTTACATATGTAACATGTCTGTTTTTGTGTAACATACGTAACACAAAAAAAAAAACTTATTTATTTTTTTTTTAAAATATCCACTCGGCGCTTTTTTGATTTTTTTGGCTCAAAACTCTTAAAATCATGTATATTACATACCATAATTTTTTCAGATGATAAAAAGCTTGGGAAGTTAGAGTTTCCCGAGTTTCCTCATTTTAGAGGGTTTCCGGTATCCCTTTCCCTTATATATATATATATATAGGTAGAGGATCCGGTAAGAAAATTGTTTTGTGTAGGAAGTATTTTCAACCATTAGATCAAATTTGTATAACAAGTTCGAGATATAACTAAACTGTCACATTATTACAAAAAAAATAAAAAAATAAAATTAAACATAACTAAATTTTTTTAGTTAACGTTTGTTCCTTTCATATCCGCGAGACAAATTACATAAGGATAGCAAGTAGGCGGTCTAACAAGCAAATTACATAAGAATTACAATTTTGAATTATTTTAATTCTTTATACATTAATTAAATTACGGCATAATCAGATAAAATATTATTTTAATTCAGAGAAAATAGCGTGAAGTAAAATATTGGACAAAATTGAACATAGGAAACATATAAAAATGAGAAGTCAGACATGCAACAAAATACAAATATATAAATTGATCATTCATGAGTTATGTTTAATATTTAATTTTGGTGAATATAATGGTGATAAATAGACGTGGTGCAAAACACCTCTCAAACGGGAAAAGACAGACGAAAGAATGGTGAACCTTACACGCACGTTGCAGTATGTTAACTCGCAATATTTAAAATGAAATATAAAACGAAAACTTGTTAAAGATTAAAAGTGTGGAAGATCAAAGTTGAAAGTAAAAAGAGTTTTGAGGTTAAATTAAAAAAGATGAAAAGATTTAGGTTAAAATTTAAAAAAATCAAATGGGTTAAATTGCATAAGATAAAAAGTTTTAGGCTAGAAGTGAATAATCATTTAAAAAAACCCAAAACATAGGGTACACCACCATGAAAAAAAAAGTTGTAACTTAGTTTTTTATTTTATTTTTTTGAAAGGCTTAGTTTAGTTCAGCTGTAACTTAGTACTTAGTAGCATAGTTGTCAAAGCGCCTAGGCGTACTCAGGGCGCATAGGCTGAGCCCAGAGCCTAGGCGCAAGGCGCATAAAAAACGACGGCTTTTTATAATTAAGCGCATAGTATAAAATACATTTTTTAGGGATTCTAGAGATGTTTTAGGCTTGTTTAGGCCTACTTTAGGATGTTTTAGGGTTGTTTATGACTTGTTCATGACCCATTTAAGATGTTTTAGAGGTTTATGCAACTTTTAGCCTGAATTTGTGTAGAATTTTAGGGTTTCAACCACACAATAAGTGAGCCAACACAAACTCAAAGACAAAGAACACAAGATGTAGGCGACAAAACGGTGACCAAGATCTTATTTAACCCAAACCAAAAAATACCCCCCTGTTACCCAAAATGATCTCAGCAATCACTGAGATCTTAATAACCAACAATACACTAGGATCTGCTGATTGTCAAGATCAGCAGATCATAGATGATGAAAATACAGGGAAATAAAGTACAAGACTTACAGAGAAACTAAGAAACCCTAATACAGAGAATGAAAAAGAAACAAAGAAAATGAACGAACTAAAGTCTGAATACGTGCATCTCCCAAGGCTTTTATAGCCAGCTGAACAATCAAGCAAGTGGGACAATCAACGGTTGTAAACATCTTGATCCAATGGTATACACTCGTCCAGCTCAGCAATCTGTGTGAGAAAACACAACTCACAATAATAATAATACGTATGGACCGGTTCATGTATAATTGACTCTTTGAACCTCTGAGCCCAGACAAACAATAAGTCCATCACAATAAGCCCAATATATTGAGCCCAGCATAATAAGAAGCCCATAACCTTAGTAGTCCAGGAATTGAATTATAACACATAAAAGTGACATATTTCAACACCCTCCCCCCTTAATTCAATTCCCAAACAAATTAGTCATACTGAGTTTTGTGCATAAAAACTCATGTTGACTACTAAACAATCCCTTAGTAAAGATATCAGCAATTTGCTGATCTGATTTAACTTTAACAGCTTTGATAAACCCAGAGTTTATCTTTTCTCTTAAAAAATGCCAATCAAGCTCAAAATGTTTAGTCCTGTCATGAAACACAGGGTTTTCAGCTATTGATATAGCTGATTTACTATCGCAAAACAAATCAATAGGCAACTTACTATGAATTCCCAGTTCTTTTAGAAGATTAGATATCCAAACAAGTTCACAAGCAGCAGAACACATAGCTCTGTACTCAGCTTCAGCTGATGACCGAGCAACTGTGTTTTGCTTCTTGGATTTCCAGGAAACAAGACTGTTTCCAACAAAAACACAAAATCCAGTTACAGAACATCTAGTGATCAAACATTTAGCCCAGTCAGCATCTGAGTATGCTGACAAGGTTAGATCACTATCTTTCCTGAACCATAAACCTTTTCCAGGAGATTGCTTTAAGTACCTTAATAGTCTTAAAGCTATCTGCTGAGTTTTTTGAGTTGGTTTATGCATAAACTGACTCAAAAACTGCACAGCATAACTAATATCCGGGCGGGTTAATGACAAGTATATTAGTTTTCCAATAAGTTTTTGATATCCAGTTATGTCATCTAAACACCTATCATCCTTATCATTTTTAAGAGCAGCATTATAATTCTGCTCAATTGGAGCACTAACAGGCTTGCAACCAAGATATCCATATTCTTTTAATAAATCAAGACAATATTTCCTTTGATTAAGGCAAATACCTTGATCAGAGTACAAAACTTCTATACCAAGGAAATACTTCAACTTTCCTAGATCTTTGATTTGAAAATTTTGTTTTAACAAGCTTTTAATACTATTAATCTCATGTTCATTGTTTCCAGTGATCACTATATCATCAACATATACAAGTAGAACAACAAACACACTATCAACAGATTTAACAAACATAGAATGATCACAAACACTCTGAACAAATCCTATGGTTTTCAAGACATCAACAAGCTTCTCATTCCATTTTCTGGGAGCTTGTTTCAAACCATACAAGGATTTGACCAGTTTACAAACTTTAGAATTATTCTCAGAGGAATATCCTTCTGGCATGTTCATATAGACATCCTCAGTAATAGTGCCATATAAAAAGGCATTATTGATGTCAAGCTGGAACAAAGTCCAGCCATTCTGAACAGCCAAAGTGATAACAGTTCTAACTGTTACCATTTTGACCACAGGAGAGAAGGTCTCTCCAAAGTCAATCCCTTCTCTCTGATTATAACCTTTGGCTACTAATCTAGCCTTATACCTATCTATCTCTCCACTAGACTTATATTTCACCTTATACACCCACTTACATCCAATTGCCTTTCTACCAGGTGGTAGATCAGTGACAATCCATGTATTGTTCCTATATAAGGCCTGCATTTCATCATTCATGGCCTCTATCCACTGAGGATCTTTAGAGGCCTGTAGATAAGATGTAGGCTCTAACACTTTATTAACACTAGATACAAAACTCATATTCTCAACAGATAGGTTGGAATAATTAACAACTTTCTCAACAGGATATCTTACTTTACCTTCTATAACATAATCACCAAACTTTTTTGGTAAAACTGACTCCCTACTGGACTGTCTAGTAGGTCTACTTCCCTCAGGAGTCCTAGTCTCATCACTTGACCCCTCTAACCCTGAACAGTTATTCCCTCTTCCTATAGAATCACTAGGTTGCTGATCTTAATCTAACTCATGATCTACATCACTAGTATCCCTAGTTGAGTCTTCTAACTGTTCCCTAGGTGAGTGGTCATGAGAACTAATAGGTTCCCCATCATCATTGGGAAGGTTTTGAAAAGATTTGTCACTTTTAGAAAATTCATTTTCATACAAGTTAAAAAAATTTAAGTGATTCAATTTATCAGAAACAAGTTGTTTATGTTCAGTTTTAAAAGGATAGATATTCTCATAAAACTTTACATCTCTAGAGTAATCAATCCTTTTTGTTTCTAAATCATACAATTTATATCCTTTTTTAACAAAAGAATAACCCAAAAAAAACATTTTTATTGGCCCTGCTACAAAGTTTATCAGGGCCATCTAAGACAGTATTAAAACATAGACAACCAAAATTTTTTAAGTGACTAAGTGTGGGGGGAACCCATGTACTAATTCATAGGGACTCTTTCCATTAAGGACAGAAGAAGGTATCCTGTTAATCAAGTAAGCTGCAGTAAGAACACATTCAGACCAGAAGTTTAATGGAACACTACTCTGAAACAAGAGAGCCCTAGCTGTATTCAAAAGATGCCTGTGCTTCCTCTCCACAACTCCATTTTGTTGTGGAGTGTAAGCACAGGAAGTTTGATGAATTATACCTCTTTTATTACAAAAATCATTAACCTGTTTATTGACAAACTCAGTACCATTATCACTTCTGAAAATCTTAACATTTTTAGAAAATTGAGTTTTTACTAACTCATAAAAACAAACAAGATTTTCAAAGACTTCTACTTTAGATTTAAGTAGATACACCCACACAGATCTTGAAAAATCATCAACAACAGTAAGAAAATACTTATATCCTTCCCTACTAGTGATCTTGTAGGGTCCCCATACATCAAGATGTACAAGGTCTCCTACAGCTTTTGACTTATGATCACTAAGAGGGAAAGGAACCCTGACTTGTTTTGCCTTGTGACATACCTCACAAGGTGAATCATCAGAATTTCCTATACTCAAACTATCTTTCAAAACAGCTAGAACCTGACTAGAAGGGTGTCCTAGTCTACTGTGCCAGAGACTGTGTTCAGACACACTGTTAAAACAAACATTACTAAAACTCACATCTTTTCCAACAAAATATAGGCCATCTTGTTGTTTACCAGTCACCAGGACTTTCCTTGACTTGGAATCCTGGACAAAACACTCATATTCATTAAAGAGGACATCTAACTTATTGTCCTTAGCAAGCTTATGTATAGACACCAAATTAACACGGTAATCTGGTATGAAAAACACATCAGTCAGGACCACCCCATCAGCTAACACTATGTCACCAATTTTGGTGACCTTAGCATTTGTACCATTGGGGTGCCTAACTTCTAAATTGTATTTAGAAACATCAACACAGTTGACCATGTGTTTATCACTTCCAACCATATGTTGGTTGGCACCAGAGTCCATGATCCAACCAAACAATAATGCAAACTTAACTAAATTAGAACAACCAGAAAATTTTTTAAACAATTTGGCTAACTTAGACAACACAGTCATACTAGAAAAACCACTCACAACAACTGACTCACCTCCAGCATTGGAGCACTGAGGATCTCCTCCTGACTTCTCATTTATCAAGTTCATTAACCTAGAAATCTGCTCAGGAGTAAATGGTGAGCCAGTAGTAGTATTACTACACACATTGTTACTAGTATTGGACATGTTATTATTTCTCCAGTTACCCTGAGTTCTATTAGGATTATTATTATTTGACCAATTACCAGTCCTTTTTTGAACTCCATTTGGATAACCAATGATCTCAAAACATCTTTCTTTTGTATGTCCAATTCTATTACAATGTGTGCATTTCATACTAGGATTAGGACCCCTGGTGGGTCCTTTCCTATTATCAGAACTCTGGTTAACTTTAGCCACAAATGAAACATTAGTTGGCTTTGATCCACTACTAGAACCTCTATGAGATTCTTCTCTGGAAACCACAGCAAAAGCATTTTTTACTGAGGGCAATGGATCACTAGTCAACAATGTTGTTCTGACAGGCTGATATACATCATCAAGACCCATCAAGAATTGCATGAGTTTAATTAGGGTATTAAACTCATTGTAATCCTTGGAGGCTTGACATGTACAAGTAGGTAATTGAACCATGGAATCAAATTGTTTCCACATGGTGTTCAATTTATTATAATATTCAGACACAGAACTACCACTTTGAGTTATACTATTTATTTTCTGATGTAGGTTAAACATAACACACCCATCAATTCTATCATAGGTTTCCCTAAGATCTATCCAAACATCCCTAGCATTTTCAGAAAACACTTGCCCTAGATATAACTCCTCACAAACAGAATTGATTAACCATGAGAGTACAACTGAGTTGCACCTATCCCATTGATTAGCCAATACATCATTATCAACAGACTTGACACAAGTTCCATCAATAAATCCTAACTTGTTTTTACCTTGTAAAGCAAGTTTCATAGATTTAGACCAAACTGAATAGTTTTCAGTCCCTTTTAGTTTAATACTAATGATTGACAGACTAGAAGTGTCACTAGGATGAAGATAAAGAGGGTCACTAATATCAAGTTTGTTGACCAAGGTTGGATCAGCTCCTCGATTATGACCATCTCCATCTCCACCACCAGCATTAACAACATCACCCATGATGAATCAAACAAACAGATAACACAAACAAGAATGAAGATCAAAAAACAAACCACAAAACCAAGACAGATAGCAGAAAACAAACAATACCAAGATATATCCCTAAGAGATCGAAGTTGTGTCAGGGGTCAGATAGTGGGTTCATCACTCATAGGTGCCCACCCAGATCTTAACACAGGAGATCTTTACTATTCTATATATATACTATGTACCAAAACAAGTATAACAAGAGAAAAACAAGTAAACCACAAGACACCACGTAGATGGCACAATACCGGTCCACCTAACCCGGTCAGTTGCCCTAGACACAACAAAAAAACAAAAGACAGAAAGGAACAATCTCACAGAGAGGGGGAACCCAAGTTAGGGTTTCGCCAAACCTACAATCAACACCTTCACTTAGGGTGTTGAATTGTAGGCGCAATTGAAGCTATTTTATCCAATCCAAAGCTCCACAAAGCTCCACAAATCCTTTGCCAACAATCGTTGACCACAATACCCTGTTCAACAAAACAAGATCCAAGAAGACACAAGAAATAATAGACCAGATCTATTGTAACAAGATCAGATCTACTATTATATAACACCAAAGACCAGATCTACAACCAGATCAGATCCTTTACCAGAAGACACAGAAAATAACAGCGGAAGACCAAAAATGACCAAGATCAAGAGCCAATGGCTCTGATACCATGTAGAATTTTAGGGTTTCAACCACACAATAAGTGAGCCAACACAAACTCAAAGACAAAGAACACAAGATGTAGGCTACAAAACCGTGACCAAGATCTTATTTAACCCAAACCAAAAAATACCCCCCTGTTACCCAAAATGATCTCAGCAATCACTGAGATCTTAATAACCAACAATACACTAGGATCTGCTGATTGTCAAGATCAGCAGATCATAGATGATGAAAATACAGGGAAATAAAGTACAAGACTTACAGAGAAACTAAGAAACCCTAATACAGAGAATGAAAGAGAAACAAAGAAAATGAACGAACTAAAGTCTGAATACGTGCATCTCCCAAGGCTTTTATAGCCAGCTGAACAATCAAGCAAGTGAGACAATCAACGGTTGTAAACATCTTGATCCAATGGTATACACTCGTCCAGCTCAACAATCTGTGTGAGAAAACACAACTCACAATAATAATAATACGTATGGACCGGTTCATGTATAATTGACTCTTTGAACCTCTGAGCCCAGACAAACAATAAGTCCATCACAATAAGCCCAATATATTGAGCCCAGCATAATAAGAAGCCCATAACCTTAGTAGTCCAGGAATTGAATTATAACACATAAAAGTGACATATTTCAACAATTTGGTCGTAAATCAACTCTGATAGTGCGCCTCAGTGTCTAGGCACGATTTTGACAACTATGCTTAATAGTATGGAAATGTGTTTTCTTCTCCTTACTAAATTAGTCATATTATCTCTCTACTTTATTCAATAGAGGATATGCTTAACATTCATAGGCTATGTTTAGCCCATCGTTGTATTTATTAGAGCAATTGCGATTTGCGAACATTAAGAGTGTGATGTAATTACTCCAATAGCCTTGATTTCTCTATAAAAACCGGTATGTGGATTTCATTAAACTCTTATGCCAACAAGCTGATCTAGAGGTTCTAACTCATTGTGCTTTTGGAAGATAAAAGATTGGACAACCTAGCTATTTACCAAAATCTCCTCGACACTTGATGAGTAACCATCTAAATAGGTGGCAACTAATAGTGGATTAGGTAATGGGTTTAGACGAGTTAAATTTTAACCACATGGTTTTAGTTGACTCGAAGACATCACATGTTTTCTCCACATAAATTACTAATGAATAGTTTTTAGTGGATTAGTGGTTTGAGGAGCAAATAGTTTATATATTGGAAACAACAATGGGTCTGATACAAATAAACCCCACAACAACTAATACATGGTCACATGTTCGTTCGACGCGTATCATCGAGCCATAAGCTATAAACCATGTCCTCATACCAGTAAATCTATGATGGGGGTGGGTCTTTCACTCAAATTCTAATGGCTGAAAATTTAACGAGTGGACACATCATGAATAGAACTATTAAGCATATATATGTATTATATGATAAGACTTGGAATCACACTGCAAACTCGTTTGGTTGTATTATTCTAGAGATCAGACATAGCTATTAAATTGATGAACCCTACACAAACTAATGAGGGGTCGCTTATTGGGCAAGGTGAGGTCACATTATCAACCCTAAATTTATTCAAATGAGCCCCTTTATATTCTACCATGAAAGATATTATGAATAGACCTTGTTGCATATGCTTTGATAAGTGAAGTACTAATATCATCCATAAATTGTAGACATTCTGCTTTTGGTTTCATGTTTTCTATGTATATACATTTGTTACTTAGGATAAAAGGAAAATGTCATGAAGATGAAAGAAGTTTTCATAGGTTATCATTGTATGTAGATGCAAGATGTATATACTTCTGTTATTATTTGACGTATGTGACATACCCAATAAAATACCTAGTACCTTTTGTTACTTTTAAATAACCTTTTTTCCTTGTGAGATATTAAAAAACCGGTCTAGTAATAAACTATACAGAACGAGAATATGCCCCTCAAACATAAAACAAGACTAGAAGCAAGAAACACACGGAAAAAAAAAAACCACACGAAACAAAACCAAATTATTGACTAGGGGCGGATCTAGAAGGTTAGCAGGGGTAACGTCCGTTACCCCTCAACTTTTTACCCGTGAAAATTATGTAACGTTACCCGTGAAAATTATGTAACGTTACCCGTGAAAATTATGTAACGTTACCTCTGAAATCTTGGTCTAGATCCGCCACTGTTATTGACCAAAGGAAGAAATACGATAATAAACTTCCAAGGAAAGAACCAAAAACCCGCGGACTCTCAATCTCAATAGTGGCTCTATCAATCATATTTTTAACACACCCCCCCCCCCCCCCATTCGATCCATTTACGCAACTGAGATAAAGAAAATGGGACTTGAATTTCCCTCTAGGATCTTTGTATAGCCATGTATTATCTATTTTTGACACATTGTCCGTTGATGAACCAAAACTATCATGCCATGATGACAAGTTGGGTTGAAGAACACGATTGCCACCTTTAGAACTTGTACATGAAAAAGAACTAATTTGACACCTGACACCGACTTTAGCCTCCTTAGAATCCAACAAGTTAGTAGAAAACGATTATACGTTGCGAGTATTGGAAGCCCCCACCACAAATCTTTTGTCGACATACTTATCGAATGACTGAACCTCAACTTGACCATTAATTAACCCCAATTCGGGAAGCATCGGCAGCCTTACTATTAATGGTTACCTCACACAAACTTACTAGCTGATTTTCTTAACGCATGCTCACTTTAATGACCAAATGCATGGTTAAACATATAGTTGAGTACATGTGCATAATATCTAAGAAAATTGAAAGCAATGGCAAAACATGAAAATGCCTGCATGGAAAATCAGAGCATGTCTTCATACCCTTTGTTTTTGATACCTTTGAGGGCCTTGCCCCCGAAGCCATCCAGTTTCTGGATAAGGTGATGCATAGTAATTGCTCGACAGCCAAAGACCAAAGTTTCATTTTTAACAGAGTATGTTATGCTATCCAAAAGGGGGTGGCGGCGCAGCTTGTTGCCCGCTTATCAGCCGTCCACTTGTAATGTCTTGATTTTAGTTTAATGAAATCTATATGTAAATCATGATGTGTGATCTAAAAAAATGGCAAATTTTTGAATTATTACTGATACAATGCGGCATGGTAGAGGATTTTACCTTTTAGTGAGAGGTCTTGGGTTGAATTTCTAGAAAAGAGTGTGCAATTTATAAATATAAGAATTTGGGGATAATAACATTTAGTTGTTCGAAAAAAAAATATCATCATTATCACAATTAAATAAAAAGTGTACTCTTCTAAAATGTGTGACCATACCCACTTCACATCATGGCAATCCCTACCGCCATAACCACTTCACAACCACAAATTATGGTCACCACTTATAATTTGCTATAGTTTTAGTTAGAGAAAGAAGTAATTTAACATGAATATTTGATTGCATAACCATGTAGGGTAAGTCACGTTGAGACAATAAACAAATATCATCACCCAAATCTCCGGTAACCACCCAAATTGCTCCATATATAGATTACGCGTCATAAATCGGCCCAATATCACAAACACAATCAACAATGTATGACATCAAAATCTAATGCAATAAAAGACATTATACACCAAATGACCAAAATATACACATAGACAAATTAAATGTGGTAATGGCCACTGGCGAAGCATAGTAAGGGCGGGGAGGGGCGGCCGACCCCCCGGATTTTTCCGCAGAAGTTCCGATTATATAGTATTCGTATAGAAAATTTTGAAAATATAGGGTTTCGACCCCCCGAAACGGGTTTTCGACCCCCGAAACTAGTGACTTCCGACCCCCCGAACCTTCGGGTCAAGCTTCGCCACTGGTAATGGCGAAGTGACGATGGTGATAGCTAGAGAGACGGTTGTACAATTAGTGGGTGGTAGTCCAATGATGTTGACCATCTGTTTGGGTTCAAAATGTTGCATTGCGTATAAAATCAAAAGTTATATTTATATTTTTGTAAATAATTATTTTATAAAATAATCACTAGGAACTAAGTTATATTATTATTATACTAGTGGGTTTACCCGCGCGTTGCCACGGGATCCAAATACAAATTGCAATACAACAATGTGATTATTTACAAAACGCAAAAATGTAGATTCAATAGTACATCTAGGTACCCAATGTTGTGGTTCGAATAAGCCATTCTGAAATAAATATTTATCAACTCGTAAGTGTCAGGTGACTAAGTTGACATGCTAATTTCTATCAAGACAAAGTATATATTATATATTGGATCCACTAAAGCACCAATTTCTTGAGCAGTTTGTAAGCATTCTTCTATCTCCCCTTTCAACACATTCGCAAATCTGAATATTAACCAACACATGACACAATGGTTAGCAAAAATAAAAATAAAGGATCGTAGCAAGTATATGACATTGTTTAAAGCATATCATGCCAATTCATTTGTGACTTCTTGCAACAACCATTAATATTAATTCATTCATTAAAAATTGTGTGTTACGCTTTAAAACTAAGATTTTGTGACAAACAAAAGAAGAGTCTTTTTGTTTGTAAAAATAGTGGTAAATTATCTCAATAACTGCCGAATTATATAAATCATCCACATATGAAGCTGATATATGACATTACTACACATTTATCTTTTGTTATCAAAATTCTTCTCATACATATACCTAAATTCGTATAAATTGAACGATCATTGGAATTCAGGATTGAAGGAATGCTTACTGAAGCGGAAATTAAGATGGGGAGAGATGAGACCTAGCCTTTTAGTAACTATAAATTGCATAAGCGTCATTAAGATTCTTAAATCAGTAAATAATGAAAGGGAAAAACAACTATATTTCAATTGAGGGAATTTAGATATGGTAACTAATTAGATTAAAACTGACAACAGTTAACACCATGTTTGACAAATAAAGTACATAAATTAAAGCCTCAAGTAACCTTCGTTTGCATGTCTTCGCTTCTTTGTCATCCTTCTACATGATCAAATCTATCTAAATTAAATGAAAGTTACTGGTAAACGAATCTAAGTTAAGCATGCTATATATGTCCAAGTGCATTTAGTTTTCAACATGTTCTCTAATTTCTATGAAATAATGAATCTGGTTTCAAACTGAAGTAGGTACTAACCTCTACAAACTAAATACACTTGTTTGTCATTTTTCTGTGAAACAAGATGATATCATATTCTTACATTACATTCTATTTATTTTCTTCTTGTTTTTCCATGGAAATATGTAGTAAATGCAAAGGTGGAGGAGACTGAATAGAAGGCTTACCAACAACATCAATTATTCCTTTCGTGCATCTCCACTCATGTAGTACACTTGGGTACAAGTTTTCCAAATAATTAACAACTATTAAAACTTCCAATCAAGTTTTCAAACAATTAACCTTTTCTTTTCAATCTAAAATCAAGAAATCATTGTTTATATATCAAATTTTATAACAGAAAGACAAGTAAAAATATTTCAACAATATACAATCCAACAAAAAAAAAAAAACTCAATTTAATAATAGAAATCACAATCAACGGTTAAACATAATTCATAGCACGAACCTTAGCAATTCAAAGTAAAAAGAGACGAATTTACATACCAGACAAAGAAAGCAAATGCAAGCTTCTGCGGTGATATGAAATCAGGTTAAACAAATATAGAAAATGGTAGATCAAAAGAACATGAATCACACCTGATAATTAAGAAATCGAGTAGGAACTTTGTTTAAATAGAGGGGATTTGAAACTCCTTTGACATTGAATTGGTAACTTTAATTCAAGGCTTTTCGTTTGCAAACCAAAAACGGTTTAGAAATCATCAGAGAATTGAATGTGAGGAAGATGGATAAATGAGTTGCATTAGCTATTTGTACAATTGTTTTCAAAGGTTGTATAGTAGGGGTATACAGGGAAGAAAATGGGTAAAAATCAGATATTCACATTGTGCCTCTTCTAGTGGGAATGCTCGCGTTGCCGCGGGTACATTTATTTTATCTCCGCACGTTGTGCAGCGGGTTTCACATAATTTATTTATAAAACTCATATTCACATATAATTTTCTAGAATAACAATAACGGTTGAGTATATATAAAAGAATTGACATAAAAACAATATTATAAGAGATGGAAAACTACATATGCATGCGTAAATTATTACAAAACTACGGTTGTGGACGCTAGACCAATCTCCTCTTCTTTCAATATATTACATGTGGCCGTGGACGTTGCTGAGCACCAAGATTGTTTTTTTTTTTTTTTTTTTTTGTTAATAAAAATGATGTGTACAAAGTATACATAAATGGTATGAACATTGTAAGCTGACATGTGCATACCAGGAAGTGTGTTTCTAGGTCACTTTTCTGGTTCGGTTGGTTCGAATTGAACAAAAGCCCTAGCAACAACCAATATAGCTGCTAGTAAGATATCAATGTGATTCCATAGAGAATGTAGATGAATAAGCATCTCCATGCTTGCAAAGAGTAGAGCAACACGGAAATTACGAATGGGTTCAACCTGAAATAAAATTAGCTCCAAATTAAGCCAAACTTTTTTTTTATTTTACTGTTAATTATTGGGAAACGAGTTCCTTATAAAGCATGCCAAAGTCAGAAGTGTATCATTAGAGGAGTTATAGGTAGCAAATGTGCATGTTGAGTAACGGGTCAAGACATGTTAGGGTTCGGGTTAGGTTGACCCGCAAAAGGGGAAGTAAAGAAGAAGCCTTTAAATATAATTCGATTAGAAACCAGACTTGAATGGCCATTAAGTAAACAGAAGATGAAGTGGGAAGATGAGAAGAGTTGTGAACCGCGGGTGGAATGGCGAATTAAAGATATTGAAAGTTACAGTCAAATGATTTTCAAGAGGCAGGGAGAAAATAGATTTTAAGAATGTGAGTATGAGATTAAGATAAATTTATAATAATACCCATAAAGCATCTTAAAAAATTGGTGAAGCTACAATTATACCCTCATAAAATAAGCTTTAATGCATTGTACTTGTTGCTTCTAATGTTGGACTGCTGTCAAAATTACAAAGTAGTACATCTTTTGTGCTTAATAATGTTATAGAGATTATATATTAACATTTGGTGAAATCTAATATGAAAAGTGTAATATTTGGACCAATTCAGACTATTATTTACAATATTGCCACTAGCTTAGTTATTGCTCTTGGCTACGTTTCATTGGTGCACTTTTTTTTTTTTTGTCATTCATTTACTATTCATATTATCATATATAGTTAGGGCTGCAGACGAACTGAACTTTCAGCGAACAGCTCATGAACCGTTCGGCAGAAAGTTCGTTTATGTTCGTTCGTTTAATAAATGAACGAACACGAACAAAAAAATAGCGTTCGTTTAGTTAAATGAAGAAACACGAACAAAGATCGCGTTCGTTCGTTTATGTTCGTGAACGTTCCGTAACGTGTTCGTTTATGTTCCGACGTTGATATCGTCCATCTCCAACGCTCTCTGCCATCCACCTCCAACGCCCTTCTCCAGTACTAAGTATGTTTGGACAATTAGGTTATATTTTGGGTGGATCTAGCCAATGTCTTAATGCATGCGAATTCGATGTTATTCAAAAGTTAATATATGTTCATTTGTTTTTGTTTCCGTTCATGAACGCTTCTTTGTGTTCATTTGTGTTCAGGAACACTTGTTTGTGTTCATTAATGTCTGTTTGTGTTCATGTGCGTTCATGAACAAAATTAACAAACGAACACGAACATGAGTGTTTTCTTAACAAACGAACATGAACAGAAAATCTCATTCGGTAAGTGTTCATGAACTGTTCGTAAACACATAATTTTCTTAACAAACAAACACAAACAAGGCTTTATTCGTGTTCGTTCGGTTCGTTTGCAGCCCTATATACAGTGGATGTAAATGATGTAATCAACATTTTATTCAAATATAGTGATTTATATTATTAAACATGTATTTTCTTTTGTTTTGTCATTCATTTACGATTCATATTATCATATACCCAAGTTACTTTGAGGGCAATGTAAAACTTTTGATTACTTAATTAATTTTATTATTATTATTCTTACTATTAGTAAAAACTTTGTTGTTGGTAGTATCATAACCTAAAGCGAGTGTTGGTATAGTGACGAACCGAATAGATACCAAGAACTTTTTTGTTAGCGGTATCGTAAGCTAAAGTAAGTGTTAATACAGTGACAAACCGAACTGATATTATCCAAATAATATTAGTCCCACGTTGTTTCTGACCGAACAAGATATTCACTGTTACGTTTTTCAATCGATATAAAACACATATCGATATTTTCTTGCGATATTCTTTTGGGCATATCGTGAATTTAATTTCGGTTTTTTTCTTTCCGTTGCTAAAACAAGTGTTGGTACCATACTTGTTTCGTAATTAAACGAATCGATACCAACTAAATTTCTAACGCAACGCCCGCGGAATTCCACTAGTTAGATTCCAATTATCGAATATGTTTTATGGGGATGACGGGCTTTGAAAAATGTCCCATAAAATTACGCGTATCACATATAAATTAATTGGGCCAAAAATGTGCTTCTGTCACAAGAATATTTATAATCTCGAATAAAACAATGGGCCCATTTGCAATTAATGGCTCCGTTTTGCAGCCCATCAACTGATCAACGGACAACGGCTTATACTTTACAGACTTGAGGGACCAATTTAGCAGCTGCAACATAAATTAGGGACTAGACTGCAAGTATCTTCTATAATTTAACACGTTGTTCCTTGTTTTCTTAATTTCACATATGTCCCTCGGCTTTTTTAATTCAAAGTTCTGCCACAAGATTTTAAAGGTGGCATGACTCATGACAGAATCACAGAATTGAAAATTCAACCGAGTCATTTAATGATTGATAAAATGGACCCAATTCATTTAATGTTCATTTCATATTTGGTATACGAGTGGACCTAAGTTGCTAGCCCATTATATCTCTAGACCCAATACATACATAATAAGTAGGCTGTTTATTATTAGTTAGTTACTAGTTATTACTAGGAGGATATACATATATATTGCTTTAGTTATTTCATCATCTTAACTTATTATTAATTTACACTCGACTAATCTATTATATAATTGAAAGCAATAAATTTAAATGGCATTCAAAGATGACATCTTTCCTGTTGAATGTGTCATGTGGCATGCGTATGTGGCGTTAAGTGATTTTAAGAAAACAAATATTTAAAAACAAAATTAGATTTTTCTTCCTTATGTTTTTTCCCATAATTTTTAAACGTTAATATCTTTTATATACGAGATTTTTTAAAGAAAAAAATTACACCAAATTAACTAGCGTTTTATTATCTTTCCAACGAGTACCATAGTGCTATATAAAAAACGGAGAAAAAAAACGACTATTTTTTTGTTTGAGGTATTAGGTGTTAGCATTGGATTTATAGATTGTTTTAAGTTAGGTATTGAATATTGATATTAGAGTTATGCATTTTTTTATCCTTTATGGTAGGTGTTAATATTAGAGTTATACATTATTTTAGGTTAGGTATTGAATATTGAATATTGATATTAGAGTTATGCATTTTTTAAGCCTTTATAATAAATGTTAATACTAGAGTTATACATTGTTTTAGGTTAGATACCAATATTAGTATGTTAGAGTTGTACATTTTTTAGCCTTTAGGATATATGTTTAAATTAGAGTTACATTAGAGTTATACATTGTTTTGGGTTAGGTGTTAGCATTGGAGTTGTACATTATTTTAGGTTAGGTATTAATATTAGAGTTATACATTTTGTGGGGTTTTGTTCATACAGAAAAAAACACAAAGTGTTCAAGTAATTCATTAATCATGTATAGGCAAGTCACTAATTATATTCAAATCAGTAAATATGAATTCTATTTTCAACATGTGTTAGCATTGGAGTTGTACATTGTTTTAGGTTAGGTATTAATATTAGAGTTATACATTGTTTAAGGTTAGGCGTTAACATTGGAGATACATTGTTAATTCTTTTTGTTTAGGTGCTACCCGAAGCATTCCTACATGTAAGTGTAAGGCGCATCATTCTATTTCACATATAAAATTGATATGTCCTAAAAGATTTCTCAACCCCGGGACATTCCCGGGGTATAATCTAGTCTATATATATATATATATATATATATATATATATATATAGGGGAAAGGGAAAAGAGAAACCCTCTAAAACGAGAAAACTCCCGAAAACCCAATGAGTGGCCAAGATTAATCCACACCAACCTTTATTATTTTAATAAAAAAGGGTAATCTAGTAAATTTACCCTTCCCCCTCTTTTTCTAATTTGAATTTTCTCTCTCCCCCTCCTATATAAACAACTCCCTCTCTCTCTCTCTCTCTCTCTCTCTCTCTTCATCTCTCTTCCACCATTTCAAGATTAATCCCACCACCACCACCCCCATCGCCACCTCCACTGCCAACACCGCCACCGCCACTGCCACCGCCACCGCCACCGCCACCACCACCACCTCCACCACCACCTATATCCAATGAACGGTCCACTCTCTCAAACGCCAACTACCCATTAATAATCAAAACATCCTTTTTGTTCCTTAAACCATACTCAAACTAATTTCCCCACCCCACCATGAGTTGAGATCAAGAACCCCTTCTTCTTCATTCAACCAAACAACAACAACAACTCGATGATAATAATAACATCAGGGGCATCTAACCAGAGATTTGAGAGGTACGACAAAAGGAAGAAGATTAACAATAAAGATCTTGTCTCTGTGAAAGTCAATCTACCTGAAAGAAGAACCAACAACCAAACCCTCATCCGCTGTGTATAGGAAAAAGCTTTGTGTTTGATTAGTGACAGGTGAGTAATTGTGTATATATATAATTTGAGGAATAAAAGGGTTAGTAATTTTTTCATCATTATTATCTATGACCTATGATTCCAAAGATTCGGTTCATGAATATATATAATCGGAGATTTTCATCTATGACCTATGATTCCATGACTTTTTTTAAATATATAATCGGAGATTTTCATTGTGTATATATATAATTTGAGGAATTGTTTATTTATTTATTTATTTATCTTGGAAAGGTAATTTTGTCTTGGAAACATGGAATTTGTCTTGGAAAGGTAATTTTGGGTCAACTAGTCAAATGTGTGATAGGTTTTCGTGGGATGACGTGGAAACATGGAAATTGTCTTTGTAAAGATCTGCTTGCACTGGCAGATGGCTCCACAAAATCCGGTTCGGATTGCGGTGACCGGGGGAGATGGAACGGTTAGAAAACATTTTTAATATTTAATATGATTTTGAAATGGGTTAGAAAACATTTAATGGTTAGAGTTTGAATTTTGAGCTAATTAGTTTTTGGTAATAAGAAGGTGTTTGTGATGGTTTTGAAAATGTATGTTTTTGCATCTGTTTCGTATGTAACACCATAACTAATCATGTTTACATGTAGGTTTACATATTTAATATGATTTTGAAATGGGTTAGAAAACATTTAATGGTTAGAGTTTGAATTTTGAGCTAATTAGTTTTTGGTAATAAGAAGGTGTTTGTGATGGTTTTGAAAATGTATGTTTTTGCATCTGTTTCGTATGTAACACCATAACTAATCATGTTTACACGTAGGTTTACATATTTAATATGATTTTGAAATGGGTTAGAGAACATTTAATGGTTAGAGTTTGAATTTTGAGCTAATTAGTTTTTGGTAATAAGAAGGTGTTTGTGATGGTTTTGAAAATGTATGTTTTTGCATCTGTTTCGTATGTAACACCATAACTAATCATGTATACACGTAGGTTTACATATTAAGAAACCTTTTTTTATATGTTATTATTATTAATATGTTTTTTTAATCAAAATTGGTGAATTTTACTGTCTTTTAACATATGCAACAATATGTCTGATTTGTTTTTTACCAGTATGTGCATGTTTGTATGAGTATTATAATGTGTGGAATGTATGTTTGCATCTGATTCCTATATTTTTGCGCATGTTTCGTATGTAACAACAAAACTATGGTATAAATTAGTTTCTGATTTTTTACCAGATACAAAGGTTTGATTTTTTTATTTTCATCAGTTACACGTGGGATCAAATCTATGTTGCGTCTGTTTCGTATGTAACAACAGAACTAAGTTGGTATAATTTAGCTTCTGATTTTTTACCATATATTGATTAAAACAAAAGTCACTAATCATTGGATCAAATCTATGTTTGCGTCTGTTTCGTATGTAACAGCAGAACTAAGTTGCTATCAGTTTCGTATGTTTGATAATCTTTGATAACTAAATGTATAAAACAATGTTTTTTTGTATCAGTTTCGTATGTTTTTTTGTAATCCAGTTTGTTAACATACGTTAAGCGGGGGGGGGGGGGGGGGTCTTTTACATGTAAATTGATGATTTTTGTTTTATTTTTGCAGGTGAGCATATTTTTTGCATTAAAGATGAAGATGATTATCAAGAATGAAGTGTGGACAATTTTTTTTGTTTATGATAGTTTTTTTAGAATTTGTTGAATTTGTAATGACCGTTTTGTTTGTTTTTAGCACTTTGTAAGAAACAATTTGAATGTTTTTTGATCTGTAAAGTTTTTAGCACTTTGTTTTTAGCACTTTATAAGTAACAAACTGCCTATAACCATATCAATTCTCGTTACGTATGCAACAATTCTGGTGCTGTACAATAAAACGAAAAAAAATATGGTCTAATAAAGAACAATATGAGACCAGAGTCTGTGCAATTTTAACGTACGCAACACTGCATATGTTACATATGTAACATGACGTGCTGACAGATTTAGGACCATGGTCACAAAAGTATGAGAGAGATAATGTGACATGTGTGGGGTCCACTTGTCATATGTGCTTTTTCAGAAAATGACATTTGACCATTGTGCCCTTTTTTTTGTCCTCTACCTTATTAAATCTATTAAAATAATATGGAATTAATCTAAGCCATTGATCAATTTAGATCAATGGCTCTCATAAGGTTTACAAGGTTTACTCATTTTGAGTGGGTTTTTATTTTAACCACCCCCTATATATATATATATATATATATATATATATATATATATATATATATATATATATATATCCAAAGGGCTAAATCTTACATCACACTCGTATAGTCATTCTTTCCCTTGAGAGTGCTATGTAGGATGCCATGTGTCATTGAGTGATTTTAGAAAAAAAAAATTAAAAATAAAATTGGATTTCTCTCTCTCATGTTTCCTCCCATAATTTTTAAACGGTAATATCTTTTATATATGATATTTTTTAAAGAAAAAAAAATTACACCAAATTAACGAGCGTTTTATTATCTTTCCAATGAGTACTATAGTACTATATAAAAAACGGATAAAAATGACTTTTTTGTGGGGTTTTGTTCATACATGATCAAAAAAACACAAAGTGTTCAGGTTATCCATTAATCATGTATAGGCAAGTCATTAATTATGTTCAAACAAGTAAATATGAATTTTATTTACAAGACGTGTTAGCATTGGAGTTGTACATTGTTTTAGGTTAGGTTTTAATATTAGAGTTATACATTGTTTTAGGTTAGGTGTTAACATTAGAGATACGTTGTTAACTGTTTTAGGTTAGGTGCTACCCGAAGCTTTCCTGCATGTAACTGTAAAGCGCATCAATCTATTTCGTATGTAAAATTGATATGTCATATTAGATTTCTCAACCCGGGACGCTCCCGGGGCCGAAGCTAAAAATCCTACATGAACCCCCCCCCCCCCCCCCCCCCCCCCAGTGTGCCATTTGATAGTAAGCATTAAAAACAGAAAATAAAAACCTCATCCCATATAAAAACTTTCTTCCATTACAAACCCTAAAACTCACTCTCTCATCACCCACTCTCTCCCATCCTCAAACCCTAATCCTAATCAACTGCAACCACACACACGCCGGACTATCTATTGCTCGAATTTACTGTGAAATAGGAATCAAAGTTCTATTTGTTTATACGTCTTCTTCTGGAAAAAATAGAAAGAAAATAAGTTAACTTCTCCCAAAATTAAAAACATGTTCATCTTAATTTTAATGCAGGAACAGGTTGAGTTTACTATGAACATAACGAAATCAGATCTGGAAGAGCTATCAAGGTTTGTAATTACATAAACCGTTGCCTTGCAAGTCATGAAAAAAGATGGTAAATTAGGATTTTTCGTCCATTTGTAGATATAAAAAAAAGAAAAGAAGACAAGGGAAACACCAATGATATTAGTTGAGGGCTTTAGTGGTGCTTCTTGAGTTTAAGGATTGTTCTTTTTAGCCCTCTAAAAATTTTGGTTTCAATATTTTGAGACGCTTCGTATAATATGTCATGTATCTTTTACCGATTCGCTAGGTTTTAGTGCTTCTTCATGTTGAAGAATTAGGTGTTAGCATTGGATTTATAGATTGTTTTAGGTTAGGTATTGAATATTGGTATTAGAGTTTTGCATTTTTTTAACTTTTATGATAGGTGTTAATATTAAAGTTATACATTGTTTTATGTTAGGTATTGAATATTGGTATTAGAGTTTTGCATTTTTTTTAACTTTTATGATAGATGTTAATATTAAAGTTATACATTGTTTTATGTTAGGTATTGAATGTTGATGTTAAAGTTATGCATTTTTTAGCCTTTATGATAGGTGTTAATATTAGAGTTATACATTATTTTAGGTTAGATATCAATATTAGTATGTTAGAGTTGTACATTTTTTAGCCTTTAGGATAGGTGTTAATAGTATGTTTTAGGTTAGATGCTACCCAAAGGTTTCATGCGTGTAAATCTCAAGTGCACTAGTCTATTTCATATATAATAATGTGTCATATTAGATTTCTCAACCCCGGGACGCTTCTGAATATAATCTAGTTTATAATATGATGACTTGATTTTTTTTTCAACAACCTACTAAATACTACCTGAACTACCAGTGGGTCAGCATTAATAGGACTGATTGCTTACTGGGCGGCCCAAGTTCACCAAACCATCAATTCGGAGAAAACTTGTTGTCCGAAGGCCCACTGCGGTAACACCCATTTGGATCAGATTCAAACTTGAGACCAAATAGCCTCAAACTTTTATCTTCATTTCCTCGTGCCACTCCGTCACCAAATAATGGGGACTAATACTAATTTAATAATATGATTACTTAACATTTAATATTAATGTTTTTCGTCCTTTAGCTTATATAAGTTATGTTTTTATTATTTCAAAGTTTTATTATTGTTGTTATTGTTCTTGACGGTTTACCCGGTTCAAAAGCCACGAGATTTATAATGAAAATATGAAGATTTAGTTTTGACAGATGGATTTTAAATGAAGTTGGCTACATGCATCTCATCCTCTAAATTTCCATTGTACTCCCCTCTAAAAACATCAAATCAAGAGGTTTCTTTCTTTTCTTTTAATGAAAAAGGGAACGAATATGAGGGAAGTGGGTTAAGTGTGTAGTGGAAGGCCTATCAGTGCGTTTTGACCCCATAGCGTTGGGAACACCGCCCCTCAAACGCTATGGAGGCGTTTTGAGGCAACCCGTCATGAACATAACGAGCGTTATTAGAGCACAAAGGACGAGACTTTATATTGTGGCTGTTGCTGCTGTTGCTATTGTTGGATGAAAGAAACGCAAGGGTTTGGGGGGCGGTTTTAAGTGTCGGAGATGGTGAAGAGGAGGTGGTAGGTGTGATGACAGAGAAGGTGGTGGCGGCGGCGGTAGAACTTCACGGTGGTGATGAAAATGATGATGAAGATGTTGGGCGTCTCTTTGCAGCGTTGTGTGTGTGTTTTTGAAAGAGAAAAGATGGGTTTGATTATATTGTGGGAGGTGGTGTTGGTTTAATAATAATAATAATAATAATAATAATAATAATAATAATAATAATAATAATAATAATAATAATAAGCAATGATTACTCAATCATTTATAAAGCCACAAAACGTCACTTCCCACCACACTCCTCTTTTCCCATAACGCCTCATGGAGCCCCTTCTATTACTTTATAATATTTTATTCCTCATAATTCAACATAATGCCCCTCCACTACACATGCCCTAATCAATAAAACAAAAAAGATGAAGATGTGTTACTTTTTTATAACCCATTTTAAATATATAGTTTAAGCATAGCTAAAATTAAGATGAAATGCTATTCAGGATGTGACTCTAGATAAGTAGCTAATCACCATTATTTACTTTTGTCGATGCTCTCTTTTGCTTTTGTGACAGTGTGAGACTGTTAATGTCTTATTTTTTTTTTGAACGGCAACTGTTATTGTCTTAATGCTAATAAAAGTTTCTTTTGTGATTTTGATTCTTACTTTTTATGATACATAAAGGAAGTGTGCTATAAATATTATTATGGATGCTGTCTGAGCAATTAAATTAAGAGATAAAATTGAGTTAACGTTAAATAGTAAAATGGGTTTAGTTTGGCAAACAAACATTATTTTATTTCATTCGAGCGGCATAGTAACTAGCATTCGAACTAAGCACTTGCACCACCATAGTCACGATTATCACCCCACCGACTCAAATCAAACAGCTCGACCATCATGCCAGAACTAAATCGATAGCATTCATTATTACGGTTCATCCTAGCAGAGAATTCTTATGAGAAAATGGGACAAAGTTTGAATGTTTATGCATATAATAGCCTGACAAAATGTGACACCCGGCAAATTCTGGTTAACAACGTTGTCTAGATGAAAGTCTACCTTAGCGAGTCACGCGTATGTTGTACTTAACTGGGTTAGTTAAGTCGGGTTATGGTTCGGGAACTATTGGTTAGTCTAGAAGATCATTGGATGTTGGTCTAGAGGTTCGTTAGATGTCAGTCCTTAACCAAGTGTACAAACGGTGACGATTTGTAGGATCGTCAGGGCATACGGAACGTACGAGTCTCGAGTCCCGGGAATTGGTGAACGAGTGTAAATATGTGTATTTACTTGTGTTATGTGTTTACAATCATTATGTGACTTGTCGGTACGTGAATATGCATTAACATATGTTAAAACGGGGTTTAACGCGCAAAACACACAAAACCAACCCCTATAGGCGAGTAGGAGGCCTAATCACCTATAGGGGAGGCGAGTAGGAGACCCTAGGGGCGATTAGGGTCCTACTCGTGTATAGCTAGGGGCGAATAGGCCCAATTGCCTGAACAATCAGGCGATTAGGATTCCTAATCGCCTGAAACTGTTGCATACTCGCTAGTAACGGGCTGGACGACTAAAAACGACTATAAATACCATACTTAACCTCCTAAACTTCATTATACCAACCCTAGTCGTCCCATAACCCGCCCCAACACATAAACAACCTCTGGAAGGCGATTTTTGATCAAAACTCAAGGTTTCAAGCTTGAATCATCATATTTTCATAATCCTAAGGTTTGATTTTCATCCATAACTCTTTATAAACGTTTTTAATCAATCCCTAATGGTCCAGACCTGTTCTTAAACGAAAAAGCTTTCTGAAAATCGTCAATAAGGATTGTTAATCGGATTATAACTAATATGCATGCATTATGAGTGTGTATGATTAGAAAGCTAGGGTTTTTATGATTCATGATGATGATTTGATATGTTATTATGATAGATCAGTATTGATATTGATATTATGATAATAGGAATCTCAGTAATTGGATATTAGGGTTATGATTACGCGTGTTAGTATGATGTTGCATGCTATGTGAATGGTGTTTGGATTACTTGGTTGCATGCAGGACTGATTATACGAGGTTAAACGAAGGATTTTGGGTTAAACATGTTTAGGATAGTGTTTGGGATGATATTGGGTGGTTACACACGTTCTGGATCTGATTTGGAGCGTTAAACGCGCGAAAAACCGGAACAGCAAGGTTACAGGCGAGTAGCATTCCTAATCGCCTATGTTATAGGCGAGTAGGGTGCTAATCGCCCATAATATAGGCGAGTAGAGGCCTACTCTTGTGTAAGATCAGGTGATTAGCCCTAATTGCCTATAAGTTCATGTGAATAGCCCTAATTGCCTATAAGTTCATGTGAATAGCCCTAATTGCTAGTAAGTTCAGGGGAGTAGCTCCTAATCGCCTATAATAGAGGCGAGTAGGGTTTCTAATTGCTAGTTGACCAACCTAATTGCTAGTTGACTTTTCCTAATCGCGTGTACTGCTGCTGTAAGTGTAAATTAGCATTCCGAGACCCGATTTAACATGTAGTAACATGCTAGGAACCCCGTAACATGTCTAATAACTTGGTAACATATATTTGGATGTAATTCGGTGATACGTGAACTACGTGCTATAACTTGTTGTGCGTTAACGTATGTTAAGTGTAATTGCGTTATTGTATGTTTTGGAGCGTAAACATAACACGGGGAGTCTCGGGTCACCAATGGGATGTCGAGTCTTGTACTTTGGGTCAGTTAAACAGTCACGGTGTTTTCAAACGAACTTGGTTATGGTCTGGACATCTAGGGACTAATTAACCTGCGGGTTATTAGTCTAAGTACTTGTAACTGTCGTATGTTAGGTCGCCGCTTTACGGGACTAGCATAGCAGCTGAGTTTACTCGGGTTAAGGAGTAACGCAACTTAAGGTGAGTTTACGGCCCCTCTTTTAAACTGGTTTTATACTTTCGGGGGAGAAAACATGTGTTAAAACGATTATTTGGTAACTACTGTCATACTATGGGTTTCTATTGTGTACTACACGATCTTTGGAAGTCCCGGGGGGAACCATGAATGTGCGGGTTTGCACAACGGGGAAATGTGAATAGCGCTATTGGGAGTGACCAACCCCGCTCGTCGACTTGGAGGGTCGGCGGGTGCATATTGTCTCAAACAGGAACAACAGGAACAACAGGAACTACATCGGGCATACTTTTGGTATTCGAGTTAGTAATGGTTTTCCAATCGTGGTAGTAACAAAACGTACGCCTAGCTAGCGTATACTGGTTTTCGTTTATTATAGTATGGACAGGTGGACTTGGTGCTTGGATACAAAACCTGTAAACTCACCAGCATTTTTGTGCTGACGTAAACTTTTACATGTTTTCTCAGGTCGCTAAGGTAGCACGACTGGACTAGGGCGCACGCGTCTGCACGGCGTCTAACTAGGGTTGCATGGTCTTTTGAACGTTGAACTATTATTTCATTGTTGAGATATTGTTTTTGAATAAGCTTCCGCTGTAAACGGGATTTTTAAACTATGTTTTGAAAATTGCATTTATATTCATTTAGACTTGTTTATTGTGATCGTTGGTTTGGATCCTGGTTTGTCATGCGCCTCGCGGTAAAACTCCGCAAGTGGATTTTGAGGGTGTGACAGATTGATATCAGAGCCAGGTTATAGTGAACTAGGACTGCATGTAGAGTCTAGTCTATAGCCGAGTCGCACACACTAGACGATCACATGGTACTAAACATTATAGTGGTATACGTATGGTCTTGTCGGGGTGTCTCTAAATCATTGGTCTTTCTACGTTACATCATCCGTTCTATCTTAGGCTGGGTTACTTGTTTTCTAGGCAATGTAGTCTATTGGGGTAACTCGTGTGCTCTCGAGATTTGTCCAAGGCTCGGACATCTCCCTTTCGCACTCCAATAGAAACACTTGCCATGAACTACCGTAGTATTACGGTGTGTAGCTAAGAGTCTATGTTCGGTGATTTGAACTTTGAACTAGGAGAACACTAGGAGGACCATGTAGAGCGTTTTATCATTTTGGGTGCACACAAAATCATAAAACGAAATGCATGGAAGCCCTAGTGAGCTCTGGGTTTGAGGGGATAGTCCTGGATTGGATCTAGCTGTGATCTTGTGAACATTAGTGGTTATCTTTAACTGCGAAACTAAATTTTCCCGTTCTTTCTGCCAGAATCATGTCTGGAGTGCGTGGAGGACGTGGAGGTGGTCGCAATGGTGGACGTGGTGGTGGTCGCGGTGGTGCTGGTGGTCGTAGTGGAGGTATTAACCTATCGCAGGTTGATCTGAACAACTTGCTCCAAGCTGCCTTTCAGTTAGGGCACAACGGTGGTGGTAAGTTGTTTTATCCATTTTCTTTGCCTCATTGGTGAACCTTGTTTACGTTATTCGTGGTTTCTCATACGTTTCATTTCAGGTGGTCCTGTTGACCCACCCCCACCCATGTGCACCTACAAGATGTTCCGGGACTGCAAGCCCCAGGAATTCTCTGGCACTGAGGGTGCGGTGAGCTTGCTTAGGTGGTTGGAGAAAGTGGAGTCGGTATTTCTGATGTGTAACTGTCTCCCAGAAGATCGGGTAAAGTATTCTGCTGCGTTATTTCAGGACGTGGCATTGACTTGGTGGAATGGTATCACCCAGAACATGGGTATTGGGGAGGCATATGCTATGCCATGGGAGAATTTTGTGCAGTTGCTGAAGCGTGAGTATTGTCCGAGGGAAGAGGTACAGAAGCTGGAGCATGAGGTGTGGAACCTCAAGATGACTGGGTCGGAAATCGAGAAGTATACTGTGAGGCGGAATGAGTTGGCAGTGCTGTGTCCCGATCTGCACGTGCCAGAATATCGTAGGATTGAACACTATGTCTCAGGGTTAGTACCGGAAATTGCAGGGTTAGTGGCTGCTGGAAATCATCCTACGTATGCAGAGGTAGTTCGATCGACCCATAGGATGACCAACTTAAAGGTGAATGAGGGGATTTTGCCTGCGAAGGGTTCGACTGTTAAGGCCCCAGAAAGCAACAAGCGCAAGTGGGAAAATGACGGGAAAGGATCTGGGTCTGCACAGCAGGGTAAAAGGTTTGATAATGGGGGTTCATCTTCTTCGGGTAACAAGCAGGGTGGTTATGCGGGAAAACTGCCCAAATGCAACAAGTGTGGACGCCATCACCAAGGGAACTGCGACAGTAACCGTTGTCACCGCTGCCAGCGAACAGGGCATTATGCTAAGGATTGTCGAGCTACACTTCCATCGACTCAGGCTCCGACTAAAAGCTCAGCTCCGACTACTCAGGGGACTACAGGGAAACAAGGATGCTACAACTGTGGCGACACTGGGCATTACAAGAAGGATTGCCCAAAATTGAAGCAGGGTGGGAACAACGGGAATGGGAACAACGGGGGCGGCGGCAGAAATGCACGTGCCTTCGTCATTGGAGCTGCTGAGGCTAGGCAGGACCCTGACACAGTCACCGGTACGTTTCTTCTCAATAATCGTTCTGTTAGCGTGTTATTTGATTCTGGTGCCGACAAGAGTTTTGTATCCATGGATGTTAGTCGACTGCTAGATGTAGTACCCGTACCATTAGAGACCAAGTATATTATTGAGTTAGCTGACGGTAAAACGATTGAAGCTACTAGTGTCCTTCGGGAGTGTCAATTAGAGTTGTCGGGTTTATCGTTCCCCATCGACCTTATGCCGGTACCTTTGGGTAGTTTTGACGTTGTGGTAGGAATGGATTGGTTATCTTTGTATCACGCGGAGATTGTCTGTTACGATAAGGTTATTCGGATTCCTCTCCCTGATGGAGAATTCCTTTCCGTGTACGGTATCAAGGGTGGTGTTCCGCTAAACATCATCTCTAGCATGAAAGCCCTTAAGTGTCTTCGAAAGGGTTATCCAGCTGTTTTGGCGCTTTTATCTGTTTCCTCTAGTGATGAGAAGAAGATCGACGATATTCCGGTGGTACGCGAGTTTCCTGATGTTTTTCCCGATGATTTATCTGGTCTTCCTCCTCATCGTCAAGTCGAGTTCGGTATTGATCTTGTACCAGGGGCTGCTCCTATTGCTCGGGCCCCCTACCGTCTTGCACCTCCCGAGATGCAGGAATTGTCTAGCCAGTTACAGGAACTCTTGGACAAGTGTTTCATCCGACCAAGTTCTTCCCCTTGGGGAGCCCCGATTTTATTTGTTAAGAAGAAGGATGGGAGTTTCCGATTGTGCGTAGACTACAGAGAACTGAACAAATTGACCGTCAAGAACCGTTATCCTCTTCCACGTATTGATGATCTATTCGACCAGCTTCAGGGTTCTAGTTATTATTCCAAGATCGATTTGAGGTCCGGTTATCACCAGCTGCGCGTCAGGGAGGCTGACGTTGCAAAGACTGCTTTTCGAACACGTTATGGCCATTTCGAATTCTTGGTCATGCCTTTCGGTCTCACGAACGCACCGGCGGTTTTCATGGACTTGATGAACCGCGTCTGTAAACCATATCTGGATAAATTCGTCATTGTATTTATTGATGACATTCTGATCTACTCCAAGAACGAGACCGAACACGGGGAACATCTGCGGTTAGTTTTGGAACTCTTGCGACGGGAACAACTTTACGCCAAGTTCTCAAAGTGTGACTTTTGGTTACGCGAAGTTCAATTCCTAGGACATGTGGTTAATGAACTAGGGATTCATGTTGATCCAGCTAAGATCGAAGCGATCAAGGACTGGGGAGCACCTAAGACGCCAACTGAGGTGCGGCAATTCCTAGGCCTTGCGGGCTATTATCGTCGTTTCATTCAGGGGTTCTCGAAGATTGCTCAACCCCTCACCACTCTCACGCAGAAGGATAAGAAGTTCGACTGGGGTGAACCACAAGAGTCAGCGTTTGAAGAACTGAAGTCTAAACTGTGTTCTGCTCCTATTTTGTCTTTACCTGAGGGTCCAGATGATTTCGTTGTTTACTGTGATGCTTCCATTCATGGACTCGGTTGCGTGTTGATGCAACGCGAGAAAGTGATCGCGTATGCTTCTCGTCAACTCAAAGTGCACGAGAAGAACTACACAACTCATGACTTGGAGTTGGGTGCCGTGGTATTCGCGTTGAAAATTTGGAGACATTACTTGTACGGTACCAAATGCACCATCTACACCGATCACAAGAGTCTCCAACACATTTTCGACCAACAACACTTGAACATACGGCAGCGTCGCTGGATTGAACTTTTGAACGACTATGATTGTGCTATTAAGTACCATCCTGGCAAGGCGAATGTTGTAGCAGACGCCTTGAGCAGGAAGGAATCAACTAAACCTCGTCGCGTTCGGGCGTTGCAACTCACTATCCATTCGTCGCTACCTGATCAACTCCGTTCTGCCCAGTTGGAAGCTTTGAAGGAGGAAAACCTTAAAGCTGAAACTATGCACGGTGCCGACAAGCACCTAGAGCGAAGGTCTGATGGCCTGCACTATTTCGCAGAACGTATATGGGTTCCTTTGTTCGGGGGACTACGGGAGCTTGTCCTTGATGAGGCTCATAAGTCCCGGTATTCTATTCATCCTGGTTCGGATAAGATGTACCAAGATCTGAAGGTGCTTTACTGGTGGCCAAACATGAGGTCGGACATAGCCTCATACGTGAGCAAATGCTTGACCTGTGCTAAGGTCAAGGTGGAATACCAGAAACCGTCGGGTCTCTTGCAACAACCTGAAATTCCGGAATGGAAATGGGAACGGATTACTATGGATTTTGTCACACAACTTCCTAAATCACCAAGCGGGAATGACAAGATATGGGTGATTGTCGATCGGTTGACGAAATCAGCTCATTTCCTTGCTATTAAGGAGACCGACACCATGGATCGTTTGGCTCGTCTTTACTTGAAGGAAGTTGTTTCCAAGCACGGGGTACCAGTTTCTATTATCTCGGATCGTGACTCCCATTTTACTTCTCACTTCTGGAAGTCCTTGCACAAGGCTTTGGGTACCCAACTAGACATGAGTACGGCTTATCATCCACAGACTGACGGTCAGAGTGAGCGCACGATTCAAACTTTAAAAGACATGCTGCGGGCATGTGTGATCGATTTTGGAAAGGGTTGGGAAGCTCATTTACCGTTAGTAGAATTCTCGTACAATAACAGTTATCACACGAGCATCAAGGCTGCTCCGTTCGAAGCACTGTACGGACGGAAATGCCGTTCTCCTCTTTGTTGGGCTGAAGTGGGTGAGAGTCAACTCACTGGGCCTGAACTAGTGTACGAAACTTCGGAAAAGATCGTACAGATTCGTAATCGGTTGGCGGCGGCACGAGACCGGCAAAAGAGTTATGCTGATCAGCGTCGCAAACCACTGGAATTCCAAGTCAATGACAAGGTGCTTCTAAAAGTCTCACCGTGGAAGGGCGTCATACGCTTTGGGAAGCGTGGCAAACTCAATCCGCGATATGTCGGCCCATTTACGATCCTGGAACGGATTGGGCCGGGTGGCATATCGACTTGATCTACCGACGGGGCTCGGTAACGTACATAACGTCTTTCACGTGTCAAACTTGAAGAAGTGTCTGGCTGACGAGTCTCTCATCGTTCCACTAGAAGAGATCAAGGTTGATGATCGTCTTCGGATTGTGGAAGAACCTGTGGAGATCCTTGATTACAAGATTCGTAGCCTACGTCACAGCAAGATTCGTATCGTTAAGGTTCGGTGGAACTCGAACCGGGGACCGGAGTATACGTGGGAACGGGAGGATCAGATGAAGTCTAAGTATCCTCATCTTTTTCCTAAGGAAGCGTTCGAGTCGAGACATGTCTCTTCGGCAGCTGAATGAATCTCGGGTCGAGATTCCTTTTAACGTGGGGATGATGTGACAACTCGGGTAAATCTCTCTTTTGGTTTCTATCTTTTTGTTTGTTTCCTTCGTTATTCTTTTGTTCTTTTGGTACTTGTGCAATTTTCGGGACGAAAATTCTTTTAACGTGGGGATGATGTGACACCCGGCAAATTCTGGTTAACAACGTTGTCTAGATGAAAGTCTACCTTAGCGAGTCACGCGTATGTTGTACTTAACTGGGTTAGTTAAGTCGGGTTATGGTTCAGGAACTATTGGTTAGTCTAGAAGATCATTGGATGTTGGTCTAGAGGTTCGTTAGATGTCAGTCCTTAACCAAGTGTACAAACGGTGACGATTTGTAGGATCGTCAGGGCATACGGAACGTACGAGTCTCGAGTCCCGGGAATTGGTGAACGAGTGTAAATATGTGTATTTACTTGTGTTATGTGTTTACAATCATTATGTGACTTGTCGGTACGTGAATATGCATTAACATATGTTAAAACGGGGTTTAACGCGCAAAACACACAAAACCAACCCCTATAGGCGAGTAGGAGGCCTAATCACCTATAGGGGAGGCGAGTAGGAGACCCTAGGGGCGATTAGGGTCCTACTCGTGTATAGCTAGGGGCGAATAGGCCCAATTGCCTGAACAATCAGGCGATTAGGATTCCTAATCGCCTGAAACTGTTGCATACTCGCTAGTAACGGGCTGGACGACTAAAAACGACTATAAATACCATACTTAACCTCCTAAACTTCATTATACCAACCCTAGTCGTCCCATAACCCGCCCCAACACATAAACAACCTCTGGAAGGCGATTTTTGATCAAAACTCAAGGTTTCAAGCTTGAATCATCATATTTTCATAATCCTAAGGTTTGATTTTCATCCATAACTCTTTATAAACGTTTTTAATCAATCCCTAATGGTCCAGACCTGTTCTTAAACGAAAAAGCTTTCTGAAAATCGTCAATAAGGATTGTTAATCGGATTATAACTAATATGCATGCATTATGAGTGTGTATGATTAGAAAGCTAGGGTTTTTATGATTCATGATGATGATTTGATATGTTATTATGATAGATCAGTATTGATATTGATATTATGATAATAGGAATCTCAGTAATTGGATATTAGGGTTATGATTACGCGTGTTAGTATGATGTTGCATGCTATGTGAATGGTGTTTGGATTACTTGGTTGCATGCAGGACTGATTATACGAGGTTAAACGAAGGATTTTGGGTTAAACATGTTTAGGATAGTGTTTGGGATGATATTGGGTGGTTACACACGTTCTGGATCTGATTTGGAGCGTTAAACGCGCGAAAAACCGGAACAGCAAGGTTACAGGCGAGTAGCATTCCTAATCGCCAATGTTATAGGCGAGTAGGGTGCTAATCGCCCATAATATAGGCGAGTAGAGGCCTACTCTTGTGTAAGATCAGGTGATTAGCCCTAATTGCCTATAAGTTCATGTGAATAGCCCTAATTGCCTATAAGTTCATGTGAATAGCCCTAATTGCTAGTAAGTTCAGGGGAGTAGCTCCTAATCGCCTATAATAGAGGCGAGTAGGGTTTCTAATTGCTAGTTGACCAACCTAATTGCTAGTTGACTTTTCCTAATCGCGTGTACTGCTGCTGTAAGTGTAAATTAGCATTCCGAGACCCGATTTAACACGTAGTAACATGCTAGGAACCCCGTAACATGTCTAATAACTTGGTAACATATATTTGGATGTAATTCGGTGATACGTGAACTACGTGCTATAACTTGTTGTGCGTTAACGTATGTTAAGTGTAATTGCGTTATTGTATGTTTTGGAGCGTAAACATAACACGGGGAGTCTCGGGTCACCAATGGGATGTCGAGTCTTGTACTTTGGGTCAGTTAAACAGTCACGGTGTTTTCAAACGAACTTGGTTATGGTCTGGACATCTAGGGACTAATTAACCTGCGGGTTATTAGTCTAAGTACTTGTAACTGTCGTATGTTAGGTCGCCGCTTTACGGGACTAGCATAGCAGCTGAGTTTACTCGGGTTAAGGAGTAACGCAACTTAAGGTGAGTTTACGGCCCCTCTTTTAAACTGGTTTTATACTTTCGGGGGAGAAAACATGTGTTAAAACGATTATTTGGTAACTACTGTCATACTATGGGTTTCTATTGTGTACTACACGATCTTTGGAAGTCCCGGGGGGAACCATGAATGTGCGGGTTTGCACAACGGGGAAATGTGAATAGCGCTATTGGGAGTGACCAACCCCGCTCGTCGACTTGGAGGGTCGGCGGGTGCATATTGTCTCAAACAGGAACAACAGGAACTACATCGGGCATACTTTTGGTATTCGAGTTAGTAATGGTTTTCCAATCGTGGTAGTAACAAAACGTACGCCTAGCTAGCGTATACTGGTTTTCGTTTATTATAGTATGGACAGGTGGACTTGGTGCTTGGATACAAAACCTGTAAACTCACCAGCATTTTTGTGCTGACGTAAACTTTTACATGTTTTCTCAGGTCGCTAAGGTAGCACGACTGGACTAGGGCGCACGCGTCTGCACGGCGTCTAACTAGGGTTGCATGGTCTTTTGAACGTTGAACTATTATTTCATTGTTGAGATACTGTTTTTGAATAAGCTTCCGCTGTAAACGGGATTTTTAAACTATGTTTTGAAAATTGCATTTATATTCATTTAGACTTGTTTATTGTGATCGTTGGTTTGGATCCTGGTTTGTCATGCGCCTCGCGGTAAAACTCCGCAAGTGGATTTTGAGGGTGTGACACAAAAGAGTTCCATGTTTATATATCATGTTTACAAACCTAATCAATTGAACTCATAACTTTGTAATAAAGAATTTACAAAGTTTCAAACTCACTTAACTAATTAAACAAATTTGTATAACATGTATGAGATATAACTAAACTGTCACATTTTTACAGTTTTGATTAATTTTATTCATTATAAATAATAAAATTACAGCATAATCAGATAAAATATTATTTTTAATTCATAGAAAAATAGCGTGATGTAAAATATTGGACAAGATTGAACATAGGAAACATATAAAATGAGAAGTCAAACATGCAACAAAATTCAAATATATAAATTGAGCATTCATGAGTCTTATGTTTAATAATTAATTTTGGTGAATATAACTCGCAGATTTGGCACATAGATAGAGCAAAACTATATTATATTTTGGATGGATTGTATCGATGAAGTTTCTTTTGTTGGATATATAAAAAAGGTGAGCCAACCTCATTTATAACCCAAGCATGGTCAGTACAAACCGTAATTGTAATTTAATGTCCCATGCACCACCATTCATTATGCCTAGAGATCTCGATCATCACCATATTGTGAGGAACACACAAAAATCGATATTTTAAGAGGGAAATTTAAATGTTTCCAAAATTGGATAGGTCAATTTGTTTTGAAAAAATAGAGTGTAAACCCCGATTTTTTTTAAAGAACAACGAAAGCCCTGACCACCTGAGTAAACCCAATGGCAAAAGGCCACCCATGTCCGCGAACACAGACAACATTGGTGACTCGGTGCCAGTGGCGGAGCTCTTTAGGGACGGGGAGGGGGCCCGAATTTCCGCTCAGAACTTCCGATTATATAGTATTCGCATAGTATTCGGTGCCATCAAATTTTCGACCCCCCAAAACTAGTGATTTCCGACCCCCGTGACTTCCGACCCCCCGAAGTTTCAGGTCAAGCTTCGCCACAACCCGATGCGCCACCATTACAGATGAAACTCACCATCCGAAGACCCATTGTGGTAAAACCTCTTACTCAATCTAGAAAATTTTTGCTCTAAGTGAGACTTCAACCTATAATCTCCATATTGAAAAATCATGGGGCTGCCACTCCACGAGAAGGTGATTGACAAAAATTTGAAGCATTTCTCGATTTGTGCGTGTCATCCATATTAAATATTTTAGTTTGATTTGAAAAAAAAAACCCTCTACTTTGAACTCTTTTTTTTTTTTTGAACAATCTTTACGTATAGTTCAATATAAAGAGCCAACAAGTAGCTGGAAATACACCAAACAGAACAAACAAAAACGCTAAACATATCTAGAAACATCAAAGCTAACCCAATCGTCCCAAACTTAATTACCCAAGTTCCCTTTATTGGAGATCCAAAACAACGCATCCTCATTTTATTGTCAACGGCCCCAACCGGAACAAAGTTACCTTCAAAGAATTTGGCGTTTCGTGGTAAGCCAAATTAAGTTACCTTCAAAGACTTTGAAATTAATTATCGAGTTTTCATTTATTTTCATTTTCTTTAAAAATATATTTACTTTCAAAAACAATGTACGATTGATTATAGAGGTATACTTAACATATAGTTGTTATACAATGTATTAACTGCATATTATAAGATTTATGCGTATACGCATAAGTCTAGGGGTGCAAACGAGCCGAGCCGCTTGCAAGCTACTTGAGCCGAGGCTCAGTAAAAAGCTCGGAACGAGCCGGGCCTTATCGAGAACTAGCCGTGCCTTATCGAGCACGAGCCGAGCCTTATCGAGCATGAGCCGAACTTGAGCCTAAAACAAAGCTCGTTTATTTATCGAGTCCGAGCTCGAGCCTGACACGTTAAGCTCGTTAGGCTCGTCGAGCCTTAGTGTAATATTAGTTTTTTTAATATTTACCCATCATTTAAAGTTTTTAGTAAACGAGCCCAAGCTCACGAGCCTAAAACAACCTTACCTATACCCAGTAGAAATATAGAGACTGGTGAGACCCCCGGCTTGATAACAATTTTACATCAAGACTTGAACATAAAGCACATATATGACACTCAGAAATTGGGACAAACGATAGGTGCATGTACCCAATTGTCTTTTAGCTATCGACGTCACCATGATCCATGTTTAACCTTCTACCGTTTTTAATGTTATTTTTTCGAAATTGGTAAAATAACATTAAAATTAGTGTAATCTCACTTTTACCTTCGATGACTCTCTCTCTCTCTCACACATATATATATATATATATATATATATATATATATATATATATATATATATATATATATATATATATATATATTATGTGCATACACCATAAGCTGGGCTTACATAGGAAAAAAATTGTTTTCGTTACATACAAAAGTTAATTTGGTTGATGAAACAAATTATGTAAATGAAAAATCCTAATCAAGTAGTTAAAAATAAAAAAGGAAAAATACCAAAATGACCCGTTGACCGATCCATTTACCAGAATAGCCTCCGGAGACGTCTCGTGGAGACGGTTCACATTTCCCCAGCCGTTTGAGGCGTCTCCCGAGACAGCTTGGGGTCCCAGCCAATAGCACAACGCCACGTCTGCCCCACGTCTACCCATGACGTCTCCGGATTCGTCTCGTGGGTCCCGAGACGTCTCGGGTGTCTTCGTCTCCGGTGAGTCCTGAGATTTGCCCGACGGTTCAATTGTCCACCTCCCCCCTATATATACCATTCTCCATCCTAATCTCCGTCCCATTCCCCCTCCGACTCCTCCATTGCCACTACCACTACCACCACCGTCTCATTCATACAAAGGAAAATGGCACCCCAGCGATGGACTGGGGAACAAGAAATTGCACTAGTTTCAGCGTGGCAACATGTCGAAGATAGCTTACACCAAACAAATAAGTGGTACCGTATCTTACATGAATACAATCGGTTGGTGGGAGGGTCTAAACAAACCATCGACTCACTTAGCCGTAAATGGGACGACTTGAACACGAAGTGTCAGCTCTTCAATGGGTACCACTATCGAACACTTCGAGCGGTACCTTCAGACATGCCGGAAGACGTCGCCATTAGATATACCAAAAGAGAGTATCAATCCAAGCAGCGCAAAGAATTCAAACACGTGTCGGCTTGGCAAATGATGAGAGACCATCTTAACGCGTAGCTTATTTAAACTTTTGTAATAATTTATGTATTTATTTTATGTTTTTATTAATCGAATGAATCTTATGTTTATTTTATGTGTTTATGCACGTTTATTTTATGTTTTTTCATGGGTTTTTTTTGTTGATTTGTTAAAAAAAATTAAAAAAAAAAACCCGTAACCGGAGACGTCTGGAAAAGACGACTCCGGAGACGTGTCATTGTGCTATTGGCTGGGACCCCAAGCCGTCTCGGGAGACGCCTCACACGGCTGGGGATATGTGAACCGTCTCCACGAGACGTCTCCAAAGAATATTCTCGTAAATGAGTCACTCAACGGGCCACTTTAATCATTTTCCTAAATAAAAAAGTACTTCAGCAAGAGGTTGAATTAAGAGTATTTTAATAGTTTATGGATCTAAAACAGGTGCTATTTTGTCCAAAAAAAAAATAGTACAAAATTTGATGCATAAAATAGTTATATATTTCACTAATCACTATCCATGGAATATCTATCACATTTATTAATAATAAATATGTGAGAAACTAGTACATAAAATTAAATCATTTGAAACCATGCAAAATAAGTATATAAATAAATAAATAAATGAATAAACTAGGAAAGAAATTACCGAACAATTATATATTTTTAAACAACACAACGTAAAAAAAAAAAAAAAAAAAAAAAAAATCTGTACTTTATTTAAATTTTCATAATTTTACCTATACATGGGTCCGATATTTGACTTCAATTATTGGGACCATATATGGTCCAAATTTTAACTAATAATAGAACCATATACGATAACGACTGAGGTATTTAAATAATTAGTAATTGTCAATTTTGGTTTGAATATCGGGAACTAAAAATAAGTATAACAATAATAAGATTGGAAACAAAATTAGATCCATATTTCTGACTACGCTTTAGTTTTTAGATAAATTTACATATAAATTGTTAGAACTATAAGAATCGTGAAAGAAAAATACCACGATAAAGTGAAACATGTATTATAGATCCAATTTAGTACCACGTTAAAAAGGGTGACGGCGCAACTTGTTACCCCGCCTTCCCGCTATCTTGATGTAATTTGTAATGTTATGTTAAACAATTTTATTAATCTTTCATGATTAAAAAAAATACTATACTCAAATTAAATAAAATAATTTGTTAAGTTTATGATATAAATTTTCCTAACAAAATAACATATTTCCAATTAAAAATAGTAAATTTAGATAATCAACAATTGTGACGATCGCCATTTTTTTCTCTCCCGACTATAATTATCTCTCCTTAATCATTTTAGTCATTGATTTGATTTGATAATAGTTTACGTTAATCAAAACCTAAATTATTTCTCACACTTTTCATAAGTTTCCTCATTAAATCACACAAATGCAAAAATGTAAATGAAATCTATTTATGTGTAGCTAAATCTTGTCAAATATTACATTGATGTATTTTATCCATGATTTTTTGGTCTAGTGGTATAGTGTTCTCCCTTATAAATATGAGATTGTGGGTTCAAATTCTTACAAATGCAAGGTTAGGTGGAAATAATGTGGTATAAAATTTGCCGTTAAAAAAATTGCATTGAGTCCAACACTTGTAGCCCAGTTGGTTGAGGGCCTAAAGTTTCCTATGGGAGATTTGGGTTCAATTCCCACTAGCTACATTTGGAGGACATTGGTGGATGGGAAATGAGAGATGACCCGGCCATTGGCTTGGGTTCGAGTCCTAATCCCGACCGGTTTTACCGATTATTTCACTGTCGTGCCTTCGGGCGGGTGAGTGGTCCAGTTTTCCCGGGTATTGGTGGCAATTGGTGGCCCGGGTACTCTCAAGTACCTGATTCGCCAAAAGGATGTCTGAGAGTGCTCGGAATTTATTCGTTGGCCGTTAAAAAAAATTGCATTGATGTATTTTAAGTACTAATTAATGTTGTTATTTTTAGAACTGTAATCAACAAAATATTTGACAGTTTATATCCTTTATTCTTTTCTCTCCAATCATATTCTTTAATATCCATATTTATTTTTGTGCAATATATTTTGTCCATACATATCCTTTTTCTTTCTATATTTTCCGTTCATTTCCTTTTCACACACCCTCTATTTTTGTGTCACCCCTTTTATAATAAGAGAAAGTATATTATTAGTTTTATGGGTTCCCCTCCCTCTCTCTCTAAAGATCTTTTCACTTTCTCTCTCTAAATCTATACATACACGTATATCACCTATCCCTATATATAAACTCCCCTCACACCAAACCCTTCTAACACTTGTGTCTGCATTTATATTAGTTTCACTCCCCCCCCCCCCCCCCCCCCCCTCTCTCTTCTTTCTTGATCACCCATTTCGGGTCGGGTCACCCATTTCAAGATTTCTTAATCATAAGCTAGTAGCAACGGCCGAACTATAAACTTTATCCAATGGCGGAGTCAAGCACCACTGCATTACCCGACCCGTTTGTCAAACAACCCGAGTTACTCGAACCAAACCCTAAAAGGCTTAAACGGGTCCAAGAAGATCCGGATAAAGATGGAAGTTCAAATAGTAGTAACAACAACAAAGCAAGCAACAATAACAATAGTAAGCATCCGGTTTATAGAGGTGTTCGGATGCGGGCATGGGGAAAATGGGTATCCGAGATCCGAGAACCGAAGAAAAAGTCTCGGATCTGGTTGGGTACTTTTGCTAACCCGGAAATGGCCGCACGTGCACATGATGTTGCAGCACTTTCCATCAAAGGCAAGTCAGCTATTCTTAATTTCCCCGAACTTAAACATCTTTTGCCCCGACCCGACTCATGCACGCCCCGTGACATTCAAACAGCCGCTTCTAAAGCCGCTTTAATGGACCAGTTTAACACCACCACAACAACAACAACCGCAACAACGACAACAACAGCAACACCACCTTCAACACCGTCCACGTCATCCTCGTCCTCGTACTCAGTAGCCTCCACATTAACATCGTCATCCTCAACAACGTCGTTGGTTATGTCGGACGAAGTGTCAACCATTGGCTCCACGTTAACATCGGCTCATGAGGAGCTTAGTGAGATAGTGGAATTGCCGAGTTTGGGACCGAGTTATGAGTCAACTGAGTCGAGAGACGATTTTGTGTTTGTTGACTCGGTTTGGGACTACTACACGTCGCCACCGTGGCCGTCGGATTATGACGTAGGGTATTTCGGCGGCGAGGCGGCGGCTACTTCCGGGAATGTTTTATCTTCCGGCGGCTACTTCTTTGATGCGTTATTATGGCAACATTAATAATAATAAATTAATAATAATAAGACTCGAAAAAAAAAGAAAGAAAAGATGGTTTGTGTGCTTTTCTTTTTCCCTTGGTTGGAATTTTGTTTGAGATTTTCTTTTCCTCTTTTGTTTAATATAATACTTTTTTTAGTTTAATGTCAAGTTCTTGATGTTTCTGGTTTTGCTTTCATTTTATATTCTGTTAATATAAGTTGTATATATTAGTGATTTGATTTGATTTAAACAATATATTTGTTATGTTTCATATATATATTATATATACTAATTATTCATAAAGATGATAATATCAAAAGACAAAAAGAAAGTGTTTATATGCTAGTTGATTATGTGATTAATTTGTTTTTTTAGGGTACAAATGAGTTGAGCCAAGCCCAAGTTTGATTAGCTTATAAGTGCCCGATGATTAGCTTATAAGTGCCCGAGCTCGGCTTGTTGGTAGTTTCTCAAGCTTAAGCTTGGCTCGGCTCGTTTAATTTTTATTAGTTAATATATTAAATTAAATAATATAAATCATAGGCTCAATAGCTCGATAAGTCAAAAGTACGGATCGACTCGTTTATTAAAAAACTTTAAACATGGAGTAAATAGTATAAAATATTGTTATTATACTAAGGCTCGATAAGGCTCATCGAGCCTGACGAGCTTCATATGTCAGGCTCGGGCTCGATAAGGCTCGACTTGTTTCGATCTTTTTATCAAGCCGATCTCGAGTAGCTCGCGAGCTGCTCGGCTTATTTGCACCCCTAGTTTTTTTTTTTTTTTTTTTTTAATTCTTTACCTAACATATTTATTTTAGGTTCTCTTTAGAGCATAGTGAATTTAATCATTTTTTTTAATCTTGATAATTCATAAGGATTCTTGAATATTCTGCTGACTGACAGAAACATGCATTTAACCTAAGAGAGTTAAAGGTAAAAATTAGTAGATAATTACACTTACAAGGGTATAATATTTGTTTAATTTTTTCAGACGTATTTTTTCAAAATATTTGATTCAAAGGTAAGATTTTACGCTTCATCGGTATTTTTATTGTATGATAATAATTATTAATTTTATCTTGATAATTCATAAGGCTTAACTAATTATTCTACCTAATAGAAATAGATTGAGCATTTAACATGGAAGAGTGTTGAGGTAAAAATTAGTAGAAAATGAAACTTAAAAGGGCCTAATATTTGTTTATTTTTCAGTCGTATTTTTCATTATATTTGATTTAAATTTAAAGGTAAAATTTTACGCTTCATGGGGATTTTTATTTTTATTTTATGATAATCATGGTCCATATGCAAGACACTATTTCTAAATACAGGAAATATCAATTGCCAACCTTTGTTTTATTCTTTTTATTTATTTTCATGAAAAAAAAAAATCACTTTTAGGAACCACCCACATAAAGACGGCTTTTTGTTGCCTTTCAAAAACGGGAAAATAGTGAAGCCCTTTTTATTTGTCACGTAGCTAAAAAGCTACACGTCTTCGAGGTTCGTTCTTTGTTACTACCAAAAATGGAAACCAAAATTTTTTTTATCGGCAAAGGAAATCACCTCGGTACCCCCATTTTGAATCCCCTCTGCATCATCCCTGAGAGCATAAGTCCTTTCAACGCCAAGAGGTGTATTTTTGCTGGCCATGGGATTCGAACCGTGCACCTACCCCGGGCGGGAACAAGGGCGAAGGATATGTTGGGCCAGGGGTGGCCCTGGCCCCCCTATTTTTTGGCGCATCAGTATAAATTTGCAATTTTCATAAGTAAATTGAGTCCGCCCCCCACCAATTTGCCACTACAGATAAAAAAAATTGAGTCCGGCCCCTCCCGATTCAAAAACCAAGCATCGCCCCTACGCAAGAACCTACCTAAGAAGTAAACCCTTCCACCTTTCCTCAACTGAGTTGGGGGTCATGGGCAAAAATGGAAACCAAAATAATTATTTCACTCTCTCTTAGACTAACATTTACTACGAAGCAAGCCGCAATTGTGATTCATTATTAATTAATATTTTGATTTAAAAAATTATATATAGGGCTGCAAACATACTGAAAAACACAAACAAGGTCTTGTATCTGTTTAATTGTTAAGGAAGTAATTGTATTCATGAATGTACGAACTGTTCATTGACACCTACCGAACAGGATTTTTATTTGTTATCGTAATTATAAGTTTAATTGGGTGAGCTGAGAGATTGAAAAATCCACTTTTTTTTATGTAATGAGTTCTGTTTTTCCTTAGGGTTAGTAGTTTGTTAAACATATGCATCCTTTTATAAAGTTTGTTTTTCAAAATAAAAAAATTAAGGAAATAAATGTGTTTGTATTCGTAATATTTTTGTTTGCCTTCTAATACACTAATATTAATTGAAAATATTTTATAAGTGGAAATGAAGTATTTGAATAAATATAAAAAATTAAAAACCCTAATGAACTATCGAACAAAAACGAGCATCACGAACATAAATGAACAAAAGTGGACTATGTTCATGTTTATTCGTCTAACTAACCGAATAAAATTTAATATTCGTGTTTGTTCATATAATAAAGGAACACAAACAAACTTTTTACTGAACTGTTCGTTGTATGTTCAGTTCATTTACCACCCTATGTACATATATAGTATTTTTTTAAATTTACTAAAGTTATACAGGTGATCAATAATATAGTGGGTCCAGATAGACGAGCTCCACTCACCATCACAATATGTGTAACACCCCAACCGATGGCGAAAACATCGGGATGCCACGTAGCGACGATTGCTCAATAGCTCATGGTGACTAATAAATGTTTCGATAGATTTATTAATTAAATTACAAACATTTGCATAAAATCAAATTGGTTCAAACAACAATAACAAGTTTAATTAAATTGAATTAAGTCTTCAGCTCCTATGTGATCCACATGCAAATGCTAAAACTTCCAAGCAACTGAATACCTGAAACATGTTAAGTTTGGAAAATGGAGGGGTCAACTATAAATAGTTGGTGAGAATACATAAGTTTTAAATAAAATAGTGATAAAAAAATTCATGTAGCAATCACTGTGACAAAGAATTAATCAAAGATAGTACGCGTGAACACGATCTACTGGTAGCTCAAGTCATTGTTTTGTACAATCAACCCTTGTGTCGACTGAGACCTAACTCGCAAGTTAGTTAAATGTTGTTACTGTTTCGATCATCCCTGAATTTATGTGGGGGATGGGTTTGTCAGACCTATAACACTATAATCTACACAGGCGGCTTGATCAAAGTTAATGAATGTACTACGGCGAACTATATATACCACAACCAGTTCACAAGTGTATAAGTTTATTGTATAATGTAATTGCACAAGTTTCAAACATGTTTCACCCCAAAAGCATTAAAAACAGTAAAAAGTGGGATATGTAAACTCACCTCAAGCAAGCAAATAGGTATCCACAACGCAACGAACAGCTAGCAATATGATTCACGAGGAATCAACCTAGCGGATGCAAACAAAGTCTAAGGATAAACACGCCTTAAAAGTCTACGGTTTTCTAAGTCGAGCGATTAGGGTTCTCTAGTTTTGGGGAAAGACGCTTAAATGTTAATTCTTTAGTAAAGAAAAAAAATATAATAATATTTAAACCATTATTAATTTTTACATAGACTAAGAGGTATAACTCTTGAAAGTATGAAAATAATATTTTCGATAAATTATTTTCTATTTATCTTGAATAACACAAATTATTTTATACTAAGGATTTAAATAAAATAGTAGGAGAAAATATTAAAGTATATATATTTTTTCTCAAAAAGTTTATATCTTTGATCCATTAGATTAGAGATAATTTTAGAAAATTTTTGGCATTTGAATCGCTAAAAACGGAATTTTTATGAATTATTTATGAATAAAACAAGGTTTAAATTATTATAATATATTAAATAACAAATAAAATATATAGAATAATTCAGATTTATCTAATTAAATAAAAAAATTAGATTTTTAATATGATTTATAAAGTTCAAAAGTTTAAATCAAAGGTTATTTAGTTATACATATAAAGTATATCATATATACATATTTAATAATGAAATTATTGTTAAATAAATCTGATTATAAATAAATAAATAAAAATATGGGACTAACAGGGTTTGACCCAAGTCCTTTAGGTTATCAATGAACACGTGAACCAACTGTTCTATGAGATCGGTTGGTTGTTGATCCATCTTTAATCGTTTTAAACATAATCTGATTAAACTCTTTTTTTTAACAAAAAGAAACAAAAACAGTTCTGACCAGAGTCAAACCTGGACATCTTCTGTAAAACAGCATTGTACCAACCAGCTGCTCTGTACAATCTGGTGGCTGTTAATACGATTTAAAACTTTATAAACTAACTCTGTTATCATCATCTTCCCCAATTTAAACTTTATAAAACCCTAACTCAAAACCCAATTAATTAATAGTTATACAGTTTACGATCTAATGATTTATCATAGGGGTTTTGATGAGTATTATAAATCGACCAAGAACACCAAGTGAATCTAAAGAAATCTAACCTAAATGTTCGGTTTGACATCGTGACATAGAAGAACAAACTCGTTCGAATCCGAACACAATAAGCGACGAAAACATCAATTGAATGAGGGTTACGATATACGATTAAAGTATGATTTAGAATAGCTATTCAATTTAAACAGATGGGATCGAATTCAAAGGATTTATATAAATATATGAGGCGGTTAGGGCGATTAATGGATAATCACCAAATTGACCAACTTAGAATCATTTAAACTGTGTAATTTGCAACAGATAGGATTGCTTTATGGTGTACATCAAGATTATAGGATGAATTTTGCCAAATCTTCTCTAATTTACTATCTTTTGATTTGTTTTTAATGGGTTTTATTAAAAAAAAACTTGATTTTTTTTTATAAAATAAACTCATAAGTATGACTTGTACAAAAAATTTTATATGAACTTAGATTTATACAATGATCCTTATGGTTGTTAATAAAAAAAGTATTTATTGCATAAATATAAGTTATATATTTTATTTATTTACTTAAAAAAGTGGATAAGTTGTAAAAATATAATTAATAAATTTTTTTTTACACCATGATGAATGGAAATATAAAAATACAAGGATAAAAGTAAATAGGAATCGAGTGGAAAATAATTGAGAAATACGCGATGTTACAATATGTTGTCTCCTTGTGCTTAAATAAAATTACTAAAAACTAAGTTCGTGTAGAAAGGGTAATGTATAGGGATTGAAGGACATGCAAATGTGCCAACGGATATCCATTAAACGTTTTATTTTTACCTACGCGTAACATGAATGTTCAGTGAGTTGTTCATTGTGTCCGAATGTAACCTTTTACTCAAATACAACTGTGTTAAAAGTATGAGTAATTGTATCCATAAATTCACAGCTAAAATTAAATTCATAGAAATTAGTGATAGGTAAATATAATTATGGAGACTACTATGTTCAGTTTATTTACCACCCTATGTACGTATATAATATTATTTAAATTTACTAAAGTTATACATATGATCAATAATATAGTGGGTCCAGATAGACGAGCTCCACTCACCATCACAATATGTTGTTGCCTTGTGCTTAAATAAAATCACAAAAATACTAAGTTCGTGTAGAAAGGGTAATGTATAGGGATTGAAGGACATGCAAATATGCCAACGGAGATCCATAAAACATTTTATTCTTACCTACGCGTAACATGAATGTTCAGTGAGTTGTTCATTGTGTCCGAATGTAACCTTTTACTCAAATACAACCGTGTTAAAAGTATGAGTAATTGGATCCATAAATTCACAACTAAAATTAAATTCATAGAAATTAGTGATACGTAAATATAATTATAGAGACTACTATGATTTTGTTTTTACATAAGATCGTTGATTTTCAAACTAAACAATAACTAGTATTAAACCGTTTGCATTCCGACATGTTAATCAACCAAAATTAACGTTCCCAAAACTATTTTAAAAATCCAAAATGTTTACGTAAACCCAATGTGCAAGATGTGGGTAGTTCATTGAACCTTGAAAAAAAATGATGTTGAATATGTATACATCATTAATGACGTGTACATTTGTGCTTAAATGACTTCTATATTATCACTCTTAATGATATTTTGAATGAGACTTAAATCAAAATGCAGATAAAATAAGCATGTTGCAACATATCCGAACACGTATCAGCATGTGGTTAGCCAATAAAAAATTAAAAGAAAACATGATTTAGAAAATCTAGGGTTAAAATGGCATGTTTAATTAAAATGCAGAGATTGTAAGTTTTGTAAGTTTATGATATAGTGGAGAGTTAAAATGAGAATAAAACATCTTTTAAAAAGAAAAGAACAAATTTTAACCATTAGAAATCTCCCATTGAATAGTTTGAATGGGTGCTGGAAACAAATTGTTAAAGTTGGAGAACGAAAAACTCCTATCGGCTTGCCTCATAATTCGTTTTTTATCGGTGATGTTGGAGATGGGTCTTCTATTTTCTTTTGGGGAGATATTTGGTTACGAGAAGCTCCTCTTCGGGCCCGTATACCCCAACCTTTTTAGACTTGAAAAATCTAAATGGGTTATGGTCTCAGATCGGATTCAATATATTAACAACACTAAAACTATGGTTTGGGATTGGCGTTCTACACCGACCTCGCACGAATAAGTGTCGGAATTGTTCTAGCTCTTGGGTGACATCCACGACTTTACTTGGAGGGGCGGTGAAGACAAGTGGAAGTGGAAACCGGAAAGTGACGGATTGTTCACTGTTCCCTCGGCTAAGAGGATCCTTTCAAACAACTCTTCGGGTGATGGTTCGGTGATTAAATGGAAGGGTTGGGTGCCTCTTAAATGCAAAATCATGATTTGGAGGGTTGCGCGTAATCGGCTCCCCACTATCTCAGAGCTTCTTAAAAGAGGAGTTAACATCCAACAAACTGCTTGTAGCCTTTGCCAAATCGATTTGGAGACATCTTTACATCTCTTCACTGGTTGCATATTCTCTTAGGAAGTTTGGTATAGAATTAAAGCTTGGTGCCGGCTTAATCATAGTTTCGCTTTTGACGTGATGGACCTTATTCGATTGCCAGAGATCCAAACTTATTCTAAAGATACGAGGTACATTCTTCGAGATATTGTTTATACTACGCTATGGGTGTTATGGAATGAACGCAACAACCGGGTTTTTAACAACAAGCGGCGGAGACCACCAATTGAGGTGGTGGAGAACATTACGTCGACGACTTATTTTTGGATTCGTAATAGGTCTAGATGGAAAAATGTCGATTGGAAAAATTGGTGTATTTCCCCTTTGGGGTGATGTTGTTCGGTTGTTTGTGCTCGTAGGTCCTTTCTTTGAGGACCTTTCGAGTTGTGTTTAATGAAATTCTCTTTTTTTTAAAAAAAAATAGTTGTATTTAATGTTAAATAAATTATTAATTTTTGTAACCCCCTTAAACTAGTTAAATAAATGAAACTCATAATTGATTTTTAAAATATAGTTTTTCAAAGCAAACCCAATTTAGAATGAATGATAATTTTAATATGTGTTGGATATAAGTAGGATGATTATTTATATGTGTAGGATAAATGTATGATAATCTCGATAGTGTAGGATAAACGTATGATAATTTCGATATATGTACGATGAATTTTGATATGTGTAGGACAAATTTTGATAATGTGTAGGATAAAATGTTAATGGCTAATTAATTAGAGATATAATATTAATAATTAATGTAAAAAAAGTTAAAGTATTAATATTTATCATTATGTTATTTCTTCTTTTTAGTCTCACATAAAATTACTTCTCATTTAATCCTCCCTAGTGATATAACATTCAAAACTAAATTTATATGTTTGTAATGCTTGAAGAATTCAAGTCAACTAGGCATTGATTGATTAAAGATTATGAATAGTAAATTTAAAAAAAAAAACACGAAGTTTGATAACTGCATTATGATACTAGATTATTGCTGGTGTTACAGACGGTTAAACAAATAAAAATTACGCGCATAAAGCCTTATATTATAATCAACTAAAATAAATTTAACATAAATAACAGAAAGTTCAACATACATATGATAACTGATGACATGGGATGGATAAATGACATGATTAGACGAATACCTAAAACAAATTACGAAAGATTAAATAAGATTAGAATAACTGAACTAAGCCGATTAAAAATGGTTAGGATAAACCGGACCAATGACATTGAACGGACAAACCGGACCAAAGATACCGAACGGACAGACCAAAGGACAGGACTGAAGGACAAGGACCGATAGACAAACACTAATAAAACGACGGATAAAAGAAAAGCGGCCATTGCCCACCGGACAATAGCCGCAATCAAATATAATAATATTCCAACCATCCTCTGTCAGCTGCTACAGTGACGGCCGTCACTGTTGGCGTCGACCTCATCATTGCCCGCCATAAATGCTCAGCCTTGGCCCAAGCTATAAATACTGGGTGGTTGACTGCATTTAAGGGGGCATTAATTCCCATCGGATATCACTCTGCCTCTGATCAGAATCTCAACTCATATCCTATTTACCGACTTCAACAATAACTAACCATTTTCTTCTACACTAATAGTTTTAACATCTCTAAATATTTTCTTGGTTTTACCCCCCATAACATGCTAATCGGTAACTAAATTGATAAAACAGGACGCCTTTAAACCTCATTAACATTATTACCGAAATTATTGTTTATATACTTTACTTTATTGTCTTTTTCATGAATATGACATTATACTTAACTATATTTAGTTTAAAGAAATAAACTTTTTCAAAAACAAATTCTAAATGTTCCAATGTACGTATATATAAAGAGAAACCTTTACGAATGCAAAATAGGGATGTCTAGACTCTAGGATACAACACTTCACAATAATATTTTTAAAATGGAATTATTTATTCTAACAACCACGACTATTTGTCAACGTTTGCAAGTGTGTATGGAAATTTTAGGATCATAAAAATGGTTAAAAGGGCAGGGTTCAGGTCGACAACACAACGGTAGTGTAAGTGTTTAATTATTTTGTGCCTGTTGAAATGGAATTGAGTTGCAAACACTCATTTAAAATCGTAAGTGGCTAGTTTCAATTTTTAAATGGTATAACAATAACCTAATCCCGCGGTAAATACAATGAGTTGCAATTTTCAAACACATGTATTTATGCAATGAATTGTATATTTTAGTTTTACTAGCTCATAAATCAACTATATATACACGTTATTAAAAATATAAAACTATTAATTTTATAAAAGTTATAACTTATATGTTAAATATTGGGTGGGACTTAATATTTAAAGAACTGGAGCTGTTAGATAATTTGAACGTATCTTGTTAAATATTGGGTGGGAAGCATTAATCATTAGTGTCTTTGTCTATTAGAGGCATTCTCATTCCTTTTTTTTTGCAATACAATTCGCATATACATTACTTCCACAATTTAAGGGCGTTCATATAATTAAAACAAAAGACGAAAGTTACATCATAATAGCAGGTAGACGGGCAACAAGCTGCGCCGCTACCCCTTTTTGAATTGCAAACCCTAGTCTACTAAAGACAAAACCTTGCCCCCCTGGGGATGAAACATTGCTGTGGACGACCCGTTGGACCCTGGTCAAGAAACGAATAGCTTCTTGAAAAAGTAACAAATCTTTTAAAAGGATGAAACATTCCTTTTAAAAGAAACATCATAACAACCTTTCTTGAAAAAGTCTAAGTTTATTATATAATCAGTATTTTTGTTAATCTTTTACAAGAATCATTATTTATCTAGGGCAGCAGCGGACGGAAGATTTTTCTTAGGGGGTCATCTTCACTATTGTACTGAATCGGAATTACTCATTATAAATGCTATATTTACTAAGGTCGGTGGCACTCACAGAGTGCCACTATTGCAAGACTTGCACGCTTCCCAAAAAAAATTGAGATCACGTTAAAGTTAACGGCGTTCTTATTTCATTCTCTCCTTTACTCTGCATCTTCTTTTCTCCCTCTCTGGTATTCCTCCTCCTCTCCGCCTTTATTTCTGACAAAACACACACACAAAAAATCAGTAAATAAGAAAGACAGAGATGAGAGGACAGGTGGGTTTCCCCTCAGTCAGTGGGGTAAATGCCGATGAGAAATCTTTTAACTAAGAAGTGTGTTGGTTCGATCATGGTCTGTGTTGTTGAATGTGAAACCTAATTTTTTTTTTTTTGGATGATATCTGATGTTGTTTTACTCGATGATGATGATGATGATGTAAACCCTAACTTTTTGGGGTGATATGAGGATACACAGCCGCCTAAGGTTGTGACTTTGCCTGTTGCCCGCGGCCGTTCCAGCCGACTCCCTTCTCTAGCAGCGGATATACAGCCGCCTAAGGTGGTGGCTTTGCCCTATCTTTGCCTCTGTTCTTAGGCTTCATTTTTTTCCCTATCTGCTTGGCGTGGTGATTCCAGTTGTATCCATGGTGACATTTGAGGTACCTTTAAGAGCTATGATGAGAAATCTGAGCTTCCCGTGGCTATGATGAGAAATCTGAGCCATAACATGAAAGACTATATTTTTGCTTGCTTCTGTTAATATGATTTCGAGTTCATCTTTCCCTTAACGTGGGCTGGAAATCTGATCTGATGTAAGGTTTCGTAAGGTTCCCGGTTACCCGATTCATGTATCTATATGGTTGAATGTCATGTATGTGTTTTTGAACGATCATACTTTGATATGTGTTCTGATGTATATAATTTTAATGTGTTTGTTGGTTGTGCAGGTAGAATTGAGGAACATGAATGATTGTATTCGAAAGAGGCGAATCATGTTTTAGAGTTTGTTGTTTACTTTTGTGTATTAATTGAGAAATCTACATGATTATGATAACTATTTGTAAAATCAATTGCAAATTATATGAAAATAAATTAGATCAATGGGTGAACATGAATTGGTGTTTGTATACTTAAATCGAGTTATTTAGGGTATTTGTTTGACGTTAAGAGGAGTATTAGACATAGTAACAATTTGCCTCAATCGTAAGATGTTGTTCTCATGACTATCCTTATATCTCAATTTTGCTTCTTCTGTATTGTTATTTAAATAACTGATCCCACACTTAGATCACCATTGTCATTGATTGGATTTTAAAATAACATACGTATTGATGCTCTATTTGATTTATTTGCTTAATCTATTGGACATAGACATAGAGACTTACATGAGTAGGCTTTATGGTGGTTAAGAAATTTAGGAACCTGCCACATTGGCTATTTCACAATTTTGTTAGTATGAGATCTAAAACACTGTTTAAAAATTTTCAATTTCAGTTTTGACTTTTGAAGGTTCTTTGATGGCAATATAGGTGCTAAGAAAAACAACAGTTTGGAGCTTATGTCAATCACATGAGGCTACCAGTTTTTTGTGCATTCTCTTTTTGGATGCAGAACATTTTGCAAGTTGCTATCCAACCTTTTTATGTTGCAATATAAATTTCACAGCAATATGAAGAATATGACATAAGATATCTGCTTTCTGCTCAATTTTCACATCGTTATTTAACTCAAGGGAAGGTCGAGTGATGGCGGTAACCTTTGATTTGAGGTATGCTATCGTTTTACCATTCCTTTACACATCTGGCTGAAAATGTAGAGAATAATAGTCTTCATTTTGTTTGTAGTGACAATATTTTTATCATCAAAACCTCCCATGGTGAGCATGTGATATGATGCAAAGCTTAAAGCAGAGTTCATAGGTTGACTAAGCACTTTGACAGGGCCAAAGAAATTTGTATCCCTTGGTTGGTGATTGCAGGTGAGCATAAAATTAAAGAAGGAATTTCCAAGCTAAAAAATAAGGAGGCAAATCTTGAGCAAGAGATCCATACAAGCAATTTTGTTGATGAGCAGAATTATGAATACCCACTCTAATAACCAAATAAGAACATTGCGTTCAACTTTTTCTATTGGTTTTATACTTTTATGTATTTGATAAGTGGCCAACTCTTTTTTCCTTTAACCACGTATGTAATCAAATGTTGCATTATATTTGAAATGAAAGGAAAATGCTTTCATAATACCATTGTTGACTAATATAGTGACATTCTGGTGGTCTTTTGTTCTCCAACATAATCCGTTGAAATTTTACTATATTTTGAAGGCTATGTTACATTAATTTTTATAACGAATGCCCGCCGCGAAGCGCGGGGTAATTTTACTAGTTGTATAATATAATACATAAAAAGCCGAATATTAATTACAATTACACTAAAAGAATTTGTAAATTGATGTCCTTGTTTTGTTGGCTGTTCATTCTCAATTTGTGACTAGAATTCCAAATCCTGCCAAAGATGTTATGGTGTATTGGCAAGCGGCAACCTCATTATCTTCTAAAATGGAGGTCATGTGTTAGAGTCTGGAGTAAACTTTTCTAGGTTGATATAGGGATTTTATCACAGTGATTCTTTCGATGGTGAGCTTGCTCTGGAATGGTGGCGGATCGGGTCACCGGCGTCGTCCACGTTCACGGGCGTGGGTGGCCTTTTGCCTTGAGTTTACCTAGTTGATCGGGCTTTTGTTATCTGTTAAAAAAAGAAAGAATTCCCAAGCTCTCGATTTAATAACAAATTAAATTAAGCGCAATTTAAGGTTAGCATACATTCCTGCTTAACCTTCCTGACCTACAAAAACTACTCCTGCTCCAACTCTCATGCCCCTCTCTAATATTCAAAGAAAAAAAATTCATTGATTCGTTACTCTATGGTTGGAAGTGCAAATAAAAAGTTCGATTCTCATTGTTAAATGGAGTGTCTAAACTAATTATAATAATACGTCTAAGTTAATTACAACTACTCTAACAAGAAAGATCTTATTTGTAATTTTGTAGTGTTGAGGATTAATCAAGATTATTTAAGCATATGACATGGTACGCCACAAGGGTAATACCAGAGGAGACTCATAGATAAGAACAAGCCCGTATCCAAGGGCGTGTCCAAACAATGATTGTGGGCACCAAGTATATTTTTTTTCTATTCCTTTTTTATTTTTAATTACTAAGTTAGAATTAGAGACGATGCATAGTGGAGGCCCGGGGTGTCCCGGACCTCCATCTTTTTTATTTTATTTTATTTTTCTCTTTCCAATCACATTCACTTAAAAAAAATATGAGACATAAATATAAGTAACGAATTGTCAGTCTCTAAATATGAGGAGGAAAGTCTCTAAACTGAATCTCTATTCTAGAGAATAAAGTGTAACGACTCTTTCAATCTTTTGTAGTCCCTTAATGATTAAATTAAGCGATTATTCCTAAACCAGTTAGCATTAATTCTGTTTGATTTAGTGACAAGGAACCTCGGAATCAGTCCATAAGCTTCTTACTAATTAAATTTCAAAAAGAGACTGAATGAAAATTTTACTCTATCCATATTCTCAACCCACCACCACCAACTAGTCAAGCCAAACCAGCCAAGTCAAACCTCTTATTGATTCAGAGTCTGTTACTCAATTAGGAATATTAACGGCTCAACACTTACTGACGTAAAGATTGTCAAACAACCTGTAGTCATACATGATTAAAACCGTATAATTTTTCTAACTTATAGAGAAGAAATTACTCTATAAATTTCAAACATGTTAGGCAATAGTAAACTTTAATTATTTGCACTTTGGTCACTAAGTTTTTTACATTCTGTTTTTCTAATTTGACACTTTATTTTTTTTACAGCTTGACCACTAAACAATTTGGTCACTAGTTTATGTACTTTCTTTTCTTCAAATTTGACCACAAAACTTTTAGCTTTTAAGATTCTTTGCACTTTGGCCACTAACTTTCTTACTTTCTGCTTTCCCAATTTGGCACTTTAATTTTTTACAGTTTGGCCACTAACTTATGTACTTTCTTTTCTTCCAATTTGATCACCAAACTTTTAGCTTTTAGTATTTCAAACTTTGACCACCAAACTTTTACCTTTTAAGATTTTATTCAACTTTTTTAAAGTTGTATTGCAGCCACTTCCAGCAACCTTCACGCAACGTACGGTGAAATAGCGGTGCATATCCCATACAACCCGTGCGTAGCACGGGTACAGTATACTAGTTGATATAAAAGAAAGAATGAAATACTTTACTCTTAAAAAGACATTTGACTGGCCGGATATTTGATGACTGACCCCCACCCCACGTTAGTTTCACATATGTTTTCGGTCTATATAAAAATAATTTCACTTTGTATACTATATTCGTTTTTTAAAATATAATAAAAAAAAAACTAAACCAATACTTATGTAGCATATTACAAGGCGATTACACACGTGGACATTAATTATGAAGTTGACCTTTTCAGTTTTGATCACAAGAAGGAATTAATAGGGAATCGCATATTTAATTTACCATTTTTCTCCAAATTTGTGACCCATAATAATTAATTAAAAGTTTCATTATATTATATTCCACATATTTTTTGAACGGCCAACGAATCAATTCCGAGCACTTTCGGACACTCTTTTAGCGAGTCAGGTACTCGAGAGTACCCGGGCCACCAATTGCCATCAATTCCCGGGAAAACCCGACCACTCACCCGCCCGAAGGCACGATGGTGAAATAGTCGGTAAAACCGGTCGGGATCAGGACTCGAACCCAAGCCAATGGCCGGGTCATCCCTCATTTCCCATCCACCAATGTCTTCCAAATGTAGCTAGTGGGAATTGAACCCAAACCTCTCATAGGAAACTTTAGGCCCTCAACCAACTGGGCTACAAGTGTTGGACTATATTCCACATATATTGTAATTATTTAACTATCGAACTTAATTGTGTAATTTTGTTTTAACGGCCAACGAAACTAATGTTTGACTACTCGGGGACTCTCGCCTTTTAGGTGAAAACTCTGCATACGCTCGGGTTTACCAATAACGTCGGGTAGCCTAAACTCGCAAGTTTCCGAACTGGGAAAAACTCACCCACCAAAAGGCTCGCTGCGGTAAAACCCAATTAGGATCAGATTCGAATTAGATCGATATCTCTTCCTACCGAAGTTCTAAATTAAGTATTTAAACAAGTATTTATGACATGCGCGTTAGGAAGGAACATTAAACTAAACAAAAAATAGATGTAAAACGTTGAACATTGCGGCGTGTTAACGCGGAAAAATTAGATTGAAACATAAAACACTGGAAAGAATAACTAAGTAGACCCAGGACCCGCGTGTTGCGACGAGGTCGTTAAATAGGAAAAAATAGACGTAAAAACGTTGAACAACACACGTACGTCGCAGCGCGTTAACTCGTAAAATTTAGTGCGAACTGTAAAACGACAAATTTGTAAAAGATTAAAAGTATAGGGGCAAAAGTTTAAAACGGAAAAGTAATGAGGTTAAAAACCACGTATTTGTAAAAGATGAAAATTAATAATGGTTAATAGTAAAAAAAAAAAGAAAAGAAAAAAAAGGCAAGAATTACCAATAAAAAAGACAAAATGGTAATTAGGGAAAAAGTCATGCTTTGCACACATTTTCAACTGAGATAACATTTCCCTAATTAAGGTAAATAATATTCAAAATAATACAACCAAGGGTAATTTTTTTAAACCACTATATATATAAAACTAGCTAAAAGTTAGAAAAGAAAACGGAAGTTACGGGTTGAGTTATTCTACAAAGGCTACAAAAAATGAGAAGGTGAGAAGGATACAAAAAACACAATAGATCATGAAATATAACACAACGAGCCACAAAATATAACACAGTGCCAAAAAAATATAACACGATGCTGAAGAAAAAAGACACAATGAATTGAAAAAATGACACAATGATGAAAATAAGAAAAGGCACAATGGTATATAAAAGACACAGTTATATAACGCATATTCTAAAAACTACAAGCTAAAACCCAAAAAAAACGAAGACCTAAAAACTAACGTCGTAGGGTTCGATAAGACGATTCCAATGCCGCTTGAATGAGTTTAATCGGAGTACGTTTGATACTCTTTCTACGACTTTCTATTTTTTTTCTACTGTGTATTTGATCCTAACCCGAAAGTTACATCCATAGCAAAGAGAAATGAATTTTAATCCACACTACCTACCTAATGCTGATTTTTCTATTTCTACTAACCAACCAAGGAAACACATAATTAATAATTTAATAAAAAATGAGATTTTTGCAGAACCCTCCTTCGAGAAGAATATAACATTCTGAACCTACCTACACGGCTACACCCACTAGTTGTCAAAACGATACCATGAAAAAAATATTAATTTCAGTTTTAATAATCACAAAACTTGGCGGATATCTACAATCGTAAATTGGGCAAATTAGCATCGGAAGCCGGTACTGGAAGCGTTTCGTAGTAGGTTGTCTATTTGAAAAGCGAAACAGCTTTCGTTTGATGGACGAGTGACTCTTATTAAGTCAGTGTTAAACTCATTGCCGACTTACTTCTTCTCATTATATAAAGCCCCGGCAAAGGTTTTGGATGATCTTGATAGGATGAGGAGGGTCTTCTTTTGGGGTGGGTCGGACGAAAAGGCACGGATGAACTGGGTAGCGTGGGACAATGTGATCGGTCCTTTGGAAGGGGGTGGTCTAGGATTTGGTTCATTGAAGGATGCTAATTTGTCCATGTTAGCTAAGTGGTGGTGGCGTTTTAAGGTCGACTAAAACGGCTTATGGAGGAAGGTTATATGGGCATTACATCATTCCAGGGACTGGAATCTAGTTCCAGTTAGGCTATCAGCTCCCGGTCCTTGGAAAAATATAGCCGGATCGGTGCAATCTCTTAAAGATATCGGGGTAGATTTGGGACGCGCAATAAAAGGGAGGGTGGGAATGGGCCGGGGATCTTTTTTTGGTTGGATATCAGGGTTTAGAGGTAGCTCTAGCTGTTTGATTTCCAGCTTTATTTGCTGCTGAACGTAACAAATTCGCCTCTGTGGCGGATCGGGTTTCATCTATGGGTTTGGGTTGGGTTTGGGATTGGATTCCTTCAGGTTTGGGTCAGTCTGCAGCTGCTGAATTAGTTGCGCTGTTGCGGAGTATCTCCTAAAAATACTTAAAACATGTCTAAAACCCTTAAAATTGTATGTTTAAACTATATGTATTGCCTTAGAAAACCCTCGCCTTTAAACGCCTTGCACTGAGGCTCAAGGCTCACCGTCTGTGGACAACTATGGTGGAATTATGATATTCGTCAAGCTTATAAAAATAAAATAAATCAACTGTACGTTATATATGTGTAAAATTAACAAATGATACAACATATAGAAATGCATATATTATAATTCAAAACTAAGGTGTTGTTTGTTTTTTTGCAGGAAAAGGACTGCAGTCTGCGGACCACATCTGCAGACATCTACAGGAGAAGAGGTGGACCAAAGGTCTGCAGTCTGCAAGAAGAAGACTGTTTGTTTATTAACGTCTGAAGGCTGCTGAAATAAACTGTAATTTAAATAAACTGATTTTTTACAACAGTCTAGTGGTGGACCGTGGTGGTGGGTGGTGGTGGACAATGGACGGTGGTGGTGGTAGTGGATCATGGTGGCGGTGGTGGACCGTGGTGGACCGTGGTGGACGGTGGTGGTGGGTGGTGGTGGACCATCGTGGTGGTGGACGGTGGGGGTAGTAGACGGTGGTGGTGGTGGTGGACTGTGGTGGTGGTAGTGGTGGGTAAGGAGAAGATCTTTGAAGACCATGGAATAAGTTTGCACCAAGAAGAGGTTAGGAACACCTTTTTAAGTGAAAAGTCTTCCAAAAAACAAACAATTTGCAAACCCCAAACGTCTGCGCGCGTCTGTGTGGCACAGACAAAAGAGGTCAGAAGTGCTTCTGAGGAAAAACAAACAGCCCTTAAGACTATGTGTTGTGGCTCACCTCTAGCCACAACTTTATCCTCTTATATTGCGCCATGTTAGCGCCTACTTGGCAGGTTGATAAAGCTGTTGGTCGCTCACCTAATCCTGTTGTGGCTAGAGGTGAACAACAACTTTATCCAGTTTTTTTTTTAATTTTTTTAGGCTTTCTAAATTTGTCTAATTTATAATATTAATACAAAAATAAACTTAATTAAATATTAGATTAATATTTACAAGAATAAAAACTATAAAAAAAAAAACTAAAACTAATCTAATACAACCTTGCCAAAAATACCAAGGTTTAGCCAACGGTCGACTTGATGAGCCAACGGCTACTTTTCATCCGCTACCACACGCGAGTGTGGTAGCGTTGGCTCGCTCGCTGTATGGCTCAAGTGTGGGTGTTGTGATGTGAGCGATCCACGTGGATCAAGTTGTTAGTCTAAGGCGCGTAATTTACAATTTTAGGACTTATTAAATGCGTCAACAAAAAGATGGTAAATGCTTAAATGGGATATAGTCTTAATATGGTCACGTTTACTGCTATTTATTAGTGATTGAAATAATAATAATAATAATAATAATAATAATAATAATAATAATAATAATAATAATAATAATAATAATAATAATAATAATAATTCTGAGCACCAGGTTATGTTTTCGCAGTTTGGGTCTTCAAGTTGTATTTGTTCGTTTCTAGTTTTTAGTGAGTGAGGTTGTGTAATTAGAACTACTTATTTACGCTATTTAAACTACTTTATCAGCTACCAGGTTGATCTTAGAATGCTTTCAAAAAACAAAGGTTTTAAGCCTATTAAATTTACAAACTTCTTTGATGAATTTGTTTCTTATTAATGTGGGTATAGACCCATAAAGAACCGAATAATACTTGTTTGTGTTCATTATATTTGTTTAACTTTAACCGAACAAACAAATGAACAGTTAAATAATGATTTTTTTTTCATGTTTGTTTGTTAAAAAAATTGAGTACGTTCGTGTTTGATTATATCATGCATCAACGATTATAAATAAAATGGAAGTTTGAAAGGAAACAAATATGGCGCTCGTCTTGAAATGGTGGTGGAGATTTAGAGAAGATAGAGATCAACTTTAGGTGAAAGTAATAAACGCTATACATGGTATGAAGTGGGAAAAGGGTATCATTCTAGTGAAAAGGACCTTTACTGGGGTTTCAAAAGCTTAACATTGAAGTGGATAGCAAACTGAGAAGTTGTTGGGTAGGGGCTGCAAGACTCGGTTCTAATTTGATTTGTGGATAGGGGATGAGCTCCTTTGCGATAAATTTCCATTAATCTTTAAGTTATCAAAAGAAAAGGAACAATTGGTGTCACGGTCCTATGCTACGATAAATGGTAACATCACATGGGAATGGATGCAAGTGTCCGCCTTATAAAGTATTAATCAAGTACGGTTGGAACGTCCTTCACTTGTGGTGTAGTGGTAGGCGGCCCGGGATTCTCCTCGTGAGACCCGGGTTAGAACCCCATTGTAGCCACTTGGAGGGACAAGGCAATGATGGTGATAGATCTCGGCCCGTTTGGGTCATGGTCTGATCCTGAGCCATTCCCGGTTTTAATCCGACTGTTACTCTAGTGATCGGTTCGTGTGGAGGCGGTACGGTTTCCGGGAGGCCGCCATGAGACCAAGTCTGATACTCCGAGGACGCGGGCCCGGTTCAAACAATGTAAGTTCCGAGGGGCAGATCTTGGTCTGGGCTGCTGTCATGGCAGTGCGAACCGATCGTCTGTTGTCGTAATTAGCCGGCCAAGAAAAAGGATAGGTGGGCCTGGCTTGGTACGATCGGTATGGGGTACGAGGTTAAATCTGCTCGGATGGATATTGGTAAAGCATGCATAAACGGGGCAGCAGCAAAGACAACAATTTGGAATAATTGGGCAACACCAAAGGAAATGTTACGGTCTGAGAGATTTTTGAGTATATCCAAGCGTCCCGTTTCTCGGCAAAAAAGAAAAAGGTTTCAGAGATGATAGCAATGGCGACCCTTTGGAGTATTTGGCGGGATAAAAAAAAATAAAATATTCAACAACCGGTCGACTTCGGCTACTTCACTTATTGAGGAGATAAAGGATGGTACCTACCTAAATGTGAAGTTTAGAAGCCTGTGCAAGCACGTGACTATAGCTCAATGGTTAATGTTTGATGTAAATTTATTTTGAGTTTAAACATTGGTGTTATGGTGTTTTTCCGTCTTTTCTAGCGTCTTGCTAGTAAGTCGGGTTTAGGTTGAATAAAAGTCCGCTTGTTTGTTAAAAAAAAATTTATAAACGAACATACAATAAACCCAAAAGAACACCACTATTTAAATTGAAGTCTAGATATAGTCACCATATTCACATGATTCAACAATATTCAACATTTTTTTAATTAAGCAATAATGCCCAAATTAATGTCTAATTACCATTAAAATCCAATGATTAGATGATTCAGAAATTTTTTAATTAAGAAAATCCTCTCCACTGCAGCGTAGTGGTTGGACATCCGGGTGAAGAGTTTGGCTGGGGGTTTATCCCGGGTTCGACTCTAACGGGGGCGAGGGTATACCTATTCCACGAGGTTCTCGCGCATCTAGGGCGGTCGACTTCGGTTCTCTCGGCTAGTGCCCAGGGTAACCAGTCCTGATAGATCGTGGTCCGAAGTTCGCCTTAAAAAAAAGATGATTCAGAAATTATATCAAATGCTAGCTTCAAAAAAAAAAAGATGATTTAGAAATTATATCAAATTCTAGTGAATATTTAAGCGAGCTAACGTAAATGTATGAACACAGACAAACGAAACTTGTGTTCATGTTCTTTTAATTAAATGAAAACAAATTTGCTTTCGCATTAATTCGATCATTAGATAAAAAATCTTCCTGTCGAACAGTTTACCTAAAATTCGGTCCGTTTACATGTCTATGTGGGATGAAAATATGTATTCTTATTCACCAATGTGATATGATAAATTATAAATTTACTTGAAGAAACAGATTATAAAAAGTAGAAACAATTTGTATTACATAAATAAGTTTCATACACACAATATGAAAAGTTTCAAAATCAATTTTGCACATGTTGCCCTGATATAGGTTAAGTCGCTCATCGCTTATGCCTCAGCCTTTCACAGTTTGTGATCCTAAATAAAAACAATGACGTTAAATACTTCAATTGAAAAAGAATTTACTCGATTGGGGTCAACGAACACTAACCATTCTAGTTTCGCAAATGTTGGTTCTTTAGTTGTAAAAACATTTTAAACGTGAAAAATAAATAAATCAATTGATATAATGATGTAAGACTGTAAGTTTCGTAAATGTTTGTTCTTTAGTTTCAGAAAAAAAAAAAAAAAAAAAAAAAAAAAAAAAAAAAAAAAAAAAAAACTTTAAATGTTTTGAGAAGTAAATCAATCAATCAGCTATAGTAACTATATTAGAAAGTAGGAAGTATGAAAACGTTTTTTTTTTGAACGGCCAACAAACTTTTATTAAACACCCAAGCTAGCGGGAAACTAGCAATATCACCCGACATACGAGACAACCCATACGTCACAGGTCACCCATATACAAGACATTTCAAACAATTACAAAGCTAAAAGAAAGATGCTATATATTAAAACCACGCCACTTCTCCCATTCCAAATCCGTCAATTTCGCGCGTGCCTTAACCCAAGAGACCAAATATTAAGGTTTTGAGTAATAAAGAAACAGTCATGTGAAAATGGCATGTAGTTAAACTATGATTAGTCCCTAAACAAGCGCCAATTAAATATTTAGATACTTAATGGTCAAACAAATGGTTTTTTGTTTATAAATATAAGTCAAATGAATCAATGAATGGTTTTGCGACCTTATATTACGAGCATAGGATCGCGTGCCAAAAAACGAATATAAAATCCAACCAACTAAACTTCATTTGTGGTTTATTTTACAACCATAACTACCAATAGAACAAATAAATACTAGTAGTGTAATGTTTTAAAAAAATATATATACATATATGGGGTTGTCTATTGTACATTTTATCTTTTAAAAATAGAGAAATTAATTCAACTAGAACAATTTCGTGTGTGTATACGGGTACACAAAACTTGTAAAACCTAACATGATCATTCATACATTAGTTCAATTTTACTATAGCGTAATTTACTATGTTCATATTAATTACAAAAATGTCACTAGTGTAAAAGAAACTAGAGAGAAACATGAGACAAATCGTACTCATTCATCGTCTTCTTAACTAATACATACATCACACACTTATATATATACTACATTTTTACCCCGGGATCGTTCCGGGTTGAGAAATCTAATGTGACATATCAACTTTACATACGAAATAGTCTGATGCACTTTATAGTTACATGCAGGAAAGCTTCGGGTAGCGCCTAACCTAAAACAATTAACAATGTATCTCCAATGTTAACGCCTAACTTTAAACAATGTATAACTCTAATATTAAAACATAACCTAAAACAATGTATAACTCCAATGCTAACAACTGTTGTGAATAGAATTCATATTTACTGGTTTGAACATAATTAATGACTTGTCTATACATTATTAATGAATAACCTGAACACTTTATGTTTTTTTTCCTGTATGAAAAAACTCTACAAAAAAATAGTCGTTTTTTCCCCGTTTTTTATATAGCACTATGGTACTCGTTGGAAAGATAATAAAACGCTCGTTAATTTGGTGTAATTTTTTTTCTTTAAAAAATCTCGTATATAAAAGATATTAACGTTTAAAATTTATGGGAGGAAACATAAGAGAGAACAATCCAATTTTGTTTTTAAATTATTTTTTTTCTAAAATCACTCATTGTCACATGGCATCTTACATGACACTCTCAATGGATAGAATGACTATATGAGTGCCATGTAGGATATAACCCTTTGAAATATATATATATATATACACACACACACACACACTAGATTATACCCCGGAAACGTCCCGGAGTTGAGAAATCTTATATGACACATCAATTTTACATATGAAATACACTGATGCGCTTTACAGTTACATGCATGAAAGCGTCAGGTAGCACCTAACCTAAAACAATTAACAATGTATAATTCTATGTTAACATCTAACTCAAAACAGTGTATGACTTTAATATTAATACGTAACCTAAAACAATGTACAACTCCAATGCTAACACCTAACCTAAAACAATGTATATATCTAATGTAACTTTAATCTTAACACCTATCCTAAACACTAAAAAAATGTACAACTCTAATATACTAATATTGATACCTAACATAAAACAATGTATAACTCTAGTTACCTATGCTGCTCTGGTTGAAAATAGAATTCATATTTACTGGTTTGAACATAATTATTGACTTGCCTATACATGATTAATGAATTACCTGAACATAGTGCTATATAAAAACGAAGGAAAAAAACATGTGTTCAGGAAAACGTCTTATTATCTTTGGTGTAATTTTTTTTCTAAAATTACTTAATGTCATATGGCATCCTACATGGCACTCCTTTCCAAGGAGAAACTTTCAACAGTACCTTGTCGCCCACTTGAAATTCCAAGGGTTTCCTTCTCAATTCGACATAGCTCTTCTGCCTGTCACGGGCAACTTTCAAACGATCCTTTATCTGGAAGATCTTGTCAGTAGTCTCTTAGATGATCTCTGGGCCTGTCAACTGTTTATCTCCAACTTCTGCCCAACATAAAGGCGGCACTTGCGTCCATACAGAGCTTCAAACGGAGCTGCTTTGATGCTGGTGTGATAACTGTTGTTGTACGAGAACTCAACTAAAGGTAGATGGGCATCCCAGTTACCTCCAAAGTCAATCACACATGCATGGAGCATATCCTCAAGAGTCTAAATTGTCCATTCACTCTGGCTGTCGGTCTGGGGATGATAGGTCGTACTCATGTCCAACCGAGTACCAAGTGTGTTATTCAGAGTCTACCAAAACCTGGAAGTAAACCGACTATCCCGATCGAAGATGATAGAAATTGGAATACCATGCCTTGATACTATCTCCTTGATGTAGAGCTTTGCCAATTTGTCCAATTTTTCTGTTTTCTTAATTGGCAAAAAGTGAGCAGACTTAGTCAAACGATCGACAATTACCCAAATTGCGTCATGACCGTTGTATGTCTTTGGTAGTTTGGTAACGAAATCCATCGAAATCTGCTCCCACTTCCACACGGATATCTCAGGTTGCTGTAACATACCGGAAGGTTTTTGATACTCAGTTTTGACCTTAGAGCACGTGAGGCACTTTTCCACGTACATAGCAATACTACCCTTGATGTTAGGCCACCAATATAGTTCCTTCAAATCCATATACATCTTATCGGTGCCCGGGTGCACCGAATACCTTGACTTGTGGGCCTTATCGAGTATCAATTCCCGTAATCCACCAAACAAGGGAACCCAAATCCTATTCGTAAAATACAATGTCCTGTCGGTCCGTGGTTCCAACAATCTGACCATACCATGCAAAGCTTCCTCCTTGAGATTCGCTTTCTTAAGTGCTTGTTGCTGGGCTTCGCAAATGCAATCCGTGAGACTTGTGTGAATCGTCAAACCTAGTGCGCGAACACGTAAGGTTTTGATGCGTTCCTTTTTACTTAAGGCATCCGCTACGACGTTTGCCTTTCTAGGATGGTACTTAATCACACAATCGTAGCCATTCAGCTATTTAACCCATCTTCTTTGCCTCGTGTTCAAATACTTCTGATCGAATATGTGTTGCAAACATTTGTGGTCCGTGAAGACAGTACACTTGGTGCCATACAAGTAGTGTCTCCAAATCTTGAGCGCAAAGACTACGGCTCCCAATTCTAAATTGTGCGTATTGTAATTTTTCTCGTGATCCTTGAGTTAACAAGAGGCATACGCAATCACTTTATCCCTTTGCATCAAAACACACCCGAGACCTTGGTGAGAAGCATTACAGTTGACCACAAAATCATTTGTATCTTCTATAGAGACAAAATCGGAGTGCTGCACAACCTTTGCTTCAATAACTGAAGGGCGGATTCTTGTTTATCAACCCATTCAAACTTCTTATCATTTTGAGTCAAAATGGTTAGTGATTGAGCTACCTTGGAGAAGTTCTCAATGAATCGTCGATAATAACAAGTTAGTTCTAAAAATTGTCGCACTTCCATTGGCGACTTGAGCGCTTCCCAATTCTTGATTGCCTCAATCTTTGCTAGATCGACGTGAATACCCTTTTCGTTCACTACATGACCAAGAAAGTGAACTTCGCGAATCAAGAATTCGGACTTTGAGAACTTAGAATACAACTTCTCACTCTTCAACAATTCAAGAATCAACTTCAAATGTTGCTCATGCTCCTCTTGAGTCCGCGAATATATCAACATATCATCAATGAAGACAATCACAAACTTGGATCTTGCTACAAGTGATGAAGGGAGTAAGATGGAGAGTAGCGAGTGTGTGTTTGGGAGTGATCAAGTTTGTTTCAACAAATGAGGATGTTCACCTATGGACTCCTATTTATAGAGTGAAAAAAAGGATAGTTAGAGAGGGAGAGAGGGACAAAATTAGTGGTAGGAGGAAGGGAGGAAAGTAGGAGACTTCTAATTAGGGTAAGTCAACTACTATTGTTTAGTGTGATTAAGGAATATTACCATATTTGCGACTACGGTGTGGAGTGGGATTGCGAGATGGCTGAATCACCATCCGTTCTTTTTCTTTTCTGTGGCAGACATTATGAAAGAGTGCACGGACGCTGCTTGGTCGACGTCAAAGAAGAATATTATAAAGGGCATTATGATTATTGCTTGCTGGCGCATCTGGAAAGCGAGGAATGAAAAAATTTTCAAGAATGAAAGGCGAAACGTGGCTGAGGTTATCATAGATATTAAAGTGTTAAGTTTTCTATGGTTTTCTAATCGTTGTAATCAGGGATCGGTGGGTTGGAGGGATTGGCAGTCTTTTAGTATTGATGTGATGTAACTGTTTTGGTTTGGGCGTCTCCGCCTTGGAGATTCCTTTCGGTTTGTTGTGTTAATAAAATTCGCCTTTCAAAAAAAAAAAAGGAATATTACCATATTAATGTTAAGTCCTTCAAATGATGCACTTCAAATCAAGAGATTTATCATCTTAATCAAACCAAGTGGAGGTGACTTAACTTAAGATTATGTTGGCTCCAAATCTCTATAATGTGACTAATTAAAAGATTATGTTTCATCTTCTTTCCATAATGTGACTACTCATGGATCTTACATAGTGATTAGTCAAGTTAGTTTAATAAAAAAAAATCATGCATGGTGCATGGGGGGGGGGGGGGGGCGACGACTACTAAGCAACAAGGAAGGAGGCATAGTGCATTTTAGGAAGGTCATCTTCTATGGATTTTGTTAACAAAAGAAATCATACCATTTTAATAAGTAACTATGATTATGTTGGTAAGATTCTAGGCATTAGTTGACTAATCCCTTGATTAAACCAAGCATGGCTGTTGTGTTTGACAACAATTCCTTTAAATGACTACACATGTGATCTTTGATTTGATGTTTGAAAAACCAAAAAGAATATTATAAGGGGAGAGGTTGCGACGGCTTGTAGGCCCAGGGAAGACAAGATTTGTGCAATTGTGGGTAACACCAACATCTTAGGTTTGTAGTTGATTATGGAGGCTAAACATAAATGGTATAATCATGCTTTTGGAAATGATAAGATGTCTCCTTTGTTCTTCTTGTTTGGGCCGATTTTTCAAGGGAAAAAGGAAGGGAAGCGTGTTGATAAATCATGGTTTAAGGCGTCACTTCATGGATTATGGGGTTCAAGTCTTGAGGTTAAGATTTGTAGGTGATTATTAAGACAAGAATGACCATGTAGGAGTGCATATTAGCCGGAAAAAAAGAAGGGAAAAAGGAATGAAGTGGTGGCTCATGTGTGGAGTTTTGTAATGGTTATTTTGGGTAAGAATATTTCCTAGTGACTAGTGTTGATTATAGAATCAAACTAAACCTGGATAAGTGTATAACATGACTTAATGGTTCATTAAAGTGGAGACAAAATGCATATAAAAGACATAAATTAAATGTGTTTTCTCATGTTATTATTATTTCACACATGTATGCACACTCTTACATATATATATATATATATATATATATATATATATATATATATATATATATATGTGTGTGTGTGTGTGTATGTGTGTGTGTATGAATTTTTATTATAATTGGCATTCTAACTTGAAAAGAAAATATATTCAACTACCCATATATATATATATATATATATATATATATATATTCATACATATATTTACATTGGTTAGATAAGCAAACATACGCATATGTTTTTAGTAAAGAAGTTATGATTGTTTAAACTCGTGTCACCAATGCTCGTTGATACGGGTGCAATTGCACTCGTTCAGGTCTTGCTAGACTTTTCCAAGAGACTTATATATATAAAATGATATCTAATATGTGTATTAAATTAAATGTTGACTAGAAAGTGTACGGATTTTGACCTGGTAAATCAGTGGGTGTCACATTTAGATCTGATAATGGTACAAAATTTGTTAATAAACAGTTTAAAGATCTTTGTAACTCAAAGGGAATCATATATCAAACAACTTGTGCATACACACTACAACAAAATGGGGTAGTTGAGAGAAAACATAAACATCTACTGAATATTGCTAGGGCATTGTTGTTTCAAAGTCATATTCCTATTCGTTTTTCGGTCTGAATGTGTGTTGACTGCTGCTTATTTGATCAATAGGACTCATCTTCTGTGCTTGTTGGAAAAACTCCTTATGAGTTGATGGTTGGTTTTGAACCTTTCCTTGAACACCTTAGGATCTTTGGTTGTCTGTGTTTTTATACAGATCTTAAATGAGTCAGAGAAGTTAGAAACTAAATCTGGAAAATGTATTTTCATAGGATATTCGTTTGAAGAAAAAGAGATATAAAGTTTTTAGTTTAGACAGTAAAACAACATTTTTTCTAAGGATTTTAAGTTTTTTTTTGAAAATATTTTCCCATTTAAAGAAAAGGTAGTTTTGATAAGTTTGACTCAAATTTTGAAAAAACACATTACAAATCTAAACTTTTTTTTTACTATTTTGAAAACACATAATTAGAAACCGTGGGTATAAATGATCCCAATGATCAGGGAAAGGAATTTTTTTTAAACCAGATCAGAAAATTTAGATTTAGGAACATAATTGACCCAACAATCAGGTTCTGGTGACAAAATCGCTAAGTGCACGGCTTCTGATAAGCAGCCTAGTAGTGTTAGTCATGAACCTGATAGGGTAGATGTTGTGAGCACTAAACATGATAATATTCCTAATTCTGAGGGTGATACACCAAGTGTATCTTATCCTATTGTTAGAAAATCTAGTATAGGTACTCATTTTCCTAAGATGTTTTCTGATTTTATTGTAAAAAGTTAAGGTTAAATATGGGTTTGAAAAAGTTATGAACTATTCTAATTTGTCCATTGATAATAAGTGTTTTGCATCTCTGCTTAAACTTTAATGTTTTTTATCATTGATAATAAGTGTTTTGCATCTTTGCATCTGTCCTATAGCATTGTACACCCCTTCGGCCGGAGGACATCTCATAAAATTTAATGTTTTTGATCTCTTTGACAGTTTGACTGTAGTTTGCTATATAGTTCTGTTTTTTACCTTTTTCATACTATTTTTAGTATAGATGCAGGTTAATTAAATTCTTTCATGAAGCTTTATGTACTTCGCTCCAATTTAAACATTAAATCTTGATACACCGTTAAGAGTATCTCAAAGGCCAGCTGTGGTGCCCGAGCACCTCCCAGTTTTATAAGGTGCTTCATGATTGTTCGTTCAAATAATAGAAACTCATATATTAAATTGATATATAATGCATAAAATATCTATGCATATTAAAAACACTTGTCGATATTCATTCATTTCTACAATAATTGGGTATCAAAATTACCTAAAACGTACCAAAGAAGTCGATAGGGAAAAACAATAGTGTTTGGTGTGGGGCATGATTTTGTGTTTGGATGTGGGCCGGGATTGGCTTTGGTAACAATAGTAAGAAAGTAAAATAACAAAAAATATATACTTGGTTAATTATAATTAACACTAACCTTTTTATATATTTTTACTTTAATATAAAACAATAAAGTTATTATCACATACTTACTATTTTATTATTTGCAAAATTAATTAAACAAATAACTCATATGAGAAAAGGAAAAGCAAAGAAGAATTATAAAAATTGTTAGATGTCTACGTATGATAACTTAAGTTCAATAAAAATAACATATAATATATATATATATATATATGTATGTATAGGATCCGGATCATATGAGAACTACCTTGAGTTATGAGAACTAGAGAACTAATCTTGACCACACATTACCATATTATCAATATAATAATATAAGGGTATGATAGTAAATTACCATCCCCTACCCCACCCCCCACCCCACCCCACCCAAATCACCTTTAAATATTTAAAAGATTTACAGATTTTTTTTTTAAAATCACACTCTCTCTCTCTCTTCTCTCTCTCTTCTCTCTCTCTCTTCACCCTCTTTCTCTGCTCTCTCTTGTCTCTCTCTGCTCTCTCTCGTCTCTCTCTATCTCTTTCTTCTCTCTCTCTAAAAAAGACGGTGGATCCGAAGAGGTTGAAGACGGTGGTGGTGGTGGCCGAGGGGTGGTGGGAGACGACGGTGGGAGGTGGTGGTGGTTTGCAGGGGCGGCGAGGTTTTTTGAAGACGAACAGAGAGGTTTGCAGGGGTTGCAGAGGGTTTTTGAAGAGGGGTTGAAGGGGACGATCTGTTGCAGAGGGTTTTGAAGGGGGACGATCTGTTGATGATGGCGGATCTGTGGTGGTTTGAAGGTTGAGGATCTGTGGTGGTTGGGGGTTGAGGGTGGCGGATCTGTGGTGGTTAAGGGTTGAGGGTTTTGTGGTTTCGACGGTGATGGTGTGGGGGCTGCGGCGGTGGTGGCTGAGGGTGGTGGATCTGAGGTGGTTTAAGGGTTGAGGGTGGTGGATCTATGGTGGCTGAGGGTGGTGGATCTGTGGTGGCTGAGGGTTGATGGTGATGGTGATGAAGATGAAGATACCCACAATAGGTATTATTATTATAATTTTTTTAGTTATTATTATTATTATTTTTTTGTTATTATTATTATTATTATTATTAGTGAAATACATTTTTATTTTTTGTTTTTATAGATGTTGTGGGTTTTTTACACCGATGTAATGTAAGAAAAGTACATTTGTAAAGAAAACATTAGTGAAATACATTTTTTTTTTGTTTTTATAGATGTTTTGGTTTTTTTACACTGATGTAATATATTTTGTTGTTGATGTTGTGGGTTTTTTTATACTGATGTAATGTAAGAAAAGTATAAGTGTAAATACGAATTATGCAATTTTTTTTTGTTGTTGATGTTTGTGGGTTTTTTTTTTTACAAGGGTGTTGTATGATGTGAGTAAACACTGGTGTAAATGCCACAAAAATTAAAGACGTTTGTGGTTTTTTTTACAATGGTGTAGTATGATGTGAGTAAACACTGGTGTAAATGGCACAAAAATTATAGACGTTTTTGGGTTACATAGCTGTGAGTAAACACTGGTGTAAATGCCACAAAAATTATAGACGTTTTTTTTACAATGGTGTAGTACGATGTGAGTAAACACTGGTGTAAATGCCACAAAAATTATAGACTGGTGTAAATAATTAGACGAGTGTAAAACTAAACAGATTCATGGATGGTTGTTTTTTATATAGATGTGTGTAAACACTGGTGTAAACTGTAAAAACGAGATGGAGACGACAAAAAATGCACATATTTGTTTTTTTTGTTTTAAAAAAGTAATTTTTTTTAAAACAAGTAAATTATTTTAATTAAAAAATATGATTATTTTTAATAATGAAATAAAAAAAATTACACCAGCGTAAAATATAAGGTGCATCTCATCAAATTTCTTTTAAAAATGATTTTTTTGAATAACTAAATAAAAATTAAAATACTATTATAATAATTATTTTCTCTTTCATGGTGGTTTTACTAAAATACCCCTTATTGTACTTTTTGGTATTAAAATACACTAATAATATTTTAATTATCATGTAAAGACAAAAAAAAACACCAAGATTAAATCTTAACCATAGGATCATAAGATCAATGGTCCACAAGAGTTCTTTAGTTCTCACAACTCAATGTGGTTCTCACACGATCCTAACCCTATATATATATATATATATATATATATATATATATATATATATATATATATATATATATATATATATATATAGGGTTAGGATCCATGGAAAACCCTCTTTATCTAGAAAACTCTGGAAACTCTGACTTCCCGAGCTTTTTAGGGCCTGAAAATTTTAGGGCATGTAATATACATGATTTTAAGCATTTTGAGCCAAAAAAATCAAAAAAACGCCGAGCACTTTTTTTTAAAAAAATAAGTTTTCGGGTAACACATGTTAAGCGAAATTAACATGTGCTAACAATGTGTTACCCGAAAACTTATTTTTTTAAAAAAAAAATGCTCGGCGCTTTTTTATTATTATTATTATTTTACTCAAAATGCTTAAAATCATGTAAATTACATACCCTAAAATTTTCATATAAAAAAAAGCTCGGAAAGTTAGAGTTTCCATAGTTTTCACTATAACAAGAGTTTCCAATATATCCTTATACTATATACCGTATTTATGCATCTAATTAGTAATTTCTTTAACCAAGCATATAATAAAAAAGTATGAAATATGATTTAACCAACGACAAAGAGACCATTGGGGTTGGTGGTCCAATGGGGGTTGGTGGTCCAATGGCAAGGCAAAGCCTTTTAATACACTAAAAGTGTGAGGTCTTGAGTTCAAGTCACACAAGGAGCAAGAAATTCGTCTTTCAAAAAAAAACCAACGACAAAGAGACATGATAACTATTTGATATGAGGTTTAAATTTACGTACAAGAAAATACGCACATGCAATTACATTGACAGTACAAATTTACACAGTGGCCGGTCCCGCCTTCCGCTCAACCCATCGCCGGTGGCACCGCCACGTTAACTTCAGCAATGGATCGCTTCATTGAATTAAATCCATTGCATGCCAACATAAACTATAATAATTTATTACGAAAGTTCAAAGGAAATAAATTCTTAAAATAACTTTTGAAGGTAAAGCACTTAAGATACCGAATTATTGGTAGTATTAATAAACTCGAAAACACATATATTAAATAATTTTCTAGAGATCCTAACATCATCTTGTTAATCGATCCCAATGGGATCAGATAAAAACAACTTGCGTTGGGCAAAGACCTTCAAAAAGGTCAAATATAGAAATCAGTAGTAGTTAACTTCATGCAAGAAAGACTCAAGCATTAAGTCATTAACCATTGCGTCACCCATGTAGGTTAACTCTTGTGTGGAATTACTATATATACAACTCATAAAATGTAAATATATTAGTAATTTATTCAAATGTTGTTTTTAGTTTGATTAAGTTTCAATGTTTTTTCCTTACTACGTATCGATATAATCTGGTGAGTAGTAATGTATAAGTATCGAAACATGAATGTGCATGTTCTTAAAAGTACCTCACTTTTTAGTTTTATTTTTATAAATCGACTCCTTTTACCCTTTTAGTTATTTTTATAACTGTTATAGCGTACTTATATAATGTATTGTTTTATAAAATTTTGAATATAGTGTTATGTTGTGCTTATTTTTATCTATGTAAATTTTTTGTCGAAAATGAAGTTTTATTGGCAATAGAGGTTTTTTTTTTTTTTTTTTTTTGTATCGTAATCTATGGCAAATACTAGTACATTACTAGTATCGTGACGCAATGACGTCCCTAAAAATTTAGGTGCCTTATTCAAGCCATTCAAAAATATGTCTCTTAGAGCACTCTCAGTTGGTACCTCATAGAAAATGAGTAACTTACTGTATATCGGTATATTTGAAGATATTTGGATAAAGCAATTTTCTTGTATTTATTTTTTAATATTTGTTGAAACTAGTTGTGAGTAAAGAAGAGAGAAACTGTAATGATTTTAAGTGTAATATGTGGTTGTGAGTGGATTGGGGGTGAGGAACTTATTGTGAATGCTCGACCATATGTATTGAGTTTTAAATGAGTATTGGGCTTATAAATAGGCTAATAAGTTTTTGAATCTTCAATGGGCCAATTTTTAAGTTTAAAATGAGTTTTCTATTAAAAAATACGCACACACGCTTGTATACACACACATATATAACATAAGTATATCGGAATTTTAAAATATGGCCCCAAACAATATGGGCCCTTAGCCGTGGGTCCTCCCCGACTACCCTAAACTCCTCCTACGCCTTGATGAATCGAATTGATGTCGTCCAACAATGTCAGTACCACAGTGCAGTCGACAGAGCAACATCAACACTGGTATTATTGAGACCGTTTTTTATTTTCGTTTTTATGATTTTATGATAGATTTATTTCAAAGTATCAAATACTTTGAATTTGTATATTATATATGATGATAAGTTAATAAGAAATAAAATAAGGAACAAAATAGACTTCCACCAACATGAATAAAACACAAAACTTGCATATACAATGCACCATTCTCTTTCCATGAAGAAATATATAAAAGAAATAACAAAATTAAAAACACACCGACTTTCATATTAAAAAGGAGACCCATTTCTCTTTACAAATAATGCCATAATACATGACACCAGGCATGACATTCATTTATTAATTAGTAGGGTAACACAATGTTTGCTTTCAATTGTAATTTTGAATATATTGCAATAGCAAGTATTGCGATTTGATATATTTTTCTTATTTATTTTAAAGTTTAAAGCAAACTAGTGACGACACATAACCTATACTTTTATTAATAAGGATAGTAACAAGACGGGGGACATTTTTGTAGGGGTAGTACTTCTGTAATTGACACGTGAGTTCTTTAAAAAATGTATTCAGGCTAGATTGTAGTAAATGATCCATTAACTCATCTAGGGTGGATGGTATATTCTCTCCCAACTTTCATATATGTCATATTAGACTACCCGAGGGGCGTTAATTCTCTTATTTCACGCTCAATCGCACCACAAACTCATTACATAAGGTGTTAATTGGAGTTAAATTTGGTGAGGCGTTTTTGTAATAAGGCTGCTTTATGCCTGCCATCTTTTGACACAGGGATCAAACTCAGAATCTTGTACATATAATGAAAGGTTTCAACCACTAGAGCACATCTTTCATTCCTCATTAATGAATTTCTAAAAAATACCTAACCACCATTCCAATTATCCAATTGAGCATTAATTTAATTAATAAGATATTTACTATACACACATTTTTTTTGTTATTTCTTATAACAAAACAGTTTCTTTTAAAATTTACAAATAAATGGAATACTATTCACCATTATCAACTAGTGAGGATAGTACGTCTTCAGCCGAGACTGAAATCAATATTATAATTACAAGTGCAGTTCAACTCGCGGTTCAGTTTATAGAACATGTTACTCATCCTCCACATCTGATCATGAAAAGAACAAGTATCGAACAAGACCATGAAGCTGCCAATGAGTGGTTAATGCGTGATTACTATTGTGATGACCCACTCTACAGTCCTAGAAATTTCAAACGTCGCTTCTGGGTCTTGAACTAAAAAAAGATCGACAAATGGCTATTGATCTTGAAATTTTGTCTAAACTCATCCCCAATGTTCTAGGAACGAAACGGGACCTTGCCTTGAAACTGCACGAACGAATCTAAAACAAATATGGTCTCGATGGTGAGGATTGACATATTTTATTTTGGGGAATTGGATTTTAATAACCTGAACTATTTGAAATTGGCCACTGGCACCCCCAACTGAAAAATTGGCCATATATAACCTGAACTATTGACTTATTGGAATCTAACACCCACTAACGGTTAAATCACTAACACCGTTAGTGGGTTCGCTGAAGTGGCAAGATTTGCTGACGTGCCAATCCACGTGTGTGCACACATCAGCGTGCCACATCAGCAACTTGTGCCACATCAGCGTGCCACGTCAGCAACTTGTGCCACGTCAGCAACCCAACTAACGGCGTTAGTTAGTTGGGTGCTAGATTCCAATAAGTCAATAGTTCAGGTTATATATTGCCAATTTTTTAGTTGAGGGTGCCAGTGGCCAATTTTAAATAGTTTGAGTTATTAAAATCCAATTCCCTTTTATTTTTTATTGGTTATGTATTTTTTTAAAAAAAATTTGATAAATATTTTATGTTTTAATTTTTTTCAAATTTTAATGAATTATCTTATGTTTTTTATTAAGTATTTTCAGGTTTTATTTTTATTTAAAAAATAAAAAGAACGTAAAAGTAATTAATCATTTGGTATGGTTGAATGGGCAAGAAAGGGTTTTAGACCACTACACCCTTTTTATTCTTTTGCTGACATGGCGTGCATATGGCAAAATGCGCTTCTAAGTGGCTTCAACCACCAAACATGGTCTTAGTGTCACGACAGTTTTTTCTCCCAACCCCCTAAACTCTGCAAATGCATGGTAATACTCTCGAAACTCTCAAAACTCCCCAAATGCCACTCTAGCTAGTTTTCTACATTGTTGGAGGTAGACATTTTTGTAGGGGTTAGACTATACGATGTGGCCGAGGGTGAGCACCGTCGTGAACCATCAACGTGACTCTCAAGTAACCCGGTCACTTGACCCCGTTGTGGTGTTCGCCCGACTGCTCGCGACCAAAGCCTGCAAATCCAACACAAAAAACTTCTCTCGCCGTGAGCCTGTTCACATTGGTCGTCGCATCGGGGTTCACGTGGGGCTATTGTGGGCACATCGCTTGCGCCAGGCTGTTCGCGTGTCCATAACGGACAATCTTACAAATTTGGTGTGATTGGATTTAAATTTTATAGTTAAATTTTTTTAAATGAGCAAAACAACAACTATATATGTTGAAATGTTGAATTTATCGGATAGAAGATCAACGACTACGCCTGGAAGGCCGAAATTTGATCTTCAAAATCGGGGCCGAGCTAGGCAGTTCAACGTTTTGATCACGGCCAAACACCCTGAAGCTCTGGCAAAATCAATATTGTCCGCCCTTAAAAAATAAAAAACTTAAATTAAAATATATGTGTATCTTATGAGTTTAACACGTATACAAATTGTTCAACACACTTACAAACACAAGTTACGTGTATCAAGTACGAATTACGTGGTTTTAAATGCATTCAAGTTAAAATTGATATCACAAACGTTTACAAATACATAAATCGGGGTAGGTTCACGTACAAACAACTTTTTCGGTACGAACTGTACGAATTGAAGGAAAAATCACACGGGCCGTTTATAACTAGACTAATTAATTACTCTAGTTACAAACGGCCTGCGTGTTTTTTACTTCAATTCGTACAGTTTGTACCGAAAATTTGTTTGTATTTGATCTTTTTCCTACGTAAAATCATCTTCGACTTCATCAATTAAACATATCATTAAGCTCATCAACCTAAATCATTAACTCATCAATTCAACATGATTGAGATTTGACACCCTACGTGGCTACGTCTATGTATTTAGAAATACCCAATAATAAAATAGTATTGTTTGTAAATTAAATGATGAAAATAACCTTTTTCTTGGAATAAAAAAGTACCCTGTTTTTTCTTCATTACATCATTACACTCACTTTCTCAAACATCACCATCACTAATTCTAATCCCGACAATTTTTTTCCTATGTTACTATCGTTACTTTAATTTACAACAGTAATATTATCTTCTTTTTCCGTACTAAAAAATATTTCAACTTTATGTATTTTGAAAATTTGTTAAAAAAGCTAATTGTGTAGAAGTAATATTTGAGTTCGCGCTTCGTGACGGAATTATAGGAGGATACTAATGATGTTGTATTTTTAATCTGGTATATTGAAGGATTAATATTAGACCATTTAGGTTTTAATCCGAACGATAGCAAAAATAAGCAAACATGTCTAGAGTTAAAAGTTAGCTATAACTACAATAGGTTGAATAAGAAAGAGAACTAAATTATTACATGGTGTATTGAAGAGTTAACATAGACCATGCAGACTTTAATCTAAACGACGTTGCAACGGTGATGCAGTGAGAGTTCGATTCGATGTAGTTGCGGCTTGACTCTAAACGTGTCATTAAACAGATATCATACCAAGGGAATTTTAACACTAAAATTAATATACAATTAATAGATATATTATAAAACAATAATAAATTTCTAATATAAAAATCGTACAAGTTTTAACAATATAAAATTGATATACATATAATAAACAATAATAAAATCCTAATAAAAAATAATATACTGTGAACCAATAGTGAATAATAACTGTTTTTGTTAGTTTAGTAATGGTTACGATTATTATTTTGATATACTTTTGCCACGGTCATGTGTATGTGTATGCAGAAAGGTTGAAGGAATGTACAACTATTGGGAGATGATAAAAAGTAATTGACCAATGCCCTAAAGTCAAACTACATTATTATACATAAAAATACCTTTTTTGAAAATTTCCCCCAAAAAGTTGACATAATAACGAAATAAAAATGTGATGGTGAATGATACACAATGTCTACTTCCATATGAGATAGACACTTCTACCACTCTCTTTTGCCGACTCTCTTTTAGTTGTTTTTTTCCTTCTTTTTAAATAGAATATACATGGAAAGATAATTTAATCATGAACAATGTAAAAAACATGAAAACATAAAGTGTTTTATTATAAGTTGCTTCACTCACTCTTCGGTAATCGGATTTGTTATTATTTATTTATTTATTTTGTCAGGAAGGCATGATTTTTTTTGGATAAAAATTATGAGCTTTTTGAGTATATGTAAATTCACACACTTTTTATAGTTAAATATTTAAGAGACATGAATAATTTAATAGTTATAAAAAATTTATACATGCCCTCAATTGAGAGGTTTTGATTTCATTACCACTTATTAATATTATTATAATTATCTTTATTTGTATTATTTGCATCGTTACTACTACTATTATTACTATTTTATCTTAGGTATTATAGTTAGAGCACCCAAAATGCATATCCTAACTAACCACTCCAAATCGACACGTCACCATACCACATCATTTCAAACATTCCAAATCACAACCCACTTTTTTCCTCCGACAACAAATCATTTCAAACCTCCACCTTATCACCTACTTTTCCTAATTTATTCAACCCAATACCTAATTTAAAAAAAAATAGGGGCGGACCAGTCCGGTATACCGGACGGACCAACCCTCTACTTTTCCCTCCAATACACAAAATCCATTTTGATGGTCCGTTTGATTTGGACGAACGGTCCATTCATGAGCATTGTAGATGCTCTCGTTGTTTCTCGGGAGTTTGTTGAGACTTTCGAAGACATCGGTCATAAATTAACAAATGAAAAACGGACGCCGAAAATAAATTGATGGGACAAAGCAACAAAGAACAGTGTATTTGTAAGTCATTTGATATTTGAATGATTAAGACGTTTGGTTGTTAAAGTTTGTACTTAACTACTTAGAAGATGGATTTGACGTGAAAGATTACGTTTTTATGTACTATAACACTGTTATTTGATGAGATTATTGTGTGATTAGATGATATTATTGTCAAAGCACAATTGATGTGTTTGCCACATGTTAGTTTTAGAAAGAAAGAAAACATGCACATAAAGATATGCTTAAGGTACAAACCTATTAAAAAGGATAAAATTACACAAAACACTATTTACATACTATTTACATGTATATATATGCAGGTTTTATTAGTAATCTTTAAAAATCTAGCTAGACATCCTTATAGGGGGATTCACTGCGAAGCTTGGTTCTCGAATTGAAATTGGTGGGGGCCGGGCTTAATTTATTCGATCGGTAGTGACCGGAAGATCAAATTGGTGTGGGCCGAACTCAACCCGGATTCAATTTACCTACGAAAATCGCAAAAATTCCACCACTGCGCTAAAAAACGGTGGGGGCCAGGGCCCCCTCGGGCCCTCAAAAAGCTTCATCCCTGAGGGGACAAGGCGTAACCAGTATTGTTCACAGGCACCTCACTACCAGCGCGGTAACACTGCCACCGTGGGCACTGACGGTGGTCCCGTGGACCTTTTCTTGGTTGTAATAACGGGCAGGTTAACTCTCTTTTTTAAATGCAACAGTCAAATATTTTGACTGTTTCTTTTTTTTTTTTTTTTTTTGACCGTTTACTAAAAAAATTTACCACTCTATATAAACACCATATACTTCATTTCACACACATACAATTTTATACAACTACATACATTAATCAAAATGGGTGGTGGCAATTTGTTCCGATTACATATCGTCGTTGATCATCCCGCTTAAATCGCCAACCTACAAACAACTCACCGGTAACACACCCACCGACAACACACCCACTGACAACAAACCCTCCAACATTTGAAATTTGTGAGCCACAACTTCCTGGAGATTCGCCAACGGAAGAATTGCATTACGTATATGATTACACAATGGCTCTACTATAACTAGGAGCGATACGGATTGGAGATGATGTTATAGTGCCGGTGCGTAACATTCATACGATGCAAAACCCACCGGCTACAGCCACAACTATTCCAACTTCGGCTGAAGGTTACAAAACTGATCCTGAGGCCGAATACGTAATGCATCTGGATGAGTAAATGTCTTGTCCGACACCTGAAAGTGAGGGATATCGATACGAGAGGTTGGACGAGCGTGATAGTGATCGTGACTGCTCTTCGCCTGAGTCAATTGTGTTTTCTTTCTTTTATTAGTTATCTATTTCTTTAAATTTAGGTAGTAATAACTTAGATTTTAGGAATGCATTAATTTAAATTTTAGGAATGTATTTAACATTAATATCATAGATATTTTAAATAATTAAAATAGAAATTAAACATTAATATCATAGAAATTACAACAACCAAACTACATTATTATCATAGATATTTTAAATAATCAAAAGTATAAGCATACAATCTGGTGTCAATATGTATTATCTAGGGCATGCATGTGAAAACAAAACTACAACAAACTGGGGCATAATCAACCCTATATTGACAAAGTTTAAAGATCTATCCCATAGACATGGTTCACCTAAGTTTAACTTTTCTAAACACCCTATGGTTGTGTTTATATTATTTGTTTTGCATTGTATTTGGATCACTGGAATGGCATGTTGATCCTCGATACAAGCTTGTTCATGCTTGGTAGTCTTCTTTGACTGCGCCTTCAAAATCGCTTGTCCCAGTACGAACTCTCTTTCCCAAAGACTTAGAGCATTCACAGCAGTGCCCCCATTTTTTAGTGAGGCAAAACCCTATAATTTTTTATGAGGTTCGAAGTTGTTGTGAGTGAAAAAATAGGGAATCCACTGTTTATTGGTAAATTTTGTTTTTTTTGGAATCTTTTAGGGAAAACTGTATTTATTTTTTAATATTTGTTGAAATTGGTTGTGAGTGGAGGAGAGAGAAACTATAATGATTTTTACCGTAATATGTAATTGTGATTGATTGTGAGTGACTGTGGGATGAGGAAGCTATTGAGAATGCTCTTACAAGAAGAGACACTCCAGCAAGATCCACACAAGTGTGTTTTCCGCCTCCCCCAACCGAACACAAAAACATCCGTTCGACAGAAGTTAGACCTCCCTTCAATTCATTCAAAAAGTTTACGCAAGCCTCTTTTATGACGGATATCTCAACTCACCTAAGCACGTCCCAGACCCAACAAACTCCTTAAAGTTGATGAACAATATTTGTAAATAAAAACAAAATAAAAAATAAAAAGTTACCGTTGCAGACTAAACAGTAAAAAAAACTTGGTCAAAATAGTTTGAAGTTTGGAGGGTATGGATTTGATCATGATTCTGTTTACGCTAATTTCCAATAAATCACTTTTGAAGTTGGGTACATGACAATGAAACAAATTTGACTAAAAAGGTCAAAGATAAGAGAGAGGGTGGTTGTCGGTGGGGAACAGTGTCGGGACCTCCACTACTTGGCTTTTTCCGGCGGACCTTTGCCGCCAAATATGAACCACACATATTTATGCATCGTTTTTCAAAGGACAACCTGCACGTGCAGACCAACGATATTCCTCTTGTTTCTTAACTATTCATACTGCCCGGACGGAGCTTTCTTCATCTCCGGGATATGTATTTTACAATTGCTGCTTTAGCTGATATATAATTATATGGTGGTGTATTGAATAATAAGCATAAAGTGGTCAATCTATAAGAATTAGTTTAAAGTTTGAGTATAAATTTTTTTTATAATAATTCATTCCAGGACAAAGAAAATTACATTAAGATAGCGGGCAGGCGGGCAACAAGCTGCGCCGCCACCCCTTTCTGGATAGCAAATCCTAATCTACTAAAAACATAACCATGTCCACCCGGAGCCGAGACACTACTGTGAATAACCCGCTGGACCCTGGTCAGGAAACGGGTAGCCTCCGGTGCCAATGAGCCAAAGGTATCAAAAGCCAAAGGTACAAAAACGTGTTGGTTCTCCTCGCAGGCTTTAGCATGTTTTTCTACCTTCTTTGCCTCTGCTTTCCGGACCGCTTGCCCTGCAACAAAGCCACTATCCCTCAACCCAACTAGGGGAGATACACCCGTCAGGTCAACACAAGCATGCTTCCCCCCGGCCCACCCAAAGACAAGGAGATCTGCTGGTCGTAGGGTGGATCTCCCTTCTGCTGGATCCGAGAGGAAGTTTACAGGGGCCTCCTTCTTGGCTGAGATCCCAGCCCGTCTTAAAATGTCCCACAGAATGTCTCGAACCCAATCATGCCGATATTTAAAACCGGGCAACTCCTTACAATGAACCGCGTGTTCCCCGTATTCATCCAGGCAGGCCTTACGGCACATCGGACAGATGTCATCCTCCTGGTACATTGGGATCATCAGACGATATTTAAGAATGGCCCTGTATTCAATAGCGGACATGCTTTGGCCTAAACCTTCGATCGGGATAACAGTTAGGAAATCTTGGGCGTGGGGGGTTTGCAGGCATTCAATAACTGCCCTCTGACGGGGGGACAGACCAAAAACTTCACCCAGGTTCTGAGCGATTTTGCCATAAAGGGCATTCGCCAAAGTTTTCTGAGGCTTTGGGGGGGCGGTGTCCTTGTTAGAAAAACCGCCAATATCAAAACCTGGGAGATAGTCATTTAGCTTTTCGAGGGCCTGCACGTAGTCCATGTCTGCGCCGAAAACCCCGCTATTTCGTAGGATGTGGTCTTGAAGGTTCCAGGACTGAGCTCGTGACGCCACAAACGCATACATGCCGACATCCTTCGCAGAGAGGAGCCCTAATCCTCCCACACGCATCGGCAAAGACGCCATCCGCCATTGTAGGTCACCAAAGAAAGGCCCCCCACATACCACTATGTCTTCAATGGCTTCCCGTAAACCCTTGTCAAAAAATGATACTGCTTCATCCATCATGGAGGGTTGGCAGGTCCGTAACCCAAAAAGCAACTTAGCAACCCCCATACATGACCTGAGCAGGAGGAGTTCACTCTGGGGATCCCCAAGGCAGGGCAAGAGTTGCATGAGTTCAACAGCGCGCGATGCCCTCCGCCTTGCCAATCCGCGGATAAAATAAGGGTCACGGCTAACAGCCCCTCCGAGGAGCTTCACCCCTTTTTCTGGCCTACCAATCCCGCTGGGAAAAAGCCCCTCCTGAAGTTTCACCCCATTACAAGACGGCCAAAAAACCTCTGTTTTCTTAATATTAAGCTGAAGCCCCAAGGATGGCCCCTCTAGCCGGATAATGTCTAAGGCTTTAGCAACTTCGGTGGCCTCACCAATAATCGTCCCATCGTCCAGGTACCACGCATGAAATGGGAGTTTACAAATTTCTTGTACCCGGAGAACCATAGGGTGTAAAGCAAGGGCGAAAAGGAGGGGACCTAAAGGGTCCCCCTGCTGAACCCCCGTGGTGGCCCCTATACAGTCATTACCAACATACAACCTAGCTGGCTGGGCATATAGGAACTGGACCCATGAATAGATAGACGGGCAACGTTGATGGACCTCCCGAAGAAGGGCAGTGCGGTCGATCATATTAAAGGCGTTCGAAAAATCTACCGTGAGCATAGCCAAGGACCCGTCCGCATGGAAGGAGCTTAAGAACCTGTTCGCGCTGTGAAGCACCGCCTCCGCCCCATTGGGTGTTCCCACCCCAAATTGAAAGTCCCCAAGGTACTTAGCCATTTCCTTCCCAACCTTCCTCATAGCCACTTTAGAAACTAATCTGCGCCAAATGGCCCCTACGGCAATGGGCCGAATCCCGTTATCAGGTTTCAATAAAGGGGTGAGGGGGGCCGAAGAAATAAATTCAGCTAGAACCCTTGGGCACAAACCCCCTAGCCAAAGGTTGACGACTTCAGTAATAGCTGAGAGCAACCCCGTGGAAGTCACTGACCCTTCTCCAGTAAGAGCGTCTAGCAAATGTTGGGCCCTCAAACCGTCCCTCCCACAAGAAGTCCCTTTAGGGAAAGACCGTAGACATCCAAGCACACAATCCGTATCCACAATAAGGGCGGGCATGACATCAGAGTTGGCGGGCAGGGACGGAGGAGGCATCACCGGATGTTTGTCAATAAGGGCGTTCATGGTAGATTCTCCAAAAGGAGCAACCCCACTGGAACACAACACCTTGACAGCAGCTGTGAAGTGACCATCCCTAACTTTTCTTAGGCATTGTTTGACATTAGGGCTCTCTTCAGAAGATTTAATCCCCCTTACACCCTGGGTAAAGAAAACACCCTCCCCCGCACTATCAAAAAGAGAAGAAACCAAATCTGAAAACCCAGAACCGTCTTTCCACAAGGAAAGCGCTTGCAGGATGCTACTACATTGCAAGGATTTCCTATTCCCAGACCTCCGCTCCTGCCTAGTGGACGGTTTGACCACCCGCAGAGTACACCTCGGCAATAAAAGCAATTTGACCCAACTTTCAACAGACCCTGGAGAGGCCACCACCTTTCGTAAGGCACCTGTCAAAACTTGGGCGAACGCCAATCGACAGCTTGGTGGAATGCTTTTGACAGTTTGAATGGACAGAGAGAAAACCTTTTCAAGGAGGGATAAGTCCCCGACAACCCCTCCTGAAGGACCTGGTTCCATATCAGTTTGAGTTATGAGATAATTTTATTTGATCGTATTGTTTAGGAGGATACTGATGTGTCCCGTGATTGTACGATACAGATTAGGTAGCCTAAAGTCACTGGACCCTTAAATTAAGAGGCGGACCGCGGACCCAATACTACTAGAAATGTGATCATTTTGCTATTAAGTTTTCCTACGGAAACAAATGCATCACAAAGTTTAACAAAGTTGCCAATCATTTGTGACGACAAAAAAAACTCTATAATTTTTTAAACAAATTTGCTACACAATAGGTACTCTAATAACAAAAAAAATCAACTCTCCGGAGAGTAATTATGGCCCCTGGGGAAAATAGGCCTCGGCCGTAGTGGCGAGGCTTAGTTGGGGCGGGAGGGGGCGGCCGACCCCCCCGAATTTTCATGCAGAAGTTCCGATTATATAGTATTTGTATTGAAAATTTTGTAAATATAGGGTTTCGACCCCCCGAAACTGGTTTTCGACCCCCCGAAACTAGTGACTTCCGACCCCCCGAACCTTCGGGTCAAGCTTCGCCACTGCTCGGCCAGAAGTACGGCTCGCCCACCCCTGGAGCGGGCCCTGCTTTTAGTTTGCAGGGATGTATAAAAGCTAGTTTAGACATGCTAAGCGCAACTATATAGATAAACTAGACTCGCTAGTTCTAGGTTTAGTATATGTCTACTGAAAATATATCCTCATAGTTGGAAATTTTAGAAATATATTAACATGCGAAATAGAAGAGTTTTGATGTTCTGATTCACAGTGTAAAATAAAGCAGGTTAGATCTATTTTTTTTAACGGCAAATTTCACTCATTGTGGGACTTGAACCCATGACCTCCTCCTTAAGTGTTCCTAGCTTCTACCATTGGGCCACCAACCCCAATAGCAAACCAAGGTTAAATCTGCTTTGCTAGCTTAATGAGTCTTGGTGATATCACTCTTGATTAAAAAAAAAAAAAAAAAAAAAAAAAAAAAAAAAAAAACCTTGAATAATTTAGATAAAAAATTGGTCATATAGTTGTTAAATGCATACCAATGAGGTGGTGGTCCATTGACAAAAGCAAAACCTTTAAAACACCTAAGTTATGGAATATCTTGTACTCAGAAGCTAGATAGAAATTTGAGCATAAATACATAAAAATTAGAAGCTAGATAGAAATTTGAGTCAGTAACCTATAGTAAAACTTGTAAGCAGAAGGGCATATGACTCGATAAAGTTACAACAGAATCAAGATCATACAGAAGTTGAACTAAAAATTACATCGTAAAAGTTTTGATTTCTTGACATGCATTTCACTGTATTTTCAAAATCATATAGGAGTTAATTTTTGTCTTGGAATGAAAAAATAGTTAAACTTTTTTCTAATAAAAAAAAAAAAAAAAAAAAAAAAAAAAAAAAAAAAAAAGTTAATTTTTTAAAATGATAATATTTTTACAAGTAGCTAAGAATATTCTCTTAAATAACTAAATAAGGATATGATAACTATTTATTAAATTAACTATAGATATAAAAAAACAAATAAAGATGTCCATGCTGTTAGATGGCCCAAAAGACAAAAACATCACTCAATGATATCGAATTTCGTTTCCCAAATACGATCCGTGCAAACAAAAATATGTCAAATGTATGATGTATGAAACAGTAAATATATATCATTGTAACAGATCATATACAAAATCAGACCCTACAACTAACTTTTAAAAAGATATTCATCAAACGTATACATTATTAGTGTTATTATAATATAATACGCATAACTAAATGGTGACATATATGTTTGTTTAATTGAATATTTTCTAATATTTAAAAATCCAGCTGTGTCAAGACCAATTTGTGATGGTGAAATGCTACCAATATTTGGTTTGAAATTAATAAACATAATGGACAAAAATACGACATGTAGAATCGTAATGAAAGCTCCCAAGATCTTGCATAAGACCCACACTTGAATGTACCACCGAACATTTATTCTTAAAATAAAAAAAAAATAAAAAAAAATTAAGAAAAAAACAATGCAGTTTTTGTATGATATAATAGAAAACTTGTAGTTGTTTTACAATCACTAGTATATTTCAATATGAATATTATATCAATTGAAGGGCCAAATTATGACAGTTTGTTTGGTTGATACTTTTATTAATATTAAATTTGATATACCAGAAGATCAACCAACCGCAAGACGATCAACGGTTGATATAGTTAACCATATCATCATCATCATCATCATCATACTCAGTTAATCCCACCTATAGCAAAGCTAAGGTAGGGTCTGAGGAGGGTAAGATGTAGACAGCCTTACCTCTACCCCTAAGAATAGAGAGGCTGCTTCCAGTGAGACCCCCGGCTCGATGTGGTTTGGTATCAAGCCTTGGACATAAGGCACAAGACTCTTAGCAATCGGGACAAACCCGATCGGTGCATGTACCCCTTTGTCTTTTGGCTATCCACGCCACCACATGATGCATGATTAACCGTCCGTCGTTTTTAACGTTATTTTCACGAAATTAGTAAAATAACGTTAAAACTAGTGCAACTTTACTTTTGCCTCCCAAGGGCCACACATATATACATTATATGCGCACACTGTAAGTGGGGCGTATAGTTAACCATATCAAATTGATATAATATATTATATACAACATACCCGCAATCCGAGCAAGAGTTTCTTGAATACTCGAATGGGCAAGGCAATCGAGTGATAACTGTAGGGACAGGGCCGCGGGTCAAGAGGCTACATTGGCGACGAAGTTGGTATCAGGAAACTGGGTCGGGATCAGGAGATCATGCCAGATATAGGGTTAGGGTCAGGATGTTGGGCCGAAAATAGTACGAGCCAAGTAACAGAACAGGAGGCAGTGTTGGGCACTTGGGCCAGGACATAGGCTATAAAAATAATTGTTATCAATTAGACACACTAATAATTTACACACTGATGTCAGAAAATTAACTGTTTAGATCAGTTAACCAACCTGTATCACCTCTGCTTGTAAGTTAAAACATATTCATGGCAACTCTTTGCCAGCCAAGTCCCTCATGACATTTTGGCATATACACTGGCTATTTTTTCTGGATTCTGATTTTTGGCCTGCAAGGCTGCAACTATATTTATTACTTATTAGTTATTACTTAATATTTATATATTATTTTTAGCAAAAAGAAAAAAAATGGCAACTAGTTGAAGAAATAGAAAATGTCTGATCTACTCATTTCTTTTACTGTGGTTTTAAAAGAATCCTCCCACGGTTAAAATTCGCTACAAAAACCTTGGATGCTCGCAGTCGTTACTACCAATAATAACTGTATCACAACTAATATTAAGCTCTAATGCCATGGATTTTTCTTCACTGTTCCACTTCTAGGTGTGGCGGAGCTTGTTTTCTGCAATAAATTTTTATACGCCTTAAAGAAGAATGAAATGAGATTAAAAAATATATATTTAACAAATAGAAAAACTTGAGACATTGTACCGATTTAGACTTCTTTGTCTTCCCTCTGATCCTGTTTTTCTGAGGTTTTAATTTATAAATCCGGACCATCCAATGGTGAGTTGTGAATACCTACATATGAGTGAGAATTAGTAACTAAAAACGTAGGAATTCTTTTAGTTAATCGTTTATTGTGGAGCCTTTACCATAAAATAACATGATACTAGGCACCAAGCTAGTAACCAACCACCAAAATTACAAGACATTATTAACTTATATTTTTATTCAAAATAGCACCGCTTAAATGTCTATCTCCCGGATTTTGATATTGGCGGTTTTTCTAACAAGGACACCGCCCCCCCCCCCCCCCCCCCCCCCCCCCCCAAAGCCACAAAAAACTTTGGCGAATGCTCTTTTTAGCAAAACTGCTCAGAGCCTGGGAGAAGTTTTTGAGTTGTCCACTCGCCAGAAGGCGGTGATTGAATGCCTACAGGGCCCTCATGCTCAGGATTTCTTGACCGTTATCCCGATTGAGGGTTTGGGTCAATGCATGTCTGCAGTAGAGTACAGGGCTATACTCAAGTACCGATTGATGATCCCTATGTACCCGGAAGATGAAACATGCCCCATCTGCCGTAAAACCTGCATGGATAAATACGGGGAGCATGCAATTCATTGCAAGGAGCTCCCTGGTTTCAAATATCGGCATGACTGGGTGAGGGACGTTTTGTGGGATATCTTGAGAAGAGCTGGGATCTCTGCTAAAAAGGAGGCCCCTGTAAACTTCCTCACAGACCCCACGGAAGGGAGATCCACCCTGCGACCAGCAGACCTGCTTGTCTTTGGTTGGGAGAGAGGGAAACATGCCTGTGTGGACCTCACCGGGGTATCTCCGCTGGTTGGTTTACGGGAAACAGGGTTCGTAGCTGGGCAAGCATCAAGAAAGGCGGAATCAAAGAAAGTAGATAAACATGCTAAAGCTTGTGCAGATAACCAACATGTCTTTATCCCTCTGGCTTTCGACACCTTTGGCTCCCTGGCGCCAGAAGCTATTCGTTTCTTGACCAGGGTCCAACGGGTTGTCCACAGCAATGTTTCATCCCCAAGGGGGCAAGGTTTTGTCTTTAGTAGACTAGGGTTTGCAATTCAAAAAGGGGTGGCGGCGCAGCTTGTTGCCCGTCTACCTGCTATTATGATGTGACTTCCGTATTTTGTTTTAATGAAAAGTGAAAGTTAGGTTAAAAAAAAAAAAAAAAATAGCACTATTTACATTGATTTTTTTAATAAACTTCGTTTTATCTTGTTACTGCTTGAAACAAAAAACTAAAAGCCCAAAAATAACCTTGTATACAGTATACTAGTAGTCAGGTAAAGTGTTGTTTTGAAAAAAAAAAAAAAAAAAATTGAAAGTTTGTTACTGCTCCTGGTAATTTTCGGTTGTTTGTTACAAGAGTCAAGGCATAGTATCTTTGCTAATTTACGCAAAAAAAAAAAGAAAAAAAAAAACATTTTATTGCGTCCAATTTCGATGATATGATCATAAACCAAGATAGGTCCCACAGGCCACAAGAACGTGAGTGGAAATCAAAAGGTAAATAAATTTAAGCACCAATATAAATATAAAAAAGATGGAATTTGGAGGCTTGTTTCAACTTACCTCTTCAAAATGAGTTAATTTAAAATGTTTCCTTCCGATTTCGGTCCTTCTTACTCGATCGTATCCTTTACCACCATCAGTTTCCACAAACCTAGATTAAGAAAGCAACTCAAGTAAGAAAATAGAAAGCAGCAATGGTATATATACCCTTCTACAAGTCATTTAATAATCATTAAACTAAATCCAGTACTCATAATAAGTCTATTCAACTGAATAAACAAAGTGAACATTATGCGCTGAATTGATCATAGCAATAATGTGCTTTTCCTAGTCTTTTAATAAGTGAAACACAATGTTATAACTGGTTTTCACTACGAAATGGTAAATACAATATTTTTAGAGTTTTGAAAGAGTATACATGATACATGAAACTTAGGGCACATATGAAAATTAGATATATTTAAGGTATATATATGAAACTAAGTATTAATCAGTTTTGGAAACACCATACCTGAAATAGGATAGTTTATACATGAGACTGTTAAGCATGGTTGGAGTGGCCTGAGAATCAATTCGGTATTGACCGTCTCTCTATACACAAGAATGAAAAAAAAAGTTACAATGATATTTAATAAATCAAAATAAAACTTTATCAGTGTTGTCAAACCAAGCTTGCTAAACGAGATTGAAGAACATGCCTTTCAAACTTAATTATGTAACAAGAAATATTTTATTCACCAAATAAATAGGAACTAATTCTACTTAGATTTGATTATTATGTGTGACATGAGTCAACAACCTCTAATGTCTGAAGTTGACTTTCGACTAACATACAACATACAAGTTTCACCTTACTATAGCCAGAAAATGACGACTACTTTATACCACAAAGAACATTTTCAAATTAACTTTGAAATTAAAAAGTAGGGATGATGTATGCCAAGAAGGCCACCGAAGTATTCAACTTTATCTTTTACCCATTTATGGAAGCCACCAATCCGACATTCCAAGCAGATGGTTCACGAAAATAGCGAAATGACAAAAATGTCTCTTACTTTAAAAGTTTAAAGTAAAAAAAAGAATACAAATAATAAATTAAAATATGAAATATCAATTATGCCTCTGCAGACAATATCCCTAAAACGAAAGGCAAATAGTCGAACACTCAAACTTTCATGTGAATAATAACAGGTTTAGATCATTTATATGAAAGTGGACCCTGGTAAGATTGAGGTTGTATAGTTGTATGACCTAACACCTTACAATGTTAACATCATATAGAAATCCAATCAACTCTTATAACTTATAAGTAGGATATCCAAAGATAATAGACTATACAAGGTTTGCTATGATAAAGTTACACATTAGAACCCTTATGTACAATCCATGATATTGATGTGCAAGGTGTTTAACATAAGCAGACTTACCAAATAATCAGGTTCCTTGATATGCGGGAACACACCTCCTCCAATACGTACCATCCATAAAAATTTATTTATGTCATCACTTGGGTAGCCCACAAGACCTGAAATAATGGAATACTAAGAATGCCACTTTTTCCCTTAAACACATTTTACTTTATTTAACTAAAGCCGAGAACCAACCCCCAAACACGACAAGCACGTATTTCACATCCAAAGAGTTGAAAATTTCCCAAGCAGCCTTTTCGGGTGATGACATAGCAGTACCAACAGTAGCAATATGTGTATTGTTCCACGTGTTGTTGTCAACAATAACTGTACGGTTGGCCATTGCGGTTGTTTGGTAACCATAGTCCCACCATGATGCAACCTAAAGGTATTTAATTCATTTCCATATTAGTGTAATGGAATGAAATGATCAAGTACATCTGGTAAGTACATAATTTAACGAAGGATACCAGATACATATTTTTCAAAATAAAATTTCTAAGAGAAAAAATGTTACGAAACCATCAAATAAGATATATAAGACAAGTTAACTTATCCTTTTTCTGACCGTTTAAAAAAATTGAAGAAAAAAGAGAATAGAATACAAACTATACCAACATACTTTGTCATCTACTTCAGTGTTATGACTTAGCCATGCATAGGCCTCTCTAAAATCATCAAAAACATGAAGTCCATCATGGGAATGAGAAGTAAGCACAATTGAAGGAGCTGAATATGCCTCTGCAGCAGCCCAAACACTATGGACCTATAAGAACAAATATACGCACATAATCAAATCAAAACAAGAATTTAAAAAAAAACAGAGAGAGAAATTTGGATTCAAGTGATGGAATATGTGCGTATATTTAGAAATGCAATAATTTCATCCACATTTCCAGATTCCAATTTTACTTCCGAGTAACAAACAGCATTTTGAATCTATGAGAAATGAGAAGGAATTAAGAATTTATGCTTACCACATAGAAACCACCCAACAACACAGTCAAGAAAAGAGCAAAGAAGGATGCTTCGACAGGCAAAACCAGTGGCCTTTTTTCAGTTTTGGACTTGATAGCCGGCTTTTCAGTGTTCTCTTTTTCTTTTTTCTTATTCTTTCTAGAAGGCCGTTCTTTCAACGTGTCTTCTTTTTTGTCATTTTTCAACACATCACTTGGTGGGGAAACATTATTAACATTATTACCAGGTACAGTATCCCCTGCCTTGTTGGACAAAAAAAAATGACTTTTAGTCGCGAAACTTTCCATCTAAGGAAAATGCTAAGACTGTTTAGACCATTTCCAATGTATGCACCAAAACACCGATTTTTTTGTGCTAGAATCTTCTCCAACAAAGAAACCAAATTTCTATTGGTTGCACGTAACCCTTTTGGATTATAGCTTTTTATTTCACAATCCTATCATACATCTATTATTTAAGATAACATTATTTAACATAAAAACAAAAACTAATTTATGCAAAATATATTATTAAAGATTTACAGCAGTCTCATTGAGATTTTCGAAATAAGTATAATATTGAAAACAAAATTAACGTTTTTTTTTGTTATTTATGCAAGTACAATTGTTACTAATAATTTTATAATTACATTAGTTTATTAAATAAAAAGTACATATATATTTAAGGTGTACATGTATATCTAATTTATTCATGTAAATAATATGTCTATTTCCCATGGTTTTAAAAAAAAGGGGGGGGGGGGGCGCGCGCCCGGCGCCTCAAGGCAATTTTGTAAGAAAACGAATCTGAGGTGGCGCCTCAGAGTGTTTTTTTGTAAGTGCACCTCATAGAGCTGAGGCGGCAACAAAAACTGCGCCTCATGGGTATTTTATGTTTATTTTTTATGCTTTGAACTTTTTGTGTCAATTTCAAGCATTCCATGTCTTCTTAATGTGTGTTATTGATATTCTTGATGAATCTGATGATGAAATTAGTTAGTATTTCATTTTTATATCATTTTTTAAGATATATAATATTTATATTTATTTTTTAATTCCGCCTCGGGCTTGCGTCTCGGTTCGCCTCGAGGCCTTGTGAGGCAAAGGGAAAACGCCTCGAGGCACAATTTCTACTTTTAAACCTTGCTATTTCCATACATATAATTAATTCGCTACTATAAATAATATAATATGCATATATATTTATAGGGGGCGGTTATTGTGAAAAGTGACAAAAACGTGCGAAGTGTCACTTTGTACATGAAAATTACGTAATGTTTTTGTATGTTCATGAAAGCATTACGTAATGATCATGCACTTTGTACATGATAATTACGTAACGATAATTACGTAATGTTTTTGTATGTTCATGAAAGCATTACGTAATTATCATGTACAAAGTGACACTTCGCACACTTCGCACGTTTTCATTACTTTGTATTTGAACCGGCCCCTATATTTATAAATGATAAATCAAATAACTTAAGATATAATATAATATAATAGGTGTTGAAAATCCAGGTGCATACATTGGAGATGCCCTTAATCCCATTAAGTACTTACATCAATTTGGAGAGACTCGGATAGGTTAGATACGTAAAACTTAATTGATCTTGTGAAAACATCAAAAGCTTCAGAAAGAGCAATTCCAGACATTATGCATGCAGCGGGAGCAAGCACAAGCATTAACCGTACCTGTGATGCCATTTGTATAAAAAAATAATGGGTATGGGTGATGGGATATAAATATATAGTTCATAAAATAGATGATATGTTGATATTTTTGTGATGCGAATACTCACCATGACACCAGAAAAATACACCGACATTACTAAGTAAAGGATTACAAAGGAGCTTGCATCAGATAGTGGGGAAAAGCATGCCTGAGAGAGTCCAATAAATACAGTTAAGAGAGAAGAAGAATTTAAAAGTCAACAAGGAACATAAATTCGGATGAACATCGTCAACTTACAATAATTCCAGCAGGGACCAAGAATGCTAAAACATTAAGATCCATAAAGTAAGAAGGCCATGTAGGAGGTTGATGTTCACTAACACTTGCAATGATTGGTATGTACTTGCTTGCATAAGTTCTGATCCAATAAAAAAGAGGATCAATAGATCAAAGATCCATCAGGAAGATATGAAGCCATATAAAACAAACAGATCACTAGGGGTGTTCAGAATTCGATTCGAATTCGAAAAATTCGAAATTCGATTTAGTTCGATTCGATTACCAAGAATTCGATTCGATTATTAAGAATTCGAATTCGATTCGATTCGAATTCGAGTCCAGTAAATCGAATACGAATCGAATACGAATTTATGATTTTAAATTCGATTCGATTCGAAATTCGAATAAAAATTGTACATGTATATTTTTTAAAATATATACACAACATATACACATTATTATATACACAAGTATACACATTGAAAAAAAAAACTTCTAAATTTTGGTCAAACTCTAAGAACCCATAGTGTCTATAACTTTTAGCATAACCATGTTTTATATATTTACCTTATATATCACAAAACTCTATTAAACTATACTCTCTACTATTTTTACTATTCTCGTATTTGACATATTGTTGTTTATCAATTTGTAGATTTGTATTTTATATGTTAAAAATAATGAGTTTGTATTAGTTTTAAAACTAAAAGTAAAACAATTTGTTATTTAAGGTGAATTTGACCTAAATCGAATTTATTCGAATTCGATTCGAATTCGAGTTTCTTATTCGAATCGAATACGAATTGAATAAATTGAATTTTAAACGAATACGAATCGAATACGAATTCAGGTAAAAATATTAAAAATTCGAATAATTCGATTCGAATAATTCGAAAATTCGTTATTCGATTCGTTGAACACCCCTACAGATCACAAAGTATTCAATTCATGAAACTTTTTGACTGCTTAGTATTGAGAGTCTTGTAGTCATGCGCAGATGAGGCGAGTGCCTAAGTCCAGGCATAGGCGAGTCTAGAGCTTGGTCCGTCCAAGTGCCAAAACCGGACTAAGCCGGCCAAAAACCAATCCGGTTTTGTCTCAGGTGGGTGCTTTTTTACGCCATGTGCCAAAGCAACGACAGGCTAGCTCTTTGCGCCTTTGACTACTAATTGAAAATTTGAAAGCGAAATGCTAATAAACGAACATAAAGTAACATAGGATGACTAGAATATTGATTTCATCAATTTATAATAGGGAGGAAAGGCTATCAAATCAATCTGATAAGTGATAATGGTAACAAATAATCAAGATCCTAAAATAACAACAATAATATACTTTTTAATAAAAGTTTGCCTGGGTTCCGTCCCCTTTCCCAGAAAAATAATAATATACTGTCTAATATGGAGAGACGCGAAACTTACGGATCAAGAAGACTCAAACTTCGTCCACTCCATCCCTTTGTAGGACTAGATGCAACTACTGCTACAAGTACTGCTACAACAGCACAGCATACCACCCTGAAATATAGGGAAAAATATAAATATACCGTAAAGGAAGTTTTAGCCTCCAAAGCTTGGAACCAGTGGTTATATTTTAGACAAGTGAAAATATGGAATAACATCACTATTCAAAGATCAGATGCCTGTCCTTCAGGTTTATTTTCTTTTCAACCCAAAAAAAATCAAGAAATGAAATTGTTGGTTTGTTGTGCTAAAACAAAGGTTGAAATTGGAGGTATTGAGACCAAACAGGAATAGTTGAATCTTTTTCACTTTGATGGAAATTGATATAATTATGAGCTGCAACAAATGATTCAAGCTTACAGGCCAACAGATACTACAAGTGTAGCAGCTACTTTAAACATCTTTGGAGAGAGTATCCCTTTGATATAATATGCAAGAGCCACCACATGGATAACAATGAAAACCTACAATGAATTCATTAGAATTAGCAAATACAGTGCATGTAATTATTTAAAATTAGCAAGGATAATATTAATACAGTGCACGTAATTATTTAAAATTAGCAAGGATAATATGACCATTCTCCATAGAGGCCTAGATGATAAGATATACACAGCCACAAGATGGATTTCATTCATATCAAAACCATGTATATGCAGACAGAACACACACAGCAGTATATTAATACAATCTAAATCAAACTAGAACCTTTACTGCTTACACTAACTGATTTGGATCTTTCACGTTAAATTTGTTTCATGGACTAATAAAGAAAGAACACCAGGTATCCAGGTTGTCATTATATGGATCTTTTCACCCTTAAATTGATAAAAGTGTACAACCAAGTACCAACTATATAAGATATCTTCACACAATATACTGGATCCATGATAAATTGCCTAAAAACATATCCAATATCTTTAACCAGAAAAATATAACTCCTAATTAATTGTCTATCATAGGAGTACCACAAACAGACCCTAAGAGGTTAAAATTCACCGGTGGAACTCACCAAAAATGATGCAAAATGTTCTGATGTCATGACCGCATTGAAACCAACAACAGGCACCAATGCAGCCAATAATGTTCCCAGGACAACCTGCATAACAGCAAAAATGTTCATGGAATGAAAATAACTATGACAACAAAAAGATAACAAGAGATGAAGAAACATGCACAGATGTTAATGTGCAAAAATAAAAAGATCCTTCCATCAAAAAAAGTACTTGTTTCTTATTTATATATGGATTCATGATCCAGATAATATATACTTACAAGCGGAGCATACGCAATGTATAACCGAGACGAATAGCGACCAGTCACAATGCAAAGAAGCACATGCATCGGTATGAGATTAATGATAAAAGTGTACCCTCCCCAAGAGCAGACCTGAATGGAAGATAAGTCTAATATGATAATATGAAAAAAATAAAAAACAAAAAAATAGGATAACTGAAAAGCATATCAATTTAAAAAGAAAAGGAAATTCTAAGCGTACCATGTAGAAGTATGCAATGGAATTTAATGTTGCATAGAAGAGGGATCCTGTGTTCAAAGTCTGCAAATAAAGTTAGCTGTCAGGAAATAGTTTAACATACAAACCACCGTGTTCATATTGTATATTTGTATTCAGGCAACATGAACAATACCCGGGTGTTAAAATTGTTAACACTCGTTTTTTCATTAAAATGTGAAGTTTGCAGCTTGTATTAATAACCAACCTTGACGTAGAGGTAGAAGGTAAAGATTAAAGCAAAGATTGCAACAGCTTCATTGTCATAGCTCCCAGCCACTGATCTAGATATGTAGGATGGCACCTGGAAGATTCAAAATAAAATACAAAAATGGGTCATTAACACAACTGTCGGAAGCGGCACACGCAAGAACAGAGACAGAGAAGAGTTGCAAGCCGGAATACAGAGAGACCGAGAAGAGATGAAGAAACGCCCCAAATGTTATTATGAAGAGATGAAGACATTATCAAACATAAAATACTTCAAATACCCCCAAACAAATACAAAATACCAAAAATGTCATAAAACACTATTCATTCAATTTCATTATTAGTAAAGAGCAATTGTTATTCAGGTCCCAATTGTCAAATTATGACTAACTCCCACGATATTATTAGATCAAGAAAACTACTAAAACTTGATAACACATCTCTACCCATTATCAAGGTGTATATAGCTAACATAGACGCGTTAGACTATAACTAGGATACTAATTAATTAATTACATAGACTATAACTTAATTAATTACATAATAATCATCTATAACACATCCTATCATAACACCAAGTTAAACCTTCTACTAGCCGCCCCAATTTCGAGAACCGCGGGTCGGCCAAAATTCTCAACAGTAATAAGATCTTCAATTTATTAGTTTGATCCGTGCTTTAAGTGGGTATGGTTTAAACATACTTTACGGGCAGGTGTAGTAATTGTACAAGTGAGTACTTTAATAATAAGTGGCCAAAACCATGAATTTTAGTTAAAATGTGTGCAGAGTTCTAGCGCCTGTTTTAGCCGCTGTATCTAAACTGTTGTCAAAAATCAAAATGATTAGCAAAAGTTGCTTACTGATACTTTTATTGACACTGTAAATTTCATATGCCATTGAATCACTGAAGTAAGTCCTTTTTTCCAAATTTTTAGAAATAACATGTATGGTTACTGACTTACTGTATTGAAATTCTACTTACATTAGTGTACATACATGTGAGATTAAGGACACTTCAATTTTAGAATTCGCAAGTATTATTAAGATTCTAAATTAAAATATATAATTATTAATTAATTCTAGGAAAAAAAATCAAGTAGGAAATCACCATTAGCGTTGGACTGAGGTGAGCACACGTGTGTCAAAACTGAAGATGTATGCCAAATGCCGTGTTTAGTGGTCGCATCATACGTGAACTATTTGTATGTCATTGTCAAGTGTGTTTGCATAGTGATGTAGCATTGCACTTATTTTAATTATGAAAAAGGATTATTGTGTAACGGGTCGCTTAGTGATTTAAACATGCCAAACAATCAATAACATAATAATCGGGATCTCCAACACTTACGAATTATTTTGAATCATTAATTGAGCATGTTCATCCTTGTGTGTGATATTTTTAAAACACAAATTCATACAAGCTCACTAGGCTATCAGGCTTAAGCATTATGTACATTCCTAGGGAGTAGGGTCACATCAATAGGTTCAATGCGTAAAGAAATAACGCATGTAATTTCAAGAAAAAAAGAACCAAATCAACTTGATACCGTTGGATATTGTCCTATGTTTAATATCCTTTTAAGAATTATGTATTTAGTTGCAACTTTGCAGGATAATAAACAACTTTATAATCTTACGTCAGCTGTGGGCCTTGCAGCTTTGTGTACAGCCTAAGCAAGCCTGTAATCTTATAGATTGATCTATGCCAAGGTGACAAACAGGATAGTTTAGCTTATTAAATAACTAACTCATCTAAGTCCACCAAAGGCCATGAGTTTCATGTATACTTGATATTAGGGATGAGCTCGAGACGGTATCGGTACCGAACCGATACCGATCCCGATAATACCGATACCGAAAAGTCCAAAAAACCAATACCGATACCGATACCGAACACATACGGTACGGTACGGTATCGGTTCGGTATCGGTACGGTACCGGTATGGTATCGGTATTATACCTTAAAATACCGATACCATACCGATCCCGTACCGATACCGATAATACCAAAACCGAAAAGTCCAAAAAACCAATACCGATACCGATCCCGAAACCCCTCGGTTCGGTATTGGTACGGTATCGGGATCGGGACGGGATCGGGACGGGATCGGTATTCGGCCTTGTATGCTCATCCCTACTTGATATACGTTGGGAAACAGTTTCAAGGAATAAGTATATGGTTTTGTATGAGATAATGAGATCTACTTAAGCAAACTCAAGGAAAAGAATATCAAGCAAAGCTACTTTGGGCTACATTTTACATGGTAAATTGGTAACTGAGGTAGATTAATGAATCCACTCCTAAATGCTGATTATATGTCATTGACTTGCATCTTATATTCTTATGTCAGTTGCTGCCTGATTATTTTTATAAAAGAAAAAAAAAGATAAGAACAGTAGGGTGGGAAGGAAACAAGATTATCATACCAAAAACATAGGTAAAAAAAGGAACAGAAACTTGTGAGACTTTGTCTCAAACTTCTATACAAGTAAGTAACATGTGGCTTACAGCATACAGCAATACACATAAAAAAAATCATACGATAGACAAATAAACTATCACAAGTACCCGTTATATGATTACCATGGCCAGAAGAACTGCAGCAGTCAGTCCAGCACCTGTTCCCTTAACTTCCTATATAAAATAAAGTAAATGATTGAGGGGTCTCAGTATTATTTTATACCAGCAACGTTTACATAAAAACAAACTAGTAGTCATAAAAAAAAACCTTAGTCAAGAGATATGCTGCCCATGAAGCAAAGGCTGAGAATACTGGGGCAGTAAATACACACACAGTTTCCACAGACAGGGGAATATTCAAGGATTGAAGCACCCTGAATTCAAGAACTGTTAGTGAATTGACTGAATATCGATAATTAAAAAAAAAATTCAAATACTCACTTCCAAATGGTTCCAGCAGTCAAAGTCAACCCAGGGTAAACGGTTCCACCAATGACTCGTCCAAGAGGATACCTTACGATAAGTGAAAGATACTGTGTTATGTTTGCTTTTTTGAGTAATAAACTATTAAACTCAATCGTAAAAGGAAATAAAAAACTATCCACATACCAAGTACGATCATCAAACCAATTCCAGAAGTCATATATCCCATTCTTTGTAAGGAACTGCAATCAAAAGAGAGACATGAACAATACATAGAAACATACATCATATACACAAACACCAAGGGGCATGAAAAGAAAATTCAAAAGACATGGAAGATGATCATTAAAGTCAATAACTGCACATGAACAAAGCATTTCAGTGTAAGCAGGGCTCTAATTTTTATTTTTCAAGAGGATAAAGGTATTAATATGATCAGGTATTTAGTTAAAATGTTACATCCCAATGTATCAGTATAACTTCCAGAATCATATCGATTGCAACATCAGAACCGAGTATAGCCGAGTTGGCCAAATATTCCGAGTACTCGCAACTCCCCAGTCGGCCGAGTTGGTAGCGCCTGGCGAGTTCTGCAACCATGATGTCATAGACCATTTTTTGTCTTAAAAGTTCTACTATGTGAGGTCATGAACATAAGGATTAAGAACTCTGTTATTCGGTTATTACAAGAAGAAATAAACCTACAATTAGCTTATCCATAAGTTTTCCTAAATCCTATCTCCTAACCAAATCTATCTATTCTTGTTTTACAGTTATTGTCTCTGCAATCGAGTATGATTAATTATTAAAATTCTCATTTAACTAATTTAACTAATGATATAATAACAGCAATGATATACCTCAATCCAAATAAATGAAACTAAATATATTATTAACGAAACGTAAGATAATAAAAACATAAAATCAAAACCTGAGTGACTCTGTAATTGAAATAAGGATCGAATTCATGAATAACACTTTCATACTTAATAACCTGATACAAAAAAACGCACCAAAAATAGATCAGTTTACAGAAATCAATAAACACGTCATCATATACGCATCAATGAATGTATAGAAGTTTAGATCCACAGAATTTACCGAGAAAAGACGGATCGAGAATGCGAGTACTCCAATCAACAACAGAATGAAGAAGGCGAGGACATTACCAAACGCGAACCGTAGGGTTGAAGATGAAGGCGTTGGTTTGGTGAGGTTATTATTATTATCTATAGGGACCGCCATTAACGACGATCTGTGTGTGGTTTTGTTTATTTAAGAGAGGTTTTTTAGAGTCAAATGAGAAGACTTTGGATGCAGAGACAGAGAGTGTGATGAATATGTGTGAGTTTTTACCGTTTTACCCTTGTGTATGCTGGCAAGTTTGATGTTTGTGATTGGTGGATTGGGAGAAATTTTGTACACGTGGGATGATGTTATTGGTTAGGCTACGTGATTTGCCTTGAATTGGTTGGAGGTTGGAGTGTTGCGAATTGCGATGGTAAAGTATACTTTTGTTTTTAACTTTTTTAAAATTAATAAGAAAATAACCAATTCAAGAAACTCAGTAAATCTAAAAAAAACTTTTTTCTAAGGGGGTGTTTGTTTTTTCTTGAAAAGAGCTTCTAATCACTTATGTCTGCGCCGCGCAGACGCGGGCAGACATTTGTGACCAGCAGACCGTTTGTTTTTTAGAAGACTTCAGACCTAAAAATCTCTTCCCCACCTCTTCCCCAAGCAGACATGGACTAGGGTCTTTTTGCCTCTTCTCCACAAAACATATCAGTCTCCTCAAACCATTCTCCTCAAAAAAAACAAGCAGACCATTCTCCACAAATCTCCTCCTTCCCTCTCCTCCCTCCTCCGCCCCACCCTCCGCCGCCCCTCCCTCCGCCGCCTCTCCTTCCCTCTCGGCCTCTCTTTCCTTCTCCTTTCCTCCGCGTCCTCTGCTTCCCTTCTCCGGCGGTGCCTCCTTCCTTCTCCTTCTCTTCCGGTGCCTCTGCTTCCCTTCTCCGGCCGGCGGTCAACAAGCAGGTATTTTTTTTTTTTTTTTCAGATCTGTTAATTTTTTTGTTATGTTTCAGATTTGTTTTTTTTGTTTCAGATCTGTTATAGGGTTGTTATTTGTTATGTTTTTGTTTCAGATTTGTTAGGGTTTAGATTTGGTTTATTTTCAGTTTATTTTCAGTTTTTTTTTCAGTTTATTTTTCAGTTTTTGTTTCAGATTTGTTAGGGTTTAGATTTGTTAGGATGATATTCTTGAAATTTAGATTTGTTAGGATGATATTCTTGAAATTTAGTATGTTTTTGTTTCAGTTTTTTTTTTCAGCCATTGAAGTCTTTTGCAATCAACTTTGATGATGGTGAAATAGTGGGATTGTTGTAGGGTCGATATAAGAGATAATGGAACATTTTTAGCTTATGAATTTATGATACGATGATGATTATCTACTATATTATATGGATATTAAGATACCAAAAATTTTTACCATTATGCATAATGTATAACTTGTGGTAAATTAGTTAAACTATTTATTTTAAATTTCAGCTTATTTCAGCAAACTGCAGAAGTTAAAAAACAAACAGTCTTCCTCTTGCAGACTGCAGACCTTTGGTCCACCTCTTCTCCTGCAGATGTCTGCAGATGTGGTCCGCAGACTGCAGACCTTTTCCTGCAGAAAAAACAAACAGCACCTAAGAATGGTCTTTAGGTCTTTTTTCACCTTAAAATGTTACTAGCCTATAATAACATTGGGTGAAGTGGCATGTAGTTAGACTTAAACATACATAGATGACGCAGGTAGCCTAAAGCAAAAGGACTAACAAGTATCATAAAAACTATGCTTAAAGGGTTGAAAGCTACGAAGGTTCAAATGATGGAAGAGCACAGATCAAAAGATGACCTGTCTTGTCATCTTTTTCCTCGGTCAGCACAAGCAGTTGTCATATAGACACTACACCTCTCGGACCGCAGGTCCAAAGCCACCCTTGGCTTAAAGTGGTCTGTCCTCTTGTTGCACCATGTCTCAAGATAATATTCTTTCCAAAATAAGAAGATACTCTCTCTAAAAATCAGAGATCTATTCCACAGATCTGATCCATCCTGATTATTCTTTCTTACACTCTATCTTCTATTCCTTTTGACATACACATGTGAGGAGAACATCTCCATCACAACACACTACTCGAGTTTAGAACATCAATTCTGGTCTTGAGCCACGCTCAAACCAGAATTCTAATACTCAAAAACAATATTATCTTGAACCTCCTTCTACGTTTTGCAACATAGGAGAACACCACGACCTGCGTTAGGCAGATTGAAACCCTTTAACCTTCCTTGAACCCGGAACCATCGTTAGGCCCTTATTTGTTGTAGCAACATACATCGATTATAACGATTAATGAATATGGCGTGATAATAAGTTGTATCTCTTCTATGGTATATTTTCTCTTTTGAAAAACTATTTATAAATATAGAAGCTAGCAAGTAGCTAAGAAAAAAATACAAAGTGATTACAACAACGCAAAATATCAAAATCTAATATAGTGACCCTTCTATCATATATGTCGTTTAAACCTTGCAAGGTGATATTAAAGCATTTAAAAGTATGTTAGTTTGTTGTTAAACATTAACATACTTTGATATTTAAAACTCGAGAATAACCTATTAATAATAACTAAGGGGCTGTTTGGTTGATTAAGTGCTGAATCATTAAGAGATCTGAATAGTTAAGAGGTCTGAATGGTTAAGTGTTGAATCATTAAGTTGGACCTCTTAATGGTTAGTATTCTTGTCCCACATTAGTGGGAGAACATCATTAAGGTTCAGCCTAGTTCAGCACTTAATGATTCAGTGCTTAATGGTTCAGCAACATCTCAAATCTTAATGATTCAGTCTTAACCATTCCATTCAGAAGCTGAAACAAACGCGTTGAATGCTGAATCATTCAGCACTGAATGATTAAGAGCCTCATTAAGAGGCTTACCAAACAGCCCCTAAGTTTATTACTAGATGGAGTAATTATGAACTATTCAATAGAGCAATTGTACTACTTTGAAAGTTCTAAGGGAGGGAGGGGCGCTCATAGTTAAATTTTTTCACTTAACTAATTTTGTCCAATTATGCACTGCCACATCGTTTCACTGATTTACTTAACTGAAACATTTTTTTGGAGACAACAACACTACACTGATTCTTTTTTTTTTTTTCATTTAAATACAAATACAACTTTTTTTTAAATTCACACAATTTTATAAATTTTATCACCAAACCGTCAGCACGATTTAATTTCTCATAATCGTCTCCACCCAACACGGTCAAAAATATTTATTTCCATTAAAATCGGTCTCATCTAACCGTCAGATTAACTTTAGTTTTACATACAATACGGTTGGATCTTTTACTATATAAACCATCATACGATGGTGGTGAAAACACAATTCAAATCAACACATCAAGAACACCCACAACCTTCAAAATGACTCATTATGACATTTGATGTGGCAAAACAAATGAGCTTGGTTTAAATAGGCACGCCACATCAAGGGCATGGTGCGCCTCATGTGGTACCGAGTCAAAATCAACCTGTGGGAGACTTATCTATGATACAAGTTGCACACTTGAACCCTTCTGCACCATGCATGATACTGATGTGAATATGTGAATCTTGAGAATCCCAGTTTTTCGCTAAAACATGTACCAACAGTAGCAATATGTGTGTTGTTCCACGTGCTGTTGTCAACAATAACTGTACGGTTGGCCATCGCGGTTGTTTGGTAACCGTAGTCCCACCATGATGCAACCTGAAGGTATTTAATTCGTCTCCATATTAGTGTAATGGAATCAAACGATCAAGTACATCTGGTTAGTACATAATTTAACCCAAAAAAAAAAAACAATACATAATTTCAAAAAAAAAAATACTTATTTTCAAAAAAAAAAAAATCTAACAAAAACAATGTTATGAAACCATCAAATAAGATCATAACTAAAAATATTTTAACTAAAACTAATGTTTTTGAGGAATTAATTTTGGGGAAAAAATACATAAAACTTCCATTCCGCTTTTTTTAAGGAACGAGAAAAGAACTCTCCACGCTCAAGGAATGAAAATCCTTTAAACGAAGGAATCACATTCATGTTCGATTCCTGCATATCTTACACTACCACCGTCTTTTAAGAGAAGTCAACTTATCCTTTTGCTGAACGTTATAAAAAATTGAAGAAAAAAGAGACTAGAATACAAATTATACCAACATACTTTGTCATCTACTTCAGTGTTATGACTTAACCATGCATAGACCTCTCTAAAATCATCAAAAACATTAAGTCCATCATGGGAATGAGAAGTAAGCACAATTGAAGGAGCTGAATATGCCTCTGCAGCAGCCCAAACACTATGGACCTATAAGAATAAATATAGGCACATAATCAAATTCAAAACAATATTTTTTTTTTAAAAAAAAAAAAGCAGAAAAACTGGATTCTAGTGATGGAAATCTAAGTTTAAAGAAGCATATAAAGTAACATTAGAAATGCAATAGTTTCATTCACATTTCCAATTTTACTTCCGAGTAACAAAACGGCATTTTGAATCTATGAGAAAGGAGAAGCAATTAAGTTTAAAAACTGTTTAGACCATTTCCAATGAATGCACCAAAACACCGACATTTTTTGTGCTAAAACCTTCTCCAGCCAAGAAACCAAATTTCTATAGTTGCATTTAACCCTTTGGGATTAAACTTTTTATTTCACAATCTTATAATATATATCTATTAATTAGACAACTTTATCTAACATAAAAAACAAACACTAACTTCTTATGTAAGACTGAGCAGGAACAGATAGTATTCCTAACCCTATATATGAAATCATATCAAACTTTCAAAAAAAATGAAATCATACAAGTCATAATGTTTTGAAAGTGCCTAAAATAGTTGCATATTCCCATCCTAATCCAAATACAAAATCCTTACCTACCTTGAAATACTAATACTAATCCTTAAATATTAATATTAAGATTTATTTATAAACATAAAACATGTATTAATATGGGCTTATTATATACAGCAAAACCAAATATTAAGCAGGGAAGCGCGAGAACCTCATAAGTATTTGTACATAGTGCTAACCATATATAGTGAGAGAGAAATAGAGGCAGTTATGTTGTTACAAAACCACCTTATGTATCAAAATTAAAGCAATCACTAAAAGTGTTATGTGGTTCTCACAGTCCTCTCTCCACACACACAAATTAAGTAGCTTTTTTCGTAACATTGCAGCGTATGGCGGTTATGTGGTATTGTGGTTACAAAACAACCTTATGTATCACAATTAAAGCAATAACTACAAGTGTTTATGTGGTTCTCGCAGCCCTCTCTCTCTCTCTCCACACACACGGGTAGTTCAACTAACATATCAAATTAAGTAGCTTTTTTCGTAACATTGCAGCGCATGTTGTGCACTTGTGCAGGTGCTTTAACAAAAAAACAATATGTGTGTACTCTTAGATTAAGAAGACCATGTTAATAACAAGATTACCATTTTAAACCATATTCGACATGTTAGGCATGGGGGAGTTGAGAATTAAGGGGTATTTATGATTGCTTATTTTAAAATTTAAACAGCTTTGTCTGCTTAATACATTAAGATCAGATAAGCACTTTTGAACATTTGGATGAAGAAAAGTCATTATGTTTATCTACTTAGTAAAGGGTGAAATAAGTTGTTTAAAATACGCAGTTATAGGAGGGTTGCTTCAAATTGATTATTCTTGACAGACTCAAATAATAAACGTTGTCGTTTTCAATAAGCTTATCATCTGCTTCCGCAGAACACCCTTAAATTTGAAGCTTATTAGATCTCTAATAACTGAAAACACAAAATATCATGTTTTATGTAGAAATCCTAATTTTGAAGTGATGCGCTTACACATGGATTGTGTTCAAGGTAGATGGTGGTGAGCTTTTCTCTAGAACCAGAAACTGCCTCCGAAATGCCATCTAATGATGCTAATTGGTTGTCATTGAACCATGCTAATTGGTTAACAACCAAACCAGACCTGCTTAACCAAAAAAATTTATTTTAATTAGCATATTGTTTGGAACCTAGTCCACATACACCATACATTCTGAAGATAAATAAACTAATTGGCATTTAAAAGTACCAAGGTGGATTGTGTTAAATAAATTACTTTAAACCAATAAAACAAAGAAACAAAAACCTACAGCCAACACTTCAGCCACCTGAACTAAGCTCATGGTCCCGGCACCCTGAATTTATCAAGGGGTTTCTTCCCTCCATTAACTTGTGTTATAAACTGGTCCAGACCAAACGGATCAACATCTTCAGCTATTTCTCTCTCAAACTCAGCTCTTGAACCACCCTTCTGATCACTAACACCCGTGAACTCCTTGTCTGGTTTGAACCGGTCAGTCTTTCTAATCTTCTTACGCTGCCCATCATACAACTCATCGTCAGCATCCTTCTTTGGTCTGTATAAAGTGGACAAAGTCGGTTGGGCAATAAACAAACCCGTATCATAAACATTGTACTGATCATCGCTTGCAAAACCTGAGTCCATACCCTTTTCTTGATTAAATAACCGTTGGTCATACATGACTTCCCCCCCCCCCCCCCCACAGGCTGCTGCCATACCCAAAGCTACCTTTTCACTAATGTCACGGTCCCGGTCTCGGGTGATCTTACGTTTTTTCCCCATGGCGGTATCTTTAGCTTCCAGCCGCCTTTCTCTCTCCCGTTCTCTACGTCTTCCCTCCCGGATTTCTTCTCTCTGGATCCGCTCTTCTCTCTCCTCTTTCGTCTCTATGGGTGGGTCCCAATCTCTCTGCTTATTTCTTTGTTCATGGTCAGGTCTCATTGGTTCATCAGCGTCCATCATACCGGAACCCAACCCAGCACCAGCAGTGGGCCCCCTCTCAAATCGGGCTTTTTGAGCCAACATGCGTAATTCTTGCTCTTTCCTTTGTTTTTCTTTCATCTTCATCTCCTTTTGAACTTTGGACCTCATAGAAACAGCTTCACGGGCCCGTTGCTCAGCTACATATAAAGCTTCTGAAAGCTGTGCAAAAGTATCATTAATTTGGACTTCTTGAAGCCCCCTACCATCTGCAGCTAAACGTTTATCAAGTGGGATTGCGTACCCTTTAGCGTTTTTCCAGTTAGAAATACAAGGCGGGATTTTCCATTCTTTTTGGTCTTCAACGGTCAGTGGTCGTGGTGGGGACTGCATGACGGGTACAGGCGGCAACCCATAAGCTTTCGGGGCACGCTTGTGTTTAAACTTCGGAGGCTCTAATGGGTCAATGGGCATTTCCACCATTCTAATGATTCTTTCCATTTCACCTGACGTAAAAGCAGCCAAGCGTTGTGACGGTTTGTACTTTGGAAATTTTGAATCTTGAGACCGTGTTTGAACGTTTTTTGGTTGTGCAGCACTTAGCATGACATTGAAAAGAGCTTTTGTTTGTTGTGTGGTTTTCTCAATCTCTTGTTGTTTCTCGTCGTCATCCTCAGGTTCTTCTTTTTCATCGTCTTTCAGAATCTTGGGAATGAGATCACTGTGGTGTGAAAAAACAATCATTCTAGCATTTTCGTTATGTTTCACAATAGCATCAAATGTTAAATTACCATGGTCATCAACAGTAACTGGCAGGTACTCGGATCTCTCTAGCGTATTATATAATGATAAGGGATTGTTGTTAGTAACATCAGCTTTTTCAACATTGTATCTTTGCTTAAACCACGGATCACTCGAGTGATCATAAAAGATTGTTGCAGACGATTTCGAAGGTGGCAAAATTTCCTTCAAAGCGGCCATGTTGATGAAAACCTAGAAGAAGATTCAAAAGAATTAATCATACAATACCTCAAGTTGCTAATGCATAACAAAAGATGGATGACAGCAACATAATTTGTACGAAACAGACAGAACACATACAGATAACTCATTCAGCAAATTACTGTATTGATTACTACATGGCCCAGCTAGCTAGGGCTGATATGAAATCAATCAAAGGTAGCAATTCCATAATTATTTCAAATGTTACATAATTTGAATTTAGAGTACAAAACCTACTTTATCAGAACCATTTTTGCCACCTACTAGAACAAGTATAACATATACAAGGAACCATTTCATTGACCAGCGAGCGAGCGGATAACATATACAAACAAATAGACTTCAGTATATATAACGAAACGTAGTCACGGGACATGATTGTTTTTTTCATGAACTATGAATGGTTTTTTGAGTAACATCGACGGTGACTACATTCGTTACTAACTCCAAATCTCAGAAAAATAGTTTAAGGGGCAGTTTGGCAAGTGCTGAATCAGTAAGTGCTGAACCAGTAAGAGGTCTGGAAGGGTAAGAGGCTCTGAACCCATAAGTGCTGAACCCGTAAACTGTTGTTTGGTGAAACTTCTGAATAAAATGTAAAATTACTATTTTACCCACCCCACCTCTAATTTTTCTTCTTATCTACTGTCCTCCTTCTCATCCCCAAGTCCCAACCACCTACCAACCCTATTTTTCTTTTCTCTTCTTCTCGTTAACATCACAACACCCTTTTTTTCTTTTTCCTTTTCTTTTCACAAAACACACACACACTACACCCTTTTATCATCGTCATCATCAATTCATCATCATCTTCTTCAGGTGGTGGTGAAGAAGGGAGATGAGAAACCTTGGGGGTTTTTTAGGAGGAAAGAGGTAGGGCCGGCGACGGTCTGGGAAGGGGGAGAGGAGATGGCAGAAGGAAGGAGAGGAGGTGGCTGCAGGGAGGAGTGAAGGTGAAGGTGAAGGGGCTGTTCAGAGGTGAGGGCACAATTTGTCCACATTTTTTCATTCAGCATCATCCTAGAACTGAATCATTCAGGGGCTGTTTGGTTTACCTCTGAATGGCTCATTCAGAGGTAACCTCTGAATCGGTCAGAGGCACGGTGGTGTTTGGTTGCAAAAAACTTGCCCTCTGAACTGAACCACTAAGACTGAATGATTCAGTTCTAGGATGATGCTGAATGAAAAAATGGACAAATTGTGCCCTCACCTCTGAACAGCCCCTTCACCTTCACCTTCACTCCTACCTGCAGCCACCTCCTCTCCTTCCTTCTGCCATCTCCTCTCCTCCTTCCCAGACCGTCGCCGGCCCTACCTCTTTCCTCCTAAAAAACCCCCAAGGTTTCTCATCTCCCTTCTTCACCACCACCTGAAGAAGATGATGATGAATTGATGATGATGATGATAAAAGGGTGTAGTGTGTGTGTGTTTTGTGAAAAGAAAAAGAAAAAGAAAAAGAAAAAAAGGGTGTTGTGATGTTAACGAGAAGAAGAGAAAAGAAAAATAAGGTTGGTAGGTGGTTGGGACTTGGGGATGAGAAGGAGGACAGTAGATAAGAAGAAAAATTAGAGGTAGGGTGGGGTGGGGTGGGGTGGGGTGGGTAAAATAGTAATTTTACATTTTATTCAGAAGTTTCACCAAACAACAGTTTACGGGTTCAGCACTTATGGGTTCAGAGCCTCTTACCCTTCCAGACCTCTTACTGGTTCAGCACTTACTGATTCAGCACTTGCCAAACAGCCCCTCAGTCTTAGTGGTTCAGTTCAGAGGGCAAGTTTTTTGCAACCAAACACCACCGTGCCTCTGACCGATTCAGAGGTTACCTCTGAATAAGCCATTCAGAGGTAAACCAAACAGCCCCTAAATAAACTTATGAAAGATGTTTACCTGTTATAATATTTTACCCAAATTAAGTAAATTAAAATTAAACTCAACACAATTAAAAAATTAGATATAAAAAGAAGCCTTTACGAGCATGATCAGTCCAAACGATTCACGACAATAAGGATTACGACAAATAGGTCAGAGACGAATTTTATTACAGAATTCTGATCGTCGAAGATGCATGGCTAATCCAAAATCTGATCTAATCGTGCACAATTAGTTTCTATGAACAATAAAAAAAATCATAGTTTCCAAAATCCTATTATTATTTTAATATATATGGATGTATTTAAAAACGAAAGACTGTATTATAATAATAATAATAATAATAATAATAATAATAAAGACATATAGATATATCATGTATACGTTACCTTCAAACGAAGCTGGTGTCAGAGATTGAATTCGACCAGGGAGAGATGTTGAGGTTTCGACTCGAGTGACGGATGGATTAAACTTCTATTATGATCCTACCTATGTATATATATATACTAGCTTATAACCCGGGAATGTCCCGGGGTTGAAATTTTTAATAATGAAGAAATTTAAAATTAAATGACATTACTTAAACCATTAAATATTCATATTTAATTTAAAAGACAATTGAATATTCATTACTTAAACAATTGCGAATTTCACGTAATAAGGTTACAATTTAAAATTACCAAAATGCATCTTTTTATATAAATAAATTAATAATTGATTATATTTTTGGATTTATTTTTTAACTATTTCAAATCAAATACACAATTTATACATACTTTTTCTTTCAACTGTATAAAATTATCCATATCCTTTTTTTTGTTTTATACATCATCATATGAAAATATTCATAAAATTTTGTAGGTCCCCTTAGCAAGTATTTGAACATCGGCACTTTTTACTGTTTTTAAGGTTTGTTTCGACGCATATCAAACTTGTAAACCTCGGTGTATGTTGTCGGTAATTAAATAGTTATTATTCCCAACACATTCAAGATTCCACCGCCTCCTTCGTGTTTTCACCAAAGGCTATTTATATAATTTGACGCTCACTAATTCAAAAAATAAAATAAACCCACAACAATGAACAAAGACATCAATGAATTAATCAGTTAAAGACTTTATTAACAAAACCAAAAAAAACCATGAATTTCGATATGATGTCCAATGTTTTACTACTCGTTCAACCTATAACGTTTTACACATACAAACTTAGACTGTAAAATGTAAAATTTAACCTGTACAAACAAAACAAACAATTAAAAACGCTTACAATGTTAACTATTTGAACAAAAATTATGACCTTCGTGCGCATTATTAATCGAAAATCATAGTGGCTGAAGTTCTTGCTCAGCCATTCATATTATATAACATCATATGCACCATAATTCATTCTGCTATTTTGTTTCCTGATTTAAAAAATGGGCTTACTTACAAAAGAAGAGAGCATTATGTATTGTGACATGTACATGGTGTGTTTGGTCTGCAAAAGAAATTTGCTCTCTTGGGATGCCTTCGTCCTTGTTATGCGCCAACCAAGCTCCTGCCAGTGACTATGTCTCCTTCCCTGCACTTAGTGGTTTTGTGATGTTTTCCCCTCTATGTTTTTGGCTTGCAGTTCTGCAATTGTTATGAGATTGACTGGTGCTGCTGCTTGTCTCAGTCCTTGTAAGCTACAGTTGAACCAAGTCGATAGTGAGAATTATCATATAAATAGGCACTTATGCGTTTCATATAAGAAGCAGTAATGTAGCTTTCTCTTTTTGACTTTTTGGGTCCTTTTGTTTTTCCTGTTGTAGATTTTGTTTTTCCTGTTGTAGAAACTAATGTGTTTGGACTTTGGATTTGCGAATAACACGGATGCAAGCTTTTTATTTGTTACTTTTTATACATCAGAATCTAACACATTGTGCAGAACGTACCTGCCGGTGTGTGCTGCTGTGTCGGGGGTAATCCGAATTACGAATACCATAATAGCTTCGATATTCCTCCAGTAAGTTCCTCATCTTCAGTGCTTCTTCGAAATAATTCGTTTTGTCAACAATGATGTTTTTTGTTAACTAATATATTGGTTTGGCTTTAGTGTTCTTCCTCTTCTGCATACAAAACTATCATCATCTAAATATTCCAACATATTGAATTAAGATATTCGCATGTTTCATTAGTAAATTTGATCGCTTTCAAGATAAATAAATAGAATCAAACAGCCCAAATCAACCCGTTAATAACTAAGTGGGTCAAAGCTAACACACATGTATTGAGAAGGGAAGCTGAGTTGGTCCATAAAAGGAGGAAAACATGGGAAGCTGCCTTGGTCTAGAAAAGGAGGAAAACATTACCAACATGACGTGTCCCCTATTCTATCCACTTCAGATTTCAACACCACCTGAGAATATATATATATATATATATATATATATATATATATATATATATAAGAAAATTCAAATAGTAATTTAATGAACCTTATACTCCACCCTTTCAACAATTAAAGTCCAAATTTGGAGACAATGATTTTCAAAATAGGCATAACTACAAATCAATTATATGTATATAGATCAAACATAGATTTATCGATAGTTGATTGTCGAAATCTTAGAAAGTTGACTTCAAGTAAACAATCAATGCAGTAATAAACCTAAAAGATTGCTTTGTCAATGAGCCACAACCAAAATTGTTTTTACCAAGTGTCCAAGTCTATAGGTGACTCCTGATCCCTCAGTGGCTAATGCTACTGAAATGACAAAATAACACTCATATGCAAGGCACATGGAAACATAACATGGCTCTTTTGATGGGGTAAATAGAGGGGCCAAAAGTGTTTATGAAATAGTGAATGGGGACCATCCTTTGCCTTTACTTTAAAATGAACTGTAGGTGCAATTTCATAAAGCATGGACTATTTTTTCAATTAACTCCAAAAATAAAGAATTAACACACCTGGTGTGCAGTCAAAAACTTTCTAACAACCTTCAACTGTTTGTATAATAAACTAATAATCATGAGCCTTGTTGAAACGTGAGAATATCCATTAATATATAAAATTCATGTTACCAAATAATTGTAATGAAACATTTATAGACAAACAAATATAACGGCTACCTATCTTGCTAATAAGACTGCCCATTCTAAAACTTTAAAACTTCTACGGTCAAAGGTATAAAATAGAAAAACAAAACCATAAAGGAAATGGGCCAAACATGTACAAATTCACTTAAAGTATCTTAAAACATCATGTATTATTTATATAAGAGATATAGATTATATTAAAATTTAAAACTATACTTTTTGTAATATGATTTAAAACATACATCATTTAAAAGATTCATAAAAATAGACAAAAAATGTTAGTTGGGTTAACAAAACCCAAGAAAGCACTCATTTTAAACCCAACACATTTTGATCCATTACCCAACCTATCCGCACATCTTTTTTGCCACTTGTAGTCAACAATGATACATTCATTGTAGCATGCAAGTGCGTTATATTATGTGTAGCTAAATAAGGCCCTTACCTGTTGGTCAAAAACAATGGCAAAATTGTCAAAATTAGTCTTAAGCACATCATATTTTTTTTCTAAATCAATTTGTTTTGTTCCCTACTTCTTCCCCTGAAAGACACTAACACACCAAACCTTATCAAGCCCTTAATGAACACAAAATGTATCCACCTGGATAGTTGGTGTTGCCATATTAATTGCATATACTCCATATAATAAAAATCTGATGGACTCGTCAATATATAAAAGTTAGAGGCGGCAATTTTAACCTATTTCCTTATGAGCAGCTCAATTCGGGTTATGATTTATCACTAACATGCAAAATGGGTCAGTATGTGGCTGAAAAGGAAACATGTCAAATAGTTTGAAAGCCACCAAAGTGTAATTTCAATGCCAAAAATCCTCTTAAGTTGTTCTGATTAAAATTTATTGAAATAATACAATGTCTCGTTACTCTCCCTGACCTTACCTGACCTGACCCACCCGTTTTCGACATCTACTTATCATTAATATTTTAAGAACCTTTGAAATTATGTGCCAAATTTGTATGTTCTTGTTTCTCGCGCTCATACATTTAAGCTATTCGCATAATTGGTTCTACTCCAAAACTTATATTATTTGCATTGAAAACATTTTTGCACATACTTGCATTTGTCTGCTTGTTAATTAGCCTGCAAAAATATTCCTGTTTTCTTACTCGCGTGGTTAACAATTATGATGAATAAACAAAGCTCACAACTTTAAATTTTATGGAAGAACTTACGAAGGCTTTAGATCCCTGTGAATAATTGGGTTTGGTTTATTCTCATGCAAATAGTTCATCCCCCTACCAAAATTATAGAATATCAGACTTGTGGCTTAAGTTCTAATTTTGTCTAGAAACCATTAATGTGTTGTTTGACAGAAACAAAACGAACCTCATAATCAGTATTTATTATAACAAACATGGAAACTTATAAGTACCTTGCTATATCCATGGCAAATTTCAAAGCTGTTATTGGCTTTAGTGATCCTTTCCGCTTTAAAAATAGACGAAGATCGCCCTGAAATATACACAAAACTGTCTTAAATGAATGTAAATTATGCGTATTACTATTTTTTTGATATGAAAACCTTGACTGAAAAGAACGTCAAATTAAGAAATTAAAATGTAAAGTAATGGCCTTGGTTTGTAACCTTTGATAAATACTCTGTCACTATCATCATTGGACTACTTTGAGTTACAACACCAAGAACCACATTTGGATGGCGTATCTTCTGAAGTAATTCGAGTTCATCTCTAAAAGCCCTCCTGTTAATAACCTGGGAATTATAAAAGTTAATAGTGTATCAAACAAAAGTCAGCTAAATTAAACCGAGTCAAAAAACATGTTGGAATCAATCAATAATAGACATTAAGCACTACATGTAGTCAAGTCAAACAGGAAGCAGAGCCCACCAGACAAATCCTAAAAGGTCAACAACAACAAAAAAACATTCCATGTTCCACCACTATAGTATCACATGTCTAAAACGGAAAAATATATGCACACACCAATAAATCTGGATCTGATCCAACCCAAACATTAATAGCCAATACTCACATTAAAAAAATAATTTACATGGAAACGAATCGATTTGGGTTAGATGTTATATCTCTCTAACGGGTCAAATATATCACTTATGATAGATTGAGAATTATTTGACACCACGCATCCAGTTAACCTATCATGCCATACTGACAATATACCAAAAGTACACATAACTACACCTAAAAGATCCAACCAAGAATCCTCAGTCCCTTGGCTCTTGCACGAAGCTCTTCTTTTTTCACATCATAATCATAAAGAACCTAAATAGAGACATATAAACATGATTAATAGCAGTAAGAGGTTTGTGTTTTTCATTATAAACGACATGGCCGATGAAAAGTAATCACTTATATTCATGCATTCTTGATATACAGAGCAAATAAGCAAGTGATCATCCAAATTGGCGTCATAACTAATGTCATCAAACGAAATTACCTTCAAGCATATCAATTGAAATCAACAACATGCTAAATAAATTATCGAACATTTCTACCATGAAAATTCATTAGTTTCTTTAAAAGCTTCTCTTGTATATGTTGTAACATACGATGATCTAAACTACATGATCGATTACACAATATTGTATATGTAGATGCTTTTTAGAGAATATACCTAATATATTATTGGACATAAGAGCACTTCAATCCATGCCCACCTCGAGATGGCCCCCGCGTTCCTGTAAAAATAAAAATCAAACAGCCTCCATCATCATAGATGAATCAATTTATATCTTCTTTCACTTTGTTTCGAAAACTATCTATACTACCTTAAAGCATACTATTTGAAGCTTGTTGCTTTCATTTATCATTGCATCTCTTTCAAATGTTGTGATTGCCTTGGTTATCCTTCTTTTCTCATGTGATCTTGTCGGCCAATTATTAACATAATGAAATTTTTATTTGCTCAAGACCAGTAGTTGCCTTATGGTCTTGCTGACCAATGTTTTACATAATGAAATACGGATAATCAACTCATAATTTTATAGAATCCTATACTCATCTTAATAAGCTGACAAAATAAAAATATTATTATACTAAAACATCACTTGAATTCACTAACCAAAAAATAAAATTAGAACAAAACAATAAAGAAAACAATTGCTAATAGTAATCTTACAAAGCTTAAAAAACATGAATCGTATCTTAAAAAGATAAAAATCACCGTCACACTCCGTCAATCACCATAGAACACCAGCGATAGTAGAGGGTTACCGAGTCTTAATCGATTTTGCCTTTGTATTCAACCTACTTGATTCCTGTTTCCATGGAGATTAGGGTTAGAAGAACATAAACGATTTGGGAGAGATTGTATCGATTATGGTTTGAGAGGAGATTAGGAGAAAGATAAAGAATGATTGAGAGAGAGAGGCGATCCGTATTAGGGTTTTCTCTTTTTTTTTAATAAAAAACGAAAAAATTAAAAAACACTAAACTTTTTCAATTATTAAGCCACGTGGCAGTTTCATAGGGAGGTTGAAGCCACCATTGCACGCCACGTCAACAACGTGCAATTCTTTTATATATATTAATAATAGATTAATATATATATATATATATATATATATAGGGAATGGTTCTAGAGAAAACCCTCCTTATTTGGTAAACTCTGGAAACTCTGACTTCCCAATATTTTTTTTTTTTGAAAAAAATAGGGCAAGTAATATACATGATTTTAAGCATTTTGGACCAAAAAAATTAAAAAAGCGCCGAGTATTTTTTAATAAAATTTTGACTAACACATGTTAAGCGCTAATAACAGGTGTTAACAATGTGTTAACTATATGTAAACAGTAGACGTTTTTTATTTTTAAAAAAAAAACCGTTCGGCGCTTTTTCGATTTTTTTGGCTCGAAATGCTTAAAAAAATGTATATTACATACCCTATTTTTTTCAAAAAAAAAAAATGTTGGGAAGTCAGAGTTTCCAGAGTTTACCAAATAAGGAGGGTTTCCTCCATATACTTTACCTATATATATATAGGGGAGGGTTATCTTGAGAACGCTAAATATCGCGAGAACCGTGAGAACAAATGAGAAAACCAATCAAAATCATTTTTTTTCAATACAAACCTAATTATAATCAAAATACAACATTAAAAAACGAATTTTCTTTCCAAATAATTCATCTTTTCTTGCAAAAACACTTTCAAATTAACTTTTTACACATGTGTAAATGAAACAGTTTACACATGTACAAACAGTAAATTTACACATGTGTAAAAACAAATTATTTCCGTATACGTTAAAATTTTTACGCGTAAATTGTGTTTTTGGAATTGTATTTTAGTAATAAAGATAAGTGTAAAAAGAAAATTTTGATTTGAATGGTTTTAGATGGCGTTCTCGCGGTTCGCACGAAATATAGGTGTTCTCAAATTAACTTTCCCCTATATATATATATATATATATATATATATATATATATATAAGGAACGAGGAACGCGTCCAAATCGATTTCGAACATAATTACATTGATAACTCCTAGCAAACCCTAAACGCCTCTTAAGTTCACCTGTAGTGGCCCGTTACGCGGCGTTATAAAGCCCCATAGCGCCAGGAACACCGTCCCCAGGGCACTATGGGAGTGTTATGGACGATGGCGTTTTAATTACAACGGGCGTTTTTGTCTTGGGCCACATGAGAATTTTCCTTTTGATCGTTGAACGGTCACCTTTCATTTAAAAATAAAATAAAAAATCGTGGTTTTCTTATATATAAACACATACACTACACATACAAACTACATTCATACACATTCACAAAGCATAACACACACACACACACAATTTCTAATTTCTACACACACAAGATGAATCCATTCGGTAGAGGTGGTTTCGGGTTCGGTCCTCAAACTACTGGCGTCGAGTCCCAACCCATAGCTTCGGATTCAGGTTCAAACCCACAAACTTTTATGAACCTGTTAAACCAACTAATGAATTGGGACCCGAACATGTATAACATTAACATGGGAGGTGGGTTTGGCTCAACACAAGTGTTTGGGACATCTCAAATGTTCGGGTCCTCAAATGCTTGGCAAGACACACAGTCGGTTCCGGAGACACAGGAACCGGTGCAAGAGCAAGAGCCCGCGCGAGGCAAGACAACCGGGCGAGGAAGACGGACTCACAAAAGGAAAGACACGGACACTCGTGCCAAAAAAACCGTCCAACCATGGACTGGCGACGAGTTGTTCGCGTTAGCCCGAGCGTGGGTTGACGTGTCGGAGGATCCTGTTGTTGGTAAGATATATATTTTTTGTTATGTTATATCGTTTTTACATATAATTTTTCAAACGGGCACTTATATATTTTTTTGGTTTGTTTTTTTAGCGAACTATCAAAACAAAGGAGATTTTTGGAAAAGAGTCCGAGCAACATTTTTTGATCTAGCTGGTAAGGGAGAGAACTACCGGCCCGATGATTCCATATCGGGCAAGTGGACCGATATCAACGCTAAATGCACAAACTTTCAAGGTGTTTATCAACGCACCCGGCACGGGTGGAAAACTGGCCAAAGCGACGAGATGATTTTGGAGGCGGCTTTGGAAGAATACAAACAAGAATACGGGAATTTTCCGTACATGAGGGTTTGGCGGCTGTTGAAAGGCTGCTACAAATGGCACACCGTTCGCCCAACGGTTGGTACTTCTTCATCTAGGGCGAGAAATACGAGGCCTTCAAAGAAGTCGAAGACCTCTGACTCGGTTGATCCCGAGACCCCTACGTCTGACGCGCGTTTCATCGACCTAAACGCCGAAGAAAATGTGTATTTTGCAGGGGAGGAGGGGCGGATGAGCTACCCCGTCCGCCCGGTCGACGGGCTGCTCGAGTCGCCCGGGCGGAGTCTTCGTCGGGGGTGAACGAGTTAATCCTGGCGTTTGTTGAGATACTAGCGGCTCCAAGACATACGCGACATCGGGACTCAGCGTATCCAAGAAAACTGAGAGGTGGTTGAGCTTATGAGAGATCGACAATTTCAACGCGACTTTGACTTTTACACGAAGTCGCACGACCACCTAGAAAGCAAGGCCTTGGAAATGTGTTTGAAACAAAAGGCCAAAATCAAACAAAAATATAACCTATGAGTATTTGTATTTTTTTTAGTATTTGTGTTTTTTTTAGTATTTTGTAATTTTTTTTTAGTATTTGTAATTTTTATTTATTTAATGAAATATTATTAACTATTTAATATTATTATTTAAATAAAAAACAATAATTAACCAATGATTACTCAATCATTTATAAAGCCCTATAAAGTCCCTTCCCACTACACCCTCTTTTTCCATAACGCCCCATAACCCCCCTTCTATTACTTTTTAATATTTTAATCCACATAACGCCCTATAACCCCCTCCACTACACATGAACTAACAAATGGCAAGTCGGTTCAATGTTTGGGATTGATTTATGAATATTATTATATAGTAATAAAGTTCTATTATGATCCTAGATATATACGGGTTGGGTTGACATATTAATTAAAATTAAGAATCGAATTTGTTTAATTTTTCTATACACAGTATGTCAAATATTACTGCAAAAATATATTACTTCTCTGACCTGTAAGAAACAAAAGCATAACATGAACCGGTCGAAATTGCCACATCTACATCTACATAAACATTGAACCAAAGATAAGAAGAGACTTACCGCAACTTCTCGATAACTGATTCCAAAATCTTTTAGGGAACCTAATCCATTGCTATCTCTAATTCCTATAAGGCGGTAGTCTTGAAGGTGTGATTTTTTTTTGAAAATGAGTGGTTTTAACCAATGTTTTAAAAACCGGTTTTTTTAATTATAATGGATTTGGCTTAAAAATGGTTCAACCAATTGAACCGTATTGTACCGTGTGGTTCAACCAGGTTGATTAGTTAGCTATATAATTTCATAATTTAAACATTAACCCAAAAAAATAATCTAAAAGTACATAATTACATACTAAAATACTATCAAAAAGTTAATTAATAATTAAAAAAATAATCCAAAAGATAATCTAAAGTTTATAATTTTTTAAAAGTTGTTCCTTAATTAAAATAATAATAATAATAATAATAATAATAATAATAATAATCTAAAAATAACCCAAAAATTAACCTATACAAATCATAACATTGTTCGTTATATAACATGTAATGTTTTTGAAAACTATGAATACCATACAAGCTCATTAAACCATCACAGGGCACATAGTTGGATCATAGCAAAAAGACCATCTATCAAGTGACAATTGTCTGGAAAGTCGTTCGATCAAACTTATAGATTCATTTAACTTATAAAAAAGATGACGGCATTGCACTCTTAAATGTTGGATTCCACCGGAATTATACAAACTGATCAGGGGAAATCATTTATCAAAAGTCAATCGCTTTGCTGAAAGCTTCAAATCTTTAAGCAAACATTTCAGAATCGATTTGCTCAATATTTGGGAAGATTTGTCGTAGAGTAGTCACATAATCTGATAACTTCGCCTGCAAAATATATAAATAAAAAAGTCAAGTATTTATAGAAAAAACAAGACATTCAAACAACTTAAATCGATTTGCTTGTGTTTTGTACTTTTTCTGTTGCTGAAAATGGGTCAGGTTCGGTCTAGTTGGAGCGACCAACCCCAAACACTTTCTAAAATTTATGACATTTGATGTGGCAAAACAAATGGGTTTGGTTTAAATAGGCTTGCCACATCAAGGGCATGGTGCGCCTCATGTCGTACTGTGTCAAAATCAACCTGTGGGACTGTGGGAGACTTGTCTATAAACACAACCAAAGGGGTGAAGATAATATGAAGGTTTACTCCATTATCAATCATGTATTTTGCTTATATGTTTTCTGTTTTGTCAGCCAAAAAGAAACAGTTATTGAGAATACTATACGAATTGTCTCAAGAGTCATGAAAAAAGTAGCTACCAGGTCTTGTGAGGGCCAAACGATGCTCGTGACAGACCATATTACAAGAAGCCTATCTAGATTTTTAGCGATTATTGAGTAGAAATTTGCTCCAATTTTGTATAGAACCACTGACGATGATGGTAAATACATTATGTCATGTTCAGCTAGCACTAAAAAGTATCCCTAATCAATTCCTTAACTTCTTATGTAGGACTGAGCAGGAACAGATAGTATTCCTAACCCTATATATGAAATCATATCAGCCATTAAAAAAAATGAAATCATCAGTCATAATGTTTTGAAACTGCCTAAAATAGTTGCATATTCCCATCCTAATCCAAATACGAAATCCTTGCCTGCCTTAAAATACTAGTAATAATCCTTAAATATTTTATTCATAAACATAAACATGTATTAATATGGGCTTATTATATACAAAACCAAATATTAAGCAGGGAATCGTCGCGAGAACCTCATAAGTATTTTTACATGGTGCTAACCATATATAGTGAGAGAGAAATAGAGGCAGCTATGTGGTTACAAAACCACCTTATGTATCACAATTAAAGCAATAACTACTAGTGTTTATGTGGTTCTCACAGTCCTCTCTCCCCACACACACAAATTAAGTAGCTTTTTCCGTAACACTGCAGCGCATGGCGGTTATGTGGTTACAAAACCACCTTATGTATTACAATTAAAGCCCAATCCCCAAAAATTACAAGTGTTTGTGGTTCTCACAGTCCTCTCTCTCTCTCTCTCTCTCTCTCTCTCTCTCTCTCTCTCTCTCTCTCTCTCTCTCTCTCCACACACACACTCATGTAGTTCAACTAATATATTAAATTAAGTAGCTTTTTTCATAACATTGCAGCGCATGTTGTGCACTCGTGCAGGTGCTTTAAAAAATATGTGTGTACTCTTAGATTAAGAAGATCATGATAATAACAATATTACCATTTTAAACCATATTCGACATGTTATTAGGTATGGGGGAGTTGAGAATTAAGGGGTGTTTATGATTGCTTATTTTAAACAGATTTGTCTGCTTAATACATTTATTTAAGAGCAGATAAGCACTTTTGAACATTTGGATGAAGAAAAGTCATTATGTTTATCGGCTTAGTAAAGGGTGAAATAAGTTGTATACAATACGCAGTTATAGGTGGGTTACTTCAAATTGATTATTCTTGACAGACTCAAATAATAAACGTTGTCGTTTTCAATAAGCTTATCATCTGCTTCCGCAGAACGCCCTTAAATTTGAAGCTTATTAGATCTCTAATAAATGAAAACACAAAATATCATGTTTTATGTTAAGTGATGCGCTTACACAGGGATTATGTTCAAGGTAGATGGTGGTGAGCTTTTCTCTAGAACCAGAAACTGCCTCAGAAATGCCATCTAATGATGCTAATTGGTTGTCATTGAACCATAGATCTTCTAAGCTACAATAAAAGTAAGAAAAAAATACTTTTAAAAAAATATTATGATAATCTAGTCAAGTAATTCATGTATGCATACCATGTGAGTTTCTCGATGTCCTCGATTGCAGCAAGCTTATTTGAAGATACATCCAAAACTCTAAGGTTGACCAAGGTCGATAGTCCTTCCATTTTTGAAATACCATTATGGCTCAAGTATAGTTCTTCTAAAGATGTACATTCCTGGATATAGTAAAAAAACATTAAAAAATAAAAGTGGCAAGATAATGGTTGGCGGGAAACACAAACCAAAATGGGTTGCAGTTAGCGCAGACCGTAACTAAGCTTATGAGTCAAAATGGACTGGGGTGAGTTGGCCTGTAAACAATTTTGTCTACACTTTCAAAGAAGTATAAATAAAAAATAGACTTTGGGAGATTTTCAACCCATTTGGCTCGTTCCCTTCTTGGCTAATTGCGTTTGAGATAGAGAAACCAACCCAAAACAAACCATTTATAAGTAAATGGATAAAAATTGCCGCAAATGTCACCTTTAGTATGAATATTAGCATTAGTTAATCTAGTAGAAAAATCATATAAAAAGCAAGGTTTAAAAGAAGGGAATTGAGCCTCTAAGGCGTTTTCCCTTCGCCTCATGAGGCGTAAGCCTCAAGGCAAACCGAGGCGTAAGCCCGAGGTGGAATTAAAAAATAAATATTTATATTACTATATATCTTACAAAAAATAAAATAACTAACACAAAAAAGTCTAAAACATCAAAAACACACTTTTAAACCATGTGCAGAGGTTTTATTCATAACTAAATAAGTTACCTCCAATCCTTTCATAGAAATCAGTCGATTGCTCTGCAAACTGAGCTTCTTAATACATTTTAATCCACATAAGTTGATGGATTTTATACGATTGCGACCTAGCCATAGCTCTTGTAAGTTTGTCAAATTCTGCATATTCTCCATCACCTAAATGAGCAAAACTTTAGCTAGTAGTCTCAAACAATAAATACATCCTATTTGAAAATCTACAGATCTTATCTCGTTTAGAGTATACTTGCTACTGATAACTGGCCAATCAAACAACTAAATTTGGGATCTAATTATAAGACTTCAGAACAAAATCATCACCCGTAATCTGTTGGAGCCAAGTTCAAGAATTTGAAGTTCATGGAAGTGCTCAATCTCCTCAATTTTGGTAACTTCATTTTTAGAAACATAGAGCTCCTTGAGTGTGCTTGATGCCTTTGATAATCCACTCATTGATGAAATTTCGTTAAAAGAAACATCAAACACTAAAAGCTTTTTAAATATACTAACATCCGGAATATTCTTCAGCTGGTTATCCCTGAGAACTAATTCCTGCACAAACAGCACAAGTAACAACATATTAAAATTTTAATTGTCAGATAAGCTGATAAACAAAGCTATAGCTTCATAGTTCATATCATGACATCCAAACAAAAACAGAGAACTTGTGACGTCCATACGATTCTTTCTTTCAAGTATAACCATACTAAAACTGCTAAAAAGTCATAAAAACACACATTAAACACTTAAGTATACATCTATATTGTCAAGACTCGCACAGGAGTGTGCCTAGGCACACTTTTCAAGCCAAGCGCAACCTTCTTGCTTCGCTTCAAAAACCCCAGTTTCAGGCCCCTAGTCACGTTTCCCGGTCCAAGTTCCTACAAAATTCCAGCCAAAAATCATCTGAAGCAGTTGAACACTTGAACCATAGTTGTCAAAACTCAAAAGCACGTGAGGCGCGCATTTAGGCACTGAGGCGACCTATCAGGGCTGTTTCACGCAAATTTTCCGGCCAAATTCAGGCTAAAAGTTGCCTAAACCTCTAAAACATCCTAAATGAGCTATGAACAAGTTCTAAACAACCCTAAAACATCTCTAAAATCCCTAAAAAAATGTATTATATACTATGCGCCTAATTATAAAAAGCCCTCGTTTTTTATGCGCCATGCGCCTAGGCTCCAAGCTCGGCCTATGCGCCTTGAGCGCACCTAGGAGCTTTGACAACTATGGTTTGAACAAGCCTGAAACAATTATACTAACCCTAAACAAGCCTGGAATCAACCTAAAACAGCAAAAACTAACTCTATGGAAACCTAAAGCCTATCTTAACCCCCTAAAAACAATAATTTCATACAATACTTTAAGCGCCTCGAGCCTTCAACAAGCATGATATACATAAGAGCATTCGGTCTTTGGACCGACTCCATAACTCAGGACTTCACAAACCTAACCAAGCTTCAACCAATCACACAAAAACATTATTTAATAATATATTTATAAAATCTAACATAAATTTGATTGATTACATTACATGTATATCCAACTCTAAAAAAACTTATTCGAGCTTAAATTAAAGCAATTATATCAATTGAGCTAAAAAAAAGAAAACGACGACGTTTGAATACTAAAAAAAAAAAAATTATATAAAATTAAATAAAAAATAATCGATGAGCGTAGATACCTCGAGGTCGGAAATGGTGTTCCAGTGAGAAATGGGTTGAACACCGGAATCATTGAATAGGTTCTGACGAAGAGAGAGTTTTTTAAGATTAGGTAAATTGGAAATACGTGAATCTAATTTGTTTAATCGATTGGCGGTTAAATCGATCTCGATGAGGCTATGTGGGAACTCGATTGAGTCCAGATCATGGAGCTGGTAGCTGGAAGCGTCGAGGATCGTCATCGGAGAGGATTCGTGTTCGGAGTTGTGGCTGATCATTGGATCGTTGGCTGGTGTTGGTTCCATTATTATTATTATCACTGCATTAACAAACCCTAGAAAGCTTTGAAGAAAGGAAGTGTTGGAGATACACAGAGTGAAATAGAAAATAGAATATGTTCAAAAGCAAGATTGGATTAGCATATTGCACTGAATACCGAATACGAATCGATACTGATTTTTAATTGATCCTGTACTGATCACGTATCGAATTGATAGTGTTCAGTATCGGTATTCACATTTAGAGTTTTTCGGTTTCGGTATCTTTGGTATCGATATTGGGTTTTGGAAGTTTTCATGATCAGTATTTTCAGGATCGGTATCGGTACCAACCGATATCGTTCCGAGCTCATCCCTAAGAGTGGCTCTTCTTTGGGCTTTTTTTTAACTGCTTCTATTACATCAAATCGTGGAGGTTTGAATTTTTTTTTAACAGCCAACTAAATATCACTTGAACTGTTAGTGGGTTAGCATTGGATAAATGGTTGTTCGCTGGGCAGCCTAAATCTACCAAGCCACCAATTCGGGAAAAACCCACCGCCTGAAAGCCCATTGCGATAAAATCCCTCTAGATCAAAGTCGAACTTAAGACCAAATGGCCTCAATCTCTTATCTTCATTTCCTCATACCACTCCACCAAACCAAATGGTGGGTAGTAGAGGGCTGCATTAACTTCGGCTTTTTCAATTGAATCTAACCCTCACTAACTATTATTTGCATAACTAGACTATTGCCCGCGTTGACACGCGGTTCAACAACTTACAATTATTTGGAGCGGTAAAACGTATAAAAAAATATAGTAGAAATATTTTATTAAAATTTAAAAACAAGCAATACGCAATTTATTCAAATATCACTAAATATTTCCTTATAGATGTACTCGTAAATTTACAACTAATAAATAAATAACTTGATGCGTCATCTATCTATATATATAAAAGAAAACGTATATGCTGACGTGGCGTGCAATAGATGCCTCAACCTCCCCTTGAGAGTGCCACGTGGCATCATAATTGAAAGATTTTAGTGTTTTTGAATTATTTCCTTTTTTAATTAAAAAAAGATAAACATTAAACCCTAAATTCTCAATTACTAAAATTAAATTGAGTTATTTTAGGAAAAAAGAATTGATAAATAAATTTAAAATTTTCTCTCTCATGTTTCTTCCCATAATTTTTAAACGTTTATATATTTTATATACGGGATTTTTTAAAGAAAAAAATCACACCAAATTAACGAGCGTTTTATTATCTTTCCAACGAGTACCATAGTTCCAACGAGTACCATAGTGCTATATAAAAAACGGAGAAAAACGCGACTATTTTTTGTGGGGTTTCGTTTATACAAGAAAAAAAACACAAAGTGTTCATATTATTCATTAATCATGTTTTTTGTTTTAAACCAGGTTCTTATCTACGATGTTGAAAATCAGCCCAATCGCCATGTTATCATTGGAATTTTACTATGTATACTTCATCAAGAGAAGTTAAGAGAAAGAATCGCGCAACACTGCAACACATGGTGTCACCTTATAGCAAGGTTATTTTTTTATTTATTTAATTACAAGAGTAATAATTATTACTATTAGTATTAGTATTATTGGAATGGTTATATTTTTCAACCCCGGGACGCTCCCGGGAAGAATTGATAGTTGTTGACGTGGCGTTCAATGGTGGCATCAACCATCTCTTGATTATGCCATGTGGCATAATGAGATGCAATGGTTACAACTTCAAACTTAAGTGTTTGTTTAGTTGATTAGGTTAGGAATTATAAGAGCCATTAGAATGTGAGAAATTAGAGAGATGTAATGAGTTTTTGAATAGTTGTAGCTTGCATAAGTGATTATTTAGATGATTATTGATTAGGTTTTAGATTAGAGAATATGAGTTATTACTTATTAGAATACTATGAAAATGCAATGATTGAGAGATTTTGTGGTTAGTTAACTTAAGCTATTTGCAATAGGTTATCACGTAAAATTAGATTTTTCAACCCCGGGACCCTCCCGAGGTAATCAGCTAGTGTGTTATAATCCAATAGGTTAAGATTATTTTTTTTTGCTTTTATTTTCAAGAAGGCAATTTGTGTTATACGTTATTCTAAATATTATTTTATAATTCCTATATCTTTGTTATCAACTATTTAATAATTTCTTTAATATATTTTCTCTTTAGGCTCATGCATTTCTTTTTTAATAATTAAATAATTGTTGTAATCTTAAAAAAAGGATTAAGCAAAGGACAAGAAGTATGTTAGCATATTGCCTTCAACAATTGTCTGATTATTTTTTAGCTAGTCTTCTTAAATTACATACACCTTCTATTACTATGTTTTAGAATGGGGTTGTGGATTGATACACCCCTACTTTAGGATTTATACACCCTGGCCCACACCTATCACCAATAAAAAGCTGTCACATACCCAGAATGTGACGTCATACACCCCAAATATGATGTCACGAGGTGTATGAATCTTAGAACCCTTTAGAATTAGAATATCTAACTCTTACCTGTTGTAAATGTTACAAATGTAAAGTATATTGTATACTAACCGTTAAGGCCCAACCCATTAATACTTTTCAAGCAAACATTTTTGTGATTAATGTTCTTACAGTTTGGGCTTACATTTAGAACTTTGGGCTTAATTTTTATGTTAATACAAAAACGATTAGACAGCCCGACCCGACTTGTCACCGCGCCACTTTAGTGGATTTGTTCTTATTATTATATATATCATTTTCAATCGTGGGTTTGCGCTAGGCGACTTTTGAGTCTTTCACATATTCTTAATCAAATTATATTGATCTGTCTTACAAATCATATAATTTCATAAATGTTGTATTTAAATCACAATATTTTTAATGTTTTGTAATGTTTTTTTATTTAATGAAGATGTGTTATACTTTAAAAAAATAAAAAATAAAAAAAGAAACAAAGGGGTGGTGGCGTAGCTTGTTGTCCGCCTTCCCGCTATCTTGATGTAATTTGTAATGTTTTTTTATTTAATGAAGACGTGTTATACTTTAAAATAAAATAAAAATAAAAAAATAAAAAAAGAAACAAAGTAGACATTTTACAAGAAAACGAATTATCAAATGGTATTCAATCGACTATGGACCAATCGAATATATTTAGTTTTATTCTCACTCTATATGGCGTTTTTATTTTTCATCTGCTCTATTTTCAAACTATAAATGGTATTTTTGTATGTTTATATTCGTAAATTAAATAAAGTCAAATGTATTTTGATTCATGCCAATGTGATTTTTTTTAATGATACCTTTTTGTTGGTGTAAGATGAATTAAAAAAAATTAAATAATTAGTTATATGCATAAATAAAGAACAATCCATAAATTAAAGTACAAACATGAACACCCAAAATAATAACTTAAAAAAAAAGTGGGAAAATAAACAAAACAAAATATAACTTTAATGATTAGTAAAATACTTAAAAAGGAGAGAAAGCTTTCATTTTCTTGAATTATTAATAACGGGTTGATGTTCCCTAACCATAATGATGTTGAATTGTTGATTAGTTGCTTTATCTTTCATGATGGTTTATTTTTCATTTTTGTAATTTTTAAAAATATATATTCCAATTGGAGCTAAATATCCTCAGATCCTAATATATTTTGTCTAGTATTATGAAATATCTTCATTTGTTGTTTATCTTAATAATATTTGTCTAGTATTATGAAATATCTTCATTTGTTGTTTATCTTAATAATAATAATAATAATAATAATAATAATGGAGTAAGGAATTAGGTGGGGTTTCGTTTTGAGGGCGGGCAACTTGTGGTTGCTCCCCTTAACGCCCTGTGGGGTTTCGTTTTGCTCGCCGTTTCCTTTGCCCCCAACTCATCTCGAGTTCGGCGGTTTACATTTCGCACATGGCCCCTGCCAGGAGGGTCCGGAATGCCAAGTCGCGTAGTTCTGCGCAGGGCTCTGTTAGTGGTCTGAGGGCCTGCCCCTTTAAACTTTTTCACGACTGTAAAGATGGCAAACCGGGGCATGGCGGATTTCTGCGCCTTCTTGGACACATCCAAAGCACCCACCTCAACACAGAAAACCGAAGGCTATCTCTGAAGGTGGTTTGGGCCTCCTTTCAGCTCGAGATGTTGGGGTCTATGCCTTTGTGGCGTCCAGAGCTCAGTCTTGGGAAGTTCAGGATCATATCCTCCGAAACAGTGGGGTCATTGGACTAGACCCAGACTATCAACAGGCGCTCGAACGCTTAAATGTCTATCTCCCGGACTTTGATATTGGCGGTTTTTCTAACAAGGACACCGCCCCCCCCCCCCAAAGCCACAAAAAACTTTGGCGAATGCTCTTTTTAACAAAACTGCTCAGAGCCTGGGAGAAGTTTTTGAGTTGTCCACTCGCCAGAAGGCGGTGATTGAATGCCTAAAGGGCCCTCATGCTCAGGATTTTTTGACTGTTATCCCGATTGAGGGTTTGGGTCAATGCATGTCTGCAGTAGAGTACAGGGCTATACTCAAGTACCGATTGATGATCCCTATGTACCCGAAAGATGAAACATGCCCCATCTGCCGTAAAACTTGCATAGATAAATACGGGGAGCATGCAATTCATTGCAAGGAGCTCCCTGGTTTCAAATATCGGCATGACTGGGTGAGGGACGTTTTGTGGGATATCTTGAGAAGAGCTGGGATCTCTGCCAAAAAGGAGGCCCCTGTAAACTTCCTCACAGACCCCACGGAAGGGAGATCCACCCTGCGACCCGCAGATCTGCTTGTCTTTGGTTGGGAGAGGGGGAAACATGCCTGTGTGGACCTCATCGGGGTATCTCCGCTGGTTGGGTTAAGGGAAACAGGGTTCGTAGCTGGGCAAGCATCAAGAAAGGCAGAATCAAAGAAAGTAGATAAACACGCTAAAGCTTGTGCAGATAACCAACATGTCTTTATCCCTCTAGCCTTCGACACTTTTGGCTCCCTGGCGCCAAAAGCTATTCGTTTCTTGACCAGGGTCCAGCGGGTCATCCACAGCAATGTTTCATCCCCAGGGGGGCAAGGTTTTGTCTTTAGTAGACCAGGGTTTGCAATTCAAAAAGGGGTGGTGGCGCAGCTTGTTGCCCGTCTACCTGCTATTATGATGTAACTTTCGTATTTTATTTTTAATAAATCAAATAGTAACTTATCAATTAAAAAAAAATTATATTGATGCTTTTTTTAAACCTTATAACCAAGTTGCAAGTATTTAACAATTTGTGAGTTTAAGAACATATTTTGTTTAATGAAACAGTTTTTTAGGTCGTTTTCAAGTACCTTTCCCACAAGTATTTTTGTATGCATGTCTCATTTCTTGGTCATCTCTTTGTAATTTCACTCCAACGACAAGAAAGCATACACATGAGTTAAGGAGAAAATCTATACATTTCGATTGATTATTATCCATTCAATAGTCATAAATCTCATACACACACATGCAGTGGTAACCCGGGATTTTTTTTTATGGGGTGTAGAATCTCTAAGCCTCTGGTCGTTTCCATCAGGTGGCCCGAGTCGGGTCGACTCGTATACCAAAAATAATAATACTAAAATTATATAATCGATAAAAGGAAACCAAAAGACAAAAGTAATTTAAACGTCGTTACATATGCATAACAAAATTCTAAAATATAAAGATGTGAATAAATATTTATACATCTCGGCTAATCGTAGTAGTTTTGGAACATAAAACGCACCAAAATTATCCCAAGGACTCGAGTTATTAATACAAACAAGTAACTCAGACGTTACCTCGTTAAAACAGTTTTCAAATTCTTGGATTTGCATATATAGAATCGAACTGAATAGTTAGATGCATTTGAATTATCTATACTAGAATATAATTTCACTCATTGTAGTTGATCTTATCTACCTGGAATCTTACTAAACCTTATAAAAAATAATAGACAATAAACTAAAAGAAAGAACAAGTAAAAAAAATTAAATAAAAAGAAAAGCATATTAAAAGTTAACATGACTTTGTCTGTCACCATAGTTTTACATATTTTTTACTTTTTGCACTTAAAAAAAAAGAGTGCATCTTATTCACATCAAACTAATAGAGACCTGCAACCTTTCCACCAATTCCTTGCTCGCCGGGGAAAAAACAGGGAAAAAGATATACACACCAACATTTCTACCAAGCGTATGGATCGCGGATTTAGCTTCAAGGCTTATAAAGGGGGGAAATGAGGCTTGTTTTCTTGCTTTTCCTCGGTTTCAAAAATCTAAGGGTGCGATTGAAAATTTTTATGGGGTGCGACCGGGATAAACGCGTATATATAAACACAAAAAAAAAAAAAAAAAAATTCAAGGTAATACTTATGACGAGGTAAGAGACATTGAACCAATAAGAGTATGCCGATGTGGTGGTGGGTGGTGGCCGAGGAAGTGTGGTGGGTCAAGGAGGTGGTGCACGAGTGGTTGAGTGAGGGTTATGAACGCAGATGAAGGGACAAAGTGGTACAATTTTCATTTAACATCATCTTGAAATTTAATAGATATGAGATTTCTTGTTTGATTTAGAGATACTCTTCTTGTGAATCAAACATCCTTAATTTTGACTGATTTAGAGATAGCTTGCCAGTGGAATTATTAAGAGGCTAACAAACAATCGCTAACATGTGTTTATCCAGTTGGTTCCTTTTTTTTGGCACTCATAGAATTTGAATCCTTCATCATTTGAAAAGGCAAAACATTATCCAACATCTTGATACGCTAAGCCAAATGCCCTTTTAAATTGTTACTTTTTTTAACAGCTAATGTTTTTGTCACTAATTAAATTTGAACCCCCATCACTTGAAAAGACAAAACTTTTTCCAACACCTTGTTACCGTTATGAAAAAGTCTCTTTTAACCTAACATTTAAGTATCCAACTTCATGGAAAAGAATGGGTGGGTATTGTGACAAAGCAATGCATCTTATGGTTTTGCTTAGAGAGGAGGCAAAGTGAAGTACCCCTTTTTCAAAAAATAAATAGTAAAATCACCATAAAAGTAAAGCATTGATGTTTATAAAACTAAAAGTGTTCATAATAAAAAAATAGATATGCACATTTTTTTTTAATCTTGTTTCATAATAACATACATCTGAAAGATGAATTTTGTAATAGAATGATATGCAAACGAGTAACAAGTTGTGCCACAACCCTTTTTTTAAATAGCAAGGCTCTTATGTTACATGATTTTAAGTGTACGAGTTAAAGCTAATGTTTTTGACACCATAAAAAAATAGGTCATATTCGGTTGAGTAACTCAACACATCAACATAACACGATTTATATCCATAATTTAAGTTGCTCTTATGTTGGAATACTAGAGCAAAATTAACAAGCCTCTAACAAAACGACATACGTATTTATTTGATTATTATTTGTTCGATATGGGTTTTGACTACAGTTCAAAAAGAAACATGGAATTTTGACCCATTGTACAAATTATCTGAGAGTAAAAGCATCTTTACAGAATTACAGACCGTGCACTGCCTCCGTATACACAGCTAGAACGCCACGTGTTCGCTACTTTTATGATCGTCCAGACGAATAATGACTAAAGCCAGAGCGGTTGCTATTTTTCGACTTGTACGTTGTGCAATGAAACCTATTCATTATGCGTACCAGAATGTTGGTTTTATTAATTCAACAACCAAACGTCCAAAAAACGTAAAAAGCGTGAATGCTCACAACCTCCTCAACAACCATATAATATATGTCAGAAAATACAACTTCATACAATACGAAAATATAGTATATAAAGTATAAACATTGCTAACAAAATAGAAGGCTTACATATTAATAAAGCTAACTTGGTTTATTTATTTTGGCACATGGTTTATAATATTTTTTTATTTGTTTATTTGGATTTGACATGCATATGACTTCTTGTTACATCATAAGTTTATACATTGCTCGTAGTTATATTAATAAAAATGGAGGTACTTTGATAGGTTAGTTAAAGTCATTAGTTCATTATCATAATTTTTTTTTATATAAGCAACAATGTTATATATTTCAAATGTAGGGTTGCATTCAGTGACGGATCTAAAAATGAATTTCAGTAGTAATGTTTTTCATTTTAGTAGCAACGTTTTCCAAATTTCGTAAAAAAAAAAAAAACAAATTTTCCACTACGCGCGCGAAGTTGAGCAGCAACGGACGCGGCACCTAGTTGTACACTAGGTCCGCCCCTGGTTGCATTTTAAATGCACTTAGAGTTCAACAAATACTTTCAGGTGATTGAACTATAAAGGTGTTCATATTCAACAGATCGACACTTATAATCTTACGTTGGACCGTGGTATAGATTTATGAATAACTTAGTGGATATGTGAATTAGTCGTGAAAGAAAAAAAAAAGAAAGAAATCGAAATTTTTACAAACATGAGGCTTAATCCTAATGAGTGTTTTCATTGCACCACTTCTATTGCATTTGTTTAAGTTTATCCAGGAACTTTGATAGTTTATACGGTCTCAACCTTTTTGTTTCTAGAACTTTGATAGTTCATACGATTAAGTGCATCCATCAAATTACAAATACCAAGCCAAATATTATGAATTGGTCATGCATTGCCATCATTATCAAGTGAAACGGGCGCCATTACTCAAAAGTGTTTGGAATGTACATCATCAATTATGGTACCAAACTCTCTGATATTGATTAAACGCCAAACCACCATTCTTGAGGTTCATTGAATATTAAATTAATTTAAAATAAATATCTTCATTTTAATCAAGTTTTTTATTGTGTTTTTTTAATTTTGTTTATAGATTGGCATGTAAACATCTAATTAATTTACTAGTTTTCTTATTATATGATGTATTAAATTACTTTTTGGTGTTTTTTGAACGACAAGGAATCAAACCCGAACACTCTTAGGGCACCCACCAAACAAATTGAGTACTCCGAGAGTATCCCGAGTCGCCAAACACCGATTTTGGGGAAATCCCGGTAACCTACCCGCCTGTAGACACAACAGTAAAAATACTGATAAAATTTGTCTGACTCAATAATCAAACCCAGGATTCCCCGGTCTTCACTCATTGCTCACCGTGCCTTAAAAAGTAATTGTAAGTATTAATTGCAATAACCTTATAATACACTCAGTGACGATTAAAGAATTTCTTTCATTAGGTTCACCTTTTTTCAACACTTGACCTTCAGATTTTTCATTTTTTTCAACCAATAAAATTTTTCTTTCATAGTTGTGCTTAAAAGAGTGCTACCGAGGTGTCAGGTTCAATTATTAATCTCATCGGGTTTTACTGATTTTTCACTGTCGTGTCTTCAGGCGGGTGGGGGATCAGGTTTTCCCCAGAACTGATGGCTTGGTTGGTTCTGGCTACCCAGCGCTACCTGTGGACGGACACCTAAGACGTGTCTTCATCCAGAAATGTATGTGGTGCTTTTGTAACCAATCGGTAGATACCTCAAATAGTCGAAACATTGTTTATTAACCGTTTAAAAAAACATAGACGCCATTATTGCATCAAAATTTATTTGATGCAATAAAGCCCATAAGACTTTATTCCACACCAAACATTAAGAGTAACGTTTCTTGAGTTTACATTAATTCATATCAAATAAATAAATTATTTCACCCGTTTCTTTTCCTTATATACAACCTATATATCCACTCCTTCTATATCTATGTCCTACCACCTTCTCTCTCTCTCTCTCTCTCTCTCTCTCTCTCTCTCTAACAAAAATGGATATTGAACAAAGAACACCAATGATAGCGAAGAAGCTGTGTGGAATAATAAGAGCAATCCTATACATGATGAAGAAAAACCTATCAAAAACCATACCCTGGTTCGAATTCCACATGATGCTTAAACGATCAACAAAGCTCGCCGGAAAAGCCATCGGAAACCTCCTCCTCGACCACCAAATCACCCTCACCTGCCGCCCCAATAATATCCACACCACCTTCATCACACCACTCGAATACCAATTCAGCTGCAGCAACACCCCTTTGTTCCACCATAAACGTAAACACAACCGCCACCTTTTCCATTACCATTACTCAACCAGTAACGGTGTAAAACACCGTTACCAGTCACGTAATAGCCATGACGTGACAGTTAATGATGTTAAAAAAGTGTTTGATATTTTAAATAATTATGACCCACCAACAGCGTCATTGGAGACTGAACAGTCTGGACAGTCTGTCTCTGTCCCTGTCCATGTCTTGTCTCCACTGACACTGTTGGGATTCGGACTAAGTCCGAATGTACGGCGACTCCGTGTTACGGACTCGCCGTTTTCGGTTAATGGTACGGATGAGGAGGGTGGTCGTCAGGTGGATGTGGCGGCGGAGGAGTTTATTAAGAATTTTTATAAAGAATTGAAGCAGGAAAAAAATAGAGCTGACGTGGAACCGTTGTCGCCGTTATTTTATAAGAAGTGGGGTCAGGTTCGATGATTTGTGTTGGTGTTTTGTTTGGGGTTTAGTTTAAAGTTATGTGTTTGTGTTACACTTTTTATTTGTTGATGTTTATGAATTATGATGTTTTGTTTTAAGGAATGAAATATTTGATTTTCTTTTATGGTAAGTTAATGTATAGTTTGTTGTATGGATGGATGGATGGATGGATGGATGGATGGATAATGGATGATGTGATTACATAACATAATGGGTTGGATTTTCTATAAGTATTCCTACTTTATAACAAACATGTGGTGTCCAAATGGATTTCAAGTATATTTACATAAGCTTATTTTATTCTTTCCAAACATGAAAACAAGTATTTCACAATTTTATTCGTAATTATATATTATTTTCATCTAAGTACTTAAATTGTTTCAATAAATAATTGTGTGTATTTTATACATAACAAATTCTATGATTTTAATCGTGTTCAAAACAATTGTAGATTGTGTCTCATTGTGATATTAGGAAAAAAGTTATAAGCCCATTCAATAAAAATGGTTACAAAAGCATGTAAAATATATGGGCCCAAAGTATTGTTGTATTGGGATGAATTTTTTTCAGTCTATATAAGTGTTTACTTTGTTATTGGGCCACCGAGATGAGTCCAATTTAGTTGCATTTAGTGGATGGAATTGAATGCCCAAGATTGAGAGGCTCGAGTTGGGTCTGTGTCTAGTCTCTATTTTGTTTATGAGCCCAAGCCCCAAGTTGATTGTAACAACTTGTAAATAAAACCGAGTAGAATCACTAGTTTTGGACTTTTGGTGTAGATTATTTCGAATTGACAACCATGTCTATGGCATTGCCATTTACATGATTATAATGCGCTTGGAGAGTTATATGGATGAGATCCGTCAAGTGCGGTTGTCGAAGAGGTTGAACGATAAACTTGCTCAAATCATGAACCTTTCCATACTCTTCAGAACCGCATGCAAGTCGAAATACCAAAGATTTTAAACGTTTGATATTGTTGCTTGCCATCATGCCATGTGTTTTTCGACGTCTAGTGAATTTTATAAAAGTTTTACTTAAAAAAACAAGTCTGACTCAATCTTTATAAATGCATCGCATCTCTTACTTCAGGCTCTTTCTATTTCTATGACGTTTCAAAGTAACCAAAACGTTGCCAAATAGCTAATGTCATAGTGGTACCACAACGGTTAAGCTAGTTGTCGAGAAATGAACACCAACTCATGATTTAAGATTTAAAATAATGTAAAAATGGCTAAAAAGCCGTTGCATAGCAACTATTTAAAAAAATATTTTTTTTACTGGTTATAACCGGTTCCATACTCAGTTTAACCATACGGTAAAAAATTGCAACAACAGGTTCAATAGGTTTCACCATACCTCGTTTTTTAAATACTTGGTTATGGGTATGAATATATATTTGATATTGATTGGAAATCCTGGAATCTGTTTATTTGTGCACCTCTAAACCAAGTATATAGATGAGTCAATCATACCTCGTTTTATGATTTGGTGGTGTTAGATTTTTTTCTTCTAAAAACTCAAATATTGTGTTAGTTAAATTTTTCAAAGAATTGATTTGAATTATTCATGAATATAGTCAATCATATACGTAACTTTAAGTTATTTTTCACGACAATCTATCTTACTTTTACTCTTAAACTACACCCACACTTGTTTAGGATAGAACATAGGACCTAACCATAAATGGTGCATCTAAAAAAATAGATAATAAAGGTTAGACGTCTGGTTCAGCTCACACGACCAGTTCCAAGTTTTAAACCGTAAATTGACAAATTGTGAACCGGACCGTTTGTATTTTAGACCGGACAAACTGATTACTTTATTCGGTTTGAACACTTCAATTTGTCTTGAGTCTTGACAGTTTAAAAACAACCACACAACAAAATAGTGGGTTTGCTTTGGATTACTTTGAGTTGAATACAACTTTTTTTAGCATAGCGACTAATGACTAACCGTTGCAATTTACTTACGGAATTTGTTTATTGATCGTGTATTCGTATATGGTTTTATTGATGGTTAATGAACATACTTATTGGTTAAAATGAAAAATACGACTTCTAAACAATTTTATTAATAAAGTCATGATGAATAGATGATGTGATATATTGATTTGACACATTTATATAATACTAATTAGCAAGGGCTTTGTGCATCTGCTGGTTGTACTGTATGCTTTAAGGCTTTTATGTGCTTTGATGGTTTGTGCTTTAGGCATGTTTTGTTGTCCTCAGCTTTCCTCTAGCTGTCATCTCCTCCTCAACCCAAGTGTCCTTCGCCGCCCCATTTGCATACCCCACTCTTTCTCTAATCTCTCTATGTGTGAGATCTCTCTCTCTCTCTCTCTCTACGGTCGCCCATACATACCCGCAATTTACCCATCTGACCAGTTCTAGCCTGTTAACCCATATGTAACCTTGGTCGATGTTCATCATAAGCCTAAATCAACTTGAAACAGTGAGTGCGACGACGACGACGATAGAAGGTTTTAAGGGAGAGTAGGTTGGACGCTTAGGGTAGTTGAATCGTCACATCAGGCGACGATTAGCAAAGGCTAGAGTTACAGATGGGTTTTGTTATGGTGAATACGTGAAACGGTGTTGGTGGAAGATTTCCTGACAAGTGACGGTGGTGGTTCCAACAAGTCTGAACAAGATGAACCAATGATGCTGGTGACGTGGCTGACGACACCTCCGACCACCATAGCAACAACAATGATGGCGACTGTTAGTGATTACAGGTGGCGTTTATGGACTGATGATGTTTGGAAGCTATAGGAACAAGTATAGGGCTGTTGGATTTAAGTCAAGGAATAGGTTAGCGAGCAGTCAATTTGGTCAGACTACTAACCAAGAAAGGATGAGGTATAACCATAAACCTGTTAAAAGTTAAAACTATACAATATCATTCCTAATGAAAGTGGTCAATGTGTTGAACTTAGTTAAGTGTAAGTCAAACTGTGAAGTTGACATATTTATTATTTTGTTGGTTATTTGTTTGTGAATAAGATTTAGCAATGTACTGGTTTTCGATGAACAAGGTGTTATTTATGATTATTGCAAAATCAGGTTAACGTGTATTGATGTTAATGCCATTTCTTTTTAATCCATTTGAAGTATGTCTTCTAATAGATTATTTATCACCCTCTTCTTTTGTACTTGCAGAGGCTATGATGCACTTGAGTTGTCTAGAATTTTTACATCTGCCTCTGGCTATGGTGAACTAGAAGGATGCTTATGATTTAACTAAAAGGCTATGATGATGAGCCTCCACTTACTTGATGATTGAAACAAAGTTCTGCATACCAATACATTTGCAGCCATGGTGGATATATCTTTAGTGAAATGCATATTGAATACTTCGCAGTGGTTGATACAACCAATTGCAAATCTCCACGACATTTGTACGACGAGTTTTGAATAAGGGGATAAAGTGTTCGCAGAGGAGGTTGAAGCAGACATGGCGAGGACGATTTCGTATCACACGCCGGATGCAACAAAGCCTTTCGGCTTTAAGTTTGGCGGTGAATTAATCTTCCAAATATTCCGCCGAACTATTTAAGTTGATCTACTTCTATTTTCATACATTTGTTTGATTTTTTCTGCGTTTAATTAGGTATGCGTTTGATCGAGGTACCTCTTCAAGTTTCTGAAGACTGTACGAGGTAAACAATTAGTTTCGTCTCGATGGATAAACAGCATTGGTGGTAGTTTGTATTTGGTGTAAATTATATGCCTTTGCTATTATACTAATCCAACATTATTGCTTCAACAATATGCTTTCGTAAATAATACGTATCTGAAGTGGGCCAACTCAGATAAAGATTGGCCGAGGCTTTTTTTTATTAATATTATTTATAGTAATCAGAGTATCGAATGTGTTATAAGAATGTAATTAAACGATGCAGGCTGGGTTGAATTGTTCGTCACGTGAATGATGGCGACAAGTATTGATGATGGTTATATGATAAAATGGGTTTCTTTGCACTGAAATTTTTGCTATTTGTTTTTGCCTCAGTTCATATATTCAAATGCTCTTTATATGGTTATATGATAACATGGGTTGCCGGGTTGATTATGAGGCTCCGGGTCGTTGGTGCACAACAATAGCATATAGTGCTGATGAACAAGGTTAGTTGCAATAAGATTGATGCATTGACTATTATAAATGGTGCAGGGCGGGGCAGTTGGGTGATTTTGGCATGGGTCGGGTTAGGATTGAACCGCTCTTTTTGTCCAAAATTTTTAAATTCGTTATAAATATTAGTATGTGATTACAAGCATTATATTATTTCAATAAAAGTTTAAGGGAAGATCATGAAGAAGATGCTGACCATGATGATGTTGACGGCAAAGCAGAAAGTGAAGAGGAGGCTGAAGGGATAGATGATGCAAAATTTTCTGGTGGTTATGAAACATCTTTGCCACCATGTGAGCAGTTTTTGCTGCCGGCAAAACCATTGACAAAACGTGTAATAATAGACTCTCCTTTACCTGATGCCAAAATAAAAGACGAGAATGTGTTTTAAGGAAATGATGACTTTTATGTCCTCTTCAGGCTTCATCTTTGTGTGTTGTCGGCGCTTGGCTATAAATATCAGAAGACACATTGTTTACATTTTCCAATCATCTGAATTTGATGTAATTGATATATTTAGTATCGCCTCACACATAGTCTCATGCCGGGTGTAGCGCATATGTTAATCTTGTCGAACAAGAAATTATTTGGTTTAGCTCTTTGATAAATCCGTTCGATGTATCCGCGCGCCGCAACACGCACGGGTCTTAGTTTTGACTAATTTCTAAACAATTTTTGTTTTATGATGCCTTAAAGGGTTAGAGCATGAAGAGACACACCCTGTATGGCGCCGCCGCAATGCGCAATCTGATAGTGGAGGGTTGTTCATATGATTTAAGGAGAGTAAACTTTAAAAAAAACTGAGGCTATGATGCGTAGCTGAGCCTCATTGGTTGTGATGGTCGCCCGAGCCATTATTGTGAATATGTGTTACCTTGGAAATTATGCACATGATATGTTCGATTAAATGCTTAGCATTTTTTTTTTCCAAATTGTGTTGGTTATCTTTGTAAACATGAGTTCTTTTGGGGTTTGTTGTTGGTTCTGACATGCTCTCATATGCGTTTTAAAATAGCAGGTGTGAAAGTCTGGGTTGTTGTGCATTGCTGAGGCATGATTGTTAACACCTTTGTTAGTTGATTTACAAGGTAACGATGTGTGTTTGAGCCTCTGATCTCCTTTCGCTGCATTAGATGTGGATAGGGTTCGGCAATGATGATGACAAAGTCTTGGATTGGCAGCTGAGATGGCTTTAAACAAGCAACCAAATATATTGCCTCCTTGATTATGAGCCTGAACATACCATTACTTACCATCTTCTCTTTGTTAGCGACTTTGTACTAGGATGAATTCTTTTTTAATCTTTTATGACTATTGTTCATAGAACAATAACCTTCATTATCAGTTATAGGGTTCATGTTGGATTTACATAAAGGTGTGATCTTTGGACAAATTTACCATCAGCATGTTCTTATCCTCATGTTTAGTCAGGTTTAGCTCTTTGATAAATCCATTCGATGCATCCGCGCGCCGCAACACGCACGGGTCTTAGTTTTGACTAATTTCTAAACAATTTTTGTTTTATGATGCCTTAAAGGCTTAGAACATGAAGAGCCACACCCTGTATGGCGCCGTCGCAACGCGCGGCGGGCTAAAATCTAGTTTTTACTATTTATTCACTGTCATTTTTAGTCTACACAATTTTAGTCTACACATTTTGAAAATGCACCTATTTTTCTGCAAAAAGATTCCTGTGGTGACTTTAATGCTTTATTTTAAAAAAGGTACAAATTTCATTCAATCATATATCTTGTTTTCCTTGGCCACTAAGCATTTATCACTTTATTTCATTAGACCATCCGGAGTGGAGGGCGGGAGCCGGGAAGGAGGGGATGAAGCGTCATGTGGCACTTGTGGGATCCATGTGGGGGGGGGGGGGGGAGATTGTGGGGAGTGGAAGGGGGAAGAGGGGGAAGAGGAGGGAAAGAAAATAATATTATATTGTGTTAAAGTTAAAAAAAAAATACATGACCAATGAAAAGGTGACACCTCACACCCAAGCCCGCCCCACGCCAAGCAACTTCTCCCCGCCTCCTCCTTCCTGCCCTCTCCACGCTGGGGTGGCTAATTTCTAAACAATTTTTGTTTTATGATGCCTTAAAGGCTTAGAACATGAAGAGCCACACCCTGTATGGCGCCGCCGCAACGCGCGGCGGGCTAAAATCTAGTTTTTACTATTTATTCACTGTCATTTTTAGTCTACACAATTTTAGTCTACACATTTTGAAAATGCACCTATTTTTCTGCAAAAAGATTCCTGTGGTGACTTTAATGTTTTATTTTAAAAAAGGTACAAATTTCATTCAATCATATATCTTGCTTCCCCCTTGGATCACAACAATGCCCTCATCTTGTTTTCCTTGGCCACTAAGCATTTATCACTTTATTTCATTAGACCATCCGGAGTGGAGGGCGGGAGCCGGGAAGGAGGGGATGAAGCGTCATGTGGCACTTGTGGGATCCATGTGGGGGGGGGGGGGGGATTGTGGGGAGTGGAAGGGGGAAGAGGAGGGAAAGAAAATAATATTATATTGTGTTAAAGTTAAAAAAAAATACATGACCAATGAAAAGGTGACACCTCACACCCAAGCCCGCCCCACGCCAAGCAACTTCTCCCCGCCTCCTCCTTCCTGCCCTCTCCACGCTGGGGTGGCGGTGGTGTCCCCCCCCCCCCTTCCCACCCCCACTCCGGATAGCCTTATAGTTATAGTTATTTTTACACTTTTGTTTCTTTTAACGTATATATTTAGATTAGATATGAAAGAGTGGAAACTTCAATATATAAAATAAAAATAATATTAGGGGTTGTTTGGTTGATTAAGTGTTGAATCATTAAGATGGTCTGAATGGTTAAGAGTTGAATCATTCAGCGTCCCTTATTAGCTTAATGGTTCAGCACTTAATCATTACATTCAGATGTTGAAACAAACAGTCTGAATGCTGAATGATTCAAACCTGAATGGTTAAGAGGCTGATTAAGAGACTACCAAACAGCCTCTTAATAACCTAAAATGTGTACCCATTACTATGACACCTTATCTTTTTAAGTTTTGTGTTCACATAATTTTGTTTCATATGGTTAGTATCCTATATGTTCACATATATGCTTCAATGATACTATATTACTTGTTTCACTATTTCCTTTGTTATTTGGTAGCCTTCTACTTATTTGCATTCATTTGGATTGGTTTTTGAGACACTAAGTTTATTGGAAGCCGTCTCTTTATCTCATTAACTAGAGATAAGATATGGTTACATTCCACCTTTTCGAATACCTTTATTTGATAGCAGTCTTATAATATCTTTGTTTGGAATTATCCATTCCTACATGTTTTTTTTGAATGACTAACAAAGCATAATGCCCCAACTACCTGGGGTAACCCATGGCCAAAGGTACCCCAATCGCTCGCGAATGCAGACAACGCTAGGTAGCCGAAGGCGAACGCTAATTCCACCAGCTAGAAAAAACCCGACCACCACTCGTCCAAAGGCACGACAGTGAAAAATTGGTAAAACCTGGGTGAGATCAGATTCGAACCTGAGACCTTTTAGTCCTAGGTAGGGGGTTGTTCAAATCGCTCGCCGCTCGTTCAGAAAATGTTCGAAAAATGGTCGTTCGATCGTTCGCTCAGTTGTAAATGAGCCGATTGGCTCAGTTTGGTTTGTAAACGAGCCAAGCATGAGCAAAGGTCCGCTCGGATCGAATAAATTATTATTTATCTATTATATATATATACCCACAAATCATAGTAAAAATTTAACACTAAGTTTAATAGTAAAACCCTAAGTCGTAACGTGACAGCTTTGACTTCTTTATGTTATTAGTCGCCCATCGCTAATCGTCGCTTGATATCACCCTACGCCAGAATGCGACAATATTTATCTGTAGTATGCTCATTGCCTCACCAACCTCAACATAAGCCTCATTCTCGGACACTCGGACTTCAACATCATCGGACAGTTCAAACCTAGTTGTCACTCGACAACGAAAACATCCCAATTTTATGGTTGTCCAGATTAATCTGCGCTTGTTTCTCGCTTGACGCTCGCTCGCTTTTTGACTCGGTTGTAAACGAGCTGCTCAACTCGAGTACAACCCTAGTCCCAAACACTAACCCTCACTTCTAAGGGCGTTAGGGGTGCTACTAGAATTCTACTTTTCTTTCACTGATTTTAACCAATTATGCACTGTCACATCACTTAATTGGTTTACTTCACTGATTCACTTTTTTGTAGGCAACACTCCACTGATTCTTGTTTTTTTTTTCATTCAAATAAAAATACAAATATTTTTTTAAATACACATGGTTTATAAATTGCACTACCAAACCGTCAGTCCGTGTTTATTAATCAACCGTCTCCACCCAACACAGTCAAAAAAATTTATTTCCATTTAAGTCGGTCTTATCTAACCGTCAGGAAAAATGAATTTTAACATGCAATACGGTTGAGAATTTTTGTATACAAACGACGGTGGGGAAAACACAATTCAACATCAACAAAACCCACAAAAATGACTCGTTGGACCGAAAATGAAGAAATTGCTCTGGTCGTGTGCGTTAGAGACGCACAAAACGACCCATCCTTGCAACGACAACGCCGCCAAGGCTCTGGGAGCAGGAACACACGCTTCTGGGACCGTGTCTTGGGTGACTTCAAAGCCCAAGTCGGCGAGAACGACCGCACAATTGAGAGCCTACAGAGGAAATGGACCCAGGTGACGTATGCGGGTCGTTACAACGGCAACTTTGAGCATCTTCAGGCATGGAAACTCATGCGTGTACTCTAATTATCTAATATGTTTTTTTATGTATTTTATTTATGTTTAATATTAATAAATATTGTTTTATGTTTTTTATTTACTTTTGGTTGAATTTATTTTAACTCTAAACGGTTTACGTAAAAAAAATAAACAAAAATGTTGCTTCCAAACGGTTACCAGCCCGTTAGATAAACCAGAAAACGGTCCACGGGACCCCTACCAGCACGGGTGGCAGCGGTGTTACCGTGCTAGTAATGAGATATCCGTGTCTAATTCTGGTATCACCCCGTCCCCCCTAATACCACTCCACAACGAGAGCGCGGGGTCAACATGTTAATTATCAAAGTTTGTGAACACTATAGTGGTGTATGCTGAGGCTATGGGGTGTGGTCACCCTTCCCCCCTTGTCCACATCAGCGCCACGTCATTTCCCCCTTCCCCTCCCCTAAACAAGGGAAATGGTTCCCCCTCATTTCCCCTTCCCTTTCTTTTTTTTTTTTTAATTATTTTTTAAAGTGGAAAAAGACAAAACTTATATTTATATATAATATTAGTATAGGAAAAGACAAAAAAGAAATCATTGTTATATCATCGGTGAGATTGGGGGATTCATACCGAGTTTGCCGAGATCCCATTGGGGGGGGGGGGGTGTTTGCCGTCGGCACACCCTTCCACCTCACCCACCGATCTCCTTTGCCGAGCCCACACCCCTTAGTCTGATAATTTTCTTTGGAGGCTTCTTCTGTAGGCTTGTGTCATCTCAATAGTTAAAGGCATTTTGGGATCATTGGTGGTCGTAAAAAGGGTAAAAGTTCAATAATAAAAAAAGTTAACACTACATGTGTAAAAAAGTTAAAAAATTTAAATTTATCTATATATAACCGTCATATAAAATAATTGATTCAAAAATAAAAAAACTTGCCAAACATGCTCTGAGTGTGTTACTCTCGACAGCAGCAAGTTCACTAACCAAAACCCTCCCTCACCGCCATTGTTTCCGGCGATCAAACCTTCATAAAACCACCCTTCGAAACCATAAACTATTACATTATTACATTATTATTATTATTATTGTTTACATTATTATTATTATATCATGACAGACTCCTTACCTGAAGTTCCTTTGCAACCTAGAGTCGAGCAACTGATCACAAAAATCTGTACGGACAGATGTTTACCATCACCCGACCTAGCCGCCCGACGGTTACTCTCAACGATCAGCGAAGAATCGGCGATCGAAATTCTGAACAAAATTGCGGTGTCCAGAGAAATCCGTGATTTTTCGCGTTTTATTGCTTATATGGTGAAGAAGACGACGGCTTCAGTTGCGGTTTCTTCACCTACGGATGGTTGTGTTTTACCGCAGAAGCGATCGCCTCCGATTTCGTTCACTCATGGAAGTCCTCAAAGTAATTTTTATTTTTTCGTTATTATTATTATTATTATTATTATTATGTTTTTGTTGTTTGTTATGATTTTATTTTTAGGTCGTGGTTAATTAATTAATTATTTGTCCTATTGTGAGTGTTTTACTTGTTATCATAGTTTAAAAAAAACTGGATCGAGCCTCGAGGAGTTTTCCCTAAGCGTAAAAGGCGGAATAGAAAAAATAAATTTAAATGTTATATCATGTAAAAAATATTATTATGTTTTTGTTGTTTGTTATAGTTTTATTTTTAGGTTGTAGTTAATTAATTAATCATGTCTCGTATTGTGAGTGTTTCACTTGTTATCATAGTTTGAAAAAACTGGATCGAGCCTCGAGCAGTTTTCCCCTCGAGGCGGAATAAAAAAAATAAGTCTAAAATGTTATATCTTGTAAAAAATAAAATACTAAGTAATTTCATTGTTATTAGTTGGTACATGTAAAAAAGATACAATGTTTGAATTTGAGACAAAAATTCTAAAACCTCAAAAACATACATCAAAACCCCATGAGGCGCAACTTTTCTTACCGACTCAAGCTTACTTACAAAATAACTCTATAAGGACCGCCTCATACTCGTTTTCTGACCGCCGCACCTCGAGGGGCTATTTTTTTTAAACTATGCCTGTTATTTGGTGGTTTTGTTATTGGGGAGTTGTGGTTTATTGTTTATTGTTTATGATGATGTGCATGTGACTAGCTCATAATTGTGCTTGAAAGGGGCGTTTTGAATGTGTAAGAGTGTTTGGAATAAGGATACTTTTTAACTGCAACTATACTTATCATAGCATGTTTAGTTAATCAAGGATGTTAGTTTTCTTAGATGATTTTGGCTTCACGTTTACATAATTACATTCAACTGTTGATGTATTAAGAAAGTGAAATTGGTTAGGAAGAAAGATGCAAATTAATGATTAATAAATCTTGTATAATTGCTAAATTGTGTTCCTGTTTGGGGTGCAGAACATGCACACTACATTTCACCAGATTCGAAGGTTGTAGAGTCACCTGGTTCTAGTTTAAACTATAGAACCATTCCTGACTACTTCCCCGTATCTCCAAATGATGGCTATGGTTCTTTAGTTTCGAAGAGAATGACATCCTTGGTATTTTCGGGATTGAAGGATGCAAGTCCAAACGATGCTACCTGTCACTTGGGTGAATCTTCAAAGGCCATAAACCAGGTCCAAAAACAGCTTGTATTCTCCACAGATTTTGATTTAGATGATACAAATCATAGTAAGGTAAGTCAACCTGTGCTTGACTCTTCAAATAACAGTCATCGTTTTTCTGTGATCCAAAAGCAACATACGCTATCGCCATGTTCAAGCTCAAAGGGTACACAACACCCTAGCCACTTTTATGATATTTCAAGTGCCATGCACAGCAGTTCTGTAATTCCAGATCAGCGTAGTTTGTCACCCTGTGTGAGTATTGGTGGCCCCACAAATGCTTTTCCAAATCATAGTAAGGTAAATCAACACTTGTTTGACCCTTCAAATAGCAGCCATTGTTTTTCTGTGGTCCAAAAGCAACAAATGCTCTTGCCATGTTCAAGCTCAAAGGGTACGCACACTAGCCGCCTTTATGATATTTCAAGTGCCATGCACAACGGTTCTCCAATTCCAGATCAGCGTACTTTATCACCATGTGTGAGTATTGGTGGCCCCACAAATCCTCATGCAATTAGTCAGCAGTCATTACTTCTTGCTGAACTCGAATTTAGGAAATTATTCTTGGTATATAGTTATGTAGGAAGGTTAGTAAATTTCCAGCTTTTATTGTTTGTGCTGTGTGCTTTTATATATGATTACTTGAATTTACTAAAAATTTGTACACAGGGAAAAACTTGAAGATGTGGTTTCTGTTGAAGATGCCATTGAGATAAAAAGAATGAAAACAGTGACGATGTTTGATTTTGAAGCTAAAATATGGGCCAAGTATGGTTGCAAGTTTTGTGAGCCATGTGATCGGGCAATGGTATGTAATTGTGTAATACCTCTTCCATGATTTATTTAATAATATCGGTGATAAACTGATAATGTATACATAGACCCACCCAAGTATTTAAAATGTTACCTTGAGGCCACCCAAATATTAAAAATTTAAAACAACATTACACATCACCTTAGTATCAATTAAATTTCATTTATGTTGTTGCACATTTTTCTGATTTTATTGATGGAATTGGCATAAACGAAAGCAAATTGTAGCATGGGCGGGCCTATAATGCTGTTCTAATTCTTGGGGGACCTTATAGTGGAATCTTTTTATGCTTGGGTGACCTATGCTTACGTTATCCCTTAATAACATATTATTAACATTATTTATCAATACGGGAGATATCAACAAGGTCCATTTTATCAGATATTTTCCAGTAATTTAAATAAATATGATTAAGGACAATCTACATCAATCGTTTTTTGGTAATATAGTTTTGAAATTTCAGTTTCGTGGCCGTCATTTTTTTCATATTGCAGCGTTTAGATTGGGATTCTGGAAAGACGCATCTTTATCATTGCTGTATGAGTGCTGATGGAACTTACCAGTTCAAGGTTTGCATATCATTTTTTTTTATTATCTTTGGATCTTGAATCTTAATTTAATTTAATTTAATATACTCTTGATAATGTTATGTGATGCTATATCTTGTAAGAATGTTTCAGGGACCCTATCTTAATACAAGAAGAACTCACTTACAAAGGGAAGTTGGAGATGACAACGTGTTAATTGTCCAATTTGCAGAGGATCCAAACATACGTGATATGCCATCTAATCTAAGTAGCTGGAATGCAGCTTATAACAGGATTTCCGGTGGCATTTCTATTGGTGTGCGTCATTATCGTCTTTTTGGTGAGCTAATTACTTTTCTTTATTAACTTTTTCTGGTATTTTGATTAGTAAATCATTTATCTTAACTCAGGAATTTTGCATGTGATATGTTTCAGCATTTAAAGATGTTGATAGGAAGAAATTTAAAGTTAACGATACTAAGAAACCACGATCAAAATCAATGAAATGCTATTTTATTAGAGCAGAATCTCATGCACCATGGGCTGAGAAAGACGATTGTATTTTGTTGAAAAAAACAAGTCATGAGGCAAGGTGTTTATTTATGCATGTGCACATGGTCTCTAGCATGGCCAAATACATTTCTAGGTAAGTGTACAAAGTCATTCCTTCAGTTGAGGTAATGAGGTTGAGTAACATGTCAAAGTGGTTATATAGTGTTGGCATGGAGTCCTGGTATTACAGTTTAGGCTATAATAACTAAAGCATGCGCTTCTAGTAATTTGTAATTACCAAAATTGATTAAAAAAGTTATAATCATGGAAACAGACCACCACTAAAGTGTATTTGCTAGTTTGTGACATTTGTCCTTAAAAAAGGTTTTTATCAATATTAGCGTGTCAAATATTTAACCAATAAAATGGTTTAAGCTATGTATTATTTTCTCATTTAAGCGGTTAGATATAAAATATATTGGGCCAGCACGTTGTAAACGGGTTGAAATTTCCATCTTTACATTGTTTTCTCTGCAAGGACTGCGATTTATTGGAGGCCCTCAACTTATGTTTGGTTACAGATGTTCACTTGCATTATCAAATACAGTCAAGCTCCGTGTTGATCTTGCTTCTGTTCATGTTGAAAGAATCGAAGACATCCCTTGTCGCGTATACCCTCCGTTGTATATCTTAATTCTGAGTTTTTCTCTATTTTCCTACAAAATATCTTTCATCTAATGAGTTAATAATGGATTTTAGGATGAAAATGGCTATGTTGTTTGTGATGAAGATGGGAAACCGTTGATTCATACAGATGGGACAGGATTTATATCAGAAGATTTAGCAATTTTGTGTGCAAAAGATTTCCTTGAAGATAAGGGCACAAAGGATGGCAATTATGAAGTATTGTCTTCTTTTTTATACACTTCTTCTGGTCATATATAAATGGGCAAATGTTGAAAAACCTATGGACTTCTGTTGAATTCACACAAAAGTCCATGGACTTTATTTTCTCCTGACTAAATCCTGAAACTTATAGAAAGTAAAAAAAAAAGGTCCTTCATACAAAGTTTAGGGACTTAATCATGCAAACAAGAAGGGCATATTTGTGAGGCTTTTTATAAGTTTTGGGGCCTAATCATGTAAAGTTGGACATGCTTGTTAAACATAAAGTCTTGTTGACTTTTTCCTTTGAGGCTTTAAAACCTAAGACATTGAATTATGTAAAAATGAAGTCCAACAACGTGCTTGTTTATTAAGCGAAAATCTGTCCAGTTTTTCTTCTAACAATTGCCATAGTAACCTACATAAAGTGGTCTTAACTTATGGTTATTATTCTTTATCACTCAAATTATTTCAAGCTTGTTGATCTTCTCAAGCTTGAGGAAGAATCACTCGGGATTAAAGGCAAAGAATCGTGCATTAGAGACCCGGTAAATGTTAATGCTTCATTCATTGTTTACTAGAATCTTCCAGACCATAACCTTTTTTTCTACCTTTGCTTAAGCCTTTGCTTGTCCAATGTCGCTTGTTCAAGGAAGGTTATGCTGTCAAAGGAACTCTTCTTGTAAATAAAAAGGTAAATGCTCTTGCTTCTTTCTTAAGCTTCTTATAAACTGATGTATCTGAAAGAACAACTAGTTATGTTTCTTTCCTTGAATTTATCATTAAGCTCAAACCCAGAACTATTCAAGTCAGACCCTCAATGATAAAGGTTGAGAAAGATACTAGACTTTCGAATTCAACTTCATTCAGTTCGTTGGAGATATGCTCCGTAAGGTATTTCAATTATACTAATGTTGTTGTATCACGTTACTATAATAATATTGTCTAATAGTTTTCACTTTAAATCTTCATTGCTTAAATCACATTACTAGTTGGTGGATTTTAGGTGCACCCTAGTGTTTGTAAATGGTTAGGTTATTTGTCATCCAGTAATCTTGAATTCTTGATATTTATTAATTATTGCAAGCTGCGATATTGAGATAAAGCCGTTGAAGTGTTGAAATAATGTCAATAGCATTTATTGTCAACTTAATTTCCACAAAGGCCCTATTATTATACAGCTTAGATAAATATTTTGATTGTTAATGTGCATTTTCTAATCTTAATTTTTCAGTCGTAGACCGAGGACAGCTAGTCTATCGAAGAACTTGATAGCACTTTTAAGCGTAGGAGGTGTTCCTAAAAATTACTTTTTGGAATTACTGGAAAATGCATTGCAAGATGCCCAGAAAGCATCCTCAAGTATGCGGGCAGCAGTTAGAGGTACTTTTAGACAAATTGATCTGAATCGACCCGTCCATATGTAAACATAAACGGGTTGAAAGCTTTTCAAGTCAGATTGACCTGTTGTGCTTATTTCTGCAGTGGGCCTAAACTATGGACAAATGGATGATTCTGCAACATCGGTGACCATGATTGGGGCTGGTGTTCCGCTTGATGAACCTTATCTTCAATTTCGACTATCAATTTTAACAAATGAAGAACGGAAAGGGCTTCGGGCTGGAAAGATTCCAGTTAATGAAAGTTACTATTTAATAGGGACTGCTGATCCTACTGGAACCTTGAACAGTGATGAAGTCTCTGTTATTCTGTATGTGTTAATTTCTACTTCTTTTCATAAAAGCCATTCTCATATGACAGCACTATCGTAGATTAATAATTATGTTACCTCGAGGTGGCAAATGGGTAGGGTGGATGGGTTGAGCTGCAGGTCAACACAGAGGTTTTTTTTTCTTTTTTTGTTCGGGTTGGTTTGACGAGAAATGATTTAGTCCAAATCTTTTAATAAATAATTTGTGTGACTTGTTTAAAAAGAGATTCTATTATATTGGGGTCGGTGGGTTGAGTAGCAAGTCAAAATAGGTTTGGGTCGGTTTAATCCAGAATGCTTTAATACATATTCTGTGAGTAAATTGGATTATAAATGGGCTATGTAACGGGTTAAAATGTGTTCAGTTCAAAACATTCAGCTTTTTGTACGTGTAGCACTTTTTCTCCAAAATTTTGAAAATGTTAATATATAATTTGGGTGTCAAGTATGATTACAATTATTATTTTATTTCAATAAAGTATAACTTTTGGAATATAATGATGATAAAGGTATTATGCATAAAATATATACTTTTGAATGATATTCGACATGGCTCACCTTTCCAATCTCTTTGACCCGCTATATTTGGAGCCAACTCATAACAGCCCATGTGTAGATAAATTGGTTGAAATTGCCACCTCTAGGTTTCTAATGCTCATATGAGCGATTATGTATACGGTAAGATATTCGCAGTCAATAATGAATTTGATACTCATTATTTTTCTAACTGGTATGCAGAGATAATGGTCAAATATCAGGAAAGGTTCTGGTTTATAGGAATCCAGGCCTTGACTTTGGGGACATACACATTTTAAATGCAAAATATGTTGAGAAATTGGAAGAATTTGTTGGAAATGCTAAATATGGTATTTTCTTCTCCACAAAGGGCAAGAGATCAGTGGGAACTGAAATTGCCAATGGTGATTTTGATGGAGATACGTATTGGGTTTGTAGAAACCCACAGGTATGTATTGAATTATTAGAGGCCGTAATTTCAACCAGCTATGCATGATTTTTTTTTCGGGTCAAACCGATACCAAAAATAAACTTAAAAGGAAACAGTTCAAATTGGTTAAACTAGTTGAAAGTGTACATTAATGCATAAAACCTTCTAACTCTGTTTTTTTTGTTGACAAATTTCAGTTGTTACACTACTTCAAAGCTAGCGAACCTTGGAAAAGGAATTACTCAACACCAGCTGCACCTAGCAAAAAACCTAGTGAGCTTTCATATGAGGAATTGGAGGCTGAGCTTTTTCGTCTACTTTTTGCAACACAAAAACATAGGTGCATTTCCTCACTTTGTAGTTTATATATATCTGGTTATTTTCAATTTCCATTGCTACTTAATCCTTTCTACTTAACACAAGATAGGGAAACAGGTGGGTTGGGTAACGGATCAAAACAGGTTCGGGTCAAAATGGGCCATTGGTGTGGGTTGATTTGGCTTTCCAGAAAAAATTAACTTCTATCAACATTTTTGTCAAATATAATTACATTTTTTATAATCACGTAGTACTTTAAACAAAATACTTTGGAGAGATTTTATTCATTGAAAAACACACTTTGGGAGACTCGACACATTGGAGATAGGAGGAATTTATTCATTGAAACACATGTTGTTTGACTTTTGACCCATTTCCTCATATGTTCTTCATTTGACCCTTAGACATGAATAATAACCTGATGGACCCATAAGGAATGGGTTGAAATTTCCATCTCTAGTATTTGATATGAAAAAAACACACCTAATCTGGTCGAGTTTCCACCTCTAGTAACGATTAGTAATGTTTCCTGTTTCAGTAAGGTAGCTGGTACAGCAGCTGATAGCTGGCAAGCATTTATTGATCAATATCTTATTTTGGGAGAAAATGATGTTGATGAAAAGCGTCGGATTAAAGAAAAACTGTTGAAGTTAGCAGATTTGTACTATGACGCACTAGATGCACCCAAAAGCGGGAAAACTGTTGGATATCTATTCTTGCCTTTTCTTTTATAACTTCAATATTCTAAGTTCCGTTTATTCTTTTACTATCAACAAGCAATACTCACATAATTTCTCTTGTGTTTTTTAAATAGGTTAATATTCCTCAATATTTATTGCCAGAGAGACATCCTCATTATCTGGAAAAGCGCGCCAATAAATCATATAAATCTTCTTCTATTTTAGGAGAAATTTATGATACAGCTAAGGCGTATCAACCTGATAATGCATTGATACGAGGTGAGCTCGTGTCAGTTATCCATTTATGTTTACTTTATGAGAAATTTTATTTAATTTTATTTTTGTGGTATGTAGAAATCTGGAAACTACCCTGTTTTAACGTTGAGATACCAGACCCCATTTTAAGTTTATGGAAGAACAGGCATGTTTCATACAAGTATGAAATGTCCCAAGCCTTGCAATCTGGAGATGAATCAAAGAAAGACTCCGCAGACATCGTGATAAATAAATACAAGCAGGTCTCAGTTTTCTTTTCTTAGAATTTTTTATTTTCATAAATCACAACTTGTCTAATTTAAACTATTAAATAACCTTTTGTTAAATCAATGCAGATGTTATATGAGGCTGAGAGTTTTGCATCAAGTACTAGGAAAATTGAGGATATTTACAACGACGCCCTTGCGATTTATCATGCAAGTTATGACAATGCTATCAGGTTTGCAGATGTTGGAAAGTGTGGATTTGCATGGAAGGTAGCTGGTGATGCTTTGTGCTCGTTTTATGAATCTAAAACTCCGGGAAGGTCAGTTTCTTTCAAAACGAGTGTATTATCCATGCTTATTTAGTTCTACAACAAGTATTAGGGATGTGAAGGATTTGTTGTAACGTTTACGAGTACTCTTGTAAGCCAATGTCATTGTATCTATTGTGGTAATGGCATTTAATGTAATATATATGCTAACTTTGTACAGCTGATTATCTGATTGTTGCTATTTTAGAAAAAAAAAAAAAAAAAGTAGATGACCACTTTTGAGTGTTTTGATGGTGCCATTCTGATTATATGATTGTTTTAAGGGTTGAATAATCAGTTTGGGAGTAGCTTAATGCTTAATTAAACTAGTTATCCGATCCGGATTATTAATGCTACTCATCATCTTGATTTATTCCTACTAATGGTTCACTTATTATGACGGGTCACCCCAACTCAGCAAGTTTGGCGTCTTCGGTTCCATTGTTGGGGATTGAAGAAACCACTTCTTAGTTCAAGTATTGCTTGTTTCATTGTATTTTGTTTTGTCGATGTTTATTCTATAAAACTAGGGTTCTTACCTTTGAAATCAAAGACCTAATCCTTCTCGAATTGGATCGCAATCTGTCAATTCTATTGTTTACTTTGACTTTCTGGGTTCTATGACTTGGTTCCATTGCCGGGAATTGAAGAAATGATGGTGCAGACTAGGGTAGCGATGGGCTATTTTCTTTCATTTGACTCGATTGAGATTAAACACTATCCTATCATGAGAAAACAGATTGGAATGCCACCTTTACTTAGGATCATATATGACAGGTTGGTAAAACTTGAGATTGAAAAATGGGTAGGTTGGGTGACGGGTCGAAACTAGTAACTGCTCATATTAACTCAAAAACTACCTAGTTGGATTTAGTTGAAAACAATTTTCTCTAGAATTTTATTTATAAATAATACTCAATATAATCACAATAGTAATAAATTTTATATTAATAAAGCGACTTAGGAGGTTTTATGCATTTAAAAACATTCTGGTACTTTTAACCCCATATCTGACCCATTTCCATTGTAGCAAAACAAATAAGTTTCCGTTTCCACTCGCCAAAGATAAAATGTAGCCTAATTTAACATGTATAAATTGGTTGTATAATTACCATGGTAGATAATTATGCTACATTTACAAATTTTAGTTCTTTTTAAACAAGTTGTGTGATTTGAAAATCAAGCAAAAATAAAGCCCAAACTCAATAGCGTTAAAAAAAAAAAAGGAATGTGCATTGAATTTATATGTTGTGAAAATGAAATGCAACCATGAACATGTTTCCAAACAATTTGATATATTGAAGAAGTTTATTGACTGTTAAATGCATGACGTGTAGACTAAGATTTTGTCATAAAAGTGAAATTAGGTTACAATGCCAATCGTTTCCAAGGTACAGCTTCACCAAATTTTCGTTGACAAGTAACATATGAAAGTTATAATGGATTAAAAAACATGTCTGTTACATCTTTTATCATGTAATTGCTTGATCTTTTATGTCGAAAGAAAATTTATAAAATAAAAATAGATAAAGATGTAGGCTGTTAGTCTGTTATGGACTGAAATCATTGCAAGGTATGTGACTTGTCTCACATCGGTTGTATGGGCAACCAATGTGGGGTTTATAACCCAAGTGGGCTCTCTCTTCCATCAGACTAGTCTTTTGAGATGAATTCTCCTGTTTGGGTCATCGTATCTTTCCCATATATATCACTATATCTATCAATCCTATATCACTATATCTATCAATCCTAGTTATCAATGTTTTAAAAACCGTTTTTTTAACCATACCAGATTGGACTTAGAAATTGGTTCAACTGGTTGAACCGGATTATACCGGGTGGTTTAACCGAATTCACTAGTTAAACCTATAATTTTATAAATACAACTTTAACTAAAAAATAATCTAATAGTACATGATTTCATAATAAACAAATAATTCAAAATTCAAAAGTTAATCCATAATTAAAAAAAAAAAAAAATCCAAAGTACTCAATTTTCAACAAAGTTGTTTTTATATAAAAGGTAGGATTGGTTTATGCCAGACTCCCTATGTCCCTTTTGCAGCTTATGTGATGAAGACGTGAATCATTTGATGATAGGGTGTGGTTTCGCATACGACGTGTGGAGTTGGATATGCAAGTGGTGCAAATTAAGTCCCTTCTTTGCTTATGATTATGATGATTTGATGAACTTATATAAAAACGTGCATGCCGGTAAGTGGCGGAAAAAGATTGTTAGAGGCATCGTCATGATTACGGCTTGGGCTATTTGGAACGCTAGGAATGAGAAGATTTTTCAAGACAAAGAGACCAAAGTGGCGGATGTTGTGGCTGAGGTTAAGTCCAAGGCATTTTTATGGCTTAAGTATAGGTCGAAATATAAAAACATTGTTTGGAAGGATTGGGCTTCCTATCCGTTGTATATGTGTAATTAGTTTGGCGGTTCTCGGTTTTGAGGGCTAGCCGGTTTTTAATGAAAGTTAATGTTCAAAAAAAAGGATTGGTTTATGCCATTAGAGTGTTGAATCATAAAAGCATCAAGTTCATGATCGCTTAAAAGATAAAATTCATTATCATCGCCATACTCATCAACAAAAGTATAATTATTTTCATTTTCTACATTCTTTAATAAGAAGTTTTAGTTACCAATAGCCAAAATGTACTAAAATTACGTAAGATAAGTAACATATATACCAAGTAAGTAACCTTGTCTTTGAGAAACCTGTTCATGTTCTTACTCATTTAACATGATATCTTTATCATCATTATGGGCCGATAAAGTCCAAAGTTTAACCTTGTACCGGTATAGCGGTGTCAACCGGTATACCAGAATTTACATGCGGTTCAAATCCTTTACCGTTTTCCTAAATTACCGGATTGATTCGTGCCGGCCAGGAAACCGGTAAGCGGTATAATCAGTTCAATCGGTCGGTATAAACAGTTCAACCGGCCGGTATAAACCGTTTTCTAAACATTGTCTTCAACCATCTTAATATAATTTCTAAGATTTAATTTTTCTCTTGAGTCATTATAATCCATCTTATTATAAATTGATGTAAAACAATCACACTAAAAAAATAAAAATAATGATTAATAAGATTGTAAGTGTATTTAAAAATAAATTGTAACTTAATGTATAATGATATAACAAAATTTTTGATATAAATACTATTTTAAGAAAATACGGATAATAACACGAGATGCGGATATCATCCTAGCATAGATTTATTGGGTAAACCTTAATTGATGTATTATTGTATATGCATTATTACCTAGTGGAAATGGATATGATCGGGTGGATCCGCTGTTGACACTATGATACTCCAATAATCCGTCAGTAATCTAAATTTGTTATTCAAAAAAAGTATAGAAATAATCACATATTAAAAAAATAATTTATTCTATGTATGACTGTTTCCAATATGCAATAATTTCTATACTAGGATGATATTCTCATCTCGTCTTATTATCCTTATTTTTTATAATAAACGTTATCGTCAACCTTTAGTTCTTTGTTTTTCCCTTCAGAACCACCAGCTAGTAGTCTTGAACACAAGATTAGTGACTTGACTCATTTATACCCTTTTTTGTATGGGTGCATGGGCACATCCTTCATGTACCCTAACACCCACAAAAAAAGGTTCGTTCATCTAGGTCACCCGTCTGCCAACCATATGTTTTCCGCAATTTCACGTTTACGGGCTACAACAATTTGCCTCATCCGACCACAAAGATGATCACGGGCCGAGTAAACGTCTTAAAGTCCCGGTGAAACATCAATCGCCTTACACTCTTGCGTTGTGTCACTTACAACACAATACATTTGTTTATATGTTTCTTTTTAGCATCCGCCAGCTCCTTAAATGCGACTTTTTTCCTTGATGTGTACTCATTTAATTTGTCGCCCAAATCACTTTTGCTTCACAACTTGATGGGCCTCTATCTTTCCACTTTGGTTGAGTAGGTCCAACTTCTTCGTTCAAGTCCGGCTCCGGCCTACTAGTTGGGAAAGTATCGTCGTTTGAACCCGGGTAATAGTTGCCGGATTCCAATGACCGTCTTCTCTTTTCGAAACTACCACCTGACTCCTCGCCCATCAACGGGATCTTGGACCATTTTTCATGTTCTTTTACAATGTCGGATGCATCAACATGCTTAAAACCGGCCTTGTATTTTTTCCAGAAATCTCCTAGCGCTTTTTTCTCGTAACATCAATATCGGTGCACCCATGATCCTGCAGAGTTCAAAAATATAAACTAAAATTAAATAAAAACTATAACAAAATTAATTAAAAATAAATTTAAATTGAATTTAAATTAAAATAAATATAAATTGTACCGCTTGCAACCATAACCATTTGAACCGATTCATTTGAGTCAACATAGTCGATCACTTTGAAATTAGTTAATGAGCCAATCGATTGCTTCCACCCAAGAGTTTGTTGAAGTGTTTAAGCATGACTTTTCATAAACTATCTTTCTTAGCTGATTTCTCTTTTCCCTGTCTGTAGAGCAATGGATGTATGTTTTAGCTAAAACTACTTCTTCCTCGGTTGTCCATTCTCGACGATCGGCTCGTTTACTAAATTTTTCTTTCTTTCCTTCAACTACATACTCCTCATCTTGAACGTGCATTTCTTCCCAATTATCTTCATATTGTGTTTCTGACACACGATCAACATCATCAATATTTTCATAAACTTGGAATGCTCGTTCCACATTCTCACGTGGCGACCATTGACATGGGCTCATATACGTACCAACCGACTCGAATGAAGACAAGCCTTCTTGAGAGAAATTGAGTCAACCGGGTACAACCATAGTAGGAGCATTAGGTTACGTAAAAAATTGTGGTGGCAATTGTTGGGCAAAAAAATATGGTTGGCATGGTTGTGGTTGTCTAAGATAAGGTTTATATCCGTCACCACCAAACATTGAACCACCGCCTTGAGAGTTTGAACCGTTCTATTATGTGTTCAGACCGCCTCCTCGAAATTTAGTTGTACCAATACTTGATTTTTGTTTGTCCATTGACGACTAATTTGAAGTAGATTTATTTTATTTTATTTTTTTTGTGTTTGGGTGTGAATTATTTTGTAAATTTGAGCAGTGAAAAAACGGTTTTAAAAGGGTTGTACATATAGGTTATTTAATTGTGAAAATATTTTTTTACCGGTCCAATTCAATAGTCATAAAACCGTTTTCAACAATCAAAAACATTTTGGTTTCAGTACCTACTTTTACACGGGCATCATATCTACAAGCCTTACCTGTGACGACGGTGTAGCCGAAGCGGATGTGAACCCACATGGCCCACCGCATGACAACCCCCCTCCACCCTAAATATCTAACACAAGATATATATATATATTTTTATTAAATCATCGATTCATTAATACATAATAGTTACGTACAACAAATTGGAAAATTGCATAAGAAAAATAAAATAAAAGAAAAGTAGATTCATTGACGTTGGCTATATAAGTATTTAACACTATCATCATCTCTTAATTAATTTTCTAAAGTTCCCCTTTCTCTCTCAAAAACACATTTGATATCTAAATATCTAACAAAAAATATCTAAAACCTTCCATCCAGTATGGCTGATTCATTCGATCTCGATCAAGCTTTAGCCATGGACGATCCAGGCTCCAACCCCATCATCATGAAAGCGAAAGACCCGAACGTATTGTCACCGGAAGAAGCTCGAGATAAAGTCTCCGGCATGCGTACGGTGGGACCTGCATCAGGTGTTTGTACAGTGTGCATGGAAAGCTTGTACTCATCGTCATGTAAGCAAGCTCCATGTGGGCATTTGTATCATGCTGCTTGCATCACACAGTGGCTCTCTTTTCGCAATTCTTGCCCGGTTTGCCGGTTTAAAGTTCCGGCGAGTTCTCCGGTTATCGAGTTTGACCAAAAGTCAATGCACTTTGCTTAGTTATGTTTGTCGTTGGGAAAAAAATTACAAAAGCAATCAAAGTTGACGAAGAATTTTTGAAAGGGTAAATCACCAATATTACCTTTGACTTGGTCAATTTATCAAAATAGTCACCCCAAACCGTCTCGGGAGAGACGATTCCTCCATACCGAGGCATCTGAGCCGACTCCAAAGACGGGTGAGACGATGACCAATCAAAACAAGCCACATGTCCCAAGTCTCTCTCCTTCCTCTAATAAAAAAATCTCCAAGTGACTCTGTGACGTCTCCACTGTGCGGAAGCGTCTCTGTGACGTCTCCCAACTCCTAAAACGTCTTTTGCAACCGTGTCGAAAGCGTCTCCGTGACGCCTCCCAACGCCTAAAGCATCATGGAGATGTCTCGGGACTTGTGAAGATTTTTTTATTATATTTTTGACTCGTGGCAATCGGCTATTGGTTCAACACTAAAGCCTTATGGAGACGTCTCGGGACCTGTGAGCTGTCTTTCCCGAGACGGTTGGGGTGGCTATTTTGATAAATTGACCCGGTCAAAGGCTATATTGGTGATTTTCCTTTTTGAAAATGGACATTGACTAGGCCCTTTTTAGTGAAATTTCGGGCTTAGCCGGCTTTTTCATCAGCATTGTGGGCTTACCTGACGCTTTTTATTAAAAAGTGTAGGTTAAATGTTAGCCGTCTTAGCTAGTAAAGTTTATGTGACGCCTTTTAATCGAAAAAAATGAGGGGTTATTACTTTGGTGAAGGCTAATTTTCATGTTTATTTTTTAAATCTTTTAATCAACTTTGAATATTTTTGTGATTATTTGTTTGCGTTTATTACGACTTCAAGTTGGTTCTATGCTTAATTATTTATGAAATAATTTATATTCTAGACTCTTCAAACTATTACGTGGGTGTTTGAAATTGATAATTAAAAGTGTTTTATTATTGTTGTTGTAACTATTTGTATTTTTCAAAGGACAATTAATTAAAAGACCATGAGGCGATCAACCAACATCCAAACTACCCGATGACTCTAAAAACCACTCAAGCAAGTTAAACACCATAAAAAAAAGGGATCATCTATCTATCTATACATATAAATATAATAAACTAAAGTCATTTTAATAACATGACACTCAAAGAGACATTCTCTTCTTTGAGTGTGCCATGTGTCATCCCATGTGACATTGAGATATTTTAGGAAAAAAATAATTTAAAAACAAAATTAGATTTTTCACCCTCATGTTTCCTTTCATAATTTTTAAACGTTAATATCTTTAATATACGAGATTTTTTAAATAAAAAAATTACACCAAATTAACGAGCGTTTTATTATCTTTCCAACGAGTACAATAGTGCTATATAAAAACGGAGAATTTTTTTTGGGGGGTTTTGTTCATACATGAAAAAAAACACAAAGTGTTCAGGTAAATCATTAATCATGTATAGGCAAGTCACTAATTATGTTCAAATCAGTAAATATGAATTTTTTTTTTCAACCAGAGCCGAATAGGTTAATAGAGTTATACGTTGTTTTAAGTTAGGTATCAATATTAGTATGTTAGAGTTGTACATTTGTTTAGTGTTTAGGATAGGTGTTAATATTAGAGTTACATTAAAGTTCTACATTCTTTTAGGTTAGGTGTTAGCATTGGAGTTGTACATTGTTAATTTGTTTTAGGTTAGATATTAATATTAGAGTTATACATCAGTCTATTTCATATATAAAATTGATGTATCATATTAAATTTCTAAACCCGGGACGCTCCCGGGGTATAATCTAGTACAATATATGTTTTTTCTATATATTGTTTATAAGGAAAATATGAATCACCGTTTACAATTTATGTTTTTTCTATATATTGTTTATAAGGAAAATATTAAATTTCTAACTGTGGGCTTTAACCAGCAAAGCTATAGTTAGAAACTAAATATAGTGATTTGATTTTTTTTTTTTCATAAATAAAATAAGTCAATTTAGTAACCTTTCACATTATTCTTTTTTAGTTTGGTAATTATATTATTTGTTACAAAAATCCTTTATTTCTCTCCTTTTTGATTTCTAAATTTCAATATTTAACAATAATCCATCCATATCATATCGACAAGTCTAGTGCCGAATAATACATAAATCATCATAATCGTTCTCGGTGAGTTTTTTTTGGTTGATTCAAGTTTCGATAGAATGCAAGATATTCAGAATAAAATTGATCGTGACATCATTAATCATGGAATTCCACAAGAACGCATGGATGCCTAAAGAAAGGAAAAAGTATTTTGTTTTGGATAATCATACACACCACTAACCTTATGTTCAACTTGTGGGTCGACGCCACGGATGCCTTTAGGTGTTCCTCAAGAATTCATATGAAAAGAGACAAAAGACAGCATCCATAAGAGCAGTGAAAACTTGCAATGCGGAGGCGAGGAGTAGAGGCAGACCAAAACTGATTTGGGATAAGCGAATCAGGCGAAATTTGCTATAGTTGCATCTCTGTGTAAGATATGAGATTGTGCAGACGTAGAATTAAAGTAATAATTTTAATGAAAGAGTACATAAATGTTTTAGCTTTGTTTTTAGAGGCTAAGATTTCCTACATTTTAGGTGGGCTTTGCGTGAGACTGTCTTTCTGCATCTATGTATATCTGTTGTTGCACGATGCTATATTTGTTTCTATTTACTATATTATTACTTCACCGCTTCTTTATTATCTAGTAATTGTCTATCAATATATTTTTCGTCTTTTGTTTTGGAGCCGAAAGTCTTTCTGTAAGCAACCCCTCTATTGCTCTATCCCTAAGGATAGAGGTAGAGGTAAGGTATGCCTAAATTCACTATCCCTTGACTCTACCAATTCCTTTGTTGTTGCTATACTATTTGTGAGATTTATTATCTAAATCTATATCTATACTACATTATAAAGGGGGAGACATGGGCAAATATGTCCAAAATGTCAAAGTTAAGATAACATTTGAAAAGACACAAGTATAAATCAATAAATTTTACCCACTTTCGTCCATTTATACCCCTACTCACAAACTCCAATGCCAAATATTCTCTTAAAATGAACGTTGCAAACAGTTGTCTGCCAAGGAACGAGGTGAAGTAAAGAACAAATTGAACCACTTGCATAGTTTGTGTTGTAATGTCTAATTCTTGGTTTAGTATTCGGAAACCTTTAAACTTACAAATGCTGAAATGCATCGTGTTCCCGCCACGAAGTGTAACAGCCCAAGCTAACCCGTACCACGATATTGTCCGCTTTGTCCGCCCAGCCGTATTAGACTGTGACCAAGCTCACGGTTTTGCATTGGTCTCACCCCCGAAGGACTGGCCAAAACGCGTCTGGTAGAGAAGGTTCCCCCACCCTTTATAAGGAAGTGTTTGTTCTCCTTCTCAACCGATGTGGGATCTTACACGAAGCGCGGCACCCTACTAGATGGCAAACAAAAAATAAAGGCGTTGTTGTGGGTGTGTCATGTGGCATTACATTGTTGGTTCAAAAATGAAATTAAAGAAATACATGAATAGAGATGATGGGCAAAATTGTAACTACTCTTTATATAACCAAAAGTTACGTAGATAATGGTGCAAAAACAATACAAATTTGCCCCTGGCTCACAAGAACGCACCGCAGCAACGTGCGGGTTTGCCACTAGTTAATTCTTGAAAAGTGACAGGGTACCGAACAAACCATACATTTTACTTGGTCCATTTGAGAAGATAGATGAAACAGGACTACTTTACATTTAAAGACTAAAGTTTGCATACAAAAAAGGCAAAATGCATGAATAACGTGGGCTGAGTTAATAATTTATTGGCATGGGTTCAAAGAGTTCGTGTGCTACTCAAGACTTTTTAAAAGTTTAAATGGAGGCAAGCTTCAATCAGAACATAAATTAGATTTCATTTAATAAACAAGCTATACCATGAACTTTATATACCGAAATTGACTAAACTCGTGAGCCTAAATAAATCAATTATAATTACAAACATTGTTAGAACTAATTACACAGTTAGTATACATGTGGTTTTCCTATTTTGATATTTACATACGTATTTATTGAAAATTACATCATTAGAATCAACTTTGCAAATGATTTCACCACTAGTACTTCACATGTACTAATAGCGAAGCCATTTATAAAAAATAATACTTTGTAGTAGCAGCAATGGCCGAGCATCAGTCATCAAGTGAATCAGTAGATGCCCGCGCACGTGAGCAGCAATCACTCCATTGCAGCAAGACAAAAGTAGCATATGTCACATGGTAGATCATATCCAAGCAGAGGTGCACAAGAACGAGCACAACTTCACTCAGGACTTGTGACAAAGACTTGGTGTGCATCAGAACACGACTGAAAGCCCTTGCTGCTTCTTCATTCCAGGTGAAGCTATCTTTATTTAGTAAATTGGTCAGTGGCTTGCTGATAACCCCATACCCCTTTCAAAATTTTCGGTATGGTACTAATGATGTAATTTCTAATAAATAGATATAAAACATGTCCTTGTAAGAGTAATTAATTTTATATAATTTTGTTAGCTTCAAATATATATTAAATAATAAACACACTGAACTCAAGTTTAAAATTTATCCACAAACCAGTCTCGACTCTCGAGCATAGATAAGTTTATGGATGAGATTGGTACCATACTGCTACCGATCCCAAAATTTGTCAAACCGGTACCGGTATCAAAAGTGCTCGGTACGGTTTTTTAAGGTAAAAATTTGGTAAAATACCGTACTGAACCGAACCAAAAGTACCGACCTTAAAAACCCCAAATATTAGTGCCGAAATTCCCTTGGTAGGGTACTAGTATCTTTCGGTACCGGTACCGAATTGCTCATTCCTAGATAAGTTTATGATGGGCTCGTTTACACCACTTAAATTATAAACTATCAAAGCAAAATACATAATTATAAAAAAAAAGTTACAATAGTAACATACTATTGAATAAAATGAGTTGGAAAGGTTTACATGCTGTCATGCTGTTTTTCAAGTTAACAATCCATTTATTTTTTGAAGAATCATTTTTTTTTATTAAGGCATGCCCATCGTCAGGCCATCATTCTAGTCGTCATTCGGGAAACAAGCACAATTCAAGACAACATGGCTTGTCTACTGGTTTTATTTAAAAATAACACTTCATACAACTTTCAATCCGTGTCCTTTAAAGCTAATGTTTTTCATTTTACAAAATAACTTAACTCGCCTCAGTTACATATAAATCTATTAAAACTGCCGCTTCTAAAAGCAAATAAAATGGATTATTAACTAGAAAAACATTGAACAATATATGGAGCAATAAATAAAAAACATGAATCAAATACATCAATATCAATATCACTCCCTTTGAACCAGAAGCAAATGCATAAAAATAAAACATAACACCCAAAAAGAGTTACTCAACATTAACTGCAGTCTTGCTTCCAGCCAAATGATGCAGAAGCACACCAGCTGCAACACTAACATTCAAACTTTCAACAGCAACAAAAGATTGAGTCTCTACATCTTCTAACCCTGCACTCAAATGTACAGGCATATTCCCAGGAATTTTAACTAACTGAGTACATGACCTCTCAACTAGCGGTCTTAAACCGGTGCCCTCACTCCCCAACACAAGGATCGTGGGCTCACCGGTGGCCACCTCATTTATATCCACGGCTCGTGAACCAACCGAACCACCAAGAACCCTCCAACCGTTTTCAGCTGATGAAATCAAAAACTGCATCATGTTCTTACATGACCTAAGCTCGGTCAGCTCAAGTGAACCAGCGCTCGCTTTACTTACAACGCCACTAAGCGGTGCAGAGTTCTTAGCGCAAAGTACAACTCCTGATGCGCCGAAAAAGTACGCTGACCGGATTATAGCACCCAAGTTTTGTGGGTCCATAACTTCATCTAAAGCCAACCAAAGCCCGGTTCCTTCTTTTTCCACTACGCGATCCAGTTCACGTATATTCACCATTTCTAGAGGTGAAGCATCAAGAACCAAACCCTGATGAGGTCGGTTATCAGCAACCATATTAAGATCGTGCTTCGATATTTCTTTCTTTGTCAATCCTAGTTTATCAGCAAGCTTCAAAACCTTTTCAAACCCTTTCTTATCCTTTTTCTTTTTATTATTTCCGCTTAAATCAATACCTTCTTGAACATACAAAACATAAAACTCCCTTCTGTTCGCTGATAACGCAGCTAAAACAGGCCCGACACCATACACACATTCACCAATCATTTTCGGTACACTAGATTCACTAGCTTCTTTCCATACTCTCTTGCCCCAATTATCTTGCCTATTAAATCTATCATCGCGCTCCACACCGCCAATCTTATCAATCTTATCAAACCTATCAAACCGCTCTTGAACCTTATACCACTTCGGATTATCCGTCTCTTCACTTTCAAAATCGGATTCATCCTCCGATACATTTCTTCGCTCTCGATACGCACTCCGTTCATCAAAGCTCCTACCTTTTTCCGTACTATCACCGCCGTTTCTCACAAACTTTTCCGCCGATTCTTCCCAAGAAGACCGATTAACTTTTCTCGGAGTCAACTCATCTAAAACCTTACCACTTTGTTTAAAATCTTTCCTCCTAACCTTTTCCCTACCGCTTTTCGTAAATCTTTTAGCCGATTCCTCCCACGAAGACCGTCTCGTTACATCCGATTTTTCAATCTCTTTTACTTCATTATTATCTTTATTATTCCTAGCTAACCAAGGAAGAGACTTCACAGACTCACTACCTTCAACCGCTTTACGAGCATACGAACTAGTCGAAAAACGCTTTAATTGAATCCCATTTGAATGATTGAAACTAACAGAACCTAAAAACTGACAATAATATTGTGTTCTAAAATTCCTAACCCTAGAACATGAAATGGGTCTCCCCCAATTGGAACTAGGTACCAATTGGGATGAGGGTTTAGGGTTTATGTAGAGGTGTAATAAGCATTTGGGTTGTTGTGACGATGCTCTAATGGCGGTAGTGAAGTTAGAGTACATGATGTAAACAGTAGCAATTAAGGGAAGTATAGTTACACTAGCAGTTAATGATATGGAAGAATTGTAAAGGTTTAACAGAAGATGAGATTAACCTGTAGACTCGGTTTGTGAAGAGGGTGTAGGAGCTCAAGCTCAATCAGCCATTGTTAATGGGTCTTCGAAAGGATAAGTCGCAAGATATGTCACAGTTAGGGTTTATTCAACCAATCCACATAGATAAAGACCAGGCTTAAAAGTTAAAATCATCAAACTAACTTGGACTCACTATTTTTACTAAAATAGCCACCTCTCGTTTTTAGGGAGAGTTGGCTTACGATTTTCGAGGCATCTGAAGCCTCTCCAAAAGGTTTTCTATGAGGGACCAACCAGTGAGTAACACATATCCCCATGGTTTAAAAAGGCTGTTTGAGGCTCACCTCGAGGCTTACGCCTCGGCTGAGGCTATGAAAAAACACATAAGAGGCTTAGCCTCATGGGGTCAATTGAAACCTAAGCCTAGGCCTATCCGAGGCTTTCCAAGGCGGTGAGGCAAGGCTTTGAGGCTTAAGCCTCACCACTTAAGTAAAAATTGGGTTTATGTGGTGAAAATTGGTTCAAGACAGGTCAAATTGTACTTGGAATGAGTTCACACCTTAAAATCCAACCAAAACACACCTACCCCTCTACCTTGAATCGAATTAAACTCAATTGATGACATCTATAAGGTGGCAGGCGAGGCCATGTCATGATTACAACCACAAAATGATGAATTGTTTGAGTCAATTGGTTGGATTAGAAGCCAGCCTGTTCACGTTTGGAAGAATAGAGGGAGATGAGAGAAAACAACGTATATAAAAGGTGACATTAAGGTTTTTATTAACTTTTGGTATTTTTACGTTTAACCCCTCAATGTTCAATAGTTTATATTTAGTCTCCAAACTTAAGTTAAAGATTAAAACGCTATTAAAACTATTTTATGATGTTTGTTTCATTACTAAATTAGATTTTAAAAACCGGGTTTTAAAATGCATCGGGTAGGACCTAAAAACGATTCAACCGCTAGTACTGGGTTTTACCGAACAATAATATCGGGTTGAGTAATTAACACTATAATTTTATAATAATACAATTTCAACTCAAAAAATAATCTAAAAGTAAATGATTCCACAACCATAATAAATATATAATCCATAAAAAAAATACTCCAAAAGTACTCTATTTGAACTTGGAATGTAACAATGGAATGGACAAATAGCCTCAATGGGAAGCCTCGAATTGTTTTGGGGGCAAACAATCAATGATGGCTAGGTTTTTTTTAAACCTTTTTACTGAAATATGGAACACAAATCTTGTAAGTATCAGAATTTTATTAAAAATTTAAAATTTACAATTCAAATTTATAGATTAACAAAACCTATACAACAGTTTGAACCTGTATTATCATATTTACCGCCAGCATACAACATTTACCGGTTACTAGTTTAACCGGCACTTATCATACCAGGCTTGAGACCGCCAACCAGGGGCAATGCTTAATTGGGGCGGGAGGGGGCGGCCGACCCCCCCCCCCTCCCGAATTTTCGCGCAGAAGTTTCGATTATATAGTATTCGTATAGAAAATTTTGGAAATATAGGATTTTGACCCCCCAAAACTGGTTTTCGACCCTCCGAAAAGTGACTTCCGACCCCCCGAACCTTCGGGTCAAGCTTCGCCACTGCCGTCATCAGATGTTTAAATTTTAAAACATTGAAAAAACTGAACTTAAAATTAGACCCAAAAACCTCAATCACAATAAAAAAAAAATTCTTTTTGGAATCATCGGATAAGAGAATGAAAACAACCAAGTCACTCATCCGTTCACTTTACAACATCCAATTCCATTCCCACACCCAAACCCTCTTCAACCTCACCACCACTCACCTCCACAACACCATGACAACCACCACCACAACCGAGCCCATAACCCCATCAAACACCCGTATAGGCTGGATCGGAACCGGCGTAATGGGCCAATCCATGTGCTCCCACCTACTCAAAGCCGGCTACACCCTCACCATCTTCACTCGCACCCAATCCAAAGCCCAACCCCTCCTTAACCAAGGCGCCAATTGGGCCTCTTCCCCTAACGCCGTCGCCTCCCAATCCGACGTCGTTTTCTCCATCGTCGGCTACCCTTCCGACGTCCGCCACGTCCTCCTCCACCCCACCACCGGCGCCCTCTCCGCCCTCTCCCCTACCGGAATCCTCGTCGACATGACCACCTCCGACCCTTCTCTCGCCGTCGAAATATTCAACTCCGCCGTCTCCAAATCATGCTCCGCCGTCGACGCCCCCGTCTCCGGCGGCGACCGCGGCGCCCGTAACGCCACGCTGTCAATATTCGCCGGTGGAGATGAATTAATAATAAAAAGGCTAAATCCCCTTTTTACCCTTTTAGGTAACGTTAATTACATGGGTGGCCCAGGTAAAGGACAGTATGCTAAACTAGCTAACCAGATTACCATTAGTTCAACTATGGTTGGGTTAATTGAAGGGTTAGTTTATGCACATAAAGCTGGGCTTGATTTGGGTGTTTATTTAAACGCTATTGCAACGGGTGCAGCTGGGTCAAAGTCGTTGGATTTGTATGGTCAACGGATATTAAATAGGGATTTTGAAGCAGGGTTTTATGTTAACCATTTTGTTAAGGATTTAGGGATTTGTTTGAGGGAGTGTGAGAGAATGGGTATTGCTTTGCCTGGGTTAGCACTTGCTCAACAGCTTTATGTGTCACTTAAGGCTCATGGTGAAGGTGATTTGGGTACTCAAGCTCTTGTTTTGTCTCTTGAAAGGCTTAATAATTTGAGTCTTGTGTAGGATGTAAAAGGGTTTGTGTTTTTAATAAGTTGTGTGTTGTGTGGTTACCATGATGTTGAATGAAAGTATGTTTTGGTTGCATAATAAGTATGATCAAATTTGTGGTGTTTGGTTATTCAGTTTGTGTTGTGTTGCAACAATAATAACCTTTCGGGTTGGACCGGTTCTAGTAAGACTTGGATGAAGGTCGTAACATGTTTTTTTTCACAATATTTTGTACGCGTATATATCACCTAATGGCTAATGTTGCATTTGCAAGGATCTTAACTCATACCACTTTTGTGAAGGAAAAACGTCATACCACTAGATGGTTGCAGCATGTCAAAATGCAAATCTCAAATACTTGTCATTAAATCATTATTATTATTATAATTATTATGATTATTACCATTATTAGTATTATTATTATTATTATCATTATCATGTACATAGAGGCGAAGTTTCTTGAGGGCCCGAGGGGTCCCGACCTCCACCGTTTTTTAGCGCAGTGGTGGAATTTTACGATTTTAGTAGATAAATTGAGCCCGGGTTGTGTCCGGCCCCACCAATTTGATTTTTCAGCCACTACCGATTTAAAAAATTAAGTCTGGTCCCCACCGATTTGAGAACCAAGCTTCGCCACTGCATGTACAATGCATGAATGTTTTTCAATTAAAAAAAAGGAAAGGAAAACTTGTAAACATTTGCAAACTGGAAGTTGAGAAATGCGAATTGGCTTGTCAAGTTGAATCATCGATGCTGCATGAATGGGGATGTAGTGGCTATAAAACAAAATCCCCTCAAATCAAATAAACCATTTTCCTACCTCTTTTTGACGCATTTAATCTTCTTAATCGGCCTTTGTGGCCTAATTACCAAACTTGTTGAGATAAATGAGTCGAGCCAGCTCGTATAAATTTGAGAGGTACCCACGCATGGCGTCTGAGGCCCATTCTTATGAACTTGTGACAAATCCGATAAGTAAAGGCCCCATTGCAAATGCTCTAATGCATATAGTAAAGATTATTCGAAAAGCTAACAAAAACTCACTCAAAAACAAGTTTGCACGAAACCCACTCGGTATGTAAGCAAGCTTAACCACGGTAAACTCGCTCAAAGTTTAGCTTGTTGAGATAGACGAGCTGAGCTCCTCGTTCATACCCTTGCATATAGTCAACAAATGTTTCCGTAATAAACGCCCTTCAAAAGTACCAAAACCTTTGTTTTATTTGCTATAATATATCTTAAAAGCAAGATACAATTCCGTGTGACACAAGAAGAGCTCATCGAAGCCATTACATTGCACACCCCATAACTGAATGGGGACTCATTGAAACAAGTATCCGAAAACAAAAAGTTCTCAAAACATAGTCCCAAAAAGCGAAGCAAATATACAAAAAATAGCATAAGTCTATGTGGACTCGGCGTATTCGCGATACTGAGAATGAGATGCTGCAAGAAGAGCAGCCCCGAGGCCCGACCCGTCATTTGATAGCTTGATTATTATGTTTCTAGAAGCTTCTTCACCCAACAACTCGTCCATCGTGTTTTGCATTGCGTTTCTGAATTTAGTGTAGTGTTCAAAGAGCCCACCATCCATTGCTATTACTGATTTCTGGTTTTCTTCTCCTTCCTTAACAGTATCCCTTCCGATCTTTTTGAGGATTCCTAGGATACCTGCAGCCGAAAGACGAGCCCCACGCGTTGCAACGATTTCACATAGCTCCACAATCACTTTTCTCATTTTCAGAGAAGTGTTGGATATCTGCAATTAAACCGTATTTTTATTTGAGTAAGTAAAGAAACGCAAAACTAAAGGTGACAAAATTGATTCGTGTGCAAAGCAAATAGTGAACACATCACAATTTGTACCTCAAGTATCTCTTTTAATTTGGTCGCTACTACTCTGAGGTCAGCGGTCGAATCATGATGCATTGCAGACATATCAGGTGTCCTGAATCCACATAGCAAACAATGTAAACTAATAACTTGTGCAATTTGACTACATTTAATACCATATGGTTATATGAAACAAGAATGTACCTAAATACAAAAGGCTTTTCAAGTTTGGATGGCACAGTATCACCAAAAAACTCAGCTTCTTCGGCCATCTTTAACAACACTCGCCTCACGATTTCTCCCAAGTACATTCCAGAAATAAGCTTCTCATATATCTGTTCGAAAAAAGTTTACAATTAATACAAATTATTCATAGTATTGATTTAAGGTTACCATAAAATGTAATTACTTATTGTATGCAAGAAAAAAAATGCATTTTCCACTATAGCTAGAACGTTTATATTTCTAACCCCAGTGTATGCAAGGGAGCTTCTATATCATGTATTAAAAAATTATCCTTTTCTCAATATTTTTTTAGCTTTGTGAACACATAGATTTTAGTGGGGAAAAACATAATTGCAATATGTCTCGGTGAACCAAACGTATGATCATTAACTGGTCCTCAATTGTAAGCGACTTAATGAACAAAACAAATGACCCCAAGCATGTATGCAATCTATTAGATTTCAAGTGGGACTCATAAATAACCAAAAAAAGAAAAGATCGAAATTCTATACCTGCTCTCCAGGATTCAAGCTATCACTATCAAGATTTTCATCATAGTCGGTCAAAGGAAGATGTGATGACCGGAAGTTGCCCCATTCCATGTTTATAACCTTAAACATACACAAACAATTGTTATGTATCCATGTAAAATAAAAGCTAGAAAGTAGATGTGGCGAAATGGGTAGGTCATACAGATTGGGTAACGGGTCAAAGAGGATATCTGTAGAATTTGACCAGAGTCAAGGAACACCTTGCCCAAATTTTCCATTTTTTATAAATAATTGGTGGGGTAATTTTAAGGAAAAAACCTATAGACTTGCATAGAAATTGCACACAGCTAGCATCAACCCACTTAAAAGAACAGAAAACTACTAACCATTTCCCCTGATTTAGGAAGTAGACCTTGCCATTTAGGGATTGCATTCGCACGTTCAACATATGCTGCATTAGTTCCGGTGCCCAATATCACAGCAGCAATTACATCGGGATCAGTATATCGTCCTCCCGCTAAAGTTCCAACGGTATCATTGACCTGTATTTAAAGAAATTACAGAAATTGAGGTTTTACTTGATTCGATTCATTAACATTCTTTATTTTGTCGAACCCATTCATATATGGTAGATGTGAATATACAAAACTATGGGGATATTTGGATTTGTGTCTCCAAAGTGATTATCAGATTATCTGTTTTTTAGTTTTTCAAAAATACTCATAATTTGCTAAACACTAAAGCATATGCTTATTTGATTACAATAACTTCATACAACAAAAATACATTCGAACGTCATCTCCTACAACCCGCGTTATTACAGCTAATTATCTGATTAATGCTTATGTACAAGCACATAATCACTCATAAAACACCCGTTGTATCTCAATACCAAAACTCATAAAGCAAAAAAGAAAAAAATTACCAAAGCCGAAACACGCATATCAAGGCCAGCCCTTTCCATTGCTTTTGTCAACTCTTCTACCACATCCTGGCCAACCTGTTACAAGAACAAACCTATAAAACTTATGGATCTGCAGGAGAGAAACAATTCCATTTGCGTTCTCAAATATAAACAGTATATATGTACTTCGAAGAAAACTGCCACAAAATCTATCTTCATTAACAAAATCCTTACTTTCCAATTTACAAAAAATATTGTAAAATGTCCATTATGCCATCTGCCCTTATAAATATTGTCGTGAGAAAACAATACGATTGTCATTGTCTACCGTTGGGACCCAATATATACGTACAATTCTTGTGAACAAAAACAATACCATTGCATTCTTTGATAATGACAACGGGAAAATATTTACTTTTAACAACATCTTTGATTAACAAAATTGTCTCACTTGCCATTTTGATAAAACTCTTTGTTTTGGATTCATTTTACCGGAGGTCTAATTATAGTATAGACTCTATACTATAATTATACAAAAGCGGAAAAGAACATGAGTATTCAACACTTACTGTATCTTCAATATTGAAGCCTTTTGTCCATCTAACAAGAGTCCCTCCTGCAATTGATGATTGCTTGACAGGAAATGAAAACGTAAACCCTAACTCCCGTTGTGTGCCAGCTGGAATTTGCATATCTTCACCTTCTGTAGCCACAAATTTTGCAAGTTCTCCGGCAATAAAGTCAAACAAATCCTAAGAACCCAAAAGTAAAAATTTAATCACACTAATTCCTTTAAACTAATACCACAATATTTTTTGTTAACGGAAACATATATATATATATATATATATATATATATATATATATATATGTGTGTGTGTGTGTGTGTGTGTGTGTGAGTATGACGATGATGATGATGATATATATATGTGTGTGTGTGTACTCACTTCACTTTTCCCAATCATGAGATTTGGAGGGATTGAAACTTCTTTAAATTCTTTTTTCACATTATCAACTTCACCCAATTTCACACGAAGAACACGGAAATTTGTACCACCTAGATCAAGAGCGTAGAAAATTCCAGTTTCATCCCTATACGAAGAAAATTTGGAAAATATTTATGTTAAACATAATATGATTTGGACAAGTGTGTTAGAAGTTGTTGTAAGGGAATTTATTAATGAGATAAACGTGAAAATTAAGCATGCCTACCTGTCATTTGATTATCTGATTCGAACTACTGAAATCGAATCAATGTGAAAACACACATACAAACATTCACTATAAGTATTTTTATTTTCATTTTCATTCTTTAAATCAAGATTGGGTTCAGATTACTAAGGTATGCGTTCAATCGCAATTATAAAAACTCCTCTAGAGTAAAACATGTGCAACTTATAATTGAACACCAAGCAGATGAAATACTAGGAACAGAAATAGTAGTGTGAGGTAATTCTTTATAAAAACGTCTTTTTCAACCAAAAAAATTGCAAGAAAAAGACATTTTTAAGAAGAACCGTCAACCACATGATAAATGCCAACATTATAAAGTAAGTCTAGAACTAACAATAAGAACAAATTTCATTACTTTTGGAACATATGGTTAAATGATGAATCATCAAACTTCCAAAAGTAGCCATTTATAAACTAAAAACCAATATACTCTTGCTTTTTAAGAAACTTTATTTGGGCATGATAAATTAAAATAGACAATCTATTGCTTAAAGCGAAGGACGTTTAGGTAAGTATACATATATAAGAAATGCAGAGTTATCATACAACCACACCTTATCCAAAAGTCCAAATCTAACTTCATAATGACAATGAGTTTACCTAAACACTTAAAAACCAATAATTTCGACTTTAGACCGAATCCACAAGTAGGTACTCATAAGTGGCATTGTGCCATACTAACACACGATAATAGTTTTAAACTTACAAACCCAACCCTAAAAGCAAAAGCAAAAGCAAAGCGCAGCTTGTTGCCCGCCTGCCCACTATTTTGATATTATTGTTACAACTAAATTTGTCTATTTTGATTAAAAAACAAAAAAAAGCAAATTTGTCTATTTTGATATAATTGTTACAACTAAATTAGAACACTTTGATAAGTTTTGCTATTCAGAAGGAAGTGGCGGCGTAGCTTGTTGCCCGTCTACCTGCCTAAACAAATCTAATTCATCTATAGACTATAGATAAATGCAACTCCCAAACCATGGTCCAATTAACAAACCAGAAAAGTTTTAAACATACAAACCTTAAACCAATAGAAAAAGTCAAAGCAAATTAGTCAAACTTAACCCAGATTCTCCATAAGACACACATCTTGAAACCAATAACCTTGTCTAAACAAATCCAATTCATCTTAAGATAAATGCAACACCCAAATCTTCATAATTCAATAACAAAAACATTTTTTTTTTTCATTTTTTAAGACAAAAAAAAAAGTCAAAGAAAGTCAAACACCATTAACAACCAATTCAACCCAAATCATGTAAAATTCAACAACTGATGAATATTCTCAATCAACAATCAATATAATAATAATAATAATAATAATAATAATAATAATAATAATAATAATACCCAGTGGGGAGATTATCAACATAGCTGATTAACATCTTAAGTTTGCTACCACCATCTGACGCAAGTCCGGCGTGCATCTCCACCGTCATGGCGTCAGCAACCTGCCGGAGTTTAGCAATCGGAGTAGCACACTTTTCCTCAAACTCTTTAACAATATCCATTGCTTTTGCCCACTTGCCTGAGCTCTGCATCCGGTGACGCACCACCAACACCACCGCCGCCGACACGGCGGCCACACCCACCGCCGCCGCCGCTACCGCCACCTTACCCATGATCTCAAATCACAAAACTAAAATCACACGGATCGTAGATTTTTCTTGAAAAAAAGGATTGATTGATTTGTGGGTAATGAATAAATGAAAGGGTGATTGATTATGAAAGAATCTATAAAGATCTGGGAACAGGAACGAGTGTTAATGTTAAGCAAGTGAATAATAATACTGTACACAAGATGTGTTTTATGTTTTACTATTTATATATGTAGTGCCAATAAAGATATAAGATATTTATTGTATTTTCTTTTTTTATCTTTTTCTTTTTCCGAAAGTTAAGGTTCTTTCCTTATTAACGCTTGTAATTGTAATTATACGGATTATCATTTAATGGCTATAAATACGAGATTTTAATTTTACCTAATCCATTTTCCAAAAGCAAATCTATGTTATTAATGCCATCAGGTCTATGGTTTTGCCGTAAGGCTTTCCTTCTGGGGTGGCTAGGGGTTCGAATTCTGGGAGGAGGTAGTTTGACATCCCTCCCCCTGGATAAGGGTGTGTTTGCCGTTCAAAAAAAAAAAAAAAAATCTATGTTATTAATGGATCAAAAGTCAAATGGTGGAGTGGTGTGAAGATTTTATGATAAAAGGTCCATGGTTGAAAGGTCACGTGTTTTGCTTTTGAGAGCATTGAATTTTACTGATTATTGCATTTTCATCCTTTTGGGCGGGTGGATCGTCAGGTTTTCGTCGTAACTGGTGGCTGGTGGGCTAGGTGCAGTGTCGATCTAGGTATAGGTCGGCTAGGGCTCATTTGGCTATTGGAAGTCGCGTACGGAGTATACAGTTTCTACTTAGTTTTATGTTTAAACAAAATAGATTAAAAGTTACCAAATGCACCCTTGATAAAACAGAGTAGTTTAAACCAACCCACTAGTACTTTTACGTTCTTTCAAGCCTTTTATAAAAAAAAGGAAATATCGTATCGAAAACATGAAATGACAAGATGTATACCTAATGGGACTTGTGTAGGTTAACTGAGAAGTTAGAGGCCATGTTGGATGCATTGTGTAGGTTAACTAATCTCATCGATAGGGAAGTTAGGTTGGGAGATAATATCGAACCTTGGTTTTCTCATAATCCATTGAAGGTTGTGTAAGTTCCTTTATACTTTCATGTTGTAAAAAAAATAAAATAAAAAAAACTTGCTTAATAAAAGATTGTATGGTCAAAGATGGGTAGACCTTAACTTGAAAATGAAAGTGAAAAAGTGCAAACTTTAGTCATTAGGAAAGATTGTAGCTTGAACCTGATTTAGTGATTTGGCAGGCTTATTTCCCTCAAAGACCGGACCTATGGGTGCAGATAAAAGATGGTTACGAGCAGTTTTCAGTAGCATTGATGAAGAAAATCATGTTCGATGCCAATCATGGTATTTTTCAATAGTTCTCATTGCATTTTAGATTCGTACAATTGGGTTCCGAAGAAGTGAACATCTTTGCTTGGAAGGCAAAACTGGATCGGATCTTGACTGTCTTGGCTTTGAGTAGAAGAAATACTATTGTGGGCTCGGTGTCTTGTATTGTGTGGCAAGTATGAGAAAACGAGTGATCATTTGTTTTCCTCATGTTACTTCTCTACGATGATATGGCATTTGATTGGCAGTTGGTGCAGTATCACACGCGTAAATTTGTTTTTTCGGTTCAAGATTTATTTTGTGTTCGCAAAAGGGCTAATATGAGTCCGGTTAAAAACAAGATTATTCAAGGGATCATCATGGCAGCATGTTTGTGCATATAGAAAGCAAGTAGTGAGTTCATTTTCTCAAATAAGGAGGCATGTATTTCTAAAGTAATGGAAGATATCAAATCGCTTGGCTACTTATGGATCAAGAATAAGCCTCTGTGTAAGGCGTTTACATGGAACGGTTGGAGTATTTTTTCTTTATAAGTTCTTATTTTCTTTTCGTTTGTAGTTTTTTTGGGCCTAGGGTCTTAATAGGTGTCGATTTGAATAAAGTAGCCGTAAAAAAGTTAGTATAATGAGTAAGGGGCTTGTGTTGGATTAAATCTAGATTGGACCGAGCTGAATTGGGCTGAATCCAAAGTTGAAACTACGAAAAATCAAAACTGAGGACCAGATCAATATATGATGGGTTGGTTTTAGTCTTTTCGAGTTAGGATGTGTTACAAACCAAACAAGAGAACTTATCCTAAATGACTAGTCTGATGGGAGAGAGAGTCCATTTGGAACAAGTCGCATACATTGGGACGGTTCCACTCCGTAACAATTGTCAACGTCTTCGTTGGGCACGACTGATTCTTTCCAAGCCACCACTATGAGCCTCGTTCGTCACGGTCATGTTGTTCATGACCGATTCCCTTTAGGCCACCACTCCGACTCTGATACCATTGTTTTAACTCAAATAAGAGAACTTCCCAAAAGAATAATCAGATGAGAGAGAGGGCTCATTTTGATTTTAAAACCTTCATTTGTTGCCCATACAATCGATATGAGACAAGTCTTATACATTGCAATGGTTCCAGACCATGACAGGCTGGTCTTGGATTGGGCCAGCACCGAAATGTAAATTTTTGTGACACCCATCAAACTCACGTTACACACATATGTCCGAGAGTTGGTGATTCGGAGGATCACCGGGTAAAAACACACACACACATACACGAGTCTCGAGTCTCGTAAGTTGGTGAATTAACGTAAACGTGTTAGTTATCGAATAATAAATGTTTTAAAATCATTATATAACGTGCCGATATGAGTATACGTGAAAGTATGTGTTAATATAGCAAACGACTCTATGGAGGCTACTAACTTAGCTAGTGGTGTGTTTTAGGAGGCTACTAGCTTAACTAGTGGTGTGTTTCAGGAAGCTACTAGCTTAGCTAGTGGTGTGCATCAGGAGGCTACTAGTTTATCTAGTGGTGTGCATCAGGAGGCTACTAGCCTAGCTAGCCTCCTCAAGCAAAGGGTAGTTGCCTGCAGGGTGCCAGACGACTAGCAGCAGCTATAAATACCATATTCGACTTGTTAAACATCATTTGTGCAACCCTAACTCACCCTATAGTGCTCTCACCCCATCTTTAACCTCTGAAACCCGTTTTTGCCCTAAATCTACCATTTTCAAGCTTAAAACATCATCTCCAAGCAAGATCTAAGGTGTGTTATTCATCCTAAGCTCTTATTAGGTTGTTATTTTGAACCCTAAAGGTCCAGATCTGATTTTAGTAAGTTTCTATCTTTGAAAACCTTTGAAAAACAAATCCTAACCTACATCTTAACATCTATATGAGTTTTTAATAAAAATACAAACTTGAAATGGTTTTAATGATCTAAAACATGAGGATTCTTGTATACTTGCTATGTTAATGATATAAGATAGTTATTAGAAAGATTATCTCAGGTTTGGATGGTTGTTGGTGTGCTATATGGATGATATGTGTTTTTACCCGTTTGAAGATGTTAGAAGGACTTAGGATGAAATATGATGATTGAAACATGTTAGGGTTTATGCTAGAATGATGTAACAATAGCATGATGATATTTAGAATATGATTATGTGATGAAATCTGATTATTTGCCATTTAGGGTAATGTTTTCATGCAATAATGTGACATATCCATAATATTATTCCATTTTGGGAAAATACTTGCAATTAGTTTGTTAAATGGTTGATAATCGGGGGATTATGGATAGGGATGGGTTTTTTGATGATTGTGGATTGATTGGGGGCGTTCCAACATGTTTCGGATCTGATTTGGAGGGTTTCGCGAGCAAAATGGCCAACAGTCTGCATGGTGGCTACTCGTGTTCAATAGGGGCGACTAGCCTAGCTAGTCGCTTGTTTTGATGCTAGTCGTGTGTTTTCAGTGGCCAGTTGTGTGTTATGATGCCGAAAGTGCGTTTTATCATGTTTTAACACCTAGTAACATATTGTAAGCCCCGTGACATGTCTAGGAACCTCGTAACACGCGTTATGAGTTATACGTGCATTATGTGAACTATATGTTAGGACTTGTGAACTGTTATTCGTATAAAGTGTGTATCTACACATGATTACTTGTTTACATGTATTTGACTAACAAGAGTGTATCGGGTCACCGACATGGTGCCGGGTCTTGTCTTTGTGTGGTCGAATCAAACCTTCAAACACATTTTCAAACGTACACAGTCATGGTCTGGAAAATCAGGGACTAGTTAACCTATGGGTTATTGGTCAACACACTTATAAACATTTTTATGATAGGTCGCCGGTATTAGGGGTTATCATAACACAGTTAGTTGGTCTGTTTAAGAAGAACGCAACCTAAGGTGGGTTTCGCGGCCCCACTTTTATACACTTTCTCATGGGGGAGAAACATGTTATACACTTGGTTACCTAAAGATCATTTATTACTAGTGTTATCATTTGTTTACTATGCGACTCATCTAAATCCCAAGGTTTTGTGATAATTTACAATCAAGTCCCTCCTCTTTGATTTCCATGATACTTTCTCGCAAAGCTATTCCAAAAGGTTTTATTAAATGCCAAAGAGCCCCCTCAACTAAACCATCATAGGAAAATACAAGTGTACAAACTCTACAAGGCGAGACACAAGTCCGGGAATCTATGGGTGTTACACAATATGACCCAGGCGGATTTGAAAAATCTGATTCTGGAGCAAGTGTCTATTGCTCTTGCTGCTTTCCAGGCCCTTCAGCAAGGCCTTGGTGGTAATTTGATTGCTGCTACTTTTAACTATTTCTCTAGTACTTTGTTCGTTTTGGTTAACCAGTGTTGCTTGTTTGTACAGGGAATGTTGCTAACCAGCAACCACCTCCACCACCATCACCTCCACCTCCTCAGGTTCAGCCTGTGTGCACTTTCAATGCTTTAATGGATTGTAAGCCTCATACTTTCAGTAGTACTGAATGAGCAGTGGGACTGCTCATGTGGATTGGGAAGGTTGAATCTGTGTTCGCGATGTATAACTGTCCTGCTAAGAATCACGTGACGTTTACTTCTAGTACTCTTAAGGGTCCGGCTCTAACTTGGTGGTTAATCGAAGCAATTTCTCTATAACTGAAAAAACAAAAACATTGGTTATATGTTTTAATTCATTAAAACTCAATACTTTTTTAATATAACCGATTTTAGGAGTTATTATTTTACAATAACTTTTTTAAGCTACACTGAAAATATAAGAAAAGCAACTTTCAATTCTATGAAATTTATTTTCAATAATAATAAAAAAATGTATTTACTGTATGTTTCTGTTCAGATCATAACCAAATGAAATGTTGGACGGTGAAATACTCTCTTCGCTCTAGTTTGGCCCAATAAGTGTTTGGGCTTATGCTTGGACTTGTAGCCTGCTTGGATCCAACGAGACAAGCCTATAAAGAAAAGGCATTTGCTTCATAAGTAAAAAAGAAACAAAACAATATGCAAAATGGCAGAACATTAACATAGAAGTAGAGATAGCAATGCATTTGATTCCCAATCTGTTTCATAGTTGTGCTTTAAGGTTCACATGTCTCAGCCTGAGGCAAAGAAACACGGTGCTAGCCTCGTCACATGGGTTGGACCTAGGGAACTACTAGCAGCGGCGTCCTTAAGGATTTACGTGTCTTATCCGAGCCGTTAAAAGTATACCACTTAGGCTCTAATGAATTAAATAATTTAAAATAAATTTTGTGTACAACAATCAAAGTTATAGCAATTAGCAAAATCATAGTATTAGAATAAGTGAAATTGCATACCGATCAAAGTTGGCCCAGTTTTAAATGTTAAATGAGTTTTATATTTCAAACACACACACACATAGGAATTTTATATAAAAAAAATATGTCCCTAAAATTACGAGCCCTAGCCCAGTAGCCTTCTTAACTATTGGTATGAGAGTAAATCAAAGTAACATTTCTAGAGAGAGAATTGTAGTATTTACACGTTGAGATATCGAGCCGGTGATGTTACCTCGTCACATGGTTCAAGATTTTAATACCACAAGTCAGGGGCGGAGGCAGCAGTTTGAGACGGTGGGCCAGTGCCCACCCTAGGTCCAGCCCAGATCTAAGTTTCATTCCTACAGCCCAGCAGCCTTGTCCCACCTTAGGTTTAATTCATGTCTAATTACATTTTTGTTAAAATCTGGCACATATACATACACGAAAGCTGCTGCATAGTTTTCTCTCATGAAGAAGATGATATAATATTTTATTATTTTATGGTGCTGTTACCATGTCCCACACCCACAACTATCTATTGATTTATTTTAAAAAGGGGTCTCTAAATATATCCATTTAATAATATCATTTTTATAGTTTTTACTTTTAGTTTATTAAAATAAAATATATAATACAAAGATTTAAAACATATATACAATATAAATATTAATGATTACTTAATCATCAACCAAGCCCCTTCCATTACACCCCTTTTGGGTTTTTATAGTGAAAAAAAAAGTATGCTTATAAGTTACTTAGATGGCAACACTTTTTTCTCACTAAAGCCCATAACACATAGTCTTATGTAGGTTGGTTTTTGTTGAACTACTTTCGCTACATACACTCTAATCAAACTACTGCGAGTCTTGATTCTTGATTCATTTTTTTTTCTGTTGAATACCTTTAAGGCTTTAATTTTATAGATACCGTTGATAATTTGATATCTGATTACTTGATTTTGTATGTTTGATACATATTAGTTGCTAAGTTACATAAATACAGATTTTAAAGAAGAAAACACATATTTTTTGCCCCATTTTTAGCCGGCCCGAAATGTGCCCACCCTACAAAATTTTTCTGTATCCGCCCCTGCCACAAGTCGAATGCAAATAACATTTTCTCCAAAAAGCAAAGATATTTTTATTAAGTATATCCCTATCGAAGGTAGAAACAATCAGTTTATACAAAGTACAGAGCAACACACTCAACACACGTAATATTTATTTCAATCAAACACTCACTCACTCACTTGGTCATTCTACCTCAATCATTAGACGCGTTAAAATTAAGGTACAAGACCTAACATCATAATCCACATCATAAACCGTGGATTCGATGTTTGAATCCCTTATAAAAAAAAGATCACTGATCAAAATATATACATCCACCACCACCACGACATCAAAAGTGTTACAACTTGATCCATTCAGAACCATCAATGAAGCTAAGTGAAAGAAAAGGCTTGGCTTCCTCATCAGTAAGTTCTCTAGACCATGACACTCTCCCTGCAAATGTTGCACCTGGCCCACTACATTTGTATTGCCCATAATACACAGTCCTACAATAATAATAATAATAATAATAATAATAATAATAATAATAATAATAATAATAATAATAATAATAATAATAATAATAATAATAATAATAAGACCATGTGTAGTGGGGGGGCTTTATATATAAAGGCTTTATATATAAAGCCTCCCTTTCTGATTGGTCCACGTGGCTGCTGAGTCAGCATGGAGAGATAAAGTGAAAAAGGGGTGTAGTGGTAGGGCTTTATTTATAAAGCCCCTGTTTTTAATCTGATTGGTTGAATATTTGACCTTACCACGTGGCAAGGTCCGATTGGGTAAAATAAAGTGTGTTGGGCGTTATTAATATAAAGCCCCAAACCAATTTTTGCCTATAGCGCCCCCCCCCCCCCCCCCCTAAACGGTGTAGGGGGCGCTATTTTTTTAAAAAACCCTCAAATCACGCCCCACTACGAAGGGTCTAACAAAAAGTTTATATATTTATTTCAATAGTGCACAATACCTAAATCACAACCTACAAAAAAAAGACAAAACAACACAAAACAAAAGCCTCCATTGAAGACTTTCGTTACACGTAGAGTTGCATAGACATAAAAGCACAACTTAACCACCGCCCATTCCATTACCAAACAATCCAATACACACACACACTGATAAAGAGGTTTCCACTAAAAATGGTCTAACCATATATATAGGGATCATGTTATAACTTTCTTTTATTAAAAAAATAAAAAAAAAATAATAATAATAAACAAGAAAGAGGAAAACTTACATTTCACGATTAGGGTCACCCCAATTGTACCAGCCTTTAGGAATGATAATATTATCCATGTATGTGTAGGCAAATACGACCCTTGAGAAGGGACCCCATGCCCTACCAAGGTACAATGCACCGGACCCAGTGACCTTACATCTTAGGAAAGAGAACCCTGTGTCCTCTAACAAGCTGCTTCTTCCTTGTGCGGTTACTGCACCTATTACTGGTGCTATTGCATGCACTTGACAACCCTGTTTTTGTTGTTACCGTTTAAATTAGAATAGTGCCATTTTTGTGTTGTGTTATCGATGAAAGTGAAAAATCAGTTGTCACATGCGTGCTTTCTTATTTGTACTATGTGTGACAAAAAAAATCATGATAATAGGACGTGTAGTTAAATAAGTTGAGGTTACTTGACATCGATTGGTTAAAAGTTTGAACCTGGGCTTGAGTTTTATTTAATTATTGAATTTTGAATGGGAGTGTTTAGACCGTCCGGAGTGTGGGGGGGGGGGGCACCACCGCCGGGTGGCGTGGAGAGGGGCACGAAGGAGGGGGCGGGAAGGGGCTGCTTGGCGTGGGGCTTGTGGTGATGGTGATGTGGCACAAGTTGATTGGCTGATTTTTTTTTAACTTTACACACACAATAATAATAATAATATTCCTTCCCCCCTTCTTCCTCATTGCACTCCCCACAATTTTCATCCCCTCCATGTGGGACCCAAAAGTGCTACATGACGCTTCATCCCCCTCTTTCCCGCCCCACCACTCCGGATAGTCTTATATTGAGATTGAATGGGCTTGAGAGTCTCAACCAAACGAGTATTCATATAATTATATAAATTTAAATTATAGATACATATAAAAGAAATAAACGGACTTAGGAAAAACTACACTAATAGCATAGCTATTGGTAAGGACACGAAGACGGGACGTGAGGAAGCTTTTTCTCTGTTCTGTTGAGATAGAGAGACTACTACCCTCACTTAGACCCTCGACTTATAAACAAGTATAAAAATGATAAAATAAAAACACTTAATAAATAATAAATAAGTTGAACCTAAGGTTTTTTAGACCGGCTAAGTTTTTCTCTGCAAATCCTAACGCTATGTTTCCGAGTTTACTTAAAATGAGAAAAGAAAGGAAAGGGAGGGAAAGATGAAGACAAATATATAACAAACCTCGAAAAGGGAGAGACCATTGCCAAAAATGAAGTCGACGGACCCTTCGATATAACACTCCTTGTAGTAATGCCTACCCAAGTGATCATAAAGCGTGTCTTGTGCACCCAAAAATCGACACCCGACAAACGCTGCAGTGTCCGCCGATATCCTAAACGCCACCGCTTGCTTGCCTACCGCCCCTGGCTTTGGCACCGGTGTCGTGTTCTACATGTATCACATACTTATACATTAATTATACTAGTCCTCTTAGTTTATTTATTCTTTAAACCTGTCGTAATAGTGTAAAAGTAATTAATGTACACGTGTTTTGTTACCTGGAATGTTATATTCTTAGCAATAAAATAGGGTGAATTGACCGCGAAAGTGGCTGACCCATATGTGCCAATGGGTTGACCTTTGGCGCCAATGGTTTGAGCCGTGTCACCCCATTGCACAATTGTTTTCTCAGCACCTGCACCCTCTATGGTTATGAATGATTTCAATGGAGGTATATTTACCTTCTCCCTATATACCAACAAAAAGTTAATTAAATATAACTCAACCTTATTTTTTATTTATTTACTTGAAGGTAACCCAAAACAAAAGGTTTACATCCACGTAAAAAATAAAATAAAAAATAGAAGAAAAAGTACATAATTGAATGTTTGACTAAATGTTTTGTAGCAAACGATAACGTTATTTTTATGAACTGGTTTCTAGGTATGCAAATATTCTTTTACAAAAGTACAAATATATAAGTTGGTATAAAAACCGAAAAATAAATTGTTTTCATTATAAAAAATATATTAGTAGTCAGGGAATTTAAACTTTTTTACTTAAGTAAAATACCACATGTTTAAAAAACTTTTATCCATAATAAAAGTGAGACAACTTTTTATGATTCTTAAGATTGATTCTACGTAGCGGTTAAGGTATATAATGTTTGTATAAAAAAACTAAAAAAAAGTTAAATACTGAATTTTTTTAACTTCTCAAGAAAATCTTACATTTATTATGAATACCAGAGAGGTTGAGTTAATAACAAGATATATTGTTAAGTATAAGAAAACGAAGGAGCTCTTTGGTTGATTAAGTGCTGAATGGTTCAGCTATACACCAAGTCTGAATGATTCAGCTTTTAACCATTCTATTCAGAGCCCTTTTTAGGTTGAACCAAAAAGTCTGAATGTTGTACAATTCAGAGCTGAATGGTTCAGAGCCTAATTAAGAGACTACCAAACAAGCCCGAATTCTAAGCTTACAATGAACAATATGATCAATAAATGTTCAATATGAGAAGCTAAGCATTTACATATAATCTATTTAAAATAATAATTATTATTTAAAAACACATATAGTTTTAAAATAAAATTACATCTGACGTATCATAATTTCATCAATCATTTAAATTATTGAAAATTTGTAAGATGGATGATGATGATAAAAGTTTCCTAACGCAAGTAAAAAAGTACATGTTAACGATATATGCTTGTCGTAATCTAAAACTAAAAGCATGTGTGGTATAATTTTATATGTATTATTATATTTAAACATTTATTACTTATGTACATGCATTACAAAATTCCCATGATAAATAAAAAGAAGTAAAAGAAAAAAAATCTTTCATATATGTGTTGTTAATACCCATCAAATCTTTATGCCATTAGTGAAACTTTTGCCATATTGCCATATATTTATGATAAACAAAGTTGAAACCATTTAAGGTATAAACAAACTCATTGAATTCTTGATCAAAATTGTCCAACAAAAAGAAAGATTCAACCACACAATGCTTAGGTTATCCTATCTTGATTCTTTGAATTCTGATCACAAGTCTCACAACCCTCAATGAATTATTGAAATGAACATTTTAAATTAAATAAATACACAACTTACTTGTAAACTCCTGCATGAACTTTGATGACAACTCTAATAAGATTCACAAAGGGTAGAGAATCAATAGCTTGTTGAATGGAGGTAAAGTCTCCCGTAGCCGGATTCCGGTCAACGGTGAGTGTATAAGAAGGAAAAAGCTTGTTCTTGGCAGTGGAGAAAAGGGAATGCTTTAAAGTTCCAACAAAATTGACCCATTTCATGAATTGTTGTTCTGAGTATTGAACTTGTGTCAAATTTACACCATATTGCTTCCATGGGTGTCTTTTGGGTCTTAAGCCTTTGGTATGACAAAGTGTTTGTGTGGTAGTATCAAGAACAAGTAAAAGAATGAATATAGAGCAAATGTGCAAAAATCTTGCCATGAAAATTAAACAAAGGGAACAGAGAAGAAGAATGTTAGAAGTCACAAAACAAATGAAATTTGGTTTGGGTTTGGGTTTGGGTTTGGGTTTGGGTTTGGGTTTGTGGGGAGGGGTTTATGTGTGAATTTATTGAACAATTGAGGAAATATTATAATCTCAAAAGGTATAATAAGCAAGTCGCTCATTATTTTAGATACACTTAATTTTCGAGTAAATACTTTGAGATTGCGATGGGGAATATTATATATAGACACTACACATACTAGAGGGATCACTACATACCAAAACTAAACCACACATTTTTTTAATCTTAAAAAAGTTAAAATAAAATAGAGTATAGCTATAATGTGTATTGTTTCTCACTTTCTCACACATTTGTTCTGAAATTATATAAGTAACAAATTATTATTATTTGTTTATTTATATACTCTACACATGAGTAAGTAATACAACATTAACATGTTAAGTTATGTAAAATAACATATACACTAATTAGTTTAATAGTTTTGTAGGTTAACTCGCTTCTTTTATTTATAGATATATCTTATACATGTGTATGAAAAAAGTACAATATACAAAAGATATAAGCCACTTTTTAAAAAAAATAATAAACGGTTCAAGTTTTTTTTTTTTAATCTAAGTATTTCATTAACAAAAGGAACAATTTACATTAGGGTGGTTGGCAAGTGCGCAGCAAGCTGTGTCGTCACCCTTTCTGATTAGCAAAGTTTACATTAGGATGGTGGACGACCCGTTGGACTTTGTCAAGAAAACAGACAACTTACGGGGCCAATGGGCCAAAAGTGTCAAAGGCCAAGAGGACAAAATATGTTGGTTATCCGCGTAGATTTTCAATTTCCAAGTTAATTTGTTTTTGTATTTTTCATAAGAATGTAGTTAAATGATGTATATTGATGGGTTCAAATAAGAGAGAATAAAATTTTGGAACTATTATAACGATTTATTTATAAGTAAATACCCTATATAAAATGATTTAACAAACATGCTATTCCCTGGTGAACTGAATGCTTACATGTATTCACTGGTAGATAAAAAGCTTATTAATAGTTTTTAAATATTAAGTGGCTCTCATTGAAACCAGATATAGGTTGGTTCGTATAGATGACAAGTGTCGATGCATGTAAATTAAGATGAACGTACCTGTGTTGTTAATTATAGTAGTGGGGGGCCCGCGTGATACGGCGAGGTAAACAATCTACAAGTATAAGTATAAGACCACCCGTAGTGGGGCGCCACTTGTGCAAGTTTTTGAAATATAGCGCCCGGAACACCGCCACATATGGGCGCTATATGTGTAATTTTGCTCGGGGCTTTATTTTGATAGCGCCGAAGCACAAAATGAAGGTCCAACCAAATCGCGCCACGTGGCAATTTAGCAGGCTTTTTGAACGGTCAAAAAAAAATAGCCGTTTGAAAATTCAATTATTTGAACGGTAATTTTTTTTAAAATTTGTTATATATACCAACCATTTTATACAAACACACATACAAACATAATACTTTCAAACTAAAAACCACACACAAACTAAAAACGCGAAAGATGTTTCCATATGGTTCACCGTTCGGGGTCCCGGGTCGACCGGGTGCTAGGCCAAACACCACGAGGCCAAACACTACTGCTCCGCTGCCACCAAACTGGGGCGAGTTTGACGCGAGTACCATGCAATACGCGCAACTTCTGGGCATGCCCGGTCAATTTTATCCGGGCCCAAACATGCCCGCCCAATTTTTTCCTCCACCAAACTATATGCAACCTTCACAAGAGGAGCCCGAATCGGTACCAGAAACTCAAGACGAACCCGAGGGTTCTGGGCGCGGGCGTGGGCGCGGGCGCGGGAGACGCTCGCATAAAAAGAAAGACCCGAACGCTCCTCGTGAAAAAAAGCAACAGGAGCGTTGGGAAAAAGATGAGGAGTTCAAGTTAGCGCGAGCATGGCTCGACATATCCGAGGACCCGGAAGTTGGTTAGTATTTTTTTTTTGTGTTTACATTTATATATATATTTTTTTTGTGTTTACATTTATATATATATTTTTTAAATCGTGTGTTATTTTTTTTTGCAGCTAACTATCAAAATACCCCGGTTTTTTGGCAACGGATTCGGGAACTGTTTTTTGCGGCGGTGGGTAGAGGGGAGCATCGAGACAACGACTCCATATCTGGAAAGTGGTCGGACATTAATAACAAATGTCACGGGTTTGCCGAGGTCTACCAACGTTGCAAGGACAACAGGGCCAGCGGAGAAGGTGATGACGGTGTCTTGGCCAGGGCGTTGGAGGAGATGAGAGAGACCCGCGGGACGTTCCCGTATTTGAGGATATGGGAGATGTTGAGACATAGTCCTAAGTGGGCTGATGTCCCGCCTATGGGGTCGGGCAGTGGCCGCAAGATTAGGAGAGGGAGAGGAGCAGGAGGAGGTGGACCGTCAAAAAAAAGCAAAACCACCTCCACGTCGCGAGATCCGGATACACCGACATCCGATGCTCGCTTTGTGAGTTTAGATGATCCTGTTGACTTGGAGGATGAGGAGGAGGAGGAGGAGTTTGATATTCCAAGACCACCCGGTAGACGATCAAAAAAGGGTGGCAAGGCGGAGTCGTCGTCTTCGACAGCAGGTGGTTTTGATGAAATGAATCGACGACTACAGGATCTTCAAGACCTCGGCCAAAGACGTCTACATACTATGGACCAGAGAGTGGCCCAGAATAAGAGGTTCGTCGACATTCAAGAGGCGAGGCAAAGGGAAAAGGACATCGAGTTTTTGTCCAAACCGATCGACCACCTCGAGGGAGAAGCCCTACTCCTCGCGATGCATCACAGACAACAAATCCTTGCGAAATATAACCTGCAGTAGTTTATTTAAGTTGTTTGTTTTTTTTTTAATTTGGTATTGTAGTTTATTTAACTTGTTTGTTTTTTTTAATTTAATTAATATTAGTTGGTGTTTTTATTATTATTTGTAATTTTTTTATATTTATTTGCATTTTATTTTAATTATTTTGAATTAAAAGATTAAAAAAAAAAATCAACCAATCACAAACAGGGGCTTTATAAATAAAGCCCCACCACTACACCCCTTTTTCAGTTTCTCTCTCCACGCTGACTCAGCAGCCACGTGGACCAATCACATTCAGGGGCTTTATAAATATAAAGCCCCACTACACATGGTCTAATTGTATAGTTGATAATTCGACGGGATGCGCGAAGATATAATTAATATAAATCAAATATTTTGAAAAAAAATATTTTGAAACATCACCCAAAATATAGATTCAAAATGCATAAACTACGACAATAGTAAATATAACATTACGCTATAAATAAAAAACTACAGAATTTATACCTTAATGGCGAGTCGTATATATAGCAATAAGTTGTCTTTGCTTAAACGTTACAAAAAAATCTACAATTTATCGTATTTTTAAGTATGTTAATATGGAGATTATACTTTTAATTAGTTGATATATCTTGTTGTAATAATTTGTAGAAACTATGAGTCATTTAATTCGTTTAATAAAAATCATGAGTGTAATGTATTGTATGTTTTGTGTTGTGTGTGTATGTAAGATGTAAGATGTGTGTGAGTATATGGATGTGTATGTATGAAGATTTGATTTTGAGGTTTACTTAAAAATAACTATAGGTATAATTAAAATATCTCTGAAAATCGTCATGAACCGAAAAGTAAAACAACGTAAAGGACAAAAATGTATACATTACGAGAACAATAAATTCTAAAAGATGAAATACCACTTTGCAAAAATCAAACTAATAATCAGGTTTTTATTAATTATATATAAATATTATTATTTCCTGTTGACTCACCGAATCCCTTAAAATCCTTTGGATTTTAGATTATATTAAATCTCAACTCAACAGTGTTAAAACTTTAATTTTGGTCAATATTTTATTTTATACAATAAGTGGTAAATACATAAACAATAACAAGATGACAGTTCTTGAAAATCATTACAAATATGTTTGGTAAAATAGGTGAATGACATTCACATGAAATAAAAAAAAGAACAAAATCAATTCAAGCCCTGAAGAAAAATATAGTAAAAATATAGATCCTCAAAATATCGATTGACACAATTTAAATAGAAAACGTCATTTATATGCAATAGATCTAATTAAGGGATATTAAGATGAATACATAATTTCGATTAACAGTTACCTAAGGTGAGATTGTTTTTTTAGCATATCATGGTCATGCAAATATTAAAAGACTAAAATAAAAGTATAACACCTTTTATTCACAGACGGATGTTGTTGTTGTGGCGAATAAACTGCAATACGATCGGCAGCGTTGATCGGGAGATGAAGTTGTATGGGTATTTTTGACTGATTATTGTCTTGATCGAATGATTATAATTATATGCTAAGATATCACCGGTTTAAAGTTCATCGAGCGGTGATTATTGATTGTCGCCATTACTAAAATCTAACTAAACAAACAAGAAAACATAATATTAGTGTATGCTATGTAATGAACCTGAACATGTCGCATAACATATGCAAGCTGATACACAATCATATGTATTTTAGTATGTATATACTGCGGCAACATACAAAACTTATCACTTGATGCTTCGATTTGATATGAGATTTGAGATATGGGTCGTCGAGCAGAAATCGGTGGGCGACTATTTATAAGTTCTTGATGTCTAAGAACTTCTAAGCAGAAATGCAATCGAGAGAACATATTCCACATTAAAGAATCGATACGTGTGCAGACCGAGAGATGTAAGAGAGATATATGACTACTTGAGAGTTTGGTTAAGATGGTATATATTTTGAAGTTATTAAGACTAATAACTTGCATTAGTTGATGTGTGTGGTTTTAAAGACTTAAACTTCTTTTCTTAAAAATGGCAAGTTCCCGGTGGGAGTGCCACAAACTTGATGAAAAAGGTAATTAAGTTAAAAACTTTAGGGTGAGACACTTTTCAAGTTTTAAATTTGTAAAATAAAACGATAAATGCTAAACGTTCTAAACCCACACAATAGGCAAGTGTACCTATCGAGTATAGTATAGACACAAGCAAGTACCAAGTATCGAACCCAAAGACACAACTTTTCCTACTCAGTTTTAAGTTGCTAAAGTAAACTAAAGATCAATAAAAGTGAGAGATAATGAAAGTGACCGAGAAGGTAACTAATGTCTAAATAAAAGTGTTGCTTGGGGATCCAACTTGTCTTGGTACGGATTAACAGTAAACGTTCAATTAAGTGATGTGTCCAAGATGCGCATTACCGCATAACTATAAAAACGCTTTGTGTTCTCATTTGTGTTTATGAAGGTCTCCCTACCCCGGTAAACTCACATCTTAATAGTGAGGGGAGGATCACCCGAGACTGTGTATACCCAACCCCGAAGAACCCACCTCCCAACGTTATGATATTGACATCTAACGACTCTAATCTTTTATGAATAACTTGCCGCCAGCTGGAGCATGGCCGAACAAGCTACCACTTGACATCATAGAGGGGTCGTGACTTTCTCGCTCATGCTCATACCCTACTTGAATTAAATAACTTTTCAAAAAGTGATTAGCCTATTACCAATTCTTGGTTTGCGCCAAAGCTAACACATAGACCATGAAGCTAAGTCTCACAACCAAGTCTTGTCTTATCACTAGGACCAACTATAAAGATCGTACCGACCCTAAGTAAGATTTTGATAGTTGAGGATTAAGCCTCAAAGTGTGAATGTTTCCAAACACAAATAGGCTAATCTCTACACGTGGAATTAGGTTAGCTTACAAGTGCGTGGGTTTTTACACACCACGGGTACATTCATAAGTCTATCCACTTCCTATCAAAACACCCACAAGACAAAATACTAGTTGATTAATTAGTTGATTCATCAAACAAAGATAGAGTAGAAAGAATTAAATGAGAACACAAAACATCACTCAATAATAAACATAAACTATATAATCCATATCAAGATAGTCTTCACCCTAACAACACTCTACAATCCTAGCCAAGAGATGGCATTACAACAAGCTCACTAGATTGGTTTTGATATGAAAACATGGTGAGGGTTGCTAGATGATTTAAAGAGTTTTTTTGGATGATTTTTATGTGGTTTCTCTCAAAGCACACACTCTCTAAGTGTTTATGGAGTGATCCCAAGCTCCAAAGGTCACTCACAAGACCCTAAGATATCAGAAATGTGAGAGAGAATCGGGTGGAATGGGATGCCAAAATGATGAGTGAATGCCTCCTTTTATAGAGCTGTCAGGGGGTGCACGCCCGTGCTCCAAGGTGGGCACGCCCGTACTCAACAGTCAAGTACTATCCGTTGCTACTGGAAGTCCTTCTAAGCAGTTTTGGTCTCCTGCACGCCTGTGCGTGTCTGCATGGCGCAACTGCATGTTAGTCTTGGTCGGGTGGATCCTTGGGGAGCACGTATCAGCAAGCACGGTCGTGCACTATGTCAAGCACGCTTGTGCACCTTGACTTTCTTCATCTGGATGGATGAAAATGTTGACTAGTTGACTTTGGGCAGGAGCACGGTCGTGCACATTCTGCTACAGTCTTCAAAATCTTCAATTTTCTTCCCATGGTGCTAGTTTCCGCTCCTTTTTGCTTGTTTGTTTCCTAATACCTGCAATTAACTCATAGGAACAGTTTAGCTCTGTTTTGCAAAAATAAAGGCACAAATACGTACAAAAAAAGTGGTAAATACATGTATAAAACATGTGTAAATGATGGCACATCAGTAATGACATTGAAAAGCTAGTTATTTAGCCGGATGTATTTGCTTTATGTTAACTGTAACATAGATTTGTAACAACATTTTACTAACCAAAAGTTATGAATTAACCTTTCATTATTGACTAATTGAATGTTAAATAAAACTAAAGACAATATAATCATGATGTATAAAGAAAAAAAAAGAGCTTTTATTTTCATTTTTAGCAAATATACATTTTCGTATGTCTTGATATTTTTATGGCTCAGTTTTAAATATACAATTTTTGTAAAGATCAAATAATCAAATGTTTTATATCATATATATTTAATTTATTTTTAATTTGATTATTAAATTTGGTAAACAAAAATTCTGGTTATTATATCATTAAAGAACAATATACTTGGTAAATAAATGTTTTATGTCAATATTATTAAGTTTAATATTTTGTAACTACGTTTTACTTTTTTTTCATTTTTTTTTAAATTCAACTTCATATCAAATTAAAAAGTACAAATGCTGGTTTTAATTGTAACATTTTGATATAAAAAATAAAAGTATGTTAACAGGATTGAAAGATGGAAATGACCCTATGAATTGATACTTGCAAAGTGACCAATAAGAAATTTCACTTTCATTGTTAATAACAATCTCACTTTAACGGAAAATTAACTTTGTCTGCCTTTTGCTTTTATTTATTTGGTTTCAAAATAATTTATGACATCCTGGTTCAAATAAGAACAAGTCAGTTGCTCATTAGGGCAAACAAAGTTACTTTCATGTTAAACTAGAATTGCTCTTGAGAATGAAAGTGAAAGTGAAAGTTATGGGTGTCATTAGTCACATTGCCAATAATGAGTTATTAGCATACAGTAAGATATAATTTAGGTTGTCAAAATCCAATTACAAAATTCGGAATAAAACTAATTGTGTTTAAATTAGAAACACAACGAGTACTGCATTTTTAGGGTGATTGTACAGGGCCCAAGTGTTTTACATTATATATATATATATATATATATATATATATATATATATATATATACAAAGAAGTGTTTTCCAAGAAAGACAAAAGGTGTTTTGAGTCATCGGATGAATTTGTGGATGGTTGGCGAAATTGTAATTAGTGTTTTAATTTGAATTGATTGATTTGACCTTGTATATGTTGTAATCTTTTTAGGCGGTCCTCGCTTTGAGGTCCGGTCTTTGTTGTTGAATGAAATCTACTGTTAAAAAAAAGAAAGATGTATTATCGTGTGTTCAAAATTCAAAAACCTATATGTAAGGCATATGTAACCCCCCCTCCCCCGTCTTTTTTTAAATGCGAATAACTTGTTTATGTGTAATTATTATAATTATTATTATTATTGCATTTAAAATACACTATAATACAACAAGTGTTTTTTTTTATCTATACCATATTGCTATATATACATATAAAAAAATTTATACGTTTTAACTTTGTGTTTTTAGTACATGGTGTTTGAATCGGTTCATATGATGGTGTTTTAGTTACAGTAGGTAACGGTGTTTTATTTTGCAAGTAACAAAATGTTTAGTAGGCGATGTTTTATTTGCAATTATGATATTTTAGTTTGCTGGTAACAAAAGATGTATGGTGTTTTACTCATATTTAACTAATTGTTTCAATTACTCTTATATCCTTCAACCCTAATTTTAATAATTGACACATATCTAATTCCCGTGGCTTGTGCGTCTTCTTAGAAATTTAACCCTTCCTACACGAACCTTTATCTATATATACATTTATTTACACACTATTTTTCTTTTCGTCTTGGGCTCCCCTAATTTTAAGAATTCTCAAGAACGGCATTGTAAATTTTAAGTACATGTTTAACTTAATATTAAATATATGATTATCACAATCAATCTTAACCATTAATATGATGAAGCTAATGGTTAAATACATTTTTATATGACTTCGAACTATGTACGGTTAAAACAGTCTCATATATTAAAGAAAATAAAAGTTGTAATAAACTACTTTATTGCACTTTATCTTCTTTACTTTGTTACAAAACAAAACAAAAAATTGTTAAGTAGCACTTAAGTTGGAAGTTGGTATGTGAGTGAATGGGATTAGAGAAATGGAATGCAGAATCACGGGTGTTGGCACCACTGACATTCATGCAATCACAGGGGGGAATTTTAGGCCACAAGTACGTACACCTATTCATTATGCACTTTTTCCCTATTAACTTCCTTCTTGGTGGTGCCCGTGAACTCCCTCCTTTTGTGTTATTGAAGAATATATTCTTTCAAATCATGTGATTATCATATATTACATTATTATTTCACATTTAATTTCATTTTTAAACAACACTTATATTTTATATTATCAACCTCTTATTGTCTTTTGGATGGTTTAAATTAAACTTTGTGTAATTCAATTTATTGTATTACGATATAAAATGACCAATTTCTTGTATTATGATAATATACGTTTTATACAAATTAAAATTAACAATAGATTGTTTGATAAGATATAAATTGCATACTTTTCTGACAATGAACTTTTTTTTTTTAACGTCCAACGAAAGTCAGGTCACCCGGGTAAACCCAATGGCAAAAGTCTACCCACGCCTGCAGTGGCGAAGCTTGGTTTCGGAATCGGTGGGGGCCGAACTCAATTTTTTTCGATCGGTAGTGGCAAATCGGTGGGGGCCGAACTCAACCCGGACTCAATTTACCTATGAAAATCACAAATTTATACCACTGCGTCAGAAAACAGGGGGGCCAGGGCCACCCCTGGCCCTTCTTATCCTTCGTCCCTGCATGCCTGTAAATGCATACGGCACTGATGACCTAGCCCGCTACTATTTCAGAGGAAACCCACCACCCGAAGGCCCACTGTGGTAAAACCTCTGGCTCAACATAGAATAAATTGCTCTAGGTGAGACCCCAACCCACAAACTCCACATTAAAAGATCATGGGGCTGCCACTCCAACAAAGAGTGGTTGGCTATGACAACAAAGTTATATTTCAAATTGAACGATGTAATTATGAAAACCAAATTCGTGTAATTATCAGTAGTTGTTAGGTTGGTATCTCTTTATGCGTTAGCTTTATATGACCCGAACAATAACATCAACATCAAACGAACACGTGGGATTCATCATCTCATTCTAATTTTCGATCATACGATATCTGTTACAATTGCAAATCTAGTGAACCATTGCCATACTTAAACACATATACTAATTATAACGTGTTTCGTAAATACCATATATGAGTTTATGTACTAAAATAAATGAAATAAATGAAGTTGAGTAAAAACTACTAGATTAAGAAATATTTCTGTAGAAATTATATATTGAAATATTTTCTTCTCTAAAAGACTTGTATTATTTGCCAATGTAATCACCAACACACAAAAGACATAGTCACTTTTTGGAATCACATGAACAAACCTTCACATGTGATGGCCGAAAGAAACAAGGAGAAATTTCCAAAGCATAAATTATAAAACAAGTGACACGTTCATCAATTGAATGCACTTTTAAGTTTGCCCCTTTCTATCTAAAACCCATAAATAATTGTACATGTTTTTCATATATACATGTTATGGGATAGTTCTTGTATAAACTAAATATCTATAATACATTATAAAGGAGGAGTGATGATCAATATGGTAATTTTCATTTTTGTACAATTTAAGAAGCAAGATGTACAATATATTTAAACAAAAAATTTAAGGGTATTATGGGTATAGTAGTGACAATTAAGACACTTAGAAGGGTAATGTAGACATTTCACCCAACTCCTCCTTTGCAATGTCAAAAGAAATTTACGATACTACCCTTTTTTTCCCATCTCTACCCTCACAAACATCTGCTGCTTGCCTTATCGTTTTCCTTTTCATCATCAATGTTACGATTCATTTACCTCCACCATTAAATTGCCATTTACAGAATGCTCCTGCCTACAATTTTCAATGAATGCTCCTTTATTGCCATTTACATCCTATCATAAGAGCAAACAATAATGCTCCCAAACGCTTCTTGTCCTCCTATTTTAGAAGTTCGATTGCTGCTCAGGGAGATGTCGATGTGTGGATGCTTGTATTGGAGCAGAGTCACCGATGCCGTGAATCCCAATTTTGAATCTTTTCTCCCCATTCTTCGACCCCCCAATGGCCTCCAGGTATTCTCAATTCATCATTTGCTATTCTAATTTCACTTTTAGGGTTTTGTTATATGTTCATCGATGTACAATGGATTAAGGAATTTGAGTTCATACGGTTGCCTTTGATCTATACTCTCATAAATGGATTTTTTTTTTTATAACCAAGGTGTAAAAGGTGTTTCTAAGAGTTGCTTTGTGTTTTCCTTGGTTGCTATATAATGGATTTTTTTGACTTAGGCTCATAATTAGGTAAAATTTTCATTATAAATGGGTTGTTGAGCTTAGTGAGAGAGAGAGAGAGAGAGAGAGAGAGAGAGAGAGAGAGACGAAGGAGAAATCGGCCATGGCGGCAATGGTGATACAAGAATAATAGTAGCAGCCGAAATCAATTCCAGATCGTAGCTGTTTTTGGTTGATAGGGTTTTGTTGTTATCTAAAGTCACCCAGATGTTGATACATTCTTTTCTCATTGTGATCCAGGTACTCCATTTTGTTCTTATTAGGTTTGAAATTGTATACATTCTAATAATATATTTCTTTGATATAATATTGAGTCATGTACAAGTGTGATATTGAAATTTGTTTTTGGTCCTTCTCTTACAATGTGAAAATAAATGGCATCTGGCAAGATAGTAATACTAATGTGTATGATGATGATTTGAAATAAAATTTTAGTTACAAATAACAGCTTCACTTATAAAAAAAAAGGATTGGCATTTTACTACTTTCATCTTTATTTATCTATCATCAATTATGCTTTTTTTTCTTTAGTAACACGCATAAGCACATTTAGCAATATTTTGAATTTTTTTTGTTCATTATGTTTTCTAAAAGAGGCAGAAAGTAATATATGAGGAACAAAAAAAGCTAGCTCAGCAACAAGCACAAGCAAGAAATCAAGAGCTTGTAAAAATGCAAGAAGAATCATCTTTTAGGATTGAGAGAGTAACCATTAGGATAAGGGCTATGGCTAAAGCAGAAGGACGAGCCCATGAAGCTAAATTGGCAGAAGATGTGAATAAACGGATGCTGATAGAATGTGCAAATGCAGAAAGGGAGAAATGGGTTTCTACAATTAACACTACTTTTGAACACATCGGAGGTAATTGTTTTTTAATATTAAAGCATGGCCTCATGTATTTATGCCTTAAAAGCTTTCAAAAGTATGAACCCACACTCACCAGTTGGCCTCGTTTTACTTGGAAGTAGACATGATAGTATTAGCAGATTTTCTTATGACGGCTCGTTCGACTTCTGACACATACCAAAAAAATTCCCATTTTGACTTGTTACCAAATCCACCCAACTGGTTTTGACAATAATATGTTCGGAGCCGCTAATTATGGTTTTGAAAAGCGAGAAACAAAATTGGATGGGTTGCTCTACCGTACCACCCAAAATTGTTTGGCTTGGTGCCTTAATGGTTTGCTCAAGTTTGTTTTCTTTCACAACTAATATGGTGGTCTATGTAAACCCACCTTATGTAACCCTAATGAGACATCTAAGGTCTGTTGTTGTTTTAATTGCAGCTGGTGTAACTACTTCAGTACAGTTGTACTTTTTTTTTTCATTTTATAGATTTCTACTTATATGTTATGTTTCATTATGTGTAGGTGGCATCAATTAATTTTGCTTAAGAATAGTGACTTTGTACCACACTTCATAAAGATTGACACAATGTTCGAAACGTTAGGCACTTGCTATTGGCTTTGGAAGAAACACGTGTAGATAATTTTTGTATATAGATTATGCACTCGGATTATGATGATACATCATTCGAGGTATCATCAACCAACACTAACAGATTTCTAACAGTCGAGATTTATTTATTTTTTATGATTTCAAATTTGTAGGCAAATAAGTGTGTATGATCTCATTTCTTTGTGAATTAAAATATTGTTTATCATTTGATTGTGTGGTAAATTGATTCAGGATCCCATTTTAAAAGTTCGCCCGGGGCATAACAAATCTTGAGCCAACTCTACAGTCTACACACACCACAAAGCCCAACAACTATAAGGTTACAAAACAGATGCACCCGTAGCAACGCGCGGGCATTTCCACTAGTATTACTAAAAGAAAACAAGTCCCTACAACTCATTTTGGATGTATAAGTGTGTATTTGTAGTTACATTTCATATACAAGTCCCTACAACTCATTTTGGATGTATAAATTTGTATTTTTAGTTACATTTCATATATGTTCATTTGAAAATAGAGGCAAAAAATGGTCTTTACTTTTGTGGTTCTTATTTATTCTGTGGACCTAGGAAATATTTTCTAGAGGTGCGGTCAGAGGGTTTAACTGAGTTTTAAGAGGTTCGATCAAGATTTTAGCCTACAAATTACACATAAAAAATTTACTTTATGGGGGGCGTCTGCCCCCCCCCCCCCCCCCCCCCCGCTAGAATGTATGTAGGTCCACCATTGTTTGAATATGAATCTGATTATATATACGTGTACGGGCGTGTACATTATTTTGACATGTGGTTTACAGTTCGTTTAAATTTGACTTGAATCACTTGATCTTTCAAATGAAAATTCTTTTATATTTACACAAACATAAAACACACAAAATTACACGTATGCATTAATTTATTTACTAGATTATGCCCATAGTCTACGCGTTGCGGCAACGACGTCTTAGTTGTTTATAAATGGTGGTACGTTATGGGATTCGTTGATCATATGAAACACGCGTTTCGACGTATTTGATCTAAAACATTACGGTTACAAAAGAAACGGAATCGTATGCGGGTTGGTCCGTTTAATGAAGGGTCCACCTAATACCACACCACCCTTACCTTTACATCAAGACTTAGCAGTGTCAAAACGTATTATAACTAAATTATACCGGCACAGTTTACATCAAATCCTAGACCAACCAAAAACATATTATATTTGACAAGTATCGTTTTCGAAAATAATTATGTTGAAACGTAAATTTGTATTGTTTACCTTGAAACGTGAATTTATACCGGCATGCACATTAAAATGTTAAAACGTAGAACAACTAAAAACGTGGACCTCACTCATATCTGAAAAAATGTACATCAAAACTTGAATTTATACCGACACGTAGACAAATAAAACCAACTAAAAATGGGGAGCTCACTCATATCCGGAAAAAAAAATTACATCAAAAACGTAAATTTATACCGACACGTAGACAAAATAAAATCACATGTAAAAAGAGTGAAAATGACATTATATAAAGTTTTTAACTCGGATATAAAAAAAAATTCAAACTGATAACTAGGGATGTCATGCACGCAACTTTTCTTCAAATGAAAATATGATTTGCAACATTTTATATATTTTAAGCATTTATATAGGCTAACATATTAAAGTATTTGATGTTAATTAGTAAAAAGTTTAATGTTCATACTATTAGCCTCTTTGGTGTGGTTTCAGAAGAAGGATTGGTGAGGTGAGCTTGACATTGGTGGACTCGGGAACACCACTCCCGCCGAGAATTGATCGGTACATTTGGTAGATTTCTACCGTCTTCACCGAGTTATTTGATTGACTATCTTTTTTTTAAAGGAAGGTGGATGGGGAATTGGGGGAAACCATTTTCTTGGTTTGGAGGAGGGAAGGAGAAAAATGATGTGGCGCTGATGTGGCATTTAGGGGAGTTAGGGGAGTTGGTTACCACACCATATAGCCTCAATAATGACTTGAATAAGTGGCGAAGCTTGGAGATCGAATCGGCGAGATCCGGACTCATTTTTTTCTCGATCGATAGGGGCCGGAAAATCAAATCGGTAGGGGCCGGACTCGATTTATATAAAATTTACCTACAAAAATCGTACAAAATTCCACCACTGCGCCAAAAAATGGCGGGGTCCAGGGCACCCTGGGCCTCCACTATGCTTCGTCCCTAGCTTGAATAATAAAATTTGGTGTTTGTGAACAAGACTTACAAATTGATCGAGGACATTTTTCTCGATAACTTGGTTACATTGGTATTCACTTGAATATTTGTAAATAAATTTAAAGGAGATAGTTTATAACGCTTGACGCTTTGGGGTTGTATTATGATAATATTTTTATACTTGTAAATTGAGATGCATTTTACGGTACATAACATTTGAAATTGTATGTAAAATAAACCATATGTGTTGCACAAGAAGGTGACATTCGTTCAACTCTTTTTAAAGCACTCACAATGGAATCCCTATCTATTTTGCCGTGCTTAAATTATAGGAAATATGTGAGATTTTGATCCTTAATTTATGTAAAAAAAAACTATAGTAAACACTCATATTTGATGGTTCACTGTTCATCTCATCTCCCATATTTTTGAGTTGCAATTAAGTAGAAAAATGTACCGTATAATTGAACTTCAATATGTATGACGAATCAAATACGAAGGCTTTAAATTTAAAAAAAAAAAAAGTAAATAAATTTTAGAGATGAATATGTATTTTAGTACACGTGGGTGTGGGTGTGGGTGTGGGTGTGAGTGTAGGTGTGGGTGTGTACATGTATTTTACTCTTTTAATCAATTTGGGTGGTACATTAGTTAATTATAAATTGCAAAATATGACAAAAGAAGGCACTAGCTTGTATACAAGGGAAGGCCCGGCATTTGTTAGCAAAAATCAAATGAAAAGATTCTAAAAACATACTTTTCGATATTGAGAAGTTTCAAATTATGCACTACCAAACACACTCGTTTTGACGTGCAAATGAGGCCAAAAAGAGAATAAAGGTGGCAATCGTAGGATACCACTATATTATCAATTTTAAAACTTAAACCGGATAACGGTGCTAAATATTCATGCATTTCTAATCATTTGTTTATAAACGAATTTAATATTATGTATCCTTTCGGTCCTGTCATTAAAAAACCACCGTTAATGGGTTGTTAAGTTTACTTAAATACAGAGCCGGTCCTGATGATTTAAGTGCCTCGGCCGAGCTAAAAAAAGGCCCTTAGTCCCTAACGAATTATATAAACTAATTTTTTAAATGACAATTAACGTTTTAGCAAAAATATAGTAAAAACTAACCGTAATTAATGTATAACTTAAAAATTAGTTATAAATATATATTTAACTAAAAAATTACAAAATAATATATAAAATAAAAATATATTACTAAATAAAGAAATAATTAATATATATATATATATATATATATATATATATTAAGGGTCAAGTTATCCTACACAATGTAACAAAAATGAGAAGGGTGAAAAGATACAAAAAATATAATGGATCACAAAATATAACACAATGTCAAAAAATATAACACAATGTTAAAGATAAAAGACACAATGAATTGCAAAAATGACATAATGACGGAAATAAAGAAAAGACGCAATGATATAACTCAAATTCTAAAAAGTACAAGCTAACAATCCAAAAATTAAAAACCTAAAAACTAAGATCGTAAGGTTTGATGAGATGGATCAAATGCCGCTTAAATGAGTTCAATCAGACTCCGTTTTATACCCTTCCTATGATATCCTATTTTTTTCACTGTGTATTTGATCATAACCCTATATATTAATATATATTTTAAATATAACACGGTTAGAAAGATTAAAAAAATACAATATATTGGACTAAATAACCAAGTCAGTTCAGACAACATAGTCTGGGCATGTGAGTGAGGGCAGGACCTACAAGAGCGGGTGTGAAGTACTCTGCCACCTTCGAAAAAAAAGTAAGAGGTTTTATTTTAACTAATGAAAACTGAAAATATAAATGCAAATTAGATTTACTTTTTTATGTTTGGCTACAATAATAAATTTAGTATTAATTTTATTTTTAACGGAGATTTAGTATTATTTATTTGTTGTGGCATAAAGTGATTCATCAGTCATCACCCTACAATAACTTTCACTATTTTAATGTAACTTTGTCAGAATCAGGATAAGCAAGAAACTATTCAACTTTTTTGTTCTCTTCTTCTCGTCTTCTTCTCTTTTCCAAATCTCCATTATCAAAAAACCTGCAAGTTTTTTTCTTAAAAAAATTAATTTTTTTCAACCTCTTTTTTTCTTGTATTCATGTTTTTTTAACCATATCTCTCTCTCACATGCAGATATATAATTTTTTTTTTTAAAAAAAATTGGCCCTAGGAAAGACGGGCCTCGGCCGGAGGTGCGGCTCGCCCACCCCTAGGGCCGGCTCTGCTTAAATAGTAGCCTTTCATGTTTTCATGTTTAGGCAATTAGGCTGGAGTTCTATTGCACCATATCAGCGTCATGTATATGTAACATAGATACGACTTCATTCAATTTAAGTGTATATATAATGTTAGACAATCCTTTACCTTGTACTCACGAAATATGTATAATAATTTTTGTGTACTAGTGAGAAACCCGCGCGTTGCTGCGGGGCAAAAATTTACAACTTGATCACTGTTATAAAACTTGCTAGTTAAAAATAGGCTGAAACGTCAAACGAGCGAGCATCACGGAAGAGATTACCCGTGGCGTGATACCGTCATTGCAAAATAAGCATGATAAAGTGGAGGTGAGTGCTCCAAATATAGCACAAAAAGAATTAATGCCATGATGAAACTTCCACATAGTTATACATGCCACACAAAATAATCATCAAAATGTATTGTATATACACATTTTGATAAAGTGATAAGGTTATGAATATACCTTTGATGGTTTATTGACCATTAATATGTTAGACATAACCATCAATTTCTTATTTAGTTCATTAAGCATAAGTTAAAGACTTGCATTAGTCATTTGTACAATTGTAATCAAATGTTGCACATAGGGGCGTAAAGGGAAGGATTTGACAAAACGATAGTTGTTTACCTTGTGACCTTTTGTATGCCATCTTAAAATTGACATGAAGTGACTATTTTAGCCATCTCTCCTCCTTTATAATGTAGTATAGATGATGAGAAACGTATCAGTATCAAAGCATTTTACAATAGATTTTTGATCTCTATCTTCATCTTTGTTATGTAACTATAAAAAGTTATGTAGCTTTGAATTTGTTCACTTGTCAACATGGTCGACTCTTATGGTGGCCTGGGAGGATTCCTGGTTAGAACCTGTTTTTTTCAAGCACGTTTTTTTTTATAAGATTCATACGTGTGTGTGTTTTAAATAGAAAACTCTTCTAACACTTAACACTTGGACCCAATGAAAGTACATTTAAAACTTAAAACTTATTACCTCATAACTCATTTATAAACTCAATACCCATTTGCCCTCTAACTTACTAAATTAAAAAAAATGGCAGGAACAGTTATTGAGAACAAAATCTTAGATATTATATAAACTACGAAAAATTGATCCACCAATTTGCGATAAAAAATGCTAGGAGTGCTTCCCAAATCATCAGTTATATATTAGCCTACTACGGTACGCAATGTTTATGTCACCCATTCTAATAGTATGATTTTGCTAATTGCTATGTTATTGCTATAACTTTGATCGTCGTATAAAAAATTAGTTTAAATTATTTAATTTGTTAAGGCTTAAGGGACATATTTTCTAACGCCTAGAACATGACACTAGGAACACTACTGCGTGTCAAAAACTAACCACATCTCTATATGTATCTCTATTCAATTATGTAATGTTTTATTATATTTCTTTACATGTGTGAGTGTGCGTTCTCTTTGTTATACTCACAAATATTTAAAGAATATGGAAAACGAGCGATGAGCTCTATATTTAGAGATTCACTTTAACATCTCTAAATTTTCCAAATTTTTCATTATTTATGGGTTGTTTGGTTGATTAAGTGCTGAATTATTAAAACGTTTGAATAATTAAGAGATCTGAATGGTTAAGTGCTGAATCATTAAATTGGACCTCTTAATGGTTAGTATTCTTATCCTACATTGGTAGGAGAGTCTAATTAAGGTTCAACTTTGTTCAGTGCTTAATGGTTCAATAACATCTCACATTTTAATGGTTCAGCCATAACCATTCCATTTAGAAGCTGAAACAAACGCGTTAAATGCTGAATCATTGATCGCTAAATAGTTCAGAGCCTCATTATTAATATATTGTTCACCACCATGGTAACCGCCACATCTGAATAAATTAACTGATTTTGGTATGATCTGGGCCGTCTAAATTAGACGGTTATTTATAACTTTTAATCTGGACCGTAATAATTAGGCGGTTATGACTAGAATTTGGAAGTTTTTATTAAGTGATAGCAGTTAAACACTTTCCTGATCTTTCTGCATTTTTTTTCCTCCCACGTCTTCAGTAACCTCCATTCTCATACCTATTAATGTGCATTTCTATATCCCCATCGGTATTCAAATTCTAGAGATCTGTGTTCTAAAATCAACATGGCTTTTCATCTTCCAAATTGAAACCTACGCACTACATCGAAAGCTACCTCATGTAAGTTACAACAATTACTATCAATTTGCTTGAGTATATGCTTCAATCGTTACCTTCACATTCTTTTAACTTCAGTTTAGGTTTTAATTTGCAGCTATACTTGCTTAATTGACGATTGATATTTCAATTTAGGTTTTATATGTTATTGTAATTGCTTAATCGACTAAAATTATTTTTATTCAACATTCAATTACAAACGTGCGTCCATCAGGTCGAATAGGATGGCCAGAGAACTATGCAAATGGTGTAAAAATTCCAGTAGATGCTTTGAGTAATTGTATCACGAAGCAAACGACGCCATATGGGCAAAATCTGCCTTGTATAGGCGATGGTGTGAGCAGGTGAGGATTCAGTTTATATGCAAGCCTTTATTCACATGTCAATATCATCTGTCCATGGGTCGGGTTTCTTAGAAGTTTATTTTAGAGATATTATTGCTCTTGTCAGGTTACTGGATGGTGACACAGTTAGTGTTATTAATGGTTATGGAATTATTTTGTGTCTATGTTTGTATACAAACTAGTTTTTTACCTCTGCGCGTTGCGGCAGAGGCATGTAACCATGTAAAGTATGAGTACAACACCGCTAACGACTACTCACTGAAAATCTAGTACTAAAAAGAAAAGAAAAAAACAAACAGAAAAAATAAAACCAAAAAAAAAGTAAATGTAAAATCGTTAATCACGCAAGAGAATTGTAAAACACATAAAACAATAACATGTTATGAGATGGCCGTTAGATGAGAAAATATACGAAAAAGCTTTGAACCAGACACGTGTGTTGTGGCTTGTTAACTCGCAAAATTTAGACCACAACGTAAAACGAAAAATGTAAAAGATTGAAACTATTGGGAACTATAGTTGAAAGTAAAAAAGTTATGGTTAAATTTTAAAATATGTAAAAGTTTGGGTTAAAAGTAAAAAAATAAAAAAATAAATAGAAAATATAAGTACAACCCATAAAGTTTATGATACAAACCTATATGCATACATAACTTACCAATTACCCTCACATGCATAAATAATAACTCCTCATGTTTGTAATTTCTCATTTATGAAAAATTACTTTTGTATTAATATTCATAAAATATGGAATTATTTTTGTGTTTAGTAATTAGATTTGAGTAGTCGTAAGTTATTTTCTCTCCAAAACTCAAGTCTAAAAACTCAGAAGTCCCCTGTATCTCTTCACCCAGACATCCATCCCTTTCACCTACGCCACTGTCATACCCGACGGCTGCGGCTCCGTCACCGTAAAAATCTCCACCACCTCTTCCTTTACTATCCATCACACCACCCTCTCTTTTTTCTTCTCCTCGGTCAACCATTCTTACCAGAAGATCGGAATTCTAGATCTACACCAGAACCCCCTATGTCGTTGCATGCCACCAATCTATACTTGCTTCAACTTCAATCACCGGAAAAGCTAACCGTCGTTGAAACATTAACCATGGTGTCACATTGTGACCGCCGCTGCAACTGGTTCTCGATGGAACTAACCGCGCCGCCTTTCGAGGTCCACAACCGTTGTTTCTAAAGGACGGTATTGCTCTGATGTTATAATGCCGCTTAATGTTTTAGTCTGAAGGTTTGCATGTATGCATTTATATATAAGTATGAAGGGACACGATGGTTACCTGTTTGTCTTGAAGTCTACCACCGTCGCGTCGTCATCGTTGGTGTTGGTTGCGTCGGTGAAACTGCCAAATTTAGTAGAAAAAAAAACGTGTGATTTGTAAAAGTGAATAACGTACCGTTTATACGTTAAGAGGGGAACGAATGGGAAAGAAAGAAGCGGTTCCGTTATAAAAACCGGAACTGTTAAAAGGAAATGATGTCGTTAAATGCAACGTTAAGTTGCTATTTGTATAATATATATAATTTATCCACTTTAAGTAACGGAGTTCATATTTAACCATTGAGATGTGTTTGCTGTATAACTTTTAAGTAATGAAGTTCATATGAAGTTCACTCCTTGTATATTAGCCACCAAATTCAAAGGGCACCCCATTTTTTAGTTATCAGGTTTTATGTTCTTGGAAACCCATCGATGAGAGCACTAATTGAGTAAATGGATAGAAGTTTTTTCTGGTACAAGTCATGATTTATGATGTCACAGTGAACAGATCTCCTCTACTGCTGTGCGCTGATTGATTTGTGCATATCGCTTACTTCCGATAACGATTTTGCAGGTTAATTTCTGTTTCTTTGTCAATGATGTCCGATTACTTTGATTTTTCTCTTAATTATTCCATTGGCTTTTGCTGGAAATCATTCATTTGATTTCCATGGGCAACAATTGGCAAGTCAATGTGCTGACTCTTTCCTTCTGTTATTATTATTTTTAAGAATGAATTCAAATACTCAGTAAGCTAGATTGACGTCATTTTTTTTATCGGAAGTCTAATCAGCGCTTCAATTTAAAACTTATGCATAGCGTTTAGTCATTCAGCTGACTTCTCTTTGGCTATATTCTGTGTTGACATGTTGCTGCAGGTTGATTATTAATCAAAGTATCAAACAACCCACCCCGCAATAAGTACTATGTTTTCTTACCTTAATGTTTAAAGCTAATCATGTGGTTTTGGTGTCATTTTGAAGCCGAAAATTACTGCTAACACTAGTAGATAACGAATAGGATTGTGACATGGATGATAATAAGATAAACAAACTGTCATTCTTATACTTTAGTTTGGTTGTGCCTTGTGGTGAACATGAAACGTGTTTTCAGTTTCATAGTTTCGCCCGAAATTAGCCACCGACGGTTTATCTTTATAATTATCAAGAGATGAGAATGCTGATGGGTGTTTGTCTTTTGATTGTCGAATTATTAAGGGGCCAGTTAATCATTTTGGGCGAAAATAATATTTGGTGTGTGTGAGTTTTGGTGAAATATGAACATCGGGCAGAGGGGGTAGCACCTAGCGTGTGTTTGGTGTGAGTTAAAACGGGTAAATAGTGTTACAATTTGGTTTGGTGCTATCCATCTCGGTGACATAGTCGTTTCACGTATTAGATTATTTTCGTGTAATTCTTTCTTTCTTGGGGGGGGGGGGGTGGTAGATGTAAACTTCTGTGAGTCAAGTATGATAACTAGGCGAAATAAACACTACTGGAATCTGTTGTCCCAGTGGGAAAGTCCTCGGGTTGGCAATACATTATGAAGACAAACAGAGACCAGGTTGAAAGTTCACAAGCGTCAGTAATGTATGGGTTCGCAAATAACAAGTGCAGGATCAAACGGGTCACAAAGCTGAATCTTTAATCGGGTTTGAAGTACATCATCAAACGGGTCAAATGTTGTTGTTCTGTTTGGGTTCACGACACATAAGAGGAGGATCAGAAGGGGCATTATGTTGAATTAACGGGTCAATTGATGCAATTCTGTCCGGGTTTACGGCAAACAAGAGGAGGATCAAATGGGTCATTATATTGCACCATTTATTGGCTGCTGCGACACCTTGGTGTGCGTGTGTTTTGGCGAAATGTGTACACCGGGTGGGGGCAGGTTAGTATCTTGTGTGAGTATAGAAATCGGATATTTGGTTACATAAGTGTTAAGTGCTAACTTCCCAGTTGTACATAGGCTCTTCGTGTTTCATTTCGTTTCGTGTTGCTTGTCGTTTCTTGGGAGTTATCTTCCTTTTTTTTTGCAGCTGAATTAAGGACCACGAAGACTGTATGTGCAGCCTTACAAATGCAGTGCCACAAAGAAGATTATAACCAATGCAGTTTTATAATTGATGATGAAGTTGGTACAACTTTCCAAATGCAGTTTTTACATATGAAGATCATTAATGCAACTTCATAAAGGCATCATTACTGACCCAAATAGGCCACAAGTGGAATGCAGCGGTATATAGTTCAGAGAAATCACTATATTCACCGTGTCTTGGATCGGTTTAGACGACCCTTACCTTTTATATTTTGTTAATATGGACGAGCTCATCTTTTACTCGAGCAGGCTATCTAGGAATATGGACGAGCTCATCTAACCCTGAAGAACTTATAGTAATTGTTGTGTTATCCTGTTGACTTAACACCAATTGGTGTCTACTTTGAGAATCATATCTGTTCCGTATCCAGAACTGAATCAGGGTCAATAGTTGGGTTTTTTTTGGCAGAATAGTTGCATTTTATGCCTTCTGATTTTTTTCTTTTAATACAATGTCAGCGGATTTAGTTTACTAAACCTGCATCTGCAGATTTAGCTGTTTTCATTGATTTTTTTTACCTGTTTTTATTTGGTATTCTGTAGTGCACTTGAACTACAAATCGGGCATCGATCATTGGTCCTGCGGACGGGTTCGTGCAAGGTGTATTTGACTTGACTGCTGATTTATTTGACTTGGCTAAATGGATAAAACTTGAAAAATTAATAAGAAAACGGGTCAAATAGGTTAAGTGAACTAAATTGTATCAAATGTATCCACATGCATACATCCTAACTCAGTCTATAAAGAACATGAGGGGTTGAACAGGTAAGTTGGGGTATGGGTCGAAATGTTTACGTTCGGTTGACCTGAAACATTCCTTGCCCAAACTTCTTTTTCTATCCTTTTTAATAGATAAATAGTTTGTCAAATAGGATTGCAAAAGCTAAATTATTATTTATTTCAATGATGGCTTGCTTTCTTAATAAGTGATTTTGGATGCTTTATTCATTAAAGATTTAATTCAGCCTCTAATAGATTCCAAAAATTTTATAAAAAGGTGTTTGTGACTTGGTGTGCAAAATCTGCCCGCTTTGACCTGTTTAACCAACCCACCCTTGCCACCCATGTGTGTGAGTTCAGGACCAAGCGGTCAACTAGCTTCTAGCAAACTTCGAGATCATCTTTTCTACACCCCCTTAGGCAATGGAGTTAAAAACATAACGGAAGTGCATTAAAAAAAGAGAAGTTATATGTTTTTACCATAAATAGAAAGCACGAGGGCAGTCTTTGATCAAAGCAAGATGCAGAAAACCATCTGAAAGGTGTGCATCAGCAACCAATCCGTCAGGTGCCTTTTCATTTCTGCAAGAGATTACAGCAGCCCCGATGCTAAGAAACCGTCCTTTAACACTAACCCAATTTGACTTTTGTTTCGGGTCAGGTTTCTCTATTTGTGGGGCCACTGATGTGGTGTTACAAATATCACATTTGGCCCTGCAGTGCAAGGTTTATTTGAGTTAAGCTAGGCCACTATATGAAAATCCCCACCAAGGTCCATGTTCATTGTGCAAGAAAATCTTTCTCTAACAGTTTATTCTCAAACGGTTCGTATAAAAAACACATTCTAAAAGAGAATGGGTCAAACAGGTTGAAAGTTGCTAAAGTCTATGTTTAATGCACACAACATTCTAAACCGGTTTATTCAAGGATATAGATTGTCGCTGCCATAATATTGTTTCTGTTATCATAGTTTACACATTAATTATTAGCCTAATGTCATAGAATAGTGACACCTCTATGTTATTTTGGATTAGACAAACACTTTTGTTTTTATCATGCAGGTACATGACTCTAAGCAAGGCCAAGCGTTAGGTCACAAGTCCAGAGCATGCACATGGAAATCCTTCAGTCTTCATGGCTTTATGAGCTTATTGATTTCCATATTAACTTAAGAGAAAGAAAGGGTATAATGGGGAAAGATTCCGAATCATTTGAGGGTTGCGGTATCATAGGCCAGGAGTCATCCATCATTTCTCATTATGTCCCTCGTGGGAATCGAACCCGAGAGACCCAAGAGGGATCCCAGGTCCATTCACAAACTAAGCTACCCGTGAAGGACTCTATTCATGTTCCAAGTGTTGCTTCAAAAAGGCATGTAAATTTTCAGGAATCCGTACTGGTTTTAGTAATGCGAAGTTATATATTACATTTGTTTTATCGTTTTTTTTTTGTTGTCTTTGTTTCAAGTATTTGTAGTTTATATGGATTTTATTATATGTTTAAAGCTATTTTGTTTTGTTTGTTTTTTCCTTAAAAATTTCTAGAATATGCATAACGAAGCAAACATGCTAAATTGCGCCAACTAAATAACAAAATTTGAGTAAACATATACGGGAAATCACACAACTTCTGTGCCTACTAATCCGCATTGGATAAGGCATCACCGAGATCTTCAATATACACATAGAGTTCAAATGTTGTAAATTTGAGGAACCCGTCCCAGCGGACGGGTATATCACTAGTTAAGAGGGTTACCAAACAACCCTTAGAGATTGTACTAATGGTTTCTGTAGGGTTTTTTTTTTTTTTTACTATTCTTTATATTTTTAATTTTTTCTAAAGATAATGTATTTAATAAAGACTTCAATGTGATTGTTATTAAGCTATACAAACCTAACCCACTATTATTTTTTGTCTCCATACTTTATTTTGAACCGATTTCTTATTAATAACAAAAATTCTCATGTTTTCCCTTTTCTTATGCTAATTTTTAGAAGTCTATCAAATTATAGCAAAGTTAATGCCGTTTTAAGAAAATAAAAAATGAAAGTCAATACAAATCGAATAAAATTGCATAAAATTTTAAATCATTAATTTTTTTTTATAAAGCGGCTATTATCATGTTTGATAAAATGATAGTAACACAACATTTAAACAACTTAATATGGGTGCATTTTATAGTGATGAATAGGATAAAATAAATTGGTTAAACATTTTTTTTTAAAATATAACAGAGTTAAATAAAATTTGAGTCCTTAAAATGCTGATTGAGTCCCTAGTTATGAAAATTAGTCCTCTTCAATCCCTGTCATTTTCGACATTTGTCATCGAGTCCCTCCCCCTACCAGGCGTTAAGTTTCAGTTAGAATTGAGAGGTAGCTTCGTCATTTTACTTTAAATGCCAAAGCAAATTGAGTAAACTAGGGAAGACGAGGGTAAATGTCGGAAATGAGAGGGACTCAAGAGACCAATATATAAAACTAGACACTCAACCAATATGTTGGGTACAACACAAAGACTCAAATTGTATTTAACTCAATTTATTATACAGTTACACGGATATTCCATATGATATGAATATTTTACAAGTTAGTCATTTTTTTTTTTTTTTGTGTTGGAGCCATTTAGTATATTATTGGTGTGTTTAGGGTATAATTGGTATACTTAGTAATACGAGAGTCCCCAATAAATAATACTGAAATACTGAAAATTTCTCTTTTTAGAGAGAGTGTATGGTGTGTGAGGGGGGGGGGGGGGTTGGTTGGGCTTTTGAGGACCGCCCGAAGTTCAGGCCGGTTGTTGTGAAGGTAAATCCTGTAACCTTATCTCCGTAGGTTACATTTATTTATTTTTCCATAGTTTAATATCCAAATTAATGGAGTTAGGTAATTGTGAGGATTAGGACTATCGAGACTCGAGCGCGGGGTGAACGTGATTGTGCCAATATAAGATAGGCTGCACACCAACTAGTAAGACGACATTAGACATGGTTGTGCCTGTTACGTGCCAGAATATGATAGGTTGCGCACAAGTATGCATGAAAGCACATTTGTGCCAAGTATGCTATACACGTGATTGCCATAGGCACAAGAGTGTTGGGTAACGGCATTTTGAAGCTTTAAAGGGATAAATATTAGCATTCAAATTAGGTCGGTAGGTTGAATTTAACCAACTGAGAATTTGGTTTGAGACTCTAGTTTAGTGTATGTGACAGCTGATGTGCGTTCTTTGAACTATAACGAATATCATAAAGGTGATAATGTCTTATGCAACCGTTTCTCCACAGTGGCGGATACAGAAAATTTTTATACGGGGGGCACTTAATGGGTCGGTTAATAATGGGTGGAAAAACAACGATAAAATAACTTAGGGGGTGTTTGTTTTTTCTTGAAAAGAGCTTCTAGCCACTTATGTCTGCTCCGCGCAGATGCGGGCAGATATTTGAGGCGGGCAGACTGTTTGTTTTTTAGAAGACAAACCATTAAAAAACATCTTCCAAACCTCTTCCCCACACAGACCTATACCTTGTCTTCTAACCCCTTCTCACAAAACAAAATACCCACAACTCTTCTTCCCTCATCTTCTCCCCAAAAACCCTACAACACCTCTCGCCTCCACCCCTGCTCCTCCACCTCCGGCGGCCGCAGACGCCTCTCTCCGGCCGGCGTCCCTCCTCTGGCCTCCTCCTTCCTCCTCCTTCTCCTCCGGCTGTTCCTCCTTCTCCATCGGGTATTTTTTTTTCAGAATCGTTTTTTTTTAATAGCTGGTAACAGCTTTGAATGGATATGTTCATAATCGATCTGTTATGTTTAGATTTGAATGGTTAATTTCATAATCATTTTATTTTATTTTTTTCGAGTGGTATTATATTTTTTCAGATTTGGTATTAATTTGTCTTCATATGTACTTTGAATGGTTATGTTCAGAATCCATGTTTTATTATTTTATAAAATGGAAGATGTGAAATTATTGATACCTAATATTACAACAACTAGAATGACGAGAGTAGCTGTGGAATCCTTTTTTTAATTCCATTATTGTTCTACTCTTAGATGGTTTTTGTATTTTATAGTTTCATAATTTAAATCACCAAAAACCTTAGCTGTTTGTTGTTGTATTTTATAATTGATTTGTTGTTAATTGTTGTTGATGATTGTTGTTGTAGTTCATAATGTTCTTATGTGTCGATTCATGTTGTAGTTGATTTGGGATTGTTGTAGTTGTTCTAATGTGTAATGTAGTTGATTTGGGATTGTTGTAGTTGTTCATAATGTTCTTATGTGTCGATTTGTTGCGAATTCATACCTTTTATGTTGGTTCCTTGTTTGTTCATTAATAGAAATGGAAAATGAAAATAGAATACAGAAGAAAACTTAGAACACATAAAAAACCTAGTTCTATAATTGAATCGGTTTCGTTCCTACCAGTGCATCTGAATATTGTTAGTAAACATAGATTTCAGCAACATATTACAAGTGAAAGAGGAAGTAAATACAATATTATTTTGGTTAAGAATCACCAACCAGGAAAATCAATAGTATACTCTGCCACGCAAATGTGTTTTTTCTTGTTGTCTTTATTGTCTAGTTAGCTTGATCGAGTTCTTGCTATATGTTTATTACCAGATGCCCATTTAATGTACAATATAAAACTTCTTAGAAACCAAGTATATCTCATAATTTCAGGTCGTCTAATGTGCTCCAAAACAATAAATACAAAAGGCCAAACGGGTTAGTCGAAACACTTTCTCCTTCCATGTAAGTTATTTTTATTTTAAAACAGAAAACATAATCATAGTTGATGGAATTGATAGTAATAAACTACCTGAGTCAAGTATCTCAAATATGGTTGTTTCAATATTATATATCTGGGTAGCACCATTGATCTGGTAATCAACAAACGTATCCCTGCAAACAAAAAATAGCAGTAAGAAGACATAAAGTTTATTTATAAAAAACATAAGATTATAGGAATATACCTACCTCGTCACATATCACAATGCTCGTGCCTACAACGTTAATATTTTTAAAAATGGCCGCAGTAAAGAAATTTGACAACTTCCAGGGTAAGCAATTTGAACTCTACGAACTTAATTTGTTTGGCAAACTACAAAATTTGACAATTGATTATCTAACAAATGCTAATTGTATTCATGTAAGTTATTTTTATTTCAAAACAGAAAACAACAAGTTAACCTCAATAACTAATGGACGAAAACAAAAGATTAATTCTTAGGATAAAGAAACAAAATCATTAAAATGACATACTCACTTGGTACTTTTAATGTTGCATAACTGCATTTTAGGATCATCTCTATATTCACGATCCTTAAAATTCAAAAAAAGACTAAGCAGCTGAGCTAGTGGTTTTTGTTCTATGAATATTATCCAGATTCAATAGTATGTATTTTTATTTTAAATTTGATGTGTTAATTTTAAAGAGAAACCAAAACCAGCCAACATACTCCATTCTAATAGAAATTGGCTTCAAATATTATTGAAATTTCAAGAAGTTTAACTGGATTATAAATATCATACCAAACCAAACCGTTTTTCCAATTTATTTAGAATTTGAAAAAAAATAGATAAAAAAAAGAGAGAGGAAACAAATTCTACCACCCACCCAAAGAATCGTAAAATAACAGAGAATATAACATCATAAGTAGTTACCTGATTTAATTCTTCTAGGTCTTTTAGGAGTTTGCTTGTAAGCAGCGCCTATACTATATATCTCCCACATATGTTATGTAATGGTTTGAATCCTAAAAAGAAAAGAAAAGCAAAGATTATGAAGCAATTGGAGTTAGAATATGAGATTTAGGACAAATGAGAGTTGGGTTTTGTTTGAAAAATGAAAAATCTCCAAACACTACAGCCAATTCTTGATTTTCTAAAGAACCCAATAATCAAAGAATATGGCTTAGGGATAACCGTATAGAAGAGGAGATGTGGCAACCGTGAAAACCCAATAATCAAAGGTGGTGCAACGGCGTCGTGCACAGTTTGTGTGTTGGCCGTGGTGACGATCGGTTTGGGTTTCTGGAAGGATGGAAGAATATGAAAAAACATGGTTTGGGAGGAGTGTGTTGGACTTGGTGATCAGTGGCGGATACAGAAAATTTTTATACGGGGGGCACTTAATGGGTCGGTTAATAATGGGTGGAAAAACAACGATAAAATAACTTAGTTCATTAAATATTTAAATATAATAATGACATACCTCAATTACATCTTTTGGAAACGCTCGTCTTCCTTTGTAACTTTATGCGGAGACATATTCAAATGATTAAATCACCAACAAATCAACGATCCAACTAGCCACAAATTATAATCTGTATATTTATGAATTAGCAAAAAAAAATTGTATTAATATCTTGTTATCAAATACCAATATTCAGATTATACATAATTTAATCTATACACAAAGTTCAAATATCAATAATGTTTATATTATTAATAATGCATTACTACACAATCTGAGACAAAAGGAGACGTATATTTTAATATCAATTCGTTTATTAATTATTTATACAAAATGACAAATTCACAAAAGGATATACCAAGCATATTCACTGACAATTTGACAAAACCATATTCAAAAGTCAAAGGATCACTCTTCTTTAGTTCTTCATTTATCAAATATGACTATCAAGTTCAAAGAATATAAATTACCAACACAACTACACCAAGAAAAATGAAGTTATTATCAGAAATTCAGATTAACGATGGGAGTCCGACTGATCAGGCGCCGGTTTGACTGTTCAACTTCGTGTTTATGTTCGATCGGATTGGCCGTCGGAAACAGGTCACGTGACTCTGTTCAATGACCGCCGGAATATATGATGTTTCTGTTCGACTGTTCAATGAACGACAAGAGGGAATGGGTCTTCTGCCGACTCTTCAGTTTTCAACACAGGTCTCTGTTCTGAGCTCTTTAGTTTTCATCTATTCATCCGGTGGTGTGTGGATTTGTGGGCACTGGGCTATTGATTAGGGTGGGCACTGGGCTTTTCTCTAAGAAAACTAGATGGGCACTTGGGCTTTTTCTATTGAAACCTAAGCAAGTTACGGTGGGCACCGGCCCACCTTCATTTGAGGGTGGCTCCGCCATTGTTGGTGATGGTGGTAACGCGTGGATAGGTTGAATATGCGACAGGTAGAGGGGAAGATGATCTGCATCCCTCAACTGAAGCCATGTGCAGCAGTCATAAGTAGGGCTGTGCAACGGTTCAGAACCGGACCGAACCGAACCGAACCGGACCGAACCGCGAACCGTTTATTCCAAAATATGAGAACCGGAACCGGAACCGATAATTACTAAACGGTTCGGTTCCAGAACCGGGTGAAACGGTTCTCATGAAACGGTTCTAGGCCGGAACCGGTTGTCAATAAAATCCTAAAATTTACATTAACAAATAAATAAAAAAATTAAAAAAAAAACAATAATTTTTCTTAAAAAACTTATCAACGGTTTGTGTTAACCATGGTTACTAAAAGTATAGCAGTTTACGTATCAAAATATGTTTTGTTCGAATCAGATCATTCTTTTTATGCAGATTAAACGGATAAGAACAAGCTGTGCGGACTGCTGACCATCACATAAAACAATACTCTACATTCCTACCAAGTTAAATAATTTAAAAGTGTTAAGAACTATAAAGAAGGAAACAACACATTCTATTTCAAACTAATAATAGAATATTTAAATATTTAAATATTTAAGTTAATTCTAAACGGTTCTAACGGTTCTTAACCGGACCCGTCGGTTCTAACCGGAACCGAACCGCGAACCGTTTATGCCAAAATATGAGAACCGGAACCGGAACCTATAACATTAATTCGGTTCGGTTCGGTTCTAGCGGTTCCGGGTCGGTTTCACGGTTTTCGCGGTTCGGAACCGTTTGTTGCTCACCCCTAGTCATAAGAAAACGTGGAAGGCTATAAGATAGGCGGAGACACGTGCAACGATCAAAGAAAACATGAGTGGATCAAATAGACTTCGAAATTACCAAACTAACCTCAGAACTGTTCATCTTTGGTTGTTAATTATACATAGTATAATTGTTTTGAGACATGGACCATAATATTATAGCCTAGTGGCTTGTGTGATGTGGCTCATAAGATTGTTACAATGGTATATGGTAATATGAACACTAGATGTATAATATGTTGAGTGACATGTTTGAAAGATACCACTTAAAACTTGGTCTCTGTTTAATATGTTTGAGTGACATGTTTGAAAGAAATCATGTCAAGTTGTTTAGGAAGTCATGATTATTGTACTATCTCTTATAAGTTTCAATTCATTTATGATAATGTATATTCTATATATAAAGCATTTAAGAAGGATGACGGTAAAATTTAAGTAAATGCAAGTGTTTATGCTCATGGTACAATAGTAAATGAGGTTAGTTTATGGGCAAATTGTCTTTCAACTTCAATATTAAAGTGATCATCAATATAGAAGGTTTGTTTTGTAAGTTTTCTAATAATGTAGGAGTAAATATGAAAGTGTAAATTAAAGCTATTAATTGTGTAAAAAATAACCAAACATTTCTTTTATAAACTAAAATATAATAAACTGAAATAAATCAAATAGTTTATTATCTGAAGTGCAAATATAAACCTTTTTATTTTGTTTGATGACAAAACGTGCATATATATATATATATATATATATTTCAGTTATAAACGAAATCAAATAATTTATTTTCTGAAGTACAAATATAAACCTTTTTATTTTGTTTGATTACAAAACGTGCATATATATATATATATGGGGATGGTTCAATAGAAAACTTATTTTATTAAGGGTCCCATGGGTAGTCGGGCAAAAACGTTTCGTTAGCCGTTCAAAAAAAATAATAATAATAGGCTTAGAACTTGATATGATGCCCGGATTGGGCTCGTTTAATAAACAAGCTTAAATGAGGGTGTAAATATTAATAAATAATAATAAAACTGACACTAAGGCTCGATAAGGTTCGACGAGCCTGCCGAGCTCCACATGGCAGGCTCGATTAATCAACAGGCTTTGTTTTAATCTCAAGCTTGGCTCATTTCGAGCTTTATACCGATCCGAGCTCGAGTAACTCAGCCCGAAATTAATACCTATTATTGTTTTATTATTCCGCCCCCTTGAAAAGGCCGGCCCATTAAGGGCAAGCCCAGATCTTAACCCCATCGTTCTCCTCTCTCCAACAACCCAGCCCCCAAAATCCATCGTACCGTCCATCACCTCCCTATTTGCTTCACATCAGAGACGGGATCAAAACCTAATCTCTTTCTTCGATCTCCAATTACGCATCCATTGTTGTCATGTATCGTGCTGGCTTTTCCAAAATCAAAACCCTAAAGGTCACCAATCTTCATTTTTATTATTATTATTATTATTATTATTATTATTATTTAATACAAACAATCAGATCGGTCAATTGTAACCATTTGTAGTTTTCATGTTTTGTGATATTTAATCATCTAATGGTTTTTAGATCTGATTATTATGTTTTATATACCAGATGTAGGATTTAGGAACAATAATTTAGAACGCCTGATTGGTAACGCACACAAAGGAAAATGATTCTTTATCTAGCTTGTTTGTTTGTTTGTTTGTATGTATGTATGATAATGATATATCATGCTCATGTTAGTACACTGCAATAACTAATTAGACCTACATAATCTACCCTACCTAATAAATAAGTAACTCAAGTGACACGTGGCACTTTACTTACTAGAGCCTCCACATAGGCTCCAACTAGGCATCCACGTGTCAATCTCCCAAACCATCAAAAAACCACACGTGCCAAATAAAACCCTAATGTTCTTTCATCAGTTTTCCAATCTCAATCCAAAGCTGCTCATTCCCTTCCCTGCATCTCCAAGCAAACCCCTGGATCTCCTTCATCAAGGTAAAGCTTCGCTGTCTTTCTTCTTAAAAGTTTTTCTATTTTTATGTAACAGTAAAGGTAAACATTCGCTCCGATTATGTACCAGTAGATCATAATTTTGAAACCAATCGAACCCAGATCCAGGTTGACTTCGTTATTTCTGGTTTCAATATGAATGGTGTCGGCTTACTTCATTATTTCGGGCCCAATCGGACGTTTGTTAGTGTATATGCTTTAATCACTTTCAAGTTAAAGAAATTTACCACTTTGATTTTAATTTTTGCGATTTTTATGTCTTCAGTCTTTTTTTTTCTTACTTTAAATTAAAAATTGTTTTTCCTCTTTGATTTCATAGGTGGAGATAATTATAGAAGGGCTTATGTTTTTTTATTTCGATTGGAAAAGTGGGTAGATTTAGTTTGAATTTATTGGTTTTTTGATTTCATATGGGTTATGTTTAACACGTTGTAGTCTAATGATAAAACAGGTTGGTTGAACAATTATATAATCACTACTTTAGTCATGTCATGGATGGAAAAAGATGATCAAGGATTTGTATCTTGACTCTTACATGTCTTATTATATATGTGAAAACCATGATCATTTGTATATAGTGTATACAAATGTCAACAAATCTGATTATGATTAACATTACATAGAATTCACTGAGTTGATTTTCTTTTGCATGATGAAAGTGAACAAATAATCATTTTTCATCAATAAATATAATATGCAGTTATTTATTATAATAAGAATTTTGTGTTTTTTTATTTCTATCATTTTTTGTACTCATCTATGTGTAGTTTATGGTTCTTTTATAGGAGATCCTTTGTAAGCAAACATGTTTAGGCCTGTAAACGAACACGAACATATAATCGAACACACTTTTTTTTATTTGTGTTTGTTCATTAAGAAAAGGGGTATGTTCGTGTTCGTTTATTAAGAAAAGGGGCATGTTCATGTTCGTTCGTTTAAAACCTAAACGAACATTTCATGAACTCAAACGAACATACAAAAAAGTAGTGAAAAACTTAAATGAACATAACTGAACAAACATAAACAACACAAATGAATGTAATTATTAAACAAACATAAACGGATATAATTTAACATTAATGTACTTAAACAGACAAGTCTATAATTTAACATTAATGTACTTAAACAGACAAGTCTAATACATTACAGTTAATTCAAAAACACATATAAATTAGGGTTCATACATACTAACAATAAGTAGTTTTTGGAAGCTTTTATCTATTTGGGGGGCGAGTTATTTTGATCAAAGCGGTCCTCGAGTCTCTCCCCGTATACTATTTTTCTTTATATAAGGCTCCTCAAAAGATTATAGATTCTTTTGAACGGCTTATTAAGCGATTCTTGTGGTCGGGGACTGATACAATAAAAAAAATACATTGGGTGGCGTGGGAGAGACTTTCGGTTCCTAAAAAGGTGGGAGGGCTGGGGTTAACTAAATTGAAAGACGCAAACGATTCTCTTCTTTCAAAATGGGTTTGGAGATTTAAGAGCGAAGAGAATAGCCTTTGGAAGAGGGTCATTTTGGCGTGTCATCCGTGTAGAAAAAGATGGTATTTTGTTCCTTTATCGCGTCAATCTACTGGGACGTGGGCAAACATTGTTCGTTTGGCGGAAAAATTAAGATTTGGAGATATTTATTTCAGAAATTGTTTCAAAGGCAAATGTGGAAATGGGAGGACGATTAGATTTTGGTTAGACCACTGGATTCTAGATAGAGCGCTCAAGGATAAGTTTCCTCGACTCTTCAGTTTGGAACTTATAAAAGATTGTCTGTTCACGAAAAGTGGAGAGGGGACGCAGATGCTGGTTACTGGTTTTTAGTGCAGAATTCGCAGATATGCAGGTCAGCTGCTGTATCGGCTGAAGGGGCTGCAAAAAATTTATCGGATGAAGGGGCTGCAGGAAATATTTCGGCTGAAATGGCTGCAGAAATCAGTGGTCTATCTGCTGTGTTGCAGCAGATCAGTTTGAATGGTTCTTCTGACAGGTGGTCATGGTGCGGGCTGGGAGCTGAGATTTTTTCTGTTCAGGCTGTGAAGCGGCTGATACAGAAACATACAACTTACGGGAATTGGTTTAGGTTTAAATGGGTGCATTGGGTACCGTTAAAGTGTAATATTTTGTCGTGGCGTGCTGAGATGGATCATATTCCATCGGCCATTGCTTTAGCTAGACAGAATGTGTTTGTGGACAACCAAGTGTGTTCCCTGTGTAATTATGATCTTGAGTGTTTGACCCATTTATTCTCCGTGTGCGGTTTCTCGTATGGTGTGTGGTGCTCTATTGCGAAGTGGTGTGGGTTTAAGAACATGTTCGCTTTCGACACTAGGGATCTGCTGGAGATGTACAAGTCTTATGAGGGGGACAAGAGGGGAAGGATGATGATTCAAGGTATTTTTATAGTGACTATCTGGGAATTATGGAGTGCACAAAATAAAAAGATTTTCAATAACAAGATACCGAAGGTGCAACAAGTAGTTTTTAGCATCAAGTCTGTCATTTTTTTGGGCCAAGCATAGAAGTAGATTCAAAAGTATAGAGTGGAAGGACTGGGTTATCTCATGGCATAAAGGGTTATTTGTTTCTGATATTACTATATTATTGGTATAACAAAGTTAGAAAAATAGCGGCTTTCTGATTTTGATCATGTTAACAACTTACTTCCCTTTCACTTTCAATTGTTTACCAACAATAAATATAACAAAACAAGTATCTTAAGCTATTAACCTTCAAAGAAAATAAAACGATATAATGTTATGTATAATATGGCTCGATTATGTTGCAGCCTGTTATTATTATTTTTTTATTATTTGTGTTTAAAAGAATGAAACAATGCTGAATGATACACCTGGAAAACCTGGGATCAGCGTGATATGTTGAAATATGATGATTTTATAATTAACCTTCATTGTGTATTATGCATAAAGAAAATATATATTTTTGCAGGTAAATGTTTCAAACTATTGGGAAGCTGTTGGAGTGGTTGCTGCTCATAAGGCTAGGATAGAGCCAAATTCCCTCCGAAGGAGAAAATTCAAGCATTCTAATTTTTAGTCTTAATTCAATCTTCAAGATTTTGGTAATTATTATTATATCAAAAAATTTAAATTGTATATTATTATGGATAATGGGTTGGTTTTTCCTTTTTGGTGATATGCGTGAATTCATTTTTTTCGAAACAACACATATGTTATTTCTTACTGGTATTGCTAAAATAGGTTCATAAATATTTTTCTTTTTCTAAAGGTTATTAACTTGGTAATGTATTTTTTTTTTCTTAAAAGCATTGTGAAAACCACCAACGTTCATGACTTTAGATTATTTATTGTCTTTGGTTTATGGTGTCTTTCTAACATATAAGCTGACAAGTTATTCTATTATATCAATGTTACTTAGTATTGTTTTTATTCTTATTTTATGGTTTGGTAAACTTTATTTAAGACTTTGAATTTTCAGGTTGATTTGTCTTCACTATAAATAACTATCTTATTAATAATTTGTTTGATTTCAATCCTTATATGATATTTGCATACAACAAATATCCAAATCAATTGGATTAACAACCTGCAAACTACAATATTAATAGAAATTTGTATTTTACATTTTGCTTAACCGTGAAGTTCACGGGCCTCTAACCTAGTAATAAATATGACACGGTGATTTGAATGTGGCGAAGATATAGCAATATAGTTAGTTACCTTACTTCTATTGAAGGAGACGTTTTAGTTAGCGGTTTGCATTTGGTTAATTAAGATAAGTCGATATTATTATGTAGATGGTAAATAGACTCTCAGACTGGTCTATACCTGTACGAGAACCAACCAGAATTTCTTCATGATGTAGTCATGACTCATTAATATTAGCATACGCAACTTCCGTTTAGGTATTATATTTAATACTGATATTGTCTGATGATATTGAAATATGCATTAGGGTCATTAATTAACACACCAGGAATTGGAATTGCAATCAGGAATCTATCGTTCCATCAAATTACCCTAATAATAAATTAGATCCTTGTGTTGAGTGAAAGAAAGAAAGAAAGAGAAAGAATGGTGTTGGTTTCATCCGTAAGAGACTATATTAATCGGATGTTACAAGATATTTCTGGCATGAAAGTCCTCATCCTTGATTCCCAAAAGGTACACATTTCTCTTCTTCCTTATACATGCAACTCTTATTGGTTATAGGATTTAGTATTAGATGATATACTTTAACTAGTTGATTGTCTCTTTGCCCTATATCATCCATCTATCAGGAACTGCTACAATTGTCTTGCTTTGTTTGTGCTTAGGATCAATCATCCACAACGTTTGCTATTTTGTACTCTCTACCTTTTACAGTTACTACGAACATCAACCTACATAAATGGCTATCTTAACCCTAGTTTATTGCTTAAACCATAGTTATTATAACTTTCAAGCCATCGCCTCTTGTGCCTCGATCCGTTTTTTAGGCGACGCGAGGCAAAGCAATTGCGCTTTTAAGTCAAGGAAACTGCCCTTTGATTCTCCAGGTGATGGTTTAGGCGTAGATTCTAGCGAGATTCCCGAATTCCAGAGAGATTCCAGCGAAATTCTCTTGGTAGCGTTCATTGTCATGGATTGCAAAGGAATTGGAATTGGAATTCGCGCGAGAACCAAAATTTGTTTTGGAATTTTGATGTGTTCGTTTCATAAAATAGAACGAAGTCTCGATGGAATTGAAACATGGATTCCCTTCCATATGTTGTTGTTCAATTACAATTTCTTCTTTTGTTGTAACGAACAACATAAGAAGTCAAATACACATTCCAATTCCTTTCAATTCCATTCCATTCCCGTGAAACGAACGCTACCTTAATTATGGCTAGCTTCCGGCTAGATTTCCACTTTCATCTAAGGAAAACTACTTTTATTAACACACTAATTATTTTGAAACTTATAATACTATTTGGAATCATTTGATAGATATTATATAAGGCAATTTTACAGCAGGATGGTAGGTAAACGGACAACAAGCTACGCCACAACCCCCTTTTGAATAGCAAACCCTATCCCACTGAAAGCAAAACCCTGGTCCCTAGGGGCCGAGAAATTGCTCTGCACGACCCTTTGATAACTATGGCTTGAATATATTGCCTTCTAATCTAACATAATAGTTTGATTACCTGGTGTGCTGTGGCGTTTTGATACTATACTTTTTGTATCCATATTTAAAAGACAATGAAACTCAAGTGAAAAGGGAGGGACAAAAGGTTTGACCCGTTACACAACCCATCATTTTTGCAACCTTTAGATTACATAACTAGTTTTTCAGTCCGAAAGCTTTTAAGTTTAACACGTACTAATGCTTAATCTTCTTTATTAAGTGATAATAATACTCTTCAACGGCAAGATAGTTGAATTCAGTTGATGTAGTTTTATAAGTTGTGTTGCAGGTAAGTGTTGTGAGTGTTGTGTATTCTCAGTCAGAACTTTTGCAAAAAGAAGTGTTTTTGGTAGAATTGGTTGATTCTATCTCCATGTCAAAGGAGTCCATGTCACATCTCAAAGCAGTTTATTTTCTGCGCCCAACATCAGAAAATATCCAGCATTTGAAACGCCAACTTGCTAAACCTCGATTTGGAGAATATAACCTTTGTAAGTTACTCTACGTGTTTCGTTCTTAAATAAAAGTTCTCGATTATGGGTCCATCATTTACACATATATGAATCTAAATCTATCTCTGTATAGTGTTCTATGAAAGGTGTGTTTTGTAAATTTGTTTGTTGTTCGAGAAGTTGTATTAATTATGTGCCGGCTTAACGTCAATTTGGTTTCTTTTCGGTGTGCACTCTGAACCATCTTTTTCTATTGGAAAGTTATTTTGGAGTTTGGAAATGAAAATGAAACAAATAATGGATGTATGGTATTGGTATATCATATTAAAGGTGGCAGTTTCACTTCATTTACTTATATTTGGTCAATTTGGGTTGTGTTTTATCTCAAACTGGAAAATAAATAAAATTTTGTTAAAAAGGCCAAGTGGGTTTTGTAGTTTATGTTTTAACCTCCGAAATCATTTTCTTCAAATATTTAGACATTTATTATAATAATGCCGTTTTATCAATCATAATTATCACATTCATCATCTTTTAAAAGTTTTAAGAAATGGATAGAAGTTTGTTTGTGGATGCTAAAAGATGACCTGTCTAGAAAACTGGCTCAATTTAACCTGAACCTGTTTTCCTTGTAACCTCTAGATCTGATAAACGTGCTGCATTGTAACAAAAAGTTTATATGAGTTAATTCTAGGAACTAGGAAGTATGATATTTACTTCTTTGATATAACTCAATACCAATAAAGTGCAATAACGTCTTGTATGGTACGTTCTGGCTGTATATTTTAATGCAGTTTTCTCAAATATGTTGAATACTACTCAGCTCCATATCTTAGCGGATTCAGATGAACATGAAGTTGTTCAACAAGTCCAGGTTAGTTTCTATTAATACAACTTCAATAATTTAGAAAAAAGAAAATGATTATGATTTTTTTATGCTGCAGGAGTTTTTTGCTGACTTTGTTGCAATTGACCCCTATCATTTCACTTTGAACACCCCATCAAATCATATGTATATGCTTCCTGCTGTTATAGATCCTCCAAATCTTCAAAGTTACTGTGATCGAATTGTAGATGGAATTGCAGCTATCTTTTTGGCTTTTAAAAGGAGACCCGTTATTCGATATTCACGAACATCTGATATTGCTAAAAGGATAGCACATGAAGCTTCTGTAAGTTCATCTTTCTCTATTTTTCTGATTAAAAGGCCTTTCATAATTATAGTGATTTGGGTGCCTCAACCTTTTGTCAATCATGCCTTGAAGAACACTTTTATTAAAGTTAATCTTAGTATATGTTAGAAGGAATGCCTTGTGTATCTTTTAAGCTGTGCTGATTTCAAATTCTTTTTTTTTATTTTTATTTTTCGTGTGTGTATTAATAAGTTGAACTTTCAATTTTTTTTCCATGGATGCAACAGAAGCTGATGTATCAGCAGGAAAGTGGTCTTTTTGATTTCAGACGCACAGAAATATCCCCTTTGTTGCTTGTAATTGATAGGAGAGACGATCCTGTTACTCCATTACTTAATCAATGGACTTATCAGGTGCCAATATTTGAAGTTTTGAAACTTAAACTGTAATAGCTGGTTGAAATATTCGAAACAGTAATTCTCATTTTGTTAACGTTTGTAGGCTATGGTGCATGAGTTGATAGGTATTAAAGACAATAAAGTGGATTTAGGAAATGTTGGGAAGTTTTCAAAGGATCAGCAGGTCAGCATTCACCTTTTCATATCTACATGTAATTAATTATATGTATATCCCCAAGAATACATTGTGATTAGTTATTGTTTCTAATGTTTTCAAAATAGGAGGTTGTATTGTCGTCTGAACAAGATGCCTTTTTCAAGGCTAATATGTATGAAAACTTTGGAGACATTGGAATGAATATAAAACGAATGGTGGATGATTTTCAGCAAGTGGCGAAAAGCAATCAGAATATCCAAACAATAGGTTTGTACAAAAGAATTACAAATCCATTTTTTGTTCTTGATACTAGTTACAAAACTGCAAGTTTATTTTGTAACTAACAATCTGAGTGTACCATTCTTTTTTCTCTGAGTGCAGAAGACATGGCTAAATTTGTTGACAATTATCCAGAGTACAGAAAAATGCAAGGAAATGTGTCTAAGCATGTAACCCTGGTGACAGAAATGAGCAAGATAGTTGAGGAGCGAAAACTTATGTTGGTTTCACAGACGGAACAAGAATTGGCTTGCAATGGGGGCCAAGGAGCTGCATTTGAGGTGCCTACTCATTTTTAACAAACAAATACGCTTTTTCTACTATGTGTATGTGTATGTGGGTGGGACAGGATGTTAACCAACCACATTGCTTGATGTTTCCAAAACAAAGGACTTAAGGACCCAATGTCTGGATTACTGGGTCCATATCCTATACTCATGTCCTTTGTCCACCTCCCGCAAGTAGTATGGAACTATGGATGTGGTTATATATGGTTTTATTAAACCATAAAAATGTTTTATATAGCTTCCTGCTCATAGTTCAGTCATTAGTGGTTGTGGGTCAATAGCTAAGTCAAATATCCAGGTCATTTGAAGGAGCCACTAAAGGATCATGTATAGGTAATGTTGTAAATAAAACTGATTAAAGTGAAAATTGTGCGAGGGATACTACGGTTGATGCTAGCATACATGTATTTAGGGATTTTGTTCATTGCATTAGAAAGTATTTAGTGGATGTTTTTTTTACTCGAGACTATTAACATGATCTCTCTTTGAATGTTTTTTTAGGCTGTCACAAATCTTTTGAATAACGAAAGTGTCTCGGACATTGATCGACTACGCCTTGTAATGCTGTATGCTTTGCGATATGAGAAAGAGAGCCCTGTTCAACTCATGCAGCTTTTCAATAAGTTGGCTTCCCGGTCTCCCAAGTATAAGCCCGGGGTACTAATTCTTTGGTTAATATGTGGCAATATAAATCCATTTACTTATGAATGTCTTAGTTAGGGGCATCTTTTATCTCTAAAAAGTAAAAAGCGAAATGTTTAAAATAAAAGAATAGCTAAAAAGGAAATGGGTCAAAAATGTTCAAAGTCGAAAAACTCTGCATTCTAATGTATGAAACCTTTTAAATCATTGTATTAAAAAACTTAGATATATTATTGAAATGATTTTTTTTTTCTTTTTTTGAACGGCAATCTATTCTACTCCTACTCTTAAACTACACCCCGGATATATTATTGAAATAATGTATTTTTTGTAATCATATCTGGCACTAATAATTTTAAAAGTTTTTTTTTTTTTGAGTCATGTGGAATGCAACTGGCTTAATTTGAGTGTGTTCTATTCAAATGACAGCTTGTACAATTCCTTCTAAAGCAAGCAGGGGCTGATAGACGAACCGGAGATCTGTATGGTAACAGGGACATCTTGAATTTTGCACGTAACATGGCTCGTGGACTAAAGGTGTGCATTATAATATATAAACATCCACTCCAAGTTTCACTCTACCTTTATCTGTGTAATGCAAAAGATTTTTGTTTGTTTTTTTCTTATTTGTTATTAGGGGGTCGAAAACGTGTACACCCAGCATCAACCTCTTCTGTTCCAAACAATGGAGAGCATTGCAAAGGGAAGGTTGAGAGATGTTGATTACCCTTTTGTTGGGAATCACTTTCAGCAGGGCAGGTTTGTCTTCTGTACTGCATGTAATTTGCACTCATCTTATGAAGACACTTCTCTACTCAAGCACGGACCTTTGTTTTACTTTACTATTTTCTAAGTCTAGCATAACATGCGGGTTGGGACGTTGGGTAATGGTTTGGGTTGAAACAGGCCATTTTAAAGAAGTATCAAATTGGTTTGGGTCGAAACAGGCCATTTTAAAGAAGTATCAATTTGGTTTGGGTCAACAAGTGTTGTAAGGTTCTGACCGATATGGGCTTGCTTTGATTTTAAAGAATTTGAACAAAATATTTATAATATGTCTGGAATTAAAAATTCTAGCAGGGTTGCTTAACTCGTCAAAACGAGTATTTTTTGGTTCTATACTATTTGTCCGAGTTATTTATCGAACATGATTAAAAAGTTATGTTATTCCAATAATACTCTATTTTTTAATAAAATGATTTAGGATGTTTTATCCCTTACAAATACACCTTGGATCCTTTCAACTCACTTGATCCACTTATTTTTCTATTTTACTTGTTAGAGATATAACTTAAGTTGAATCAGCTCATTCATAAGTAAACGGGTCAAAATTTCCAACTTGTTTATTGCTGGTAGGCCACAAGAGGTTGTGATCTTTGTTGTTGGCGGGACAACATATGAGGAATCCCGTTCAGTTGCTCTTCAGAATTCATTGAATTCTGGAATTCGTTTTATACTTGGAGGTTCCTCTCTTCTAAATTCTAAAAGGTTAGACCAGTATTATGTTAAATCACTTACACACATAGCTGTGATGGACCTGAAGTTCTGAGATACAAAGATAATCCATATTTTGTTTATTGTAAATGTAGGTTTCTGAAGGACCTTGAAGAAGCTCAAAGGATTGCTCGATCAAACACTGGTGTTGTTTAGATGTTAAATTTCTCAACTGCGGTCACTTGGTTGGAAGATTATACATATTTCTTTGGTTTGTTTTTGTTTAAATTGCACTGGGGATCCGTGTTTTGAGCGCACATCGAGATGTAAAAACTAACAGGAGATGAACCTGTAAATGGAGAGCTCTAGTCATAGGTAGTGATAATTGTTTTGAGACATGGACCATAATATTATAGCCTAGTGGCTTGTGTGATGTGGCTCATAAGATAAGATTGTTACAATGGTATTTGGTAATATGAACACACTAGATGTATAATATGTTAGAGTGACATGTTTGAAAGATACCACGGTGATTATGCAAGTTAAAACTTGGTCTCTGTTTAATATGTTTGAGTGACATGTTTGAAAGAAATCATGTCAAGTTGTTTAGGAAGTCATGATTATTGTACTATCTCTTATAAGTTTCAATTCATTTATGATAATGTATATTCTATATATAAAGCATCTAAGAGGGATGACGGTAAAATTTAAGTAAATGCAAGTGTTTATGCTCATGGTACAATAGTAAATGAGGTTAGTTTAGGGGCAAATTGTCTTTCAACTTCAATATTAAAGTGATCATCAATATAGAACGTTTGTTTTGTAAGTTTTCTAATAATGTAGGAGTAAATATCAAAGTGTAAATTAAAGCTATTATTTGTGTAAAAAATAACCAAACATTTTTTTTTATAAACTAAAATATAATAAACTGAAATAAATCAAATAGTTTATTATCTGAAGTACAAATATAAACCTTTTTATTTTGTTTGATGACAAAACGTGCATATATATATATATATATATATATATATATTTCAGTTATAAACGAAATCAAATAATTTATTTTCTGAAGTACAAATATAAACCTTTTTATTTTGTTTGATGACAAAACGTGCATATATATATATATGGGGATGGTTCAATAGAAAACTCATTTTATTAAGGGTCCCATGGGTAGTCGGGCAAAAACGTTTCGTTAGCCGTTCAAAAAAATAATAATAATAATAGGCTTAGAACTTGATATGATGCCCGGATTGGGCTCGTTTAGTAAACAAGCTTAAATGAGGGTGTAAATATTAATAAATAATAATAAAACTGATATTACACTAAGGCTCGATAAGGTTCGACGAGCCTGCCGAGCTCCACATGGCAGGCTCGATCTTGGGCTCGATTAATCAACGGACTTTGTTTTAATCTCAAGCTTGGCTCGTTTCGAGCTTTATACCGATCCGAGCTCGAGTAACTCAGCCCGTAAATTAATACCTATTATTGTTTTATTATTCCGCCCCTTGAAAAGGCCGGCCCATTAAGGGCAAGCCCAGATCTTCGTACCGTCGTTCTCCTCTCTCCAACAACCCAGCCCCCAAAAGCCATCTTACCGTCCATCACCTCCCTATTTGCTTCACATCAGAGACGGGATCAAAACCTAATCTCTTTCTTCGATCTCCAATTACGCATCCATTGTTGTCATGTATCGTGCTGGCTTTTCCAAAATCAAAACCCTAAAGGTCACCAATCTTCATTATTATTATTATTATTATTATTATTATTATTATTATTATTATTATTATTATTATTATTATTATTATTATATAAACAGCCTTGTTTTCATTAATCCTTGACCGGTCAATTGTAACCATTTGTAGTTTTCATGTTTTGTGATATTTAATCATCTTATGGTTTTTAGATCTGATTATTATGTTTTATATACCAGATGTAGGATTTAGGAACAATAATTTAGAACGCCTGATTGGTAACGCACACAAAGGAAAATGATTCTTTATCTAGCTTGTTTGTTTGTATCTATGATGATGAATTAATGATATATCATGCTCATGTTAGTATACTGCAATAACTAATTAGACCTACATAATAATAAATATGACACGGTGATTTGAATGTGGCGAAGATATAGCAATATAGATAGTTACCTTAGCGGTTTGCATTTGGTTAATTAAGATAAGATTTGTTGATATGATTATGTAGATGGTAAATAGACTCTCAGACTGGTCTATACCTGTACGAGAACCAACCAGAATTTCTACATGATGTAGTCATGACTCATGAGTCATGAATATTAGCATACGCAACTTCCGTTAAGTATTATATTAATATTGATATTGTCTGATGATATTGGGATATGCAATAGGGTCGTGCTGCCGATCGAACGCTGACTAGGTATGCAAGTTCAAGTGCCGTTGCCACCAAGTCGTCATCAGGGGGTCTCTTAAGTTGGTTTACCGGTGGAAGTGCCTCCACCTCGTCTCCTTTGGACTTTCCTCTAAAGGGTATTGAACTTCCACCTTCTTTACCTGATCACATTGAACCAGGAAAGACGAAGATAACAACTCTTCCAAATGGAATCAAAATCGCCTCAGAGACTTCACCAGTAAGTAATCTTTTCGTGCATTTATACTTTATAGTTACACAAAAGTTTGTTATTCAATGTAATACACACGTGAGTTTCTGGTCTTTATTTTGCATGATCTTCCAATAACATTATTCTCAGAGTCTAACACACCCCTTTGGACATCCAAGTATCCAACCATTTTGAATTCAGTCATGGTAAACTATTAAAAACTTAACACTAAAACACATGAACCTTTCTTTTTAACAGCAAGAGAAAGGCTCTAGGTGCTTTCGCGAATTCGCATTAAGTTTTTAATACTTAAGGGGATTTACCATGACTAAATTCAAATTGGTTGGATACTTGGATAGTTGGATGTTCAAAGGGATGTGTTATATTTTGAGAATAATGTTATTGGAAGATCATGCAAAAATCAGCGTACTTCTCAAAATGTTCCACTTGATTGAAGATTAAACAAATAGTTACCTAAATAGGGACAAAAAAACTTTAATTACTAGGTTGGGACATAATGATAAGAAACTAGAGTGATCTGATTGGACCATCTTTTAAAATATGTTACTATTTTGTGAAGTTTGTGCTTAATGTTCGTTTTTTAAGGCTAGAAACGCTTTTTATCATCTCTTTTAGTACAAACATAAAATAAGTAAATAACATAGTAAAATATTGAATGAGCTGATCAATGTTTATAAATTTTTACTATTGATTGATAATTATTGTTCATAATTTTTAATACAGAACCCTGCCGCCTCAATTGGGTTGTATGTTAATAGTGGCTCAATTTATGAAACACCAGTTTCATTTGGTGCTACACACCTTCTAGAACGAATGGCTTTTAAAAGTACATTAAATAGAAGCCACTTGCGCCTTGTGCGGGAAGTGGAGGCAATTGGCGGAAATGTGACGGCCTCTGCTTCTAGGGAGCAAATGGCTTACACCTATGATGCCCTGAAAACTTACGTTCCCCAAATGGTAGAGCTACTTGTTGACTCTGTAAGAAATCAAGCTTTCTTGGACTGGGAGATTAAAGAACAGGTGCTCTTTTTTTTCTTGTTTTATAATTTAGTACTATATATTATTGTGTTTTTATTTTTGCATTATTTTAGTTGAAAAAAATGCATTTTATATTGTAGATTGAGAAGGTGAAGGCTGAGATTGGTGAATATGCCAATAATCCTGAGGCCTTGCTGTTGGAGGCAGTTCATTCAGCTGGATATTCTGGTCCACTTGCACATCCACTTCTTGCATCTGAAAGTTTACTCAACAGAATAAACAGTACTGTTTTGGAGGATTTTGTAGCTGTAAGTCCCACACCATAGATTTTAACTAGTGGATTTCTGTGTGTATTTCCTAGGTGTTTGTGATTTGTTTATTTCTGCAGATTATATTCCTATTGTATTTTGAAAAAGCAAATGAGCACTTTTAAATGTTTGGATAAAGAGAAGCGCTTATGTTTATCTACGTATATTAGTATGAAATAAGCTGTTTTTGATAAGCAGCTTGAGATTGTTTATTTTAAACTGATTAATGTTGGTGGATCAAAATTAAAAATCCTAAAAAGGAACCAAGCTGATTATTTGATTTGCTTGAAAATGTTAGGCAAACTATACTGCTCCTCGAATGGTACTTGCTGCATCTGGAGTTGAACATGAGGAACTGTTGAAATATGCGGAACCTCTTCTCTCTGATTTGCCAGGTGGTGCTGCGGTTGAGGAACCAAAATCGGTGTATGTTGGAGGTGATCACCGTGTTATGGCTGATACAGGGGTAAGTCTCTTAATTTTAACTTCTGTTAATATATTTTTTCATCATTTTTTTAAATCCAAAATCTGTGTGTTCTTTAGTTTAACATCACATTAATTTCGGTCTTTTATCAGAGAACCAGTTTTGCTCTTGCGTTTGAACTTCCTGGTGGCTGGTTTAAGGAGAAGGAAGCCATGACCTTAACGGTTCTTCAGGTACCCCTTATCAATTATTAATTGTATCTTTAATTATTTCAGAGTGCATCAAATGCTTCTTTTTATTACTTTGTCTTTGTATTTTGAAGTTTAGGGAGAGGTGGCAAAATGGGTAATTTTTGGCAGTTAGTACATGTCAGGGCAGATTTGCTTGCATTGACCTGATACATTTTGTCTTAGTCATATAGTTTTATGAATAGCTAATGTCAAATCTGAATGATTTTTTTTTAATAATAATCTGTTTTATCAAGTATAATGATTTTGGAAGTTTTATGTGTACAAATACACCTAGATCGAGATGTTGCCCTTTTTTGTTCTTTTAGTTATATTATGTTGATAATAATATGCTTTTTTGTTTAAAATGATCTCGGGGTTTTATGCATAAAAAGGTCGGTATACACTCTGTAGTTTGGACGATTTCCTATCCGTATGACCTGTTTTCTCTTTTGTCTAATTTTTATTGTTGTGTTATTCAGTGTTAGTTACTTAAGTTTTAAATATGATGACAGAAATGATATAATTTTATTGATAGTCTGTTCTTTCGATTAAAGTAGTTTAGTAGGCTTTATGCTTAACAATACAACTTGGCGACTTTTAACCTTTTGACCTGATTCCTTTAAAACTGATCCCTAGAAATGAAACATAACTCGTATCAATCTATTAATAAGTAAATAGATCAAAATTGTCACCTCTATTTTATGGAATGTCAATTGTTAAGTTACGAGTATAGGGAGTTCATATTTTATTTTGCAGATGCTAATGGGAGGAGGTGGATCTTTTTCAGCTGGTGGTCCTGGAAAAGGAATGTACTCGCGCCTTTGTAAGTTTTTTTGACGCATATAGCTTCATTGTACTACAGTTATGAACCGAAACTAATTGCATGTTCATAAAATGTTTTAACACACCTTGCTTGAATTTCCGCTCTTTAACTTTGCTTTCACATTAATAAAAAATTTCAATTATTTGCTGTGAGCAGATGTTAGAGTCTTGAATGAGTACCCTGAGATTCAATCATTTTCTGCATTCAGCTCAATCTATAACCACACTGCCTTATTTGGAATCCAAGCTACCACAGTAAGACATCGATAAGTTTTAATTTATTTTCTTTCTGTCATAATTTAATTACTATTCTGCTAAATGCTGGTATTTATCAATATGTTGCAGAGTCCTGATTTTGCAGCAAAAGCCATTGATATAGCAGCTAAAGAACTCATTGCAGTTGCCACTACTGGTGAAGGTAAGCTTATTTGCATACTTAACCACTACTCTTTTTGAGCTTTATACTAATATTATATTATTGTCTAAGTAACCAATTTACTGACAATGCCCTTTACTTCAGTCAACCAGGTACAGCTCAATCGTGCAAAGCAGTCAACAAAGTCTGCTGTTCTAATGAACCTTGAATCAAGAGTATGTAAATTTAGCCTTTGTTTGACTAGTCAACTGATTATTTATCATTACACATACTCATTATTGATTTGGTTTTGATTGATCTTCATATGCAGATGGTTGCTTCAGAGGATATAGGTAGACAGATATTGACATACGGTGAAAGGTATACCTAAAATAATATTCATTTTCTGTATAGTAGTTTAAAATAAGTGGGTTGGGTAACAATCCAATATAAGGATTTGGGCCAGGGCATCTAATTCTATTAGTACAGGTCACAATTAGCTGGGTCGGGTTGACCTGGAACATCTTATCATTCTTTTGTCCAGTTTTTCATTGTATTTTACTTTAACATATGGTTCAATTAATAATAATGTGGAAGGCTTCTGGTTTGTCTCCTTTTTAGTTTTATTCTGCTCCATTTAAAATAAATATAGCTTGATTTGACACGTCATTAGTAAATGGGTCAAAATTGCTTAATCTTGTGATTAATTACATTTGTCATTAGGAAACCTGTGGAGTTCTTTCTGAAAGCTATTGACGAAGTCACGGCCAATGACATATCTTCCATTGCCAAAAAGCTTCTTTCTTCCCCTCTCACCATGGCTTCTCATGGAGATGGTAACGTTTCACTGATAATGAAATCAGCTTTTTTCTTGTTAAACCTTAACCAATCAACTAAGTTCCGTAATTGAATAGTTTTTTATAAGTGGTTTAGGCCTAACGTTTATTTGTCTTAGTTAGAATTCTATCTGTTATAATCTTTGTTTAAATTAGACAAATAAACTATAGGGACTAATCTGCTTAAGTGAAAACTTTAGGAACCTAATCGATAAATTGGGAAAAGTTGGTTGGTTAAATTCAACTTAATTCCGTGCCCCTTTTTTTCGGAATAACCTACAGTATCCACTGCACCTTTGAAATTCCATATCTATTTGCACGCTTTTACCATTTAAAATTTTTAACTAATTTTTGTGCTTAGTTTGAAATAAATATTTGTTTTTCTTTTAACCTCAAGATATGATGTTTTAAATAAATTAAAATACATTGTTTCGATGTGTTTATTTTTATCCGGATTTCGATAGTTATTTTATAAAACCTGGCTAAGCTGCATAAGTTAATAATTTAAAACCTAAATGGTCTCATCAATGGTGCAATTGGTAATTTTGAAGATGTGAATGCTAGGACCTTTTTTCATCTATATTTTGTTCCGACTTTATTCCTAATTTACCCTTGTTTTGTCAGTTTTAAACGTGCCAACCTACGATTCAGTGAGCAGCAAATTTCGTTAGTGACCAACATTGGGTACCTATTTCTTCATCTTGTGAATCATTCGAGGTCGCTTACGGTTATAATCATGGATACAATAAGGTTGTTTTTTGGTCTTACAAAAGAATAATCTAAGGCAGGCCTGCCTGCAAACCCATTTATTTTTGATGCTTGATGTGTTGTATTCCTTGTAACTTTTTGGAGTTATTGAGTTCGATAGGCATATGCTTTGCACCATGTGTGAAATAACGCTTATAAAGAAACTAAAATGGGTTGGGATGTCTCGCGTTTGCGCAACTTGCATTGACGCCTATGATACCGACTGGGACAAACGTACAAGAGATATCACTCTTACTATCAAACGTGTTTCATGCATAATCTGGGTAAATGTTAACTTGAAATTACTAAAAACAATTGAAATATAGTTTGATGTTATTTACAATGCAACAAATTCTTTGTGTTTTGTCCATTATTGATTTAAGCGGCTGTTAAAATACCCTTTTTTTTCTTTTCTAATTTGTTGGTAATTAAATGAGAATTCGAGAGAGCCAAAAAGTGTCCAATATTAGATGAACCGAATCTTCTTACTTTGTGTGGTTACGGTCAAACCCAACTCACTTGCCCTTTTTAAGTCCCAACTAACTTGAAAATGTGCAACATGTTTACATTAGGGAATTCCAAATTCAGTAACATGCAATGTTTTTGAAACCGGTTTTAAATTATACCGGGTTGAATTCACAAATAGTTTAACTAGTTGTATTGGGCTATTTAATAGAGTTGAATACAAACTTAAAAAATAATCCAAAAATACTTGAATTTCCTACAAAGTTTTTTTTTTTTTTTTTTTTAAATAAAAGTGTACAATAGGTTTATGGTATTGAAGTGTTGAATGCATAAAGTTCACAATCGCTAAAAGGATTAAATTATGAGGTCGGTATTGGTATTACATTAATATGAAATTTTGATAAATATTTAAAATCAAATATGATGATTTTTCAAACCGAGTTGACAGTTCGAATTGGTAGAACCAGATTTACTGGCGGTATATAACACACACCGCATGCTAGTTTTACAAGCATTTATCCTACCAGACTCGTATCCAGTAGCCAGTATTATCGGTCAGTTCATACAAGTATTTAAAGCATTGGTAATATGTTAAAAAGTGTGGCAACGGTTTTACCCCTAGTATTATCATAAATTTTATTATGTTATTTTTTTCTTTTTTAAATATGGTATTTATAATGTATTTGTGCACATTTTTGTCCTTTACAAAAAATAAAAATAGAAGAGCTAAAATCAAAGAAAAATCAAAGAGTGAGGCTATTTCTTTTCCTTACTTTTAATTGATCTGGTGTATACATGTAATTTTGCGGTTCTAGCTCTCAAACATAATATTGTATCTGGAACGAACTCGCTCTTAATTATGTTTACATACTGGATTGTATTACAAATTAAGCTCACTTCTCATCTATAATCTAGTCATAATAAACAACGTAATAACAAAGCTCGTCAACTTTTTCAAATTTGTCACATCTATGATTTCCGAAATGATTAACACTTTAAAGCTTGTTTTGAAATAATAATTTTATACTAACAAAAACTAAACGTATGTTTTACTATTTTGTTCAGTGAAACCTTATATATATAACTTCTAAGAATCCTTATCTATTTAGAAATTATGTATTAAGGATTGGGTTATTCTACAAAGGCTACAAAAAATGAGAAGGGTGAGAAGGATACAAAAAACACAATAGATCATCAAATATGACACAATGAGCCACAAAATATAACACAGTGCCAAAAAATATAACACAATGCTGAAGAAAAAAGACACAATGAATTGAAAAAATGACACAACGATGAAAATAAGAAAAAGACACAATGGTACATAAAAGACACAATGATATAACGCATATTCTAAAAACTACAAAGCTAAAACCCCAAAAAACGAAGACCTAAAAACTAACGACGTAGGGTTCGATAAGATGATTCCAATGCCGCTTGAATGAGTTCAATCGGAGTCCGTTTGATACCCTTCCTACGACTTCCTATTTTTCTTTCACTGTGTATTTGATCCTAACGCTATTAACGCTATGTATTTAAATACGAAAAAGTTGAAATTTATTCCATTCCATATGAGAATTAATATATTCGTAATATACGATTAAAGGAATCTACAACACAATAGTTTTTAATTTTTGTAGCAAGACTTCTAGATGTTGCTTAATAATAAAGACTGGGCATGCCTGCTGCCTCATCTCTACAGCTTCGATCTATAATCAATCATCCTTCAATTAAGAGTCACAAGTCACATGCATGAATATGGAGGGGTTGATACTAAATTAAAATTTTTTTTATCATACATTACTAAAATTAATTAAAAAAATATATTCAAACGAGTAGAATTTAAAAAAATATTCTTTTATTATCTACTTTAACTAAAATTACACCAATGATCAAAGTTTTTTTTTTTTCGATACGGAGTATAATTTAAGTTGTTAAAGTCTATAAGTCGTCAAAGTTCTATATTTAGTAAGTATAAAATTACGACATGACGTGATTAATATAAAAATCCAGAATTCAGTAATGTAAATGTCCAAAGTTTATAAATATATTATTATAATCTATTGTGAAGATTATAAGTTTAATATAACGAGCATGTTAACTTGCAAAATTACAGAGACGTAAAACGAAAAAATTGAAAAAAAATGTTTCAATTGTAAAAGTAATGTGGTTAAGAATAAAAATACTTCATTAAAAAACAAAAGCATGTACAACCTATCAAAGCTAAAGATACAAACCATGATGCACAACAGCCTTGCAAATTAGTATTATTTAAATTTAAATGATATATAATCTATTTTCCTTTGTTTTAAATTTAAGTTGAAAAAAGAAAGGCTTTTATTATAGGTGTAGTTTACAAACATGAAAGGTAACGTTTTTGGCTTAAAAACTAGACGTGGTAGCATATGATAGATCATACAAAATAAATGACAGAAATTAGGTATACTTGTATAAAACTATAAATAATAAGATAGCTCAAAGAGTCAAAGACATAATAACATGATCATAATGTATTTGTCTTTTTGACCCCTGTCTCGTATACTGTGATAATTTGCTACGCTTGTTATAATGATAACACTTATTGTTGCAACGATAAGTTCTGGCTAGCTTTACCAGTTTGGATCAAGACTACAACATGTAAAAACGTCTATTACAAGGTCAGGCTAAACCTGAGGAACACGATTAGATCAAGGATTCAAGTCACAATCATATATATAACATGAGCATATATATTCAAGTTACATAAGTGCATGTGATATGTATATGTGAGTTAAAGGGTGGAGATAAGAGGGGAAAAGAGATCTCAAAGCAATGGAGTCGAACTTGTGTGGATTCGAACCTAAATATCAAACCAAATCAGGACATACGATTACACATGTTAAAAGACATGATTTTTTATTTTTATTTTTTTACGTTAAACAAAGCCCGACCATCCGGGTATATCCATAGACAAAAGTCCACCCATGCTTATATGATCGCAACAACGCTGGTGACTTGGCTCATCACCAATTTCAAGGAAAACCCACAACCCAAAGAACCAGTGTGGTAAAACCTCTTGCCCGCGTATAAAATTTTGTCATAAACAATACTCCAACTGACAATCTCCCCCAAAGAAAATCATCTAGATACCACTAGAGCACTGCACATTTAACATTTGGTAACAAATAGAGTATTGATTGACATTATTTGCTTGTTCATGGATAAAATAAATAAGTAATTATTATTGTAATTTATAATTACAAGTAATTAATAAATAAAGAATTTTATGAGTTATGTGCATTCCGAGCACTATGATATCCATTGATTAAAATTTTTACGGAAAGCCAAAACCATTTTCAAATAAACCTACCCTTAGAGCCTTAATCATATTTTTTGACAATGACAGAAAGTATATATTATGGCAAGTTTGATAAACTCATGCAATTCCCTTTCATTGTGGTCCAATTGTGGTTAATATCCTTATTTTAAAAAGACATGTTGCAAATGATATAGATAAGGTGTAAAGCAATGCTTATTTTTCTTTGTTTACTGACTTTTATGAACCATAAAACTGAATTTGACTAATGTTTAACAGTATAAGGTGGTAGATTTTAACATTATTCTTTTTACAAGAATCTAACAGAAGTAAGAAACTAGAAGTGTGGAAAACAAAGAAGCATTAAAATAGGTAGCAAAGGGGGGCGTTGAAACCGAAAGGAAACCAAAAAGAGAAAGAAAAAAAAGTTGCTTGTCACAAAGGCGACGACAGTGCAAAGTGGTGGAGTGACAGAGGTTTTCGCCAAGAGATCATTAGCGAAGGCGGCATTGGTGGAAAATAGCCAATGAAGGTTGCAATCAAGAGAGAAGGGTAAAAGGCGGGTGAAGGGTTTATTTAGAGGATGGTGTGTCATATGTCAAGTGTGCAAACATATGTTAGAAGAGTCAAAAGCATGAAAAGTGAATGGATCAAGTCTTTTGAAATAACATATATTTTTTTAACAGTACACACGGGGTTAATAGATGAAAATTAGGGACGATCTTAACTAACGATTAAATTTAGCTAATTACAAAGTAGGTGAAATACTAAGCATGGAATATTGTTGTCCTCTCAAGTCGGTTGTAAACTCGCACACACTATCATAATTCATTATGTTATATAACAGTTCTATATTATATGATTTAGAATGGCATAATAACATATCAATAGAAAGAAAAAAGCATAAGCTATAATATTGTGGGGCCCCATGTTGGTTTAGTCAATATTCATGAAAATGAAAGGAGTCAACCAAGAATTTTGATTCACAACCATTGTTTGTTTGGACAAAAGAAGAAATCCAATCAAAGAGCGTGTTTGCTTGTGTTCTTGAATGATTCTTGGCCATTGATACATTTCGTGCGTCACTTATTTTTCCAAAAGAAAATAGGACAAGAAGATGATGCACATGACCCGATTTACAATCATGGCCTTTGGTTTACTCCAAACAATTTTTGGACCATTCATCATTAAGTCTTTGACCATCCATAACATAATGTCAAGATTCAACCTGTGAAAAGATGTTCTTCAATGTTTTATTTAACATTGTATTTTTTTAATAGCCAACAAATCAATCTCAAGCACTCTCGAAGTACCTACTGGACAAAGGAGTACTCCGAAAGTAACCCAAGTCCACCAGTAATTTCACACCAGTTCTTTTGACATGTACCCAATATTATTAATTTTCAACATTGTCAATGTCAATCATATATCACCACTAGAAAAACGAGTATTACTGATGATACGGACGCAATTCATCAACGATGTATCCTATATCCTAATAAAAACATAAATCTAGACAATGAAAATTTACAATGCTCATTAATCACCAACGAACCCCACAACACAAGAATTTGAGATTGTCACCAACGAATTGCCGACAGACAACCAGCGCTACTTTAGGAACCACTTTTTTACGGATGATCCTTCAGTAATTCATCAGTGATAGTAAAAATAAGATTTCAGATGCGATCTCTTCACAAGTTTTTTAGTCTTTTTTTTTTGGGAAACGTTTCAATTTAGCAAGAGACAGGGTTATCTATCGGATATAATAAAGATAAGATTTCAGGTGAGATTGTCGACCTGACAATCAAACAACAACCAATTCAAACTATAGATGGTAACCAACACTAGTACAGTTGATAGGCTAAACACGCGTGAACATGTTTTTAAGACGGGGTTTGGAACCTCGTCGTCTTTTGTCCCTAAAATGCTATTGACCCGTCTTTTTAGCACTTTTCAATATTATATTAATAAAAAATAACCCCGTTTTTAAAACAATTTAAAAAAAAAATTCTTTATTATAGAACTTGCTGAACCTACATATTTAATCAACCCAATTCGTTTCAGTTTTCATACCAAATCAAAACCCATACATTGATTCAATCCACCCAATATATTATTCCGAACTTGTTCAAAACAATCCAATACACATTCAATCCGAAATGACTTGTTTTGACATGACATTATATATACTAATTTCATAATCATGTTTTGTGGAAGTATGGATACCGTTACCTAGAGAGCAAAGTCAAAGACTTATAGGACAAATCGTAAGAACGAGTGTGACATAGTGTCTTCCTATAACACTGTCACACCCTCAAAATCCACTTGCGGAGTTTTACCGCGAGGCGTATGACAAACCAGGATCCAAACCAACGATCACAATAAACAAGTCTAACATGAACATAATGCAATTTCAAAACAATGTTTAAAATCCCCGTTTACAGCGGAAGCTTATTCAAAACAATTATTCAATAGTAAACCAATGTTCAACGTTTGTAAAATCATGCAACTCTAGCTAGACGCCGTGCAGACGCGTGCGCCCTAGTTCCATTGTGCTACCTTAGCGACCTGAGAAAACATGTAAAAGTTTACGTCAGCACAAAAATGCTGGTGAGTTTACAGGTTTTGTATCCAAGTACCAAGTCAACCTGTCCATACTATAACAAATCGAAAACCAGTGTACGCTAGCTAGGCGTATGTTTTGTTACTACCACGATTGGAAAACCATTACTAACACGCATACCAGATGTTGTGCCCGAAAAGTAAACCAGTTGTTCCTGTTGTTCCTGTTTGAGACAATATGCACTCGCCCGACCCTCCAAGCCGACGAGCGGGGTTGGTCATTCCCAATAGCGCTATTCACATTTCCCCGTTGTGCAAACCCGCACATTCATGGTTCCCCCCGGGATTTCCAAAGATCGTGTAGTACACAATAGAAACCCATAGTATGACAGTAGTTACCAAATAATCGTTTTAACACATGTTTTCTCCCCCGAAAGTATGAAACCAGTTTAGAAGAGGGGCCGTAAACTCACCTTAAGTTGCGTTACTCCTTAACCCGAGTAAACTCAGCTGCTATGCTAGTCCCGTAAAGCGGCGACCTAACATATGACAGTTACAAGTACTTAGACTAATAACCCGCAGGTTAATTAGTCCCTAGATGTCCAGACCATAACCAAGTTCGTTTGAAAACACCGTGACTGTTTAACTGACCCAAAGTACAAGACTCGACATCCCATTGGTGACCCGAGACTCCCCGTGTTATGTTTACGCTCTCAATCATGCAATCATGAAATCACACTTAACATACGTTAACGCACAACAAGTTATAGCACATAGTTCACGTATCACCGAATTACATCCAAACATATGTTACCAAGTTATTAGATATGTTACGGGGTTCCTAGCATGTTCCTACATGTCAAATCGGGTCTCGGAATACTAATTTATACTTACAGCAGCAGTACACGCGATTAGGAAAAGTCAACTAGCATTTAGGTTGGTCAACTGGCATTTAGGAAGGCTAATCGCATGTAACTACTAGCATTTAGGGCTGATTGCATGTAACTACTAGCATTTAGGGCTGATTGCATGTAAAAACTAGCATTTAGGGCTGATTGCATGTAAAAACTAGCATTTAGGGCTGATTGCATGTAAAAACTAGCGATTGGGGCCTAATCGCATGAAAGATGGGCGATTGGCTTCCTAATCGCCTCTAACATAGGCGATTAGGGTTGCTAATCGCCTGTAACCTTGCTGTTCCGGTTTTTCGCGCGTTTAACGCTCCAAATCAGACCTAGAACGTGTGTAACCATCCAATATCATCCCCACAACTATTCTAAACATGTTTAAACCAAAATCCTTCGTTTTGCCTCGTATTATCAGTCCTGTATGCAATCACGTATTCCGAACACCATTCACATAGCATGCAACATCACACTAACATGCGTAACTATCACCCTAATAATCAGTTACTCAGATTTTTATCATCATAATATCATTATTATTCTGATCTAACATAATAGCATGTCATTCATTCATCTTGAATCATAAAAACCCTAGCTTTCTAATCATAAACACACATAACACATGTATACTAGTTAAAATCCGATTAACAACACTTATTAACGATTTTCAGAAAGCTTTTTCGTTTTAGAACAGGCCTGGACCATTAGGGATTGATTAAAAACGTTTATAAAGATTCATGGATGGAAACCAAACCTTAGATTTGTGAAAGAATGATGGATTAAGCTTGAAACCTTGTGTTTTGATCAAAAATCGCGTTCCAGAGGTTGTGTGTGTGTTGGGGCAGGTTATGGGACGACTAGGGTTTGTATTATGAAGTTTATGAGGTCAAGTATGGTATTTATAGTCGTTTTTAGTCGTCCAGCACGTAACTAGCGATTATGCAGCCCTTACACGCGATTAGGAAGCCTAATCGCATGTAAGTTCATGCAATTGGGGCCTAATCGCATGAACAGTCATGCAATTAGTCCCTACTCGCCCCTAAGGTCCCCCACTCGCCCCTCCTATAGGCGATTGGGCTATCCTAATCGCCTATAGGGGCCTGTTCCGTGTGTTTTGCGCGTTAAACCCCGTTTTAACATATGTTAACACATATTCACATACCGACAAGTCACATAATGATTGTAAACACATAACACTTGTAAATACACATATTCACACTCGTTCACCAATTCCCGGGACTCGAGACTTGTATGTTCCGTATGCCTTGACGATCCTACAAATCGTCACCGTTTGTACACTTGGTTAAGGACTGACATCTAATGAACCTCTAGACCAACATCCAATGATCTTCTAGACTAACCGATAGTTCCCGAACCATAACCCGACTTAACTAACCCAGTTAAGTACAATATACGCGTGACTCGCTAAGGTAGACTTTTATCTAGACAACGTTGTTAACCAGAATTTGCCGGGTGTCACAAACACAAGAGCCAATCAATATTGCATAAATATGGTAACTCTTTTTTAACTTTTATCTTACACTTGTATTTGTTTTAGTTATAACTAACAACTTAACATTTTGTTGTAGACAGTGAAGAAGAGACGCGAATCAATTGGCGTTAAGCTTTTTGATAGGACACACAATGAACTGGTGGGAGATTTGTCGTCTGCACCACATTAAGTTCCATCGAAAGGATTGAGGACCGTCACCATCCGAATGACCCTCCTGCGCACTAAGGGCGCAACTCTTAAGGGGCGGGGAGGGGCGGCCGACCCCCCGAATTTTCGCTCAGAAATTCCGATTATATAGTATTCGTATAGAAATTTTTTGGTATATACGGTTTCGACCCCCCGAAATTGGTTTTCGACCCTCCGAAAGTAGTGATTTCCGATCCCCGAAGTTTCGGGTCAAGCTTCGCTGTGCACCAATCAGCTAGATTTTGTAAGTATTATTTATTCTAAAGACGTAATTAATGTATTGATTATTCCATTTGAAAACATATACTTTAAATGTATTAAGTTTGTCCATAAAGACATGTAATAAATAAAAAAAGTTTATTAAGTCAACATAAAGTATGATTAGTTCATCCCTACATATGGTTGCTTTTAGATATAAATTGGTGCTTATTGTTCAAGTATTCTTTAATTATACGAGTCACGAGATAGTCTTTTCATATGTCTCTACGTAAACAAAAAGAGAAACAAAAATAATTGATTCGGGTAGGACCCTATGTATGAAATGTAATGTACCATCAACTTATGTTTTCTTAAAATGCATAACGTAATATTTAAGAATAAATAAAATATAACAATTAAGCTTTAGAAATAAATAAATCGATATACATAACATAAATTCAGATTATCACAAACATAGATATTTACCTATATATAGCGAGAGGGGAAAGTTAATTTGAGAACACCTATATTTCGTGCGAACCGTGAGAACGGCATCTAAAACCATTCAAATTCAAAATTTCTTTTTACACTTGTCTTTATTACTAAAATACAATCCCAAAAACACAATTTACGGGTAAAAATTCAAACGTATACGAAAATAATTTGTTTTTACACATGTGTAAATTTACTGTTTATACATGTGTAAACTGCTTCATTTACACATGTGTAAAAAGTTAATTTGAAAGTGTTTTTGCAAGAAAAGATGAATTATTTGGAAAGAAAATTCATCTATTAATGTTGTATTTTGATTATAATGAGGCTTGTATTAAAAAATTTTGATTTTGATTGATTTTTTTACTTGTTCTCACGGTTTTCACGATATTTAGCGTTCTCAAGATAACCCTCCCCTATAGTGAGAATGGATCATGTAAGGAAATTTTAAAAAACGGGTATGAAGAATTATTGGTCCTAGCTTGCATCAAATTAACTTGATGAAATTATATGTAATAAATGTATAACTAGCTAGTAATAAGTCAAATACTATGGTATAGTAATAAGTTAAATACGTACGTAAGAAATGATAAAAGATAATAACAGAAAATTGAGTAGTTGCGTACACGACGTCTCCACGCATTTCCTTGAATTTTTATTTACTTTTAAATTAAATTTTATTTTTATTTTTATAATTATACATGCTTTTAAATTTTAATATACTTCAATATTTATAAAACCAATTAAAAAAACCTAAGACTTAAATTTCATACATACGAGTAATCATCTCATCGATAGTTTTCTTGAATTTTGATTTAATCTTAGACTAACATATATATATATATATATATATATATATATATATAGGGAAGGGTTATCTTGAGAACGCTAAATATTGTGAGAACACTAAGAACCATTTTAATCCATAGATCATTCTAAATCAAGGGCTAAGATTAGAGTGGGTTTAAATGAGAAGGGAAAATAAATAAAAGGCTGAAAAGGGCATTATTGTAAACATACATTTCAATAGCCCTTTCAAGCACAAAACCCACAAAATTACAAAGCCTTTCCCTGCCATTGCTTCTTCTTCATGAAGTCACGAAGCTAATGCCAGAGACATGGCCGACGCCGGAGATTATGAAACATAAAGCCGACATCGAATATTACTAAACCTAAAGTCGACATCGGAGATAACTAAAGCTAGAGTCGATGACGGTACCATACGGTTTTCAATTCACTAGTTTTTTTTTTAACATTGTAGTTTTTTGCACAACCTTTGTCTTCTGATGCTTCGGTACCTACTTCCATAATAGAGAAGAAGGTTTAATCTTATCTCTAATCTGACTTTTGGTTTTCATTGTTGTATAATGTTAGTACATTTGGGATTAGATGAATGCAATTAGGGCTTGTAATTGAAAATCAACTTGTTCCTATTGGTATAAATAATCTTATTTTTTTTAGTTTGTATGTGTATAGTTTTGAAAAAACTTGTTTGATAAGACTATAAATGAACAGAGTAATTAGTATTTGTTTGAGTTATGTTTTCACAAACTAGGTTAGGGTTTTGAAAAATGAAAGTGGTAATAATATATATATATATATATATTAGGTTTCTATGAATTTTCTAGTTGAATGTGATGTGCATGAATCAAAAGTTTCCCATTGTTAGTGAAATAAGATGGTTGGAAGTTCATGTCCCTTCTCAGCTGAAAATAATGACCTAATGTAAAGTTTCTTTGATACCAATATAGTGTATGAGTTTATCATCGTAGTGTTTATCATGGACTGGTATACAAAACAACCATACATAAGTAAGTTTACACATGTGTACATCATGATTGAGCTTAAAAACCTTTACAGATGTCTAAATCATCATAGTAAATATTTAATTTGTGCAATTAAGCAATTTACACATGTGTAAATAAGTAATTTACACATGTGTAAGTAACCTTTTTTGTAAACCGCTACTAACACATATTGAAAATGTTGTTTAATTACATTATTTTACTCTAACAGTGGTAAACAATATTGATCGTGGAGTATGATGAGACATGCAAATGTATAAGAAAGCGTGTGAAGAACAAGGAATGTAGCTTCAAACAAAGAAAGGCGATAGATAGAAAGCACAACTAAATTTGCTTAGAAAGACATATGTTGCGAAGATTTTACTCTTGAAAATGAATGTTCACCAAGAAGATATGCTCATGAAAGCATTGGAATTTGAGAGAGATCAAAATGAAAGAAAAAAGGACTATTTTTATTATGGCTAATAAGTTGTTTCTTTATTATCGTGGTTAGCATATATAAAGGAATATAACTTTTGTTTTTATGTTTATCACTGCTGTATGTTAAGAATTATGACTTGTTGGGAAATTTAATGTATTTGATTGTTGGATGATCCTATTTTTGTCTAAATCCTACTTGTTGGTCAATATAATGCTTAATTTTTTTTTTCATATTATTATCTTTGTTTAATTTACAATTTACACATGTGTACTTCATCCGCAAATGTGTAAAATGTGAATAAATAAATGATAGTGAACAAAGTTTACACATGTGTAATACAAATGCACATATGAAAAACAGGAATAAATAAATAATACTGAATAGCTTACACATGTGTAATTCAGATGAAAATGTTTCAAACAGAAACAAATAAGTGATACTGAACAGTTTACACATGTGTAATTCGAATGCAAATGTTTTAAACAGAAACAAATAAGTGATAGTGAACAATTTACATGTATGTAATGCAGGTGAACATATGTAAAAGAGATAGGGATACATGAAGGTGAACAAGTTACATGTGTGTAAATCAACTAAACTAATGTAAAACATATGCAAATATGTGATAGTAAACACTTTACACATGTGTAATGTAGCTGTATATATATAAATTAGATGCAAATATGCAAAAAAAAAAAAAAAAGATTAGTTTACATATGTGTAATTCAGCTGCACCTGCACATGTGTAACGTACATAGATATGTGTGGTGAACAATTTACACATGTGTAAATCAATTGCACATATGTAAAACAAACACAAATATGTGATAGTGAACACTTTTCACATGTATAATTTAGCTGAACATACGTAAAATAGATACAAATATGTGAAAGAGAACAGTTTACAAATGTGTAATTCAGCTGCATATGTGTAAAACATACATAAATATGTGCGTCGAACAATTTACACATGTGTAAATCAACTGCACATATATAAAGCAGACACAAATATGTGATAGTGAACACTTTACACATGTGTAATTTAGTTGCACATACGTAAAATGGATACAAATATATGATAGAGAAAATTTTACACATGTGTAATTCAGCTGTACATATATAAAACATATTCAAATATGTGGCAGAGAACAATTTACACATGCGTAATTCGGCTACACATATATGACACATACATATATATGATAGTTAATAGTTTACACATGTGTAAATCACTTCACACATGTAAAATCCACCAACCAATAGAAATCAAACACGCATATATAATAGTTTTGGAAATGTGACATGAAAAAAATATAAAGAAATGTAAAATCCACCAACCAATAGAAATAAGACGTAAGTGGTAATTACATTGAGTTAATAACGAGTACAAATAGTTTTCTCCTATATTCAAAGTACCACACAGATTCAAATCGACTTCTACAATGTTGTGTTCAGTGCTTGATTGGTGGTATTGCTAGGATTCAAATCAACCAACCAAAGTCACAACGTGACACTTATTGCTAGTGTAAATACAACAGTCGTTGTATTTCTTAATTTTTCCCCATCATTATAAGTGATGTACACAATAGGACCAGCAATGGCATCTCAAAGTTGTACCAACTTTTTCCCTTTATTAGTGCCACCACAAGGTGAAGAGTTGACACACCGAAGTCATCATGTGACAATAGTTGTTCCTGGCTTTTGACCCAACTAGTCGTGTCGCCGCAACGTCATAAGCATGTTTCACCTCTATGCAATATCAAACGTCCCTAGCTAGTGCTTGCACCAGCATATATATCCTGTAAATTACACACGTGTAAACAAATTAATAGAATAAACATAGTAAATTGGATGAATGTATAACTACGATCTTCTTTGACAATAAAATGGATTATCTTATTTTGTAACCAAATATCCTAACTTACAGAGAATAACGACATCGAGGACAAAAGAAGTGACTCCTAGATCTTCAAACACTAAAATGGCATGATACAATGGTGTATAAATGTGTATTCCTTAAAAAAAACATATGGAACTTTTCCGACAGTCTTTGATTAATCAGCTATAATCGCAATTCTCCTATCAGATCTGAAAATAAGAAACAAAATTCCACAACCAAAGACGACCACGATTCATCAATTCAGTTGGTTCTTGTTTTTTTCAATATAAACAATAGGTTACAATGTCCAGAAAATACATAATGCCATCTAAGTTCTACACACTAAAGTTCAACTAACAAAGACAAACCTACAATTTGTGCCAATTTTAATCACATCAAGTCAAACAAAAAACAAGAAGAAGCAAATAACATCAAGTTTTGGATAAATCGCCATACCTTACAATTGGGTCCATGAGAAGTAGCATCAAACCCATTACAACATTCCTTGTTTACAAAACCAAACAATCGTTTGCTACAACGTCTATATAAATGATAACATTGCTACCATCAAGCGAATCTCCTCTATAAGTCCCCCCAATTTTGCCTGCCCTAAAAACCATAACAACAACTATTTCAGAATTTCTTTGGAAAGAGAACAAACTGAATCGATCTAGATTAAAACTTACGGAATCGCCATGGATTTAGAACACTTGTAATCGCCTAGGTTGTAATCATGGTATCGTTGTATAATCATGGAATATCTATGTGTAATGAGAGATCGTATGTGTGAAATTGCCAGAGAAGAAAGAGTTTGAAGAGTTGCAGTGGAGTTTTCTAATATGTTTAATTACATGTTTACCCTTTTAAATAAAACACAAGGGAATTAAATGAATGGCTGAGATTTGTTCTCGTGGTTCTCACAAAAGATGAGTGTTCTCATTTAAACCTTCCCCTATATATATATATATATATATAGGGTTAGGATCGTGTGAGAACCACATTGAGTTGTGAGAACTAGAGAACTCTTGTGGACCATTGATCTTATGATCCTATGGTTAAGATTTAATCTTGGTGTCTTTTTTGTCTTTACATGCTAATTAAAATATTATTAGTGTATTTTAATACCAAAAAGTACAATAAGGGGCATTTTAGTAAAAGCACCATGAAAGAGAAAATAATTAATATAATACTATTTTAATTTTTTATTCAATTATTCAAAAAATCATTTTTAAATAAAATCCTGATGAGGATGATCTACCATGATTTACACTGGTGTAATTATTTACACTAGTGTAAACTGGCATACACAAAACTTTTACAAAAATTACGCTGGTATAAAAACCGAAACAAACATATGATGAGGATGATTTAACACTGGTGTAATTATTTACACCAGTGTGTACTGGCATACACAAACTTTTACAAAATTATGCTGGTGTAAAAATACCAAACAAACATATGAATGAGGATGATTTACACAGATGTAATCCACCATGATTTACTCTGGTATAGTTTTTTACACCAATGTAAATCTACCATACACAAACTACTCCAACAAATGCAAACCAAAACATTTATAAAAAAATGTACATTACATCAACATAATAACCAAAACATTTATAAAAAAACATACTACACATTATTTAAAAAAAAACCTGCTGCATCTTCAAATAAGCATCATCATCCATCAAACATCATCATCTTCGAATAAGCATCATCTTCCATCAAACGTCATCTTCTTCGTTAGATCTGTTTCTGAAAACCCCCGTCATCGAACCATATCAGATTCAAAAAACACCCCTCGAACCACCCTTACCTCTGTTCACCTCCGACCCTGCTACACAAAAACCCTGCTACACAAAAACACTAGTGTAAAACCCAAACACAACATATATACCACAAACTTCTAAATAAAATACACTAGTGTAAAAACCAAAACTACAAAAAGATCTACACATCAAAACCTTTACAAATTTCATATTTTACACCGGTGTTTTTACATAATAATAATAATAATAATAATAATAATAATAATAATGACAATAACAGAAATAATAATAATAATAATAATAATAACAGAAAAATAATAATAATAATAACAGAAAATAATAATAATATTAATAAATAATAACATAAAAAATAATAACAAAAATAATAATAATAATAATAATAATAATAATAATAATAATAATAATAATAAATGGGATACCTGATCGGAAAACACCACCGGAAAACCCCCTCCGCCTCCCCCTCCGCCATCTCCTCCCCTTCAGATCTGTTTCCCCGCCATCTCACCACCGGAAAACACCACCGGAAAAACCCCTCCACCCCCTCCACCCCCCTCCGTTTCCCCTTCATCCCCATCTCCGTTTCCCCTTCAGATCTGTTTATAATGGGTCACCATCATCAACAGATCGTCCCCCTTCAAAACCCTCTGCAACAGATCGTCCCCTTCAACCCCTCTTCAAAAACCCTCTGCAACCCCTGCAAACCTCTCTGTTCGTCTTCAAAAAACCTCGCCGCCCCTGCAAACCACCACCACCTCCCACCGTCGTCTCCCACCACCCCTCGGCCACCACCACCACCGTCTTCAACCTCTTCGGATCCACCGTCTTTTTTAGAGAGAGAGAAGAAAGAGATAGAGAGAGACGAGAGAGAGCAGAGAGAGACGAGATAGAGCAGAGAAAGAGGGTGAAGAGAGAGAGAGAAGAGAGAGAGAAAAGAGAGAGAGAAGAGAGAGAGAGAGAGAGTGTGATTTTTTTAAAAAAATCAGTAAATCTTTTAAATATTTAAAAGGTGATTTGGGTGGGGTGGGGTGGGGGTGGGGTAGGGGATGGTAATTTACTATCATACCCTTATATTATTATATTGATAATATGGTAATGTGTGGTCAAGATTAGTTCCCTAGTTCTCATAACTCAAGGTAGTTCTCATATGATCCGGATCCTATATATATATATATATATATATATATATATATATATATATATATATATAGGGTGGGGTTAGGATACAAAAGATGTGTTTTGTGAGAAAAGTGAGAAATAAATATGACCTTTAGATCATGTGGATGGATGGTTGAGATTAAATGAGTGGCAAACCTGTAAATTGTGTTATAATTTGATTATTAAAATGAGTCTAGTAAGGGTATAACTGTCAAAACACTAAAAAACCCATTAAAAGCATATCCTTTATTTAAGGAAAACAAATCCTCATATCTCTCTCTCTCTTACGTATCATCAGGTTCACCAAACTCCAAAAAAAAAACCCATTAAAACAACCTTGTCTTCACCATGAAAATCCAAATTTTCTATTGCTCTTAACCATAATCGCTTCTGTGATGAAGATCATAAGGATACGAAGCTTCTATGATGAGGACTAGAAGGATACGAAGCATTTGTGAAAGCTCTTCATTGGAAATTGGTAATTCAATATGATAGGCAATTGTCAAATAAATTATTATATTGGCATTCCACTAGTCAAACAAATCGTCAGTGGTCAAATGGTCAAAATGGAGTAATTAAATTATTGGGGTGTGTGGATGAAGATACTAAGGGGGGAACTTCGAAAGATCTAGGACAAACTAGAGTGTTTTAAATGAAGGTGTGATATTAGTAGTATTTCAGCCCCCTTGTACAGATCTGAAAATTGAACGTGATATTGTTAACAATAGGGTGTTTTAATGTAAACACCATGTATTTTATGTTTAACCAATAGCATTAAAACACAATGAGTTTATATTTAAACGATAGTCTTGTTCTTGTTTGTGTGTTTTATGTTTAAACGATAGTCTTGTTCTTGTTTGTGTGTTTTATGTTTAAACGATAGTCTTGTTCTTGTTTGTGTGTTTTATGTTTAAACGATAGTCTTGTTCTTGTTTGTGTGTTTTATGTTGAATCGGTAGTCTTGTTCTTGTTCTTGTGTTTTATGTTGAAAACATATTTTTTATAATGTGCTCATCAAAACACATTATTTTTTACATAGAAAACAGTTAGGAATGATGATAGAATAAAAACACATTTAGTGAGATTTGAATATAAAACACAAAAGTGGTGAGATTATTTGGTCAAAGAATTCATGGTTTAAAAACACAAAGTTAATCTTATTGTGTTAAAACACAATATACACGTTATGTTTTATGTTGATTGGGTTTGTAGTAAAACACAATAATGTATAATTATCAATCAAGTTAAAACACAAACGGAAGAACACATACATACATCTAGCGATTTTATTCCATAATTAAAAAAGAAATTCAGATTCGTTTGTTTAGAAAAAAATTTGACCAAAAATTTGAATTTAATATCCCTATAATTACTCCTAAATTAAAAAGAGATTTAAATTTAATAAGATAATAATTTGTGTAAATTTACTTATTTATCCTTGGTGCCACGTGTCACTATGAGATTCCTTCTTACCCTTCTCACAATATAAGGTTTTTGTATGGGAACCCTTATATATATATATATATATATATATATATATATATATATATATATATATATATATATATATATATATATATATATATATATATATATATATATATATATATATATATAGGGGAAAGTTAATTTGAGAACACCTATATTTCGTGCGAACCGTGAGAACGGCATCTAAAACCATTCAAATTCAAAATTTCTTTTTAAATTTATCTTTATTACTAAAATACAATCTCAAAAACACAATTTACGCGTAAAAATTCAAACGTATACGAAAATAAATTGTTTTTACACATGTGTAAATTTACTGTTTATACATGTATAAACTGTTTCATTTACATATGTGTAAAAAGTTAATTTGAAAGTGTTTTTGCAAGAAAAGATAAATTATTTGGAAAGAAAATTCATTTATTAATGTTGTATTTTGATTATAATGAGGTTTGTATTTAAAAAAATTGATCTTTATTGATTTTTTTACTTGTTCTCACGGTTCTCACAATATTTAGCGTTCTCAAGATAACCCTCCCCTATATATATATATATATATATATATATATATTTCATCAAAATAATTTAACCACATATTTGTTGATATACTTAATTAATCTTTTATCAAACAAATTATAAAATAAACACCGAAATTTAGGATTTCAAATTTGATACGGTTCTTACTATATAGTTTCTATAAATATATGTTTGTAATAAGTTAAAGGTATTTAGGAACCATACACCCATCAGTTAGGAATCATACATCCTGGACCACATCATACACCAATAGAAGGCTACCACATACCCAGAATATGATATCACATACCCTAAAATGTGACGTCACAAGTTGTATGAAACCTATAACCCTAAGTTAAATACACCAATGTAATGCAATTGGTTTAATGCGTTTTGATACAAGTAGATGTAAAATCTTTCAGTTGCATTTATTTAAAAGTATTTGACTTATTACTAGCTAGTTATACATTTATTACATATAATTTCATCAAAGGTTTTTTTTTCTTAAAAAAAAAAAGAAAACTTCATTAACCACCACTCAAAGAGTCCTCAAAGAAAGGACCTAAGAGGGAAACAAACCAAACACATCAATCCAAAGGGTATTTACACCACACTTTCCACTTAATACCTTTATGTCTAGACCTATGACGAAACCAAAAAAATGACGTAGATTTTACACATTCTACAATCTCGATAGGTCGGCGACTTTTGTTGTTGAAAATCCGATCATTCCGCTCGTTCCAAATCACCCACAAAGTCGTATAAACAATACCTCTCAATATACCTCTTGTGCGTTTTGAGCTGGTAGAATTGTCCGGTATATTAAGAATGTCTATAACGTGGAAAGCAAAGCTATGCGGCAGCTGACACCAAGTTTCGATTCGGAACCAAACTTCCTGGGAAAATAAACATCCGGTGTACAAGTGTATAGCGGTTTCCATCTCTTCTTGACAAAAGCTGCAGCCATGTTGAAGGATGGAGACACCTCATTTGATGAGCTCGGCAATAGTGGGAAGACGATTGAGTGCAACCCTCCAAACCATAATCTTACATTTAAGTGGAACCCAAGTCTTCCAATGAACTAGGGGTATGTTAATGCCGGAAATGCTTCTCGAAAGGAGCTTTTTTGCCGAAGCAACCGTGAATATACCATCCCTTTCCACTTTCCACCTCCAAAGGTCTCTACCCTCCCTCCTAGAAGTCTCGTGGATGTCACTGAGCAAAAGGAATAACTCAGAAACTTCATCGGCAGAGGAGGGCTGCGAACGCCAATCCCAGGTCATCACCTTGGAGTTATTATCCCAAACGACCCTTTTTGAGACCAAAACCCATTTCTGTTTTTCAAGCCTAAAAAGATTAGGATAAAGTTCCCGAAGAGGAGCATCCCTCAACCAAACATCACCCCAAAAACATAAATCTTGCCCGTCCCCTAGCTCACCAACAAAGTGCGAATTAAGATACAACCCATTAGGCAATTCCCCCCCCCCCCTACTTTAACTATAGATTTCCAACATCCGCTCAACGCCACATTGCAAGGAAGCATAGCCTAAGGTCTAGTTGCCCCATGGCATCCCATGATGATTTTTTTCCATAAACTATTTCCGTCTTTTTTATATCTCCATGTCCATTTTAACAACGCGTCATTCACCTCTTGCAATCTAGACACACCAAACCCTCCCCTATTTTTTGGAGTAGTAACCACATCCCAAGCTACCCAAGATATCTTTTTATCAACACAAGCACCCGCCCATAAAAATCGTCTCATAATGGATTCAATGGAGTCAATGACCGCCTTAGGAGCTTTATAAAGAGAAAGATAATAAATGGGTAAATTCTTCAAAACTGACTTAATGAGAACCAAGCGACCTCCAATCGATAGAGTTCTAGCTTTCCAAGAAGCTAAACGATTTCTAACCACTTCAATAACTGGGTTCCAATTACTAACCCGGGAAATCTTGGCACCAACTTGAATACCGAGGTAGTTAAAATGAAAACCACCTCTTTTGCAACCCAAAAACTCTATCATATTATCCACCTCATCATCTTCCACTCCAACACCAAAGATGTTAGACTTATGAAGGTTTATACAAAGACCCGAACAAAGGTAAAAAATACGAAGGACCCGGGCTATGCTCTGGATATTATCACGCGACCATTCGCCCATAATGAATAATTTCATCAAGTTAATTGTGTTTCCACCATTTAACTATAGTTAAAGAAAAATCAACACACTCCTTTAGACTTTTTAAACGGATACATAGATTATAGTTAGAACTTTAAAAATATCATGTATATATATGTATATGTAGGGCTAGGATCACCAACGAACTCCATTCAAATGAGAGAACCGTTAGAGCTCATACTTCTCAGACTTTTTTTCATTTTCAAAACTTATGTTTTTTTATTAACTAAGAGAAATAGAAAATAAAAAACAGTGTTGTATTCGTTATGTTACACTTGTATGTTTTGGTTTTACATAAATGTAATTTTGACATTGATTTAATTACGTAACTTTTTTACACTTATGTAAAATCGAAAAACACCAGTGTAAAACAACACATACAATATATATATATATACACACACACATATGCACTTCTTAGGGGCTATTTAGTAGTATTACAAGGAAGTAGGGCAATAGAGGCGTCATGTGTCGTCGCTATTGCCCTAAAAAGTCGCCTCTAATAGCAATAGTGACGACAAGCCGTCGCTATTGCGTCGCCGCTAATTGTTCATCGCAAAAGCCCATATTTTCGTCACCATTAACTATCGCCTCTAAAGGTAATCGTCGCTAATACCGTTATACTATTAGAGGTGGGTATGTTGGGTTTAGGAAACCACGTAAAAAGTAGTTATGGATCAAAGAACTAGGTGATTGTGTGTGGTGGAGTGTAGGGAGGTCGGGGTGGTGGCATGAGAAACAGAGATGTGAGATGGACGAGATGGTTAATTTGTATTCAGACTTGTTTTTTGGCTGGATAGTTAAGAGGTTAAATGAACTATTAAGATGTTGTGTTTTAGTGAACCAAATGCACTTACCTCTGTCTGGTAAGAGGTAGCCTCTTAATGGAACCGTTAGAATGCTACCAAATATGCTCTTAGTTAATAAAAAAAACATAAGGTTTGGCAAATATATATATATATATATATATATACACACACACATTTTGAACAAAAAGAAAAATCAAGAGGTAGGAGTTCTCACGGTTATATAAAAGTAAACAGTCACAAATTCAAATTTAAGATGGTTATATCATGATTTCATCGAACTACAGGCAAGCTCGATTTTTTAGCATGGCAAGCCCGACGACGACACGAGGCCCAAATCTACCGATGCCTGAAATTTTCTAATATATAGAGAAAATTGTTCGAATAGTCCCCATGGTTTGCCAATATTTCACCTTTTGTCCCTATCTTTTTAAAATTACAGGTATAGTCCCCACCTTTTGACATCGTTTAACTCGGATAGTCCCTGAAAATGATGGAGGTTAAATAATCCAGTTAAGTGGGTCTGAAATTACTAAACTACCCTTATTATAAAAAAAATTATTTAAAAATAATTAAAAATTATCTGGGCCCCACTTACTTCTTCATCCACACTTGATCCTCCTCACCTATCACCCCACAAACCACCACCACCAACACCAACACCTCCCCAAATCATCACCACCACCATCACCATCACCATCACCATCACCATCACCATCACCTCCACAAACCACTACCACCTCCATCTCTCTGCCATCACCGCCGACCTAAACAAACCCGGATCTTGAGAGTGATGATACGATCGGTTCTATATTTGAGATTAACCGATGTGAAGGGTTTGAAGCTTGATTTGGTTTGGTTTGGAAGGAAGACAGAGTGTTACGATCACGTGTCGATGACGTCTAGAAGTTTCGGGAAACAGATCAACTGCCAATTAAACACCTCATAATTCAAATATGTCCTTCGATTTCTAGAATAAAGATGCTAATTCGTTCAATTTACAACATATTCATGCAAACTACAAAGTAAAACAAATAATGTAAGAGGAAGAAATAGTATCTCTGTACGGCATGAAGAAACGACAACATGGAGTAGCGATCGGCCATCTTCGTTACGAAGAGGGAGAGAATGGAGTAACTGTGGCTGAGATAGGGCATTGAAATATGAAACATTGTCGTTTTTGGCGGCTTTGAAGAGATCGTCATCCTTGATGATTACAGTTTCAGGGATTGAGTTTGGTGGATCGCTCTCCATTTGAAGAAATAGTTGGTCTGGGTTTGTTTAGGGCGGCAGTGATGGCATGGAGAGGGAGGTGGCGGCGGTTTGTGGAGGTGATGGTGGTGGTGGTGGCTTGGGGAGGTGTCGGTGGTGGTGGTTTGTGGAAGTAATGGGAAGTGTGGATGGAGAAGTGGGTGGGACTCACATAATTTTTAATTATATTTTTTTAGAATAAGGGTAGTTTAGTAATTTTAGACCCACTTAACTGGATTATTTAACATCCATCCACTTCAGGGTCTATCCGAGTTAAACGATATCAAAAGCTAAGAACTATACCTGTAATTTTAAAAAGATGGGGACTAAAGGTGAAGTTTAGACAAACCATGTGAACTATTCGAGCAATTTTCTCTAATATATATAGCATATACATCCCTTTATTATATATAAAAATCTTGTTATTGAAATTGAAAAAACCATCATCTCAAGTTCAAAATCTTACTATAGCACAAGCCTCTATTTTTTTTTAATTCATACGCCTCTTGACTATTAAAGCATTTGACCACTTTACAACAATCGGTATAAAATATTTTATCATTAATCTTAATGGTCTAGTTTTTTTTTATCTCGTTCGAGCCTCAAATCTTTTTTTTAATCATTAATGTTAATTACTAAAACCGTCAAAAAGTTAACCGTGTTAAGTCTTTAGACTATTTTGGCCTGTTTCTTCAAAAGTTAAGGACTGTTCAAGCAATTTTTAAAAGCTTAGATTGGAGTGACTTATTGGCCCAAACCACAAGGACGGTTTTATAAATTAACTCTCTCTCTCTCTTTTTTTTTTAAAATTCTCGGCATTCTAACGAGGTTTGAAATTCTAGTTTTGCTTTTATAAGATGTGGCCTAAGGGAGTTACCATTCATGTGATAATGTTAGTTGATTTCCTAAACTTCAAATATATATTTTTTTTCTTCCAAAATAATTTCCCAGCAATATACATTAGAGAGAATCACATGGTTGGTCCCTGTGGTTTACGGATATTGCACTCTTGGTCGTAAAGCTTCAATAATTGCACCGTTGATCCGGAGGGTTGCAAACTTATTACTAACATGGTCCAAATGTATAAATTTTGTTACCCCGTTGGTCACTCCCACTAACGGTCGTTAAAAATCTCTGTTAAATAGATATAAAATACCTATTTTGCCCTTGTTAAAAAACAAATATTATAAATAAATAACTACTCCCACCACACTTCTTCTTCCCCCAAAGTACTACCAATCACCACCATATACTAGTTTGTCATTCAGAAGCATGCCATTGAGTTTCTCAATAGGTGTTTTTGCAGATTCATTACTGTCATACTGCACAAATCCATAGCCTTGTGACTGACAGACCAGTTGAATTGGTAGCTATCTTGCAAGAGAGACTAAATCCGGCCTTTTGGTCATTTGCTTTGTCCAAATTCTTGATAAATATATTTCCAAAGCCACTTTTGCGCAACTAGGATCGCAATTAGAATGTATAAATCCAAATTGCCTTCCCATTATAACATCTTATTGATTCACTCACATAGTTGACACAAGCATAACCAAGAGACTGTCTGTCGAGTAGGCAAATTTCTGCACAGTTAGTTTACTGAAACCACCTGATCTTTCTAGTTAAACAAATCATACAGTACAGTTGCGAATCCGCAACCCTCAACTCCACCGACACCACCACCACCATTAACCGAATGGGGCCGACTAACATCTCAAAACGCTTAGAACTCTTAATTTCTCACATTCACAACATCAATGGCTGACCCTTGTGATTCGCAAGTCCATATTAATAGTGAACAAACATTCTACATCCACGAGGTATGTTTTATAAAACAATCATCATTTCATCTTCTTGTTTCAATAAATTAAGGTGCCTTGCAGAAAACCATATCATATAGCAAGCTAAGAAGAAAAGAAACTTACCCAGATCAGAAAAACCGGCATCAAGATCCGTGATTTCCCTGGTAGTGGGTTTTGTTGATTTTGGGGAAGAAGAAAGGGGTAGTTATTTATTTATAATATTTGTTTTTTTAGAAGGGCAAAATAGACATTTTATATCTATTTAACAAGGAATTTTAACGACCGTTAGGAGTAGGAACCAACAAGGTAACGAAATTAATACATTTGGACCATGTTGGTAATAAGTTTGCAACCCTCCAGACCAACGGTGTAATTATTAAAGATTTATGATCAAGACTGCAATATTTTAAAACCACATGGACCAATCATGCAAGTAGGGATGTGAAAAGACCAAACTGCACTCACATGATTTGCATGTGAGGGGACTTAACCGAGAAAATTAACTGAGTTAGTCACAAAGGTTGGAACTCATAGTAAAATCAATAGGTAAAGGGTGTTTTCCGTGTAAATGGAACATAAAGGTTGGAACCTACAATTTTAGCCAAACATAAATGTTGATTTATGTAATTTTGTCTATATTAAGGGTATGTTTGGCAAAACTAGCTGGTTGCTGGTAGCTGGAAGCTTTTTAAATATATTTTGGTGTTTGGCAGAGTAGCTGGAGCTTTTAATAAAATGTATAAAATGACCAAAATGGACATAATTAAAAACTTGTAAAGAAGGTTTTTATTTTATTTTTACAATAGAATGGGTATTTGTGTCATTTACTAATTAAAAGCTTGTAGTTAGTCGAGCTTTTTCTTAAACGCTAGTATTAGTAGCTTTTCACTATTGAGTTTTTTCTCTTAACCTAAAAGCTTCCAGCTTATTAAACCAAACAAGGCTTTTCATTAAGTAAGAACTTTTTCTTAAAACCTTGAAGTTTGAAGCTCCTAAAACCTTTTAAAAGCTCATTGCCAAACATACTATAAATATTAATTTATATACACACCAACAGGGGTGGTGGTGGTGGTCCATCAAGTACACTGGTGATTTTACTTGGAAATCAAGCAACATTGTTCTCTATGGCAAAGGCATCATCATCGGTCCTACTCCACATCTAAAAACGCATGTGACTCCTCCTTCCCTACCCCATTCTTTCCCCCTCTTGTTTTTCCCCTAATGAATAAACACATTGTCAAAAGAAACTATAACTTGTTTTCGTGAAACAAAAGAAACTATATATTTACATTATTCAATACATACCAAAGATACAATATTTGAATACCAATAAAATTTCTCCTTCAGTAACATACATGTTTCTTAAATTACTTATACGTGTGTAGTATATATATAAAAAATAGAATATGTGGCTTCACCTTAAGAAAAAAAAAAAAAAAACTTACGAGGCCCTACATTAGGGGTATTCAGAATTCGATTCAGATTCAAAAAATTCAAAATTCGACTTAGTTCGATTCGATTACCAAGAATTCGATTCGATTATTAAGAATTCGAATTCGATTCAATCCAAATTAGAGTCCAGTAAATCGAATACAAATCAAATACGAATTTATGATTTTAAATTCGATTCGATATTCGAATAAAAACTGTACATGTGTATTTTTTAAATATATACATACACACATACACATTATTATATACATAAATATACACATTGAAAAAAGAACTTCTAAATTTTGGTCAAACTTTTAAAACCTATAGTATCTACAACTTCTGCCATAACTATATTTTACTTATTTACCGTATACATCACAAAACTCTAACAAGCTATACTATATACTATTTCCGTATTTGACATATTGTTGTTTATCAATTTTGTAGATTTGTATTTTATATGTTAAAAATAATGAGTTTGTTTTATGTTTTAAAACTAAAAGTAAAGCAATTTATTATTTATGGTGAATTTGAACTAAATCGAATTTATTCGAATTCGATTCGAATTCGAGTTTTTTATTCGAATCGAATACAAATCGAATAAATTGAATTACTCTACATGTAATTACTCTACACCAATTTTTTTTTATTTTTTTTAGTTTTCAATGCTATAATACATGTTTAACAATATGGGAAAAAAATTTCAAAAAAATAAAATAAAAAACACCCTTCTTTGATTCTCACAGTTCTTATCAAAAAACATTTTTTACAGGATCTTTCTCCTATATTATTAAGCTGGTATGATAAGGTCACATTGTCGATATTATTTTGCTAGGCTTAATATTAATTTTTATTGATATCTTAATAACGTTTATAAACAAATATATTATTTAATATTATTTTATAGTGTCATATTAAAAGAATAATCTAAATTATATGTAGGTAATTTTTTGTTTAATATTCTTATTTATTAGGAGAGAACACATATATAAAACATGTATAATTAAAAGTATTATTTAATATGATTATTGATGGGTGGGAAGTCATCAGAAAATTACATTTGTTTAAAAGGTTTTTATTTATTAGTATAAAACAAGAATATATATATATATATATATATATGTATTTATATCGAGCCGGGGGTCTCACTGGAAGCAGTCTCTCTATTCTTAGGGGTAAAGGTAAGGCTGTCTACATCTTACCCTCCTCAGACCCTACCTTAGCTTTGCTATAGGTGGGATTAACTTAGTATGATGATGATGATGATGATGATTTATAATATTAGGCTTCGGTTATTCACACAATCTTATCTTTTATCTGCACAACCTTATACGAGTCGTGTAGCTCGATACGACCCGTAGAAGGCTAAATATTACTTATCTATGGCTTGTAGATACGTATGAGGTACGAGGTACGATGTTCAGTTGAGAGACAAACTGAACTATAATGATTGGAAGGTAGTCTACCAGCCGTAAAGGGCTCTACAACCTATAGTGTCTCTGATTATTTAAAACTTAAATTTTGGTGGGATGGATGGGGTGGATGGGTGTGTGGGATGTGTTGGATAAGATTTTGTTTTTTTTTTAATAAAATTTTGTTATACAATGTTTTTTTTAAATAAGTTTTTTAAATGTTGTTTTCTATAATAACTATAATTAGAAAAATCGTTGTTTTTACTGTTGTTCTCTCGATAAACATGTAGTTTTTATAAAATATTGTTTTTTTACTAAATATGTTGTTATGTTGTATTTGTTGATTTTGATTATGAAATTTTAATTATTTCTACAAACTGTTATTTTTTGTTACTGTTGTCGTCTCGATAAGCGTGTAAGTGTAAACACAAACGTTTATATAAACAGAAAAATATAAATAAATAAGTGATAATATAATATAAACAAGCTTAGTCACAAACGTTTATATAAACAGACAAATATAAAATTACAATTGCAAATCATTGGGTGACGGCTACTACGTGGACGTCCCATCCTGCTGTGAGGACGTCCCGGCCTGCTGCATGCGTACTGGGTCGTATAAGCAGTATGACATGAGGCTGCAAACTCATACTGCGATATATCTCCCGTTGACCAGCAGCCAACCAGCGTAACGCCTCATCCGTCTGCTCATGCCATTGACGTGTCTCTGTCTCCATCCGCTCATGCCATTGACGTGACTCGCTCACCTCTGCTACAACAAAACGTATATCCGCCAAAATATCAACAGACAACCTGACCCCATGATAAACGCGTTGCGGATACTGCACGACATCAGGATCTGTCTAGACCATCTTGACCTCCCGTTTAGCGCCGCCACCCTTCGCCTCGGCGACATGAGGCATCTCAACCTCAACTACCCCACCTTCAAGGCCCTATTGTACCAACGGTTGTGGTACAAACGCCTGACTGTCAAGACCGATCATAGTAGACGGGTGTTTTATTCGTCGTCTTCGATGCAGCTTCCTGGAAGTCGTTAACATTTTACTCGTGCGGATCTTTGAAGCTACCATCACCCTTCTCGTGCTAATGGTAAGTCCCGTATACGTAGAGCCCTCTATGGACCATATAGGGTTTAATGCTAACTGACAACATCCCTCTATTGGTTATAAAGGCCTCTGCGGGCCATAAAGGTTTGTTTTTTCATAGAATATTTAATGCCCTCACACCATCTACAGGCCATATATTTATGGGCCATATAGGTTTCTACAAACCTAGAAATTGTTGTGTAAATAACATGCCTTTAATATTACATGTGTATTTTCAAATAATATATTTTATTCATATTCATAGCGTAAGAAGGGCATAACTTGGATAATAAATGCATACTCTTGTTAGACTAATGTGAGTGTATATATATGAGTATCTTAGTTTGTCGGTTAAAAAAGCCACACTATAGTTAACTAGCTGATTATTCCGGAAGTGTCCCGGAGTTGAAAAATCTAATATGACTTACTAAAAAAGGATAAAAGAAGTAAACAGTCTCAACCACTTTTAATGCTAAAGAAAGTTGTTCTAATGTTTATACTACGAAAAGGGGCTCTCATGCTGCGTTCACAGCAGATTAAAAGAATCTCAACCTCTTTTAATGCTAAGCATATCCACTACTAGAAAATTAGGCTTTTGTCACAACATTTTCGGTTACATAACGGTAGCAATTGCTCTGTAGCCATCATTTTGCAACCGAGAATGCGGTAGCAAAAACACACGTCTCTGTTGCCCTAATGTCACCAAATAGCTACCACTTTTGTATTTTGCTACCATATTTTTGTCACCACAAAAACGGTTAAAATATTTGCCACCGCTCCTACAATATTTTAGTAAGGTCATTTGCTACCGTTTTGGTACCATTTAGTCACCGATATTGCCACCATTTAGACACCATTTTTATTGAAAATTTACACTTTTTTTTGTAACTATTTTGGTACCATTTAGTCTGCAACCATTTAGTCACCTCTTTCATTGAGAATTTACTACTATTTAGCCACCATTTTCATTGAAAATTTGCTACCATTTAACCACTACTTTCAATGAAAAATTGCTACCATTTAGCCACCACTTTCATTGAAAATTTGCAACAATTTAGCCACCATTTTCATTGAAAATTTGCTACCATTTAACCATCACTTTCATTAAAAATTTGCTACCATTTAGCTTTTCTACAGGGTTTTTTTTCCTTCTTTATTAATTCAATTACATTTCAAGAAAATTATATTATATAAAACAGTCAAATAATACAAAATCTCAAATTATATAAAACAAATTTGATACAGTTTTTCCAACTTTAAAATCATATAAAGACTCCAATAGAAACACAAAAAAACATCAAATAACCGAAATTATCCATTAAAAACTTCAAAATATTCATGTCTAAGTGTTTATAGCCTATTTTCCACCCATAGCTGTTAACCTAGCTTCAAATTCTCCCATTCTATTGTTCATAGCCTTTTTTTTTGCATTATATTTTTCTTTTTCAGCCACCAAGCTCGCAATTATTCCTTCGAACCTTTCTTTATCTTCATCTTTTTCCTTAACAAGCTTTTTAATAACCAAATTCAACTTTTTCAATCTACAAAACAAGCAATGAATAGAATTAAGAAGTCAGAATTAATAAAAATTAATAACGAGTCAAGTAAGTTACACAATAACATAATTCAATTGTGAGTTACAATTCTAGTGCTAGAAGTCAAATTTGAATTAAGGAGTTTCCATATATGTAGGCCTAGGATTTGGAAAGTAATCAATTCTGCAACAAACACAATCGAATTAACCCGACCCATAAACAATATCCGCAAATCAATCCCTCCACCAAAATGATCAAATTTTTTCAATCCAAGAACATTCATAGAACTTGATGCAAATTATGAACAACAAGCAAGTTCTCAAAAATTATTGCAGTCAAACAAATCTTGGATTATCATAACCCTATTCGGCCAAACCATATTCTGTTGAAGAAATGTATTGGGCTGATTGGTGTAATACAAATAGTGACATATGTAAAGAAGAAAAAGACAATGAAGATCCACGTACCTTCTCCGCAAGCGCTGAAACCGAAACAGAGATGGATAACAAAAATGTAGAAATTGGCACAAGATCAATTAACTGAAAATGAGTCTAGCATAAGATTAATCACCAATCAACACAATTAATTCAAGTACACAAAGACATCAACAAAAGTTTAGAAACAATACCCAAATGTGTTCAAACCCTAAATATCAAGAGCCTACATCCCAGTGTAATACAAATAAATTAGCCAAGCATGGCCATGATGTTCATCTTCAAGTTTGTGTCTTCAATCTTCAAAAATGCTTCAAGAGTCTTGGGAGAATTGTGTGTGTGATTGTTTTGTTAATGATGATGAATGATATATAGAGAATGAGTCAAAAGTCCATCTAAAAACGTCCCTTCCTTCATAAATTCGTCATTAAAATATTTTCCACCATCATTGACTTGAAAAAAGGAAATGTTTGACCAATTTTTGACTTTAGCGTATCCAACCCCACTTTTGGCGTAGGCTACGCTAGGCTGAATTTGTCTGAGCTGTTGTCTGCTGCCCTACGCAGGCAAATGTGTCCTTCCCTACGCCACTGGCGTAGGATACGCCAGTTTTGGCGTATCCTACGCCAAAACCCCCACCTTCTTCAGTTTTTGATTTTCCAGCTCACGTAAGCTTCCGTTTCTTGCTCGAGCAACTCCAAAACGTCATATTTGCCTCCTTTAGTCATCAAATCCTGAAATAACATAATAATATCAAAACAACACCATTTGACGACTTAACACTCCTTAAAACTCATTTATAGATGCTTTTATACACATCTTTTAACTAATCCATCAGTCTACCTAATCATCATTGGGCCTAACTGACCATCGTTGGAAGTAACTAACCATCATTGAGCTTACTGACCATCATTGGATCTAACTGACCATTATTAGTTTAATTAACCATCATTGGATCTAATTGACCATCATTGGATCTAATTAATGATCATTGGTTCTAATTAACCATCGTTGTGCCTATTGACCATCATCGGGTATAATTCACCATCATTGGGTCTAAGTGACAATGATTGGATCTAACTGACCATCATTGGGCCTAACTGACCATCATTGGATCCAATTGACGGTCATTGGTTTAATTAACCATCATTGGATCTAATTAACTATCATTGGGCCTAACTGACCATCATTAGATCTAATTGACGATAAAATATTTATAGTTATTAGATTTTTTTCTTTCATTAAGTGTGGCTTCTAAATGACACATTTTTTTTTCGTAAAGTGTGGCTAAAGGTTTCCAAAAGATGTGTTTTTGGTCACATGAATAAAAAAATCCACAAGATGTGTTTTTGTTTCTTTCATTTGTTTTTTTTTTATAAATTATTATTTTTTAAGTCTTTCTTATTATTTTTCTCACGAATTTACCAACAAAAATAAATGGTGTCAAAATTTGCAACCGATTAGTTACCTTATCTTATAATACATATTTTGGTATAAAATCGGTTGCTAAATTTGCTACTATTTTTCTAGGTAGCATATTTTGGTGACAGTAGCCATGATTTATCGTGGCTAATATGGTAGCAATTTATTCTCAAAATGGGTCCCTAAATTTGCTACCGCTAAGGTGGTCACAATTCAATAAGTTTGTTCTTTTTTTTTTTAAATTATTATTTTTTACGTCTTTCTTATTATTTTTCTCACGAATTTACCAACAAAAATAAACATTGTCAAAATTTGCAACCGATTAGCTACCTTATCTTATAATACATATTTTGGTGTAAAATCGGTTGCTAAATTTGCTACCATTTTTCTAGGTAGCAACTTTTGGTGACAATAGCCCAATTTTCTAGTAGTGATCGTTATAGCACATGAACATGGGCAATTCATATATGTAATAGTAGGTTTAAAAACATATATACTTTCATAACACGATTAGTACTTGCCTATATATGATTAATAAATCACCTAAACATATGTGTTTTTTTTCTGCATGAACAAAAACTCATTAAAAAAACATTTTTTTTTGTTTTTTGTATAGCACTATGGTGTTCGTTGGAAAGATAATAAAGCGATCGTTAATTTGGTGTAATTTTTTTTTTTCAAAAAAATGTCATACATAAAAGTTACTAACGTTTAAAAATTGTGAGTGGAAAATAAAGAAAAAATAAAGATAAAAATATTAATTAAAATATTTGAAATTTTAAAATAATAAGTAACATTTAAAAATGTGAGAGGAAAATAAGGAAAAGATATTAATTAACATATTTGAAATTTTAAGATAATATAGATATAGATTTTATTTAAAAAAAGAAAATAAATTTTTTAAAAATTTATCTTTTATTTAAAATAATAAATTCAATACTATCACCTCAAAGTGCCACATGACACATTCAATAGGGGGTTGAGGCCTCCATTGAATGACACCTTATAGAAATTCAATTCTTTTATTATAAGAGCATTCACATCCCGTTCCTCATCCCATATTTCCTCACAACCAATAACAACCACATATTACATTAAAAAATCATTATAGTTTCTCTCTCCTCCACTCACAACCACTTTCAACAAATATTAAAAAATAAATACAGTTTCCCGTTTTCCCCAAAAGATTCTCAAATAACCCCAATTATACCGATCAACAGTAGATTCCCCATTTTTCTTTACTCACAACCCCTCATACCAACCCCATATAATTTGGGGGACACCCTCACATAAAAATGGGGGATGGACTGTGAATGCTCTAAGTTATAGATAGTTCAATAAAAAAATTAAAAAAAAAAATCTCAAAAGTTGTTTTTTTTATAAACACAAGAATTTTAGTTTTGTTATGCAAGCTGTATCAAATATGGTTTGATTACCAACCTAGAAATAGTGTGCTTAAACGAGAACAAGTGTATTAATTAGTAACTACCATTATAATTAAAATGATCTAATTGTTATTGTTTAGACCATGTGTAATGCGCATTATATGGGCATGAATAATTATGATAATGTCCTCAACACCATCTTCTAAGGCATTATATGGGCATTAAGAGGGTGGGGCATTTCTAGTATAATGCTCAAATAGGATAAAAAATATGGAAAGTAATAATTAAAAAGGGCATTAAGTGGCTTTAACCATTACACATTTTTTTAGGGGCTTTATGATAATGATGTGGAGGAAAATGTCCTTAAAGGGCATCAACCATTACTTATGGTCTTATATTATACTAGCTTATACCCCGGGAGCGTCCCGGGTTGAGAAATCTAAGTAAAGTGAATAAAATTAGAAGTATCTAAACTATAAAAATGGCATCTATGTATCAACTTACATCAGATACTTTTAAAAAAATATACCAAAAGATCCATTTCATCTTACAACATCAACACCTAAAACAGAATATTAAGATCCCAAGCACTTCAAGGGGACAAAGATTGTTTAGCACCTATAAATTCAGTCAAAGGTTTTTAACTGCATATAATAAGATTTGAGCTATTTCAGAATATGGTAGAAAAAGAAAACATAGCAATTACCTGTTGGAGAGCGTCCCGGGTTAAAATATCTAATATGACATAATAAAATATCTAATATGACAACATAATTAATGACTTGCCAATATATGAATAATGAATATTATTATTATTATTATTATTATTATTATTATTTTAAACAAATCTCTGCCATAAGTTATCATATTCTAATATAAAAAAAAGGGTAATTGGGTCGGGTATTACCTAATCCCAGGCCCGACCCAAACCCACAATTTTTTTTAAACTAATTCCAAACCTAACACAAGTTACATGCAGGAAAGCTTCGGGTAGCACTTAACCTAAAACAATTAACAATGTATCTTCAATGTTAGTGCATAACCTTAAACACTGTAGAACTCTAATATTAAAACCTAACTTAAAACAATGTACAACTCCAATGCTAACATATGTTGTAATAAAAATCATATTTACTGGTTTGAACATAACCAATGACTTGCCTATACATGATTAATGAATAACCTGAACACTTTGTGTTTTTTTCCTGTATGAACAAAACCACACAAAAAATAGTCGTTTTTTTCTACGTTTTTTATATAGCACCATGGTACCCGTTGGAAAGATAATAAAACACTCGTTAATTTGGTGTAATTTTTTTCTTTAAAAAAATGTGTATATAAAAGATATTAACGTTTAAAAGTTATGGGAGAAAACATTAAAGATAAAAATCTAATTTTGTTTTTAAATTTTAAATTATTATTTTCCTAAAATTAATAAAGCCCTTGCCACATAGGATGACACATGGCACACTCAATGAAGAGAATACCCTCTTTGAGTGTCATGTCATTAAAATGGCTTTGGTTTATTATATGTATAGATAGATAGATAGATATAGATGTACATGTCAAATAAACAGTTGATTTGAGGGGAGTTTTAGTTTGAGTTGGATGACCTCCTTGTAAAGTTGTAATATGCTAGTCTTTTATCCACAGTATTATTCCTTAAGGAATTAAAAATATATATAGTTAGTCCAAAATAAAAGAAAAGTTATTTTATTTAATTTAAATAAATTATAAAGGAAAATAAAAACCAGACAGTTGGTATAGCCTTCCCGTAGAGCTTTTGCTTTAGCGGTCAATACTCTCAAACCAAACATCTTTATCTGTGTGCTTTCACCTTATCATATCTAGCTACTAGCTACTATACCATATAAATCCCTTCTCTCTCTATATATACATATACACATACACACATACACACATAAATACACACAAGAGTGTTACAGTCATATTGAACCACCTTACCTATCTAAAACATTATGTTTAAATTAGGAAAGAGTTAAAAAGGTGGTGTTACATGTGTTTGATATACATGTACACACACATTACATAGTGTGTGTGTGTGAGAGAGAGAGAGATAGCGATAGAGAGAGCTTTTTCTTTATATCTCTGGACTTCAGTTAAAGTTTGAAGGAATTCTAGTGTTTTTTTATGGTTAAAGCCACAGGTTTTCACACACACACACACACACTCTTTTTCTCCTTGAATTAGTATATTTGTTCTAAGGATATTTGTACCTTTCAAGAATATATCTCATTCAGGTACTCATCAACATGTGTTTTCTTTCTTTTTCATCATAAAAACCTTTCAATTATTCCAAATTTTTTTTTAAAAAAAAAAAAAAAAAAAAAAAAACACTTGTTCATGGATTCTTTAAATCTTTTTTTATGTTTCTTGGTCACAGATCTTCATCAAGGTAACTGGAACTAAATCTGATGTTGATGAAGATTATTTATCGGATATATATTATTAATTCGATAACTAATGAATTATTTGATTGATCAAAGTACAAGAACAAGAATGAACATCAGCAGCTCTGATCTCATTGATGCAAAGCTTGAAGAACATCAATTATGTGGATCCAAACACTGTCCCGGATGCGGTCATCGACTCGAAGGAAAACCGGTACGTTCCATCGTACGGATGATCATATCCTTCGTTATATATATTCTTATTAGGGTATGAAAAAAATAATCTAGAATCAATTCAAAAGAATATGAACATATGCTAATTCTTATATCCCTCTTCTCTATATATATTTTCTGTTACGAAGAACTTCAACTTAAGAGGATATTATGTTAATTATCATGATTATTTTTTGCAAGTTTTATTTCTAATTAATTTATGGAGATGATCAATAAATATTAGCAGGATTGGATGGGTCTACCAGCAGGAGTGAAATTTGATCCAACGGACCAGGAACTAATCGAACATCTTGAAGCCAAGGTTGAAGCCAAGAAGTTTAAATCTCACCCGTTGATTGATGAATTCATCCCTACAATTGAAGGTGAAGATGGGATTTGTTATACTCATCCTGAAAAACTTCCAGGTATTTTTTTCTTTTTTTAGAAAAAAAAAATGGTGTACGTAACCACTAGGCGTCCCACAGATCTTTTTCGCTTTCTTCGTCTCTAGTAACCAATTATCCGGTGGACCGATGATGTTGCAACCGTGTCGATTGTGTACATGAATGAATGAGAGAGCCATGACTAATGTCTCTAGCTAGCTTCATCTCAAGTGATTTTTTTTGTATTGTTTTTATGGACTTTCTTGAACTAGAATACATAAACAAGAAAACACAACTTGTTTGTCCCATAATTAATCAAGAGTTAGGTTTTACTAATTGAGGATGCACATTGTGTCTTGTCTTAATTCTTAATGAAAGTAAATACTTGATGTGTTTTATTCAAATTTAGGGTTTCTTGTTTGGTTGCACCTAGAAACCTACTTTTGATTTTCGAATTTATAGAAAGGTAATGGGTTCATTTCTTTTGATAAGTGTATTTGTTCTTTTATTACAAACTAATTTAATTACCATTGATTATATAGTTACTTACATATCCAAAAAGGAACATTGAAATATTCCATACAATTTTATACAATTCTAGTGATGACTAAAAACCTATTATTAAAACATATGAAATCTTTGAAATTTGTTCTTGATCATTTTTCAGGAGTTACAAAAGATGGATTAAGTAGACACTTCTTCCATCGACCGTCAAAAGCTTACACAACTGGCACGCGAAAAAGAAGAAAGATCCAAAACGAATGTGATCTACAAGGTGGTGAGACGCGTTGGCATAAAACAGGCAAAACCCGACCGGTTATGGTTAATGGAAAGCAAAAAGGGTGCAAGAAAATTTTGGTACTCTACACAAACTTTGGTAAAAATAGAAAACCCGAGAAGACAAATTGGGTAATGCATCAATACCACCTCGGACAACACGAGGAGGAGCGTGAGGGAGAGCTTGTGGTGTCAAAGATATTTTTTCAAACTCAACCCCGACAATGCACTGAAAGAGCAAGTAATAACGTGTTATCGAATATGATCCCTATCGAGGGTGCGAATAATAATGAAATAAGTAGAAGAGAGAGTAGGAGCGGAAGTGGGAGTTGTTCTTCAAAGGAAGTTAACATAACTACCAATAATACGGTTCATGCTCATAATAACATGGATGAACTCTCCACGGTTAGTGTTAGTGCAGTTATGTCAAGTTACAATCCCATGGAACATATGCAACATCTAAAAGGCGTCGATCATTTTAGCTTTGTCCCATTTCGAAAAAGCTTCGACGAGGTACATTTTCTTTAATTTGTTAGCCATATTATGTCACGATATATATGTCTATATAAAATCTATCAAGCTTTTAACTACAATTACCTGATAAAAAGTCCTATTTTTGCCACTAATTATTTTCTTCGGAAATTTTTCCATATAGTTATGGTAACAAAAATCATTCCAATATGCAAAAAAAAAAAAAAAAAAAAAAATGGAGATATGAACTTCATTATATACATTAATAAATCATGTTATGTATATATTAACAATGAAACATTATATGGTTAATTAGTATCACATATATTTGTTACTTTATGGATTTCAGGTTGCATGTTACTTATTTTCTTGTATTTGTGACACTCCAAAATTCCAATTATGTTGAAATAAACGTATAGAATTTATCTAATATGTCCTATAAATTTGATTTTTTTTAATGTTACGTACATTACATCAATGATTTTTTTTATGCATTACATCAAAAATAATTAATATAAAAGATAACATGATACAACTATATAATATCCAGCCATGAGCAAAACTAAAAGGGTTCGTCGTTGATGTTTTGGCCAACCAAATTTTGACAATAACAAGGTACAACATTATTGATATTTTTTTAGTTGAAAACAATTTAAAATAATAATAATAATAATAATAATAATAATAATAATAATAATAATAATAATAATAATAATAGTTTCTCTAATTTTCACGGCATATACGAGATTTGGGATGTTTACTTAATTACGGGCATAATTTATGAGTGCCAAATTTTTAAAAATTAGTTGAGTGCAAGGTTGTGAGATGACCTCAACATGGTTTGAAGGTTGCTTTTCCCATAATATACTTTACTTGTGCCATAAGCAACCCAAATGTACATTGTGCATTAGTTATTGTACTATAAGTCTATAACAGTGTGTTTGATGCATGCTGCAGGTGGGTTCAACTGGAAGAGGAGAGGCGTCAACCGCAAGGGATAATATAGGAGCGTTAGGAGGTATCACGTGCGATGATGATCAGCAGCAGCCACATCACGTGACCCAACACCATCAGCACCTCATGGGTTTCCACGTCAGCAGACCAACTCCTCTCATCTCCTCAACTCCGCAGCCACATCCATTGCATCACACCAACTCCGTTATGCTTCATCACCAGGACTCTTTCCATGTCTCTACAATCATGGACAATTTTCAGGTTATTTCATTTTATCTTTTTTTTTTTTTTTTTTATTAGGTACCCGAGTGACAATCTTATCTAACACTGTTTTTAAACGGGCGTTTGAAAGTTATGGCTTGCGTCATAGGTCGTTACTCATCTTTTAAAAAAGTTAGGGCTTGTGTAGTAGCCGGATCTACCTTTAAAGATGAGAGTTATGACTGTTTTAAAAATTAGCAGGGATATTTATTTAATTTTATTCTTGGTTTTATTATTAATGAAGTATTTTTGTATGTGTCACATAAAATAACATTATTTTAAAATCTTTTTAAAGATGTGAAAGCATATATATTAATATATACTATGCTATACTATCACGTGAATAAAACAATATATTTGTATAAAGCCAAACACCGAATAGGGTTCGCTTTGCTATTACGTAAGATGACAAAAAGTTGCAAAATTAATTAATTTATCAAAACATTTTAATTAAGTTGAATACAATAATCAGATAAAAGTGTTTTAAATAAGCATAGTCCAAGTTTTCTTCTAATAATTGTCTCTCTTTTTTAATAATATAAGCTTATAGTATTTCAATAAATCAAAAAAAGTAATAATGTGTGTTCATGATTTCTAATAACAGCAGCAACATCATCATCATAAAATGGGAGGAGGGAGATCAACATCAGGATTGGAGGAACTGATAATGGGGTGCACTCCATCATCATCAACTGATATTAAAGAAGTTAGTTTTTCACTACCTTTTTGACTCTGAATTTTATGTAATATCGATTTAGTATTATAATAAAGATTAATACAAATTTAAAACTTATAAATATAAATTAGCATATACATTATTTTGTCTAAATAAAGAGACGATTCTTTTTACCAATTATTTATTTGAGTTTTAGGGTTGGGTTATTCTACAAAGGCTACAAAAAATGAGAAGGGTGAGAAGCCACTAGAAAATGACATGTGTCCAAAGGATTAACAAGTGGGAGGGGTACTTTTGTCAAAAACATATGCACATGCAAGTCACATGCCATTTCCACATTCATTTTTAAATGCACGTAACTTTTTTATACGTCATCCGTTTTTAAAAATAATTATACCATAAAATTGAGCGTCTTTTTATCTTTAATATGAGTACCATATTGCTATACTTTTGAAAAAAAATTTCAAAACCCATTTGCGTAAGACACAATGGAATGTAAAACACAATGAACACCAATTAAATATAGGGTATAAAACACAATCAAGAGTCTAGTAAAACACAATGGACGATATACTAAAGATACAATGAATAGAAGACTAAAACACAATGAATACTTTTGAAAAAAAAAATTGAAAACCAGTTGCATAAGACACAATGGATGACATACGAAAGACACAATGAACAAAAGCCTAAAATACAATGAATACTTTTGAAAAAAAAGTTAAAAACTCAATTGTGTAAAACCCAATGGACGACATAATAAAGACACAATGAACAGAAGATTAAAACACAATGAATACTTTTGTAAAAAAGTTGAAAACCCAGTTGCGTAAGACACAATGGAGATAATGTAAAACACAATGAGTACCAATTAAATATGCAATGAACAATAGGGTATAAAACACAATGAACAGTCTAATAAAACACAATGGACGACATTCTAAAGACACAATGAACAAAAGACTAAAACACAATGAATAATAGACTTAAACACAATGAACAACATAATAAAACACAATGTACACCTAAATATAAAACTCATTTGTGTAAAACACAATTAAAATCATACTAAAAACACAATGGACAAAGTTAAATCATGTGTAGACTAAAAAAACATAAATAACATATTTATAAAGCACACATGCATACTATAACACAATGAACGTGCAGAAGACACAATGAAGAAAAAAAAACCCATTTAGCACGAATTTTTTTTTTCAATTTTTAATGTAGCAATGTGGTACTCATATTAAAGATAAAAAAACGCTCGTTAATATGGTGAAATTTTTTTGAAAAAAAAATGTCGTATGAAAAAGTTATAGACGTTTTAAAATGATGGGGGGAATTGACATGTGCATTGCATGTGGAGAGAGAAAGTCAACAAATGTTGTTTTCCTTTTATGCCCTTTCTCTAATTTATTATTTATTTTTTTCAAACAAATTAATCTTAACCCTTCAAATATATGATCAATGGATCATAATCCTTCTCACCCTTCCTAGAAAAAGTATCTTGTGTATTTGATCCCAACCCTTGAGTTTTATTATATTAACTTTTTCTATGAATAAGATATGTTTAAGAAAAAATTGCATATATTCTTCTTGTTAGTTGTTATTCCCTTTCCCTTTATAGCCTTTGCTCTTTCTTCCTTTTAGTAACGTGTCTATATATGTATATATTCTGTTTCAAATTGTTTTTTTGTATACTATAAGAAAATAAGGCTCAAAAGAAATAAAACGGCACACTTTTGAATTTTTTTTTTTATTGAGATTTGCATTTTTTTCCTCCTGGGAGTCACACGGTTATGGAAATATTTTCCAATATTAGAAGTAGAACCAAAAAACTGAAAGAGCTAGCAAACAGCCTAATTAATTTAGCTAACTTTCAGAAAAATCAATATGAATTTGGTCCATTCTTGGTGAACAAACACATGGTTTCAATTATGTAAATCTTGTGAACGTCATTTAATTACACTACATTATCGATCCTTCTATTTAGAAAATATGTACAAATGATAGCAACGTTTAATATAGAACGAAGAACAAGTAAATAATCGCGGAGATCACATAAATATCTGAAATTTACTATTCTCCGTGCAAACGTGTTACAAAGATTTTTGTAGTTTCATACGTATAATTAGTTATTATACATTAAGCGTGTTTGTATAAATATGTGTACGCATATCATTATATATTTAGTGGAAAGATCCGGTACAAAGTGTTTTTTCGGTAAATACTGTGAGAATCAAAAGAGGGTACTTTTTTTATTTTTATTTTCGAAATTTTTTTCCCATATTGTTAAACATGTATTATAGTATTGAAAACTAAAAAAAAATTTGGTATCGAGTAATTACGTGTAGAGCAATTACATAATTACTTTAGTGTAAACTAGTGTATTTACTTTAATGACGTAATTACACTAAATTTTTTTTTATTTTGTATTATTCATCTAGAAAGTATGTTTTAAACATATGGGAAAAAAGATTCTAAAAAATAATAAAAAAATTTAACTCATTTGATTCTCACAGTTCTTACCGAAAAACAGTTTGTATTTGATCTTTACTCATATATTTATTTGTATATTATGTACTATTCATAAAATTGCTTTAATTATCTATATATATTTGAACTTAAATATACTTTATTTTGTAATATATTATGTTTTCATCCCATGATATTTTTCATCCCAACATAATATTTTATCTTTTAGAGGAGGATAAAAAGACTAGGCAAAAGAATAAGATCTAAATCATGGATGTTGGCATCCAACATCTTCTTTCCCATCTTTTTGAACAAAAAAAAGACAAAAGTAGAAAGAAACTCAAGCTTATACTCACACATGTCCCAAAGTAAATATTCTAAGAGAACTTTTTTTATTCTTATTTTTTTATAACCGCTTATTTTTATATAGTTTCATGTGGGTTGGCGCCTTTGTTTAATACCAAAAAATCCCATACAAAATTTCACTTTAAAGTGATGTTTCGGACAATGCTTTTTAATGTGTGAACTAGATTATGGTGGCTTATGTTATGCCTTATGAAAACTAGTTAAAACGATGTCAATCTATTTGTAGTTTATATAGTAAATTTCACACGATAGCAACTAATTATGTGCACACTAGGGCATAATAATATGGTACAAGGTTATCGCCGTATTGTGCCCTGAAAATCTCGTTAAATAAAATCGTTCGCTACCAACCTTTCGAAGAAAGTTTATTTATATGATACGAATAGATGATCTAAAGTTCAAACGTCGGTTGCAACCAACTGATAATTTGAATTGAAAGGCAAAATAAAGTTGTAAAAATGATGTAAGATCGATGACCCAAAAACTTTATGGATGAATGGCATCCTAGGACAAAGAGAGACACACGACCCTATGTGATTGAAGGCTAAAAGCACCATGAAATTTAGGTACATATAAGCTCCATATGACCAACTTTTTCTCTTTAAAAATAGAAAGAAAACAAAGGTAAACCTTCTTGATTTAAGACATATATGAGTACTATTTTATAAGATGGAGTTTCTAGTATTTAGCAAAAGGTAACTAAGCTTAGCTTAATTAATTATTTAATATCCAAATAATAAGATATAAAAAAGCTGTTAAAGGGTTAAAACTTAAAAAGTATAGTTTTGTTTAACATTTTATTTGTTAGTTGCTTCCTTATAAAAAAAACAAATAAACTTCTTTTTTAACTGTCATTCTTGTGTTCTGTGTTTCAATGATTCATTAAACAGAAACATATTAATTTATTTATAATTGTTTTCTTGTTGTGATGAAACAGGAGTCATCCATCACAAACCACCAAGAGGCAGATTGGTTGAAGTACTCCACCTTCTGGCCTGATCCTGACAGTCAAGATCATCATGAAAATCAGTAAATAAGTTATAAATAAAAAAATAATAATAAAAAAAAAAAGACAGCATCACTATCACCATACAGACCCCAACTCCTCAAGTCTTTTTCTTTTCTACCTTTCCTTCTTTCTCTCTCTAGAACCCTTTGCATTTGCAGGCCTTAGACACATATACAGATCAGGCTTAAACTGAAACTAACTGTACATCAAAACCCCATCTTGGTAAAGAGAAAAGAAGCATCCAAAAAGAAGAAAAAAGAATTCAAGAAAAGGTTGACACCAAGATGGAAGAGCAAAACCAAAAGAAAAAAAGTACTGCATCAAAATCAACACCACCATGATTACATTTTATAATTTTATGGTATTATATTTTTTTTTATTTTCTTGAATTATTTGTTTCTTTCTAATTAATTTCTTGTATTGTTTTCATATACATAGAATTGTAAATTAGAAGTTGTGAATAATACTATCTACTGGTTTTGCTTTGTGGTTAACTTGTTACTTTTAGGATAATTTATACTTCTTTGAGCTCAAATTATTCCCCATTACTGAAACTAAAATTTACTTCTTATTCAGATTATTTGAATTTTGTTTATCTATAATCTATAATACATTATAAAGGAGGAGTGATGTACCATATTGGAATTTTGATATGGGTACAATTTTTAAAGCAACAAGTATAAGAGAATAAAGCTTATTTCATAAGAGTATTATAGGGATATTGAGGACAATTAAGACACTTAGAAGGGTAATCTAGGCATTTCACCATCTCACCTTTTACAATATGAAAACAAATTTCCATTCCTACCCTTAATTTCCCTCCCTGTCCCTTGGTTACTTGAATCGTCACAGAAGCCTTCATTATATGCCATTATGTTATAATAAATCAATGATTGAAGGGAAGATGAACATGCTTCAACCACTAGCGGTTCAATATCAGTTTCAAGTTTATTACATGGATAATCTGGAAACTAAAATTTGGCTGGGTTCTTTCGATTACACGCTTTAACAGGTATTGATTTCAATCCGTTTTGTAACATATTAGTAATTGATGAATATAATTTTGATGACTTTTCATCAATTTGGATTGATGTTATGTTTCAAGATAGATTGAATGTTTCTTCCTTTCGAATTTCTCATCAACAAACGGTTGCAATCAGTTTCATTGGAGAAGTTAGATGGTTAATTAAGACACCATTTATACTCCATTAATCTCTCACATCCTCCCGACATAGCCTATTTGTTAACCAGTTGTTGATTGTTTGGGATCTACGCTTTTGTCAGGTTTGGGTGGCGACGACAATGTGGTTTGGGTTTCAAGGGTTGAATAACCTAATTCGCTTTCTGTATGTCTCTTCAAATAGTAAGTTCATATACATACTTGACTTATTTTCTGATCAAACAAATTATAAATGAGAAAATGGATGTTCTATTTTGGTAATTTGATGGTCAAGAGCAGGTGATTGGAGTTATTCCTTTCAGATGGTTCACTTGTACAGGTCTAATCAATTTTACCTGGATTGATTAAATTGGAATTTCAACTTGATGCGTGTAGTTGCGTTGAAATTTTTATTGCAAATATCTTGAATTTGTCGGTTTGAAGTCCTTTCTTGTTCTACGCTCGTTTCCCGTCTATAAGGTAATATGATTCCGTTCATTTCCTTCTTAATTGGTATTAATGGATGTTATAATTGTCTTTTGATTTGTATGTAGGTTAGTTTAATCATGCATCTTTTAACCTAATTTGGGTCTTGCTTCTGGATAGATTTTGCTTTTCCAATTGTCTCAACTTTGGGATAGATCTCAATTGTTAATAAATGGTCAGCAATTTAGGTAAATACCGTATCATCTTTTCATTGGTCATTTACGATTTGGCGTAATACCTGTAATATGGAGTTTGCCCCTTTCATAATATTACCGTTGGTACACACTCATTGAGGTTGTAGTTTTGATGGTTTTAAAGAAAATTTAGAAGAAATTTGATACAATTACGACATGGAGGAATATGATTTTGATTAATTAAAAGTTGTTACAGCCGTATAATTTTGATATACATGTTACCTCCTTGTATAAGACATAACGAATTGACCAACTTGTGATAATGTTCAGAGTTGCTTGCACTTTGACAACAATTTATTTCTTATTATTCTTGAAATGTTTAGCAAAAAATTGTTTCAAGGATTTAGTTGATTTGTTTAACAAGTACAGGTGCTGGTAAATGTAATATCTGAGTATAAGTGTTTGCCTTGAATTTTTATGTGAACTTTTCTTTATGGTGTTCTTTTTTTTTTTTTTTGAACGGCCAAACAAACTATATATATAGGAACAGCAAGGAGCTGAGATACAAGAACGGCGAAAAACACGACCGAACAAAAACAAAGCAGTTTACAACAACTCATAGACATCAAAAACAGACCATTTGTCCCAGGTAATCGAACCAGTCTTGCACTGATTATTAATTCACAGGTAGGCGTCCTCCAGGATAGCTTTAACAGACGCGTTGACCGAGATAAACTTATCCTCGTAGACCTTGACATTCCGCGCATACCATATTCTAGAAACTGTAGCCGTCGCCACCGTGTAAACAATCTGTTTTCCATCTTTTGCATCCCGGGTTGTTCATCAAGGCAGCAATAATACCTTCCAGTGAAGTAACGTCCGACGACCACGGAATTTGCATCCAAACCAAAATACGCCACCAAATACATCTTGCAAAGAGGCAGCTGACCAAAAGATAATCAGCAGACTCTTCGCAGTAGCCACGGCGGTCACAAAGAACAGACGAAATCCCAACCCCTCTGTGCTGCAGCCCCAATTTCGATGGGATACGACCCGAAACAGCTCTCCACAGGAACATATTGTGTTTTAACGGCGCCAAAGCATTCCACTTAAACTTCTTTAAATCATCTGGCCCTAAACAAGCAGCAACCAGATCAACGCGCAAACTTTTCATCGAGAAATCACAGTCGAATCTGTTGGCCCACTTCCATTTATCTTTATTCTGACTGTTGATAGCTTTATGTCGAAGGATATCATGCAGCCTAGACAAAGACTGCAACGCAGCAGCCGATAGGCGATAACCCACCATTTCATTCCCAATTCCACTGGATCCCCGAAGGTAAAGTTAATGTTTAGTATATATGAACCTGTATTTATGATTGTTTCATGTTTGCAATTGGATAGCAGGCATGAAGCTGCTAATTCCTATGCTCATGCAGGTCAATGATATAAGAAAAGAAACACCACGTGTATCCTTGTGACTTGCTTACATTTATAAGAATGCCACATTTCTTTTTTATTGAAAGTGGCAACTTAACGCTTTTATGGCACGCATTTGAAGATGATATTAATATATTTCTAATTCTTACCCTTACCTAAACACGACAGTAAGGAGACCCATTTGCAATGCTCCTATCTAGCTCCAAGCTTTTCAAGTTCCATCATGCATATATTTCTTAATTTTAAATACCTCCTCATTTTAAGTTTTTTTAATATTATCATTTTGCTAAGCCTATATTTATCTTTGAAAAAAAGCAATTCTACAAAGTTGTTTGTGTTCAACTATATGAAAAAAAAATTGAAGAGCAGATTACATTTGACACATGGCTTTGTGTTCATTGTGGTATTTGTGCCAGTTTTCTGAGATGGAGAGGATTCATCTACACACGTTACAACAGCAAGAGTTATCTGAGGCCAGAGATAAGAGTGGACATGGCTCGTCACATACCAATAAAACAGTGGTGAAGGAAATATCTCATTTTGTTGATGGAAGTGGAAACCATTCGGAAGCTAGCAGCAGAGGGAACAGCCCTAATGATAATTCAAGGGGTCTTCAAAATGGTGATGCAGAGTTTGTCTCTTCTCAGGTATAGCTTATGGTCTTCCAAATTTGGATTTCTTTATAAAATGAGATTTCTTTGGTATCTCCATGATTAGGTTCTTTTGGTCATTCATGTTCAAAGATAGAGGTTGCATAATCAGCGGGTTGGATTATAGGTCAAATATGTTCAAGAACAAAAAGGAAAAGAAAGACGATGACTTGGTTTGGCCAGCTCACAAAGTGCTTTGTGTCCAATTTTTTTAGTTATAAATCTTAACATGCCAGTTAGTTTTTTTAAATACGGGTCGAGTTAGTTTAGGCAGCCCCTTAAACCGCATATACATTATCATAATGTTGTATTTCAACCCATTTGTGGATCCCGCTGCAACGCGCGGGTAAACCCACTAGTAATTTAAAATAGCAATTTAAAGTTTTTAATACTCTTAATTTGGGTACCTAAGGGAAAAAAATTCATAACCTAAAATCGGGTTAAGTTAATTATCCTATAAATGGCAAAATAAAGGGTTGTTTAGCAACTTATGTATCTTGAATGGGTAAGAGACTTTGGACTAATAAAGGGGTCTGACTTGACTCGGCTTAACTAGTTGGTGGTGGAGGTGATGGTGGGTTGAGCAAGGGCGGATCTTCATACGAGCTCAACCGGGCCCCAGCCCGGCCCACCCAACGCTTTAGCTTTGTAGTGTAAATTTTACCGGAAATTTTCAAAAAAAAATTTTTTTTGAGTCCGGCCTTACCAGATTTTACGTTCAATATCTGCCATTGGGGTTGAGGAGGTGGTGCGTGACTCGTGAGAGGCCGGTTAAGGGATACGAACACATATGTGGATAAATTGGTAAAAAAATTATTTAACATCATTTTGAAACTTAATGGATACGGGGCTTATTGACCAATTCAGAAGTGTCCAATTAGTGAACCAAACACACTTAATGCTGACTGATTTAAATGTAGCCTCAAAAATGGAATCATTAAGGGGCTACAAAACAACCCCTAAACGAAAAGGGTAGGAAGAATACAAAAGACACAATGGATCACAAAATATAACATAATGGCGATAAACATAACACAATGTCGAGAAAAAAAAAAAGACACAATGAATCGCCAACAAGACACAATAACAGGAAAAAAAGACATAATGCCAAATAAAAAGAAATAGTGATCTAAGAAAAATTCTAAAATCCACAATCAAAAAATTAAAAAGCGAAAAACCTAAAATCTAAGATCGTAGAGTTCGAAGTGACGGTTACAATGCCGCTAAAGTGAGTTCAATCGGAATCTTTTTGATACACTTCCTAGGACTTCCTAAAATGAGGGAGGTCATGTGCTTAAAACGGTCTATAAAACATAGACATCTTGTAATAAAAACTAGACTCAATGAAACTAGACCACACGACAAACAAGTGTACTTATCAATGCAATATAGACTAAGTAAGTTTAGAATATCGAACCCATAGAACACTACCAGAAAACAAAACTAGACTTAATTAACACTTAACAAGATTGGTTTAAATTGTTTTTTGGTTTTAATGATTAATTAATTAATTAATTAAATATAATTAGAGGTGCTCGGGCTAATAGGAAGCAATTGATAACTAAGATGCACTCAAGAATAGGAAAAGCACAATCTAGGTTCAGAATTCTACTTATGATGTTTGGAATTACCTTGGTAACTGTATTATGTTGAAAACCAGGATCATAAAATAATCAACCGTTAGCTCACCTAGTCGATCCCTGATCATTCTGCGGGTGTGACCAAAAATGCAACTTAATGGTGTCAAAACTCATTGGTTGGTTGGATTACCTCTCGTTCTCTCCAACTATACTAAAGTACTCAAAAGACTAGATGATCTCTTGAACTATCTAACCTCAATACACCCTAAAGTACAAGGAATAACTTGCAAATTCTCAGTATGACACGGGAAAGCAAAGAATGCTAGAAAACCTAGGAAAACCTCTTCTCGAAACGTTTCTAGCCTAGAACACCTAGCAGTACTAAAGACAAACCCGACTATATATCACTTCTCAGGTCTCTAGATAGGAAGAACACTTAAAATCTCTAAACTCTCAATCGCATCTCTTATGGAATTCGGCCAAAAACCATAAACTAAGCTACAAGTATCAAGCAGGTTACACCAATACATTCTATACATGAAAGACATTCACAAAGACTTGTATGTAACTAATGAATTGTTATAAATTAGTTAAAACATACATGCTTCGTTTAAAAAGCGTATGAGGCGTAAAGTGGTTGGAAAAAAACGCCTTTTTATGCCTGAGACGATCATCTACATGAGGCGCGCCTGAGGCATCGCGTCTGTCAATATCAGGTCAAAATCCGGGTTCATTTGGGGCAACAGTCAAAATCAGGGTGTTTTTTTAAAGATTTTAAGTGTGTTTCGGCTTCAATATACGTTTTAATGATGTTTTTAAAGTGTCTAAGTGTGTTTTATAATTAAGTATTTGTGTTTATGATTGATTAACAAGTAGAATATGTCGTATTGACTTGTATAAATATTTTTTATTTTTATTTATTTTACTTTGGGCGCCTCACATACGTGAAGCTCTCGTCTCGCGTCTTTTTGAACCAAAACGATTAAGAGCGCCTCAAGCTTTTTCAAACCAAGCATGCATGTACATCATAAACAAGTTTCTTACTTTAATACAAAACCAACTTTAGAATCCAAAATAAAAAAGCAATCATCTTCACCTAGGTAGCTTTAAAAAATTTAGCCTCTAATCAACATAATCGGATTTAAGCAATTCATATTATCCAAAATCATGGTGTTCGTACGGTTTAAATCGATAAACTATGAAAGATTAAGCTTAAACCGACCCGTATTCACACCGACAGTTGAATTGTTGTCCCTCACATTCAAGATTTATCAACAGCCTTTTAAATTTGTCCCTGCCTCAGCCGTAATTAGAAGTTTCCCCCACAACCATTGCCATCGCTTACTCCATGCTTAGTGCCGTAGTGCTCCTTCCTTTAAAACCAATCAAAAAACTGTTCTCCCAATTCGTTTTTTTTTTTCCCTAATTTCCAGCCGTCCTCTCTCGTCACTTTCTTGGTCAACAAGTTGGGGCCCAGCCCTTTGTATATTATCTTCATAGATACCACGAAAATTAATTGGTCCAACAACATTATGGCCCACTAAAATTACATTTAAGCCCAACTTGAATTTTACAACAAGCCCACCATCGAATTGGTCCCTGCACTGGCCTTTAATCAATAAAATGGTTTAAGGACTACGTAAATTGTAGGTAAATATTTATAAATTTGTCAAGAACTACTTAAATTGTAGGGAAATATTTATAATATTTATGTATAATTTAGCGCACAGGAGGAATGTTGGTAATTTTAGTGTTATTGACGGATTTTGGTAATGTCGGATTAACTTGTCAACCAAGTTGATATTGTTAAATGATAAATGGATTAGGAGATGTGGGAGTGCAGCCTCGTTTTGATTTTATAAGATCGGGGTATTTTTTCGGTTTTGATTTCAATTAATTCATATGTAACTTATATATTATGGGCTTGATTGATTATGGAAATCAAGGTGGGCTTAGTAAACAATTGAGATGGTTTTATCTTGATTGGGCATTGTACGTGATAAAAAAAAAACAGTTGGGCCCAATGTACGGGTCTATTAAATTATGAGCTGATAAGTTTTAACCCATAAAAACCGATGGAATAAAGTGTAGATGAATTATACGCATATGAACTTGTTCGCATAAAAAAGAAACGTATACAGACGGGTAGGTAGTGTTTGGTATGCTGGAATAAAAGGAAGAATGAAATGGACTATTATGAGGTAATGAAAGATTGTGTGTTTGGTTACTCAATAGAATAGAATCACTCATTTTACAAGACATTCTATTCCCTCAAAAGTCAAAATCATTCCATCCACCCCTATTTTTTTTTTCATTCCATCCCTTCTTCTACCAAATCACCAATCATTAACAAACACAAAAACCCAACACCAACCACCACCATCATCACCACCCACCCATCACTGTCGCCCTCCACCGCCACCGTCACCTTTCACCACCATAACAAACCACGGTCACCACCTAACACTGACGCTATCCGCCTCCACCTACCACCGCCGTCGCCATCCACAACCAACCACCATTACCCACCCACCATCAATGACCACACACCACCGCTGCCACCCACCATCGTCGACCACCCACCACTGCCGCCATCTATCATTACCCACCGCTGCCGCCGCAACTAACCACCACCGTCACCACCCACCACGTCCGCTGCCATCTTCCACCGTTGCCACCCTCACCTCCACCCACCATCGCCACATATCACCACCCACCACCGCCGCTCACCGCCCATTTTATTCTTCGTCTTTTATTGCATATCAAGCAACATAAAGTAATACTTTTTTTTTCATTCGCACGTGGCAATTAAACTAGACATGCAATGATAATGATCAATTTCATTCCATTACCTCGTACCAAACAGACCCTGAAATCCTCAATCACGTATTCACCCAAATTCAATTCCAATAACAAAATTATCTGTCTAATCCGATAAATCATCGTATGTAACCCACAAATAGATTTATATAATAGTTTCTAAATGATTCACAGATTGATCAACGTTACGTCAGATAATTTGAAGATTCAGATAGGTTTTCACTTTCCAGGTTTATTAATTTCTTTGAATTTTTTGTTATAGACTACATAATACAAAGACAACATCTTCTCTACTTTTTTTTTTTACTTGAGACTGAAATTACTGTGGCATGGGTAGTATGGTAGACTTTCCTTTTGCTTTACGGTTTATATTAGTGATTTGCTGCATTTGCACCATTACACGTTTACACAACATCTTCTCTACTTTTTTGTTTTGTTTTGCTTTACGGTTAATATAAATCATAGTTGTCAAAAGCGCGCCTAGGCGCGCCTAGGCTCGAGGCCCACCAAGTGCGCTGCGCCCTTTGAGGCGCGCGCCTAGGCACTGAGACGCACTATCAGGGCCAATTTCCGGCTAAATTCAGGCTAAAAGTTGCATAAACCTCTAAAACATCCTAAATGAGTCATGAACAAGTCCTAAACAACCCTAAAACATCCTAAAGTAGCTCTAAACAAGCCTAAAATATCTCTAGAATCCCTAAAAAATGTATTTTATACTATGCGCTTAATTATAAAAAGCCGTCGTTTTTTATGCGCTTTGCGCCTAGGCTCCAGGCTCGGCGTATGCGCTTGAGTGCGCCTAAGCGCTTTAACAACTATGATATAAATGGAGATATGATGACTTTTTAACATGGTATAAAATTTGACGAATAATATATGCAGGATTGTTTTTTTTTTGTATGATTTTTTTTTAAAAGGTTAATTTCTTTTAAATCTTATAGTCTGTGAGACTTGAACCCAAGACCTTCCACAATCTAGGTGTTTTAAAGGCTTTGCCTTTGCCAATGGACCACCACCTCATTGGTATGCAGAATTGTTATACTTGTCAAATAGTTTATATAGTATTTTTATGCTTAAAAATACTCCCTGATCACATCTATATTTCCTTGTCATTTTTCCCTTTTCTTTTTATTTTTAGTTTTCAAAAACATTTCTCATTCTCATACTAAAACTTATGATAAAGAGTGATCCACAATTCCACATGCAATGGTCAATTCGACCATTATGATACTAATGGACAGAGAATATAAAATAAATAAATAAATAAATAAATAAAAACGTAAAGCATACAAATAATCTATGTTACTTATTAAGGAGGAGAGATGGGTAAGGATGTAATTTTACATTAGTTTTAAGATGGGAGTCAAAAAGACTCTTTACAAATATCATATTTCTAACCTGTTTCTACCCTAAATGCCCCTACACCAAATCACGCTAATGTTTTCTTCTACACACCTCTTTGATGCGTTAATGTGTTCTTTTGCAAAAACCCTCTCATGTGATATGTGCTACCAGTTACAATTTCGTAACCTAAACCCACCAATCAATCCTTTAATGATGAACCCCAATCAATCTCCCATTTTAATCACACAGAACCGTTACATACCAATTAGCCCTTTAATTCGTAACACACATTTACGGAGGACATGAATCAAATAAAGGAAGATCTTGAATCCTTGGCATATATATTAGCATTTCTTTTCAGAGGAAAGCCTCCATGGTAAGGCTTCATTGTGATGGTGGGATGTTATGTATGTTGACATGTTGACTATAATCATCACTAAGAAAGGTAATCCCTATGTTTATATACAGTATGCAGCAACTATTGCAATAACAACATTGTTTCCAGCATATGGTTTGCCCCCAATCCAATTTCTGATGTTACCTTATGGCTTTTTGAACTAGAGAACCATACATAATCAAGGTTACCTACTAACTAAACGGCTCAAGTAATATATGTTAAGTTTTTCCAATTTTTGTTTATGGTAGTGATATCCAGTTCGCTTTGGCAACCAATTTTGACATGAAACTAAGAGTCTTATCATCATTTGTTAGATTTTCAGGTTTATGGGGCACCGTTGGAACCCCAAGCGGCTTATAGGATCCAGTAACATGACTTCATTACACCTTGCTCTTTCCAGTTTAAATGTCTATACAAGGGTGATAAATTGGACATGTCGTGTGGGTTGGGCACCTTGAACATCGGAAGTTGCGTGCTTCACGTTCCGATTTCAAAGGCAAAATGGCTTCAAATCTGAAGTAAGTATGAAGAGAATGATTGAGTGGCTGAAAACCATTTAATTGCTAAAAAAGAATATGTTGGGACTATTGGTGTTTAGTAGGAGGCGGAAGAAGGTTGCATCTATAATCCAAGTTACAATCTTGAGAACGAGAAGCCAAATCTGATTGACGATTCATCTATTAGCCAAAACATAATTGATGTTGCTTGCTAGGTTAGTTTTCTTTTTATCATTATTCTTTCTTACTTTTATCGAAAATGCATGTTTGTCCTCCTTTAGAGTTTAAAATCATATCAGTTAGGATCGACGGCGAGATATGCAATAATATGTGTTCATGGGATGGATAAGACATACAAATTTTGTCTCATTGACAAGAACATCTTTTGGCGACCAATGTAGTTTGGGGACTAGGTCTTGTACTCAGGGGGGCGTGTGTGTGTATGGGGAGGGTTAGAAGGAGACCATCTGCTTCATCAATGTGTTTTTTACCCAAGGGCATTTTTGTAATAAATGTAAAAATACGTCATAGCGTATTCACATGTATTTAATGATGAATATATACATATGTTGTATCCCCGTGAACATGTTATACTTACTAATATTGCATTCACCCGTGAATGTGTGTAGTGTTTTCACAAGTGAAGGAAATACATTGGTGTTTACTAGCAGTCACCTTATAACCTACATGCTTATTACAAAAATGCCACAGCAAATTCACGTAGCTAATTACTTTTTGACAACCAAAAGTGGTTCTCAACTTTTTAATGGTTTCAATAAAACCCCTGTGTGCGTGTATATAGGCTCATCTAATGGTGCACACTCTTAATTTGTAGTTAATTTCGTTGTCTTGGGAATGTAGTTGGTGACAATGCTGAGTTCTTCAAAACTTCATTTCCATGCAATGGCAAACAACTAATGGAAATGTTGATTCCTGGTTAAACTTCATTTTTAGGGTCACGTTGACTACTTTGGTGAGATGTCCGGAGCCCCCAGGATGATGGGTCGGCCTTCCTCCAAGGGGTTTTGAGCTCGAGTGTTTAGCAACTTCGTTGAATACGTTGGCACCAACACCACCAAGACCGTCCATGACCTCCAGTTCAAGTGGGGCGACCTCAACATCAAATGTGAGAGGTGGACCACCCTATACGAGCAACAAGTGAGGGACGATCCGGAGCTTGATGAGGAGTTGACTATCGAATTCACTCAATATGAGTATGGGGTTCGATATGACAACGATTTCGACCATGTTGAGGCATGGCGATTGTTACGCCAACTTTAAGTTATTTTCTTTGTTTTTAATGTATTTTTTATGTTTAATATTATTATGTTTAAAATACTTATGTTTTAATGCAATATTTTTATTTTTATTTACTATTACATTTTAATAAACACACGGTTAATACAAAAACCTTAAAAAATAAACGGTAAAGATATAACAAAACTACAAAACACATGTATTTGTCGTCTTAGCAAATTGCAATTAAAAATAAATTACATGAAACCCGTCACGAAGCATACACAAAAAAAAAAAAAAGTACCCGCAGCAACGCGCGGGTATTCCCACTAGTTATTGTAAAGTACAAGGTAGGTGTTATAAAACGACCTCATCCTCTCCTAGCATTGTATACAGATGAATCTATTACATCATTTCGTCAAGATAGCATTGTTGTTATGTACACTGGCGGATTTTGAACCAAACACCTGGTAGTGCCGGGCTCAATCTGGGCGGGCCGGACTCAACACATATACAAATTTTTGGAAATTTTCGGTTAAATTTACACTACGAAACGAAAAAAGAGACCGGGCCGAGGCCCGGTTTTCACACACAAAGATCCGTCCATGGTTATGAATGTTGGGAGTATAAGATTTTTATTTGATATACGATCCGACTATAACAAGTTGAAAATATTTTTTATAAAAAAAGAAAAGAAAAGATAAAAACTGATCACATTGTATGTGTCATGTTTACATATTTTTTTTATTTATTTCGTTTAACAAGTGTAATTAAATAACATAGTTAAGAAACAAAATAAAACAATAACAAATAAAAAAATCTTAGAAAAGAATTTGTGTCAGGCGTCAGCAAAGATCATAAGATCAGTATTGGGCCTGAACCGTTCGTTATCTTAGACCCCATGTGTTAGGACCATGATTTAAAAAGGACCAGGCCCGGTGGGGATTAGCTGGGAACATTGCGACTCGGTCGGAACCAATTAATGTGCATATCCAGTTTAATTAATTATAATAATTTTTTAATTTAAAGAAAATATGTTTTTACACTTTTCCTATAATTTGGTAGACTAATACGTGCATTGTTCAAAAAATTATATTTATCTTAACCGTCACGCAGTAACACGCGGGTTTGCCACTAGTAATTTTTTATTGTTCTCCTAATGGCATTTAAATTAATATTAAATATAAGTTGATTTTGTATCTTTCAATCAAAAGACGGTATAGGATTGTCCGTTGTGATCCGCGAGCGAGTTTTGACGCGAGCAAGGTTTCAGTCCGGTGCTTACCTCCCGCCACAACAACCCTGGCAGCATCAGTATAAGAAGCGGCAGTGGCAGCGGGTGGTGGGCGAGGTAGGAAGTGATCTGCAATTAGGAAAGCGTTGCAGTGGATCAAAAAAGTTCAGACCAAATGAGGTAGTTGGCTGCTTCGTTATCCATAAGGATTGGGATAAACGACTTGATGTTGGATACGATGCAAGCATGGTGAAGTTTTGAATTCGTAGATGAAGGGAAGGAAAGTCGAAAATAGGTTGGAGGTGGAGAAGAGTGCGACGGCACAAGGGTAGAAGGAAGAGAATCGGGGTTAGACTGATACCATGTAAGATCATGGTTCTCAACTTTTCTCATTGATCAATGGAACGGATATAAATAGTCTACATCATGATCTCCTATACTTGAAGATAATATTTAGCTTCATTATCTATTTAAACAATGTAAATCTATTCTAAATATATGATACTAGATTATATCCCGGGAGCGTCCCGGGTTGAGAAATCTAATTTGAAATATCAATTTTACATCTGAAATAGACTGATGCGTTTTACAGTTACATGCAGGAAAGCTTCGGGTAGCACTTAACCTAAAACAATTAACAATGTATCTCCAATGTTAGTGCATAACCTTAAACAATGTATAATAATTCTAATATTAAAACCTAACCTAAAACAATGTACAACTCCAATGCTAACACATGTTGTAAATAAAATTCATATTTACTGGTTTGAACATAACTAATGACTTGCCTATACATGATTAATGAATAACATAAACACTTTGTGTTTTTTTTCCTGTACGAACAAAACCACACAAAAAAATAGTCGTTTTTTTCTCCGTTTTTTATATAGCACTATGGTACCCGTTGGAAAGATAATAAAACGCTCGTTAGTTTGGTGTAATTTTTTTCTTTAAAAAAATCTTTTATATAAAAGATATTAACGTTTAAAAGTTATGGGAGGAAACATTAGAGATAAACATCTAATTTTGTTTTTAAATTTTAAATTATTATTTTCCTAAAATAAAGCCCTTGCCACATGGGATGACACATGGCACACTCAATGAAGAGAATACCCTCTTTAAGTGCCATGTCATTAAAATGGCTTTGGTTTATTATATGTATAGATAGAGATATACTATCTATTAATCTACAAGAAAAAAAAAATCAAATCAAACATGGTGCTTTTATATCCCTGTATAGTGATGGGTACATAATTCTTGTTACAATAGCACAAATTGATTGGCTTAAAATGATGGATCAAAATGGTCGACTGAAACCAATTTTTACCCATCCACTTAATGATGTTTTAAAGCTATTCTTCCTTCTTTACTTAAAAATAGGGTATTGGATTTTTAATAATCCAAAGTTTGGGTCATTGGCCGATAATATTCCGAACTTTAACGTTGGCCAAGAATAATCCCAAGTGGACATGTGGGTGTCAAAAATGGACCTCCGTTAACTTTGAATTAACTGGGTTAGTGTATGCTGACGTGGCATGCTGACGCGTATAAAAATGTTGACCTGCAGATGACGTGGAAATTATTTTTTTTAATGCCACGTCAGAAAAAAAGGTTTATTATTGGTCAAACGTTAAAGTTCGGATTATTATTAGCCAATGAGAAAAACTTTGGATTATTTAATGCCCCATTTTATTATTATAAATCTTTAAAACATTATTATAATTATTATAAATTCTTAAAAGAAAACACCCAACTTCGTTCATCACCACTATCAAACCACCACCTTCCACCACCACCACCACTCCGCACCACCATCATTTTTGGCGAAAGGACTGCGATCATTTTTTACTAAAGGATTGCGATGTTGGTTTGAAGATAATTGATGGCAGAGGAAGTTAACAAAAATGATGGTGGTGGTCGTCGAGGAGGTGGCTGGTGGTGGTGGAAGGTGGTGGTGAACGAAGTTGGGTGTTTTGTTTTAAAGATTTATAATAATATTTTAAGGATTTATAATAATAAAAAAAAGGGTATTAAATAATCCAAAGTTTTTCCCATTAGCCAATAATAATCCAAACTTTAACGTTTGGTCATATGAGGTATCTAAATTTGAATAGATCCATAGTGAGATGGTGATCGACAACATTTAAATTTTTATCACCTTATCTTGTATAACAATATTATACAACATAAGATAAAACGAGTTAAGCTAATGTCTTATTATATTCAAGTAGTGATAGTTGATAATTAATTAGATGAATATAGTCATATAGAAAATGCTTTTCTTTCTTATACATCTACGCTATAAACCTCAATCACGACATGATGGACATGTTAAAATGTAAGTATCAATAATCTCGGCAGGGCTTGTGGTGGTATGCTCGTTAAAGCGTCCTGAACCCAGGTCGCATCAGAGCCTCGGTGGTTAACCACTAGGCCGTAAAAAAAAGTATCAGCTTTTCATTATCAATAGTAAAAAAGTCAATAACGATAGGAGTAAAAAAGTCAAATGTACTTGTTACAATAATAATACATACATTAGACCATGTGTAGTGGGGCTTTATATTTATAAAGCCCCTGAATGTGATTGGTCCACGTGGCTGCTGAGTCAGCGTGGAGAGAGAAACTAAAAAAGGGGTGTAGTGGTGGGGCTTTATTTATAAAGCCCCTATTAATATTTTATTATATCTTTTAAATAAAAATAATAATAAAATAATAAGAGGAGAGAGAGGCTGCTGATGTGGCAACATCTGATTGGAGGGGGCAAAACAAACCTAGCGCTATATATATAAAGCCCCTAGCTGAATTTTGGTGATGGAGCCCCCCTGTAATGGTGTACAGGGGCGCTATTTTTTAAAATTTCTCAAAAAAACGCCCCACTACGAGTGGTCTTATGAATGAAAAAAATCCAAGAAGAATAAATAATAATGCAAAGATTCACACACAAACACACACAGATACATACACGCATACCATACAAAATCATTAAATTCAAGACCCACCTCCATCTTCTCCCTCTCATCAATCCCTGTAAATACAAAACAACTTTACTCCAACATAACCAAACACCCAACCAACACACACACACACACACAAATGGACCAAACACCCTTCCTTTTTACACTTTCCTTAATCTTTTTCTTTATCCTTAATACCCATGTCAATGCTGCTTCCTTTAGTGTCGGTGGTGGTGTCGGAGTTGGTATCGGTGTCGGCGGCGGTGGTGGGTGGGTCGGCGGCGGAGTTAGTTACCCAAACCCATCATCTTCTTCTTCTTCTTCTCCATCTTCAAATCTCCAAAATGCCTATATTGCCCTTCAAGCATGGAAGTCAGCTATTAAAACCGACCCGAAAGGGTTACTGAACTCATGGGTCGGGTCAAATGTGTGTGGTTACAAAGGTGTGTTTTGTGCAGATCCGAGTGATGAAATGGGTGATCCATCTCAACCGGTGGTTGCTGGTATAGATCTCAACCATGGTAACCTGGAGGGCATTTTGGTAAAAGAGCTATCTTTGTTAACAGATTTATCACTGCTTCATCTGAATAGTAATAGATTCAGTGGTACTATTCCTCAAACGTTAAAAGACCTTTATGCCCTTACAGAACTTGACCTCAGTAATAATATGTTCACTGGCCCATTCCCTTATGTAACGTTACAAATCCCAAATCTTTTATATTTAGACCTCAGATTTAATTCTTTTTCTGGCCCAATTCCTCAAGATTTGTTCAACAAAAATCTTGATGCAATTTTCCTCAACAATAACTTTTTTTCGGGCGAAATTCCTCGCAATTTAGGGAATTCGCCTGCTTCGGTTATTAATTTGGCTAACAATAAGCTAACGGGTGACATTCCGGTTAATTTCGGGTATTCTAGCCCGAAAGTTAAGGAAATATTGTTTTTGAACAATCAGTTAACAGGATGTATACCTCAAGGGATTGGGATGTGGTCAGATGTACAAGTGTTTGATGCTAGTTTTAATTCATTGATGGGTCATTTACCTGATACAATATCTTGTTTGGAGGATATTGAGGTATTAAATGTGGCTCATAATAAGTTATCAGGTGAGTTACCTGATTTGGTTTGTGAGTTAAGAAGCTTGTTGAAGTTGAGTGTGGCTTATAACTTTATATCAGGGTTTAGTCAACAATGTGCTAAGTTGTATGATAAAAATGTGGGGTTTGATATTGCTTTGAATTGTATACCCGGGTTGGCAATGCAACGGCCCGAACCGGATTGCGACTCGGTTCCTGGTGGTGGGTTGAGTTGTCTTAGAGTTCCATCTATTAGGCCTCTTGCTTGTGGGACATTACTTCAATCTTTGAATTCATCAGCTCCATGAGTTAGTTATATACATTCAACAAATGTTGCTTAGTTCTCGAGGCGAGGCGATTTGGACGGAAATACCCTTTGAAAGTATTGAAAATTTAGTTGAGGATGATGGTTTGAGAGGTGGCTATTGGGGGTAGTATGGGAAAGATCATTGCTTATATAGTTATATGTAATTATTGTTTGTGTTTGTATGGATAACACATGTTTTTTAAGAAAGATTTAGCAATCTTGGTATAGTATTTGACTAGCATTATTAATGGAGGTTGACTAGTTGTTTGTTTATAATGATATGTGTACTAATTTTATATTGCATTATTCCTTTTGGTTACAAAATTTAATGCATAACATTTTAACATCAACATGTAGTATCCTATCCATTGTACAAGTTAGATCCATTAATGATTCACCTATAAATTTTTTTTAAGAGTAATGTTTCAGCGGTAAATCTTGTGTTGTAAAGCGACCACTGCCCAGAATTGAATCCCATAGCACCACACGGGTTTCTCCTTTCAAACCCAAGCGGTTATTTTTTCGGTGGAGCGTGAGATTCGAATCTGAGACCAAACCCGGGCAGGAACCCTCCAAGGAGGTAAACCTTCCCACATCAAACCAGCTGGGCTGGAGATCATTGGCGATTCACCTATAAATGAGTCCTATCTATTGTAATTTTTATTTAAAGGTCAATTTTAAAATTTAGCAATGATGAAAAGATACAAAGCAAAGAAGTTTGATATCTGCAAAATACAAGTTGGTTTAATTGGGCATTTTTGTGCTTGCGACCGGACTTTGGCTTGAGAATGAGTGTAGTGGTAGAGTACTGGTAGTTGGATTATTTAAGTGGGAATTGAATGTGGTGCAATCGTATTTACTGAGTTTGTGGCACAATATTATATTGATTGGTGCATTGGTCACTTGTGGAATCTTTTTGTAACTATTTGGCTGGTGGGTGTCGGGGAGGTTAGTCCTTTGGGGATGGGTCGTCACATAAACAACCATGTCACTATGACGTAGGCTCATCAAGACAGGGATGGAAGGTGTGGGAGATGGACCTCCCTTTCTTTTAAAAAAAAATAAATATACCAATCTCCAGCCCCGTCCAAATCGTCTTGTGCTCGCCGGTTTCAACAAGCCGACCTCCTAGGGGGCAGTGTAGACGAGCCTGGCCGGACCTAGTCAAGCCGGGGACGCAGCCCACTCCCAACGGCTTGATTAGCTCAGAATGATGTCATAGGTGTTAAGACCACAAGAGTGGGCGTGTATGTTGATCCATAAGATGTAAGATGGTTCGGTTTTGTTTGTTGATTCGGAGGTGACCTACTTATTCCTATTAACACTAGTTGGTTCTGTGAATATATGGTTATCATATAACTATAAATCCAAATATTATCTACACTTGATCTTAACCAATAGGCCAAGAACGGTATTCCATAGTCTGAACAACATAACAACAACTATACATAATTTTGTTGATAAGAGTTGTTCTAAGGGGAACTAATCATTATTATTTCATTAATGAGTAGAGCATGTAAAACAGTGTTAGACGCTAGAGACAAACAAAACAAGGGTCATTATTATTCTCATAACAAGTTGGAAACAATAAAGGGACTTCTTGTGAGGAAAATAATCAATTATGGATTGATTATAAGTGTAGTGTATCTTTGTTGATTATGCAGTCACTAACTAATTTGTGATAAAGACAAAACTGACCTCTCAAAAGAAGCTGTTGAATAATAATTATATCCAACATTTTGTAGTTATATTATATCCTCTTATTATAATTGACCAGCTATACTAGGCACGGGCGTAAATTACTCTAATCATCCAGTATTAACCAAAAAGTCAAAAACGAATAACAGTATATCATTCATGATGCATATAATAAAAATACAATATTGAAATAGGTACCTAAAACATATATATAAACAATATAGAGTAAAATTAAAATACAATATTGAATGCTATAGGCCCCGTAATAAACTTTAAACACAAAAGGGAGTCTTCACATAAATGTCGTATGTTTGACTGTTTATAGGGTCAACTATCAGAGTTTAGAGCAGTATTGTACAATTTATGGTGTCTAGAGACGAACTCACTTGTCTTGTCTGAAATATTGCATGAAAATACATGTTCTTGTAGGATTTTTTTTTTTTTTTTTTTTTTTGAACGATAACTTTCATTAAAACAAACCGACGCGCTCTTAAACCAAGAGCCGCCAAACACTAATTACACATATACAAAGGATATTTAGTCCAATCCTTCCAAACAATATTTTTAAAATTCGCTCTATGTTTTAACCAAATAAACAATCTTGATTTTATCTCCGCCCCCATCTCCACGATCTTCTTAGTCTTGTCTTGAAACACCTTCGCATTCCATAAAACCCACGTAGTGATCATTACAATGCCCCTAACTATTTTCTTTCTCCATTTACCTCCGTGCACATTTTTATACAACAACAAAAGATTTTCGAAGTCATACGCGAAAAAAGGAGTCAACTTACACCAGTGACAAATAATGTTCCAAAGCCCATACGCAATCTCACAGCCCACTAACAAATGCTTTATGTCTTCCTCTGCCGCGTTACACAAAGAGCAGCTCTTGTCTGTCACGAGAATGCGTCTTCTATCCAACGCCACACGGGTTGGAAGGCGATCACGTTCCGCTCTCCATGAAGTCAAGTTTACCTTAATCGGAATCCATCTCTCCCACTTCATATTCGTCCTGTCACCAGCTGCATTTCCTTCTTTCAACAAACTTTTGACCCCCTTAACCGAAAATTCCTTACCCTTCCCATCTTCCCAGCTCCAACTATCCGAACAAGCATTCAAATGAACTGAACTAAGAAGTCTTTCTAAGTCTTGTAGGATCTTTAGTGTGTAATATTTATTTTTATTTGTCTAAAAAGGAAAATAGCAAACTATGTGCCTGTATTAAACATGATTCTTAAAGTGTTATAAATATTTATAATAAGCAATTTAACGGTTGACAATTACATCAGTTACTATAATGCAACAACACATAAGAACAAAGCAACATATTTTAGTTTGGCCAGAGTATCCTAGATCGGTTAGTTTATAACACCGTTGGTTCAAAACCAACAACCAAATAAAACTAAATATGGATTGTGTGAGCCTGAGACTTTTGGTTAAGATCAAGTGTAGATAATATTTGGACTTATTGTTATATTTGGGACTTATAGTTATGATAACTCTATGCAAGAGTTAACTTCGTTTTTGCACCCTACGGTTTGTTCATTTTAACCATTTTGCCCCAATAATTCGAAATTCCTAGGCCATTAAAACTGTGTGCACGTGCATAGGTTTAACAGTGAAACCCATGTTGCTCTTATGCTACCCGGTGCACAGGCGGGGCAACACCCCGTCCCAACACCGCCCCCCACCCCCGTCTCCCCTTGAACGCGAGGGACGCACCAATCAGGTCAAACCACCAATCACCTCCCACCGTCTCGCCCCCGTCCCGTCTCAACCACAGCCCCCCACCCCCCGTCTCCCTTCCTCGCGTCCCCACACCCCTTCAGCCTTAGTTATAAACTCAAAATTTGTTCATCCACAATAATTCTCACTCGGTATCTCACATCAATTTCTTTGCCTCAGATTTTCCACTAATATTTAATGCGCAGAAACTGTTCGATGAAATGCCTCACAGACATGTGATTACTTGGAAGTTGTTAATTACACGTAGAAGTATTATTACTTGTATGTGCTTAACAAATTTGGCTGGAAACAAGCAGGCTAACTAAAATGAAGCTGAGAGTAACATCTTGTGACTAGGAAAGTACATGCATATGTGTTCTTTGATGACACGCCACAACATTTATATATATATATATAGATTCTTTCATTTTTTGGGCAAGTGTGGTCCATGATCAGAACTGCTACAGAAAAACTCACAGGACCCACCGATATCATGTAACCTGCTTATGTATGTAAAATGTTCCTTACATGGTTGGTGACTTAGTGGTGTTATGGATTGTACCTTGTCCATGTATTAAGTTATATGTATATGTCATTGCCATGGAAAAAATATTCTAGGATACCCAATTTGTTGGTCTTTTAAGATCAAAAGAGTAAGACCAATCTGGCCTCTTAAACCCAATGGAGATTACATGGAAATATAACTTTTCAAAGAATCCGTAAAAGGTTTAACATGTGAATCTTAAACGTGTCGTGTCTATGTCTACATGTGAGTACACGGTTCATGTTTAGGTTTGACCCGTCTACCCATGAGCAGTGGCGCAGCTTAGTTTGGGCGGGGAGGGGCGGCCGCCCCACCCCCCGAATTTTCGCGCAGAAGTTCCGATTATATAGTATTTGTATAGAAAATTTTGGAAATATAGGGTTTCGACCCCCCGAAACTGGTTTTCGACCCCCGAAACTAGTGACTTCTGACCCCCTGGTGACTTCCGTCCCCCGAACCTTCGGGTCAAGCTTCGCCACTACCCATGAGTAACGCTCCTATTTGGAATAAACCTGCTCTAATGTGTGACCTTGTAGGATCAGGTGTTATTATCAATGTTGTTATGTTTTGTGTCTTGGGTGTTGCCCAGGATATATTATAACACTTGGGATCAATAATATGGATGGAATTTATGATTGTGGAGTATGCACATAATGATGTGCAGTGACTCACGGAACAGAGGGGAGGGGAGAAACACAATATACACACACTTGTAATGTCCATTTCATTGATTCTAATGGAATTTGAATACGCGCGGAAACTGTAACTTGATTTGAAATTTAGGTGTGTTCATTTCACAAAATGAAATGAAATCTCGATGTAATTGGAATGTAGATTCCCTTCTGTATGTTGTTGTTTAATTACAATTTCTTCTTTTGTTGAAACGAATAACCTAAGGAATAGAATTCGTGCATTTACGCCGTTTTGGTATGTGTTCTTGGCTGCCGCTCTGCTAGTTTTTGTCATACAAACAGTTGCAACTTTCAAGTTTTTTTTTTTCTTTTCTTATAAGAACTAGAAGTTTTTGATTTCATGTCACATATGTATATACTAGTTTTAGTTTTACAATCAGGTGAATAAAATACTGTGATTTAAAGTAGTATAAATTGGATTAAAAAGTTTACAGCTAGCTCCATAAGTATAATTTAGCATAAGCTAGGCATATACTAATCTTACGTTTCTTTTTCATGCGTAGAATTAGTTCAAGTACGGGTAGCGCTTACATGTGTCTGCGTAACTGTTGAATAACTAGAGTGTAAGAGCTGAAAATTTATCTTGGCGTAGACTCTCGTACCAGCTGAACACTGTATCTCATGTGCCAACTAGCTTGGAAAAGCTCTGAGTTTAAAATGTTGGATTCCTGGGAGGTTTGTCTCTCGTACGCTCACACTTTTTTTCTCTCTCACACAATTTGTTGGTCGTCCTGATTGTATTGTAGTAAAGATGAATTGGCGATGGTAACTGGTAAGTGTACTACACGTCGTTCTATAATGCGATCTTTTATATGTACTTTTAGGACTAAAACTAGAATGCATCCTTGTTATGTTCTGTTCTGTTCTGTTATGTACTACATTCATTGATGCAGAAATATGAATATGCTTTAGGCAAAACAAGGTTCATTTCAACAATCATTGACTATGTTGTCAAGAATCAGGAGTTTCTGCCATCTCACCCTGGGCATGAGACAATAAACACAAATAAACACAAGGTCTTACACTGTGTTCCCGAGTTTTATTAAAGGATGGAAGAGAAAGGATCTCCCTCCTCTTCCTTTCTCTCCAATTCCTTCCAAATTGGAAAGATTGAAAATCACACTAAAATCCTCCTTATTATCCATCTCATTCCCTCCCTTTCCCTCCTACAAAAAACTCTGGAACACATTTTTTCCCCACTTCCTTCCCAATCCTTTCTCTTCCATCTTTTAATGAAACTCTGGAACAGAGTGTTAGTGTTCAACTCTAGTAATGGTACATAAATATAACATTTGTACTTTAATTTACTACAACATTTTTGGTCCAACTCAAAGCAAGCTTCATTAATTATGTTTGTGGACAGAGGTGGCTTTTAACGGAGTTTGTAGGTGAAAACTTAAAGGAACCCAGACTTTATAAAACAAGACAGGAATGAAGGTGGTTACATAATAAGTTAAAACGGACCTGTCTTTCATCTACCTTTGGGAATTGTCAAGTGTAATGTTAAATCATGTAAGAGTGTTAAAACAGATCTCACTTGGATAATAAGCTTGTAATTTTATAGATTGTAAAAAAAAACTTTTATTTATTGTGTTAGCTTTATATTATTCTTTATTTACTATGTTAGGTGAGTTGTGTTAAATGCGCATGTCATTCATGTTATTGAACCGCTTATATATTTAACCGTGTTGGACAAGATGTGGCCATTTAAACGTATATGTTGTGCAATGTAACCCGCTTATTATAAATTATAAATATATGATATATGTCTTGATGTGTGAGTAAAATCGTGTCGTGTTCAATTGAGTGAGTAGTTGTGTTAAGCACAAATTGATAATCATATACATATACACACAGGGAACAATTAACACCGAAAACAAACTTGCATTATATACTTATTACATATAGTTATGTGTTTTAGCTTATTATCCAAGTGAGATCTGTTTTAACACTCTTACATGGAGGAGGCCCATCTTCCATGTCTTGCCTCCACCTTAGCTGCCACGTCAGCGTGGGGTAGGAGCATCCATGAGATGATGGTCCTAGGGGTGTGGAGAGGACCATCATCATTTAATGCTATTTTTTTAATTAAATAATATTATCATCTATAATCTATAATCTATAATACATTATAAAGGAAGAGTGATGTACGACATAGTCATTTTCATTTCCGTACAACTTAAGAAGCACCATGTACAACATATTTAAGCAAGAAATTTAAGGGTATTATGGGGATAGTTGTGACAATTAAGACACTTAGGGGGGTAATATAGACATTTCACTCACCAAATCCTTTACAATATGAAAATTTTGTTCCTATCTTACCCTCTCCTCCCCTTTCATCTTCTCCTTATGGTAACGTCTTTCTTCCCAGTAAAGTGTAATCACCTCCATGAACACTCAATTCAATGTTGCCATGGGTTACGCTTACGAAAGGTTTGTTAATTTATTTGCTATAAATTAAAAAAGAAGTTGATTTTTTTTTTTTAATTAGAAAATCAAGTATCCAATTCATCCTAGGGAAGAAGTGCATCTCTTCCAGTATAATCTAATTACAAGGTTGTTAACTTTTTATTTGTTAGTTGGTGAATACAGGCAAAGAAAGGGCACAAGTTAGCCTTCTCTTGATTTGGGCTGTAAGTCTTGTCTTTTAGCACTTAAGAGTGTTCGTTTTGATTTCTTAAATATTAATTATTGTGTTTGTATTACAGAACTTAATTGGGGGTATATGACATCTTTCTGGGGGGATCATGTAAACGAGCCATTCATGTAAGTCTTATTTATTGTTGTAACTTTTCTGTTCTTCTGTTGACAGAGGTGAAGATGGAGTCTCAGGTGTGCTTCTACATCACAAGTAAGTCAACAGTATATATTCATAATTCATGACTGGCAATTTCAATCAGTTTACTTACGAATGGGTCAGTTTGGGTCATGCTTATGTCCAACCGGCAGGGGCGAAGCATTGTGAGGGCCAGGGGTGGCTCTGGCCCCCTGTTTCTTTGGCGCAGTGGTGGAAATTTATGATTTTCGTGGGTAAATTTAGTCCGGGTTGAGTCCGGCCCCCGCCGATTTGCCACTACCGATCGAAAAAAATCGAGTCCGGCCCCCGCCGATTGGCGAACCAAGCTTCGCCACTGCTAACCGGTCAACCACATCAGACAACTAGCTTAAGGAAACTGTTCAAACTGGTTGAAAGGGCCAAATTGTGTTTTTATTGCAAAAAAACCTTCTAACTTGTTTTATTTGTCAAAACGAGATTACAATTTACAATTGAAATAACATAAATTTTGTGACATATTTAAAAAAAAAAATTGTGCTTTGCAGGACAACTTAAGGGAACCATCCTTGTTACATTTGCTGCTGCCGCCTGTGAAACCCAGAATGTAAATGTTATCGTTACAATAGAGGTAGATGCTTCCTACTCCTCACTAACTACAAGATATTATGATATGAGATTATAACACCTTTTCATACTCTTTAAAATATTACATGTAAATTCCTAAAATGATTGTGAAAAAAATACTTATTCCCAGGTTAAAAAATATTATCATCAAAATGTTTTGCTAATTTCCACATCACCATGATCAGTCATCAACCTATATAGAGAATCATAGTTGTCAAATTTAGTGAATTTTAGATACTTCTTTGCTACAGTTGTTCACAAAGAGAATAAGAGGCATTTCTAGAAGGATCAAATCAAAATTTGTCTAATATATATGCATTATATGCATTATAAATGTCAATCAACACTTTATTTAGCATTTTGTGCTCTTGGATAGTATGTTTACATGTATGAGTTACCCATTCTTTTTGCCGTATATTATATAGAAACATGTTAAGGATATTGTGGTGTGCGTTTGTAGAGGAGTTGTTGAAATGTAGACTTGATTATTACCGAAGGCATATACCCTTACAAAATTACGAACCCGCTGCAACGCGCGGGCACCCCCACTAGTATTAATATAAAAAGTAAAGATGTATTTAAATAAAAAAGAAACACTTAAATAAATAAAAAAAAAACAAACACTTAAATAAAAAAAAGTACAATTTTTAAAGTATTTTTATATAAAAAGTGGTGTTTGAAATGTGGTGAAAAATGGTAGATTGGTTTGGTTTAAATGGGATTTTAAAAAAAATGGTAGATTTTTTTTTAATAAACGGTCAAATTCAAACGTCCCTATACCCAACGGTCACATTGCACGCTCCCCAAGACAAAAAGAGGCCCGGCTTCAACGGCATTCCGTTGCCCCTCTTGCCAATGCCGCCCCTAGGGAGAGGCACACGGTTCGAATCTTAGGGCCTGCAAAAATACACCCATTGACGTTGAGAAGGCTTATGCGCTCAGGGACGATGCGGAAATGGGGATTCGAAACGGGGGTACCGAGGTGATGTCCTTAGCCGATCCAAAAAAAAAGTAATTTAATTATTTTATAAATTATAAATATATATGTCGTTTTGGTCGGTTTCTAAAGAATTTAATAATAATAATAAATGTGTTATTATTATTATTTATTTATATTCGGATTATTAAATTAAGGCAATTTTCTAGTTTCTACATTGGTTAATAATGGCAAATTTGGAAACCTTGTTTGTGGTATAATTACGAATGGAAGTCCTTAATCAAAGGCTGGAGAAAATGAAGGTGAGTGAATGGAAGGAAAACATGGACAATGGCGAGAAAACCGTTGGCTCTCAACTTAACATCATCGTCGACTCTCTTCAAATGAACCATAAATTCCATCTTTAAATCTCACATTTTCCTCCCTATTCACACTTGCAATTTCTAAACAAATTTAATTAATACAAAATGTCGTGGCAGACTTACGTGGATGAACATTTGATGTGTGACATCGAAGGCACTGGTCAGCATCTCGCCTCTGCCGCTATCTTCGGTACCGATGGCAACGTCTGGGCCAAGAGCACTTCTTTCCCCGAGGTCTGATTTGAATTATACTATGTATCAATTTGGATTGGAATAGCGAGAACTGCATATTACACTTGTACATGGTGTTTTGAATGTAATATAAGACGGCGGTTAGGTTAACCGTCACACTTTTTCTTTCTTATTGTTGTGAAAATTTTGCATCCACCAAATACAAGCTCATTATGCGGTTTTTGCAGTTCTCAACATATTGTTGGTTCTTAAAAAGAAGGTGTTATGATTTGAACATTAACAAAACATTAAAAGAATATGGAACATAGGCAGGAAAAGTAAATAAGATTTTGGAGGGAGAGAGTTGGTACCATAACCTATGAGCCTATATGAAGGCGGTTCAATGAACTTGTAGTGTAGGTAGTTATGGTCGGATGAGTCTGGTCTTGACTTGTTAGAACAATGGTTGTATGGGAGTTATTAGACCATTGGGTCTGATAGAGATTGTAGGCGTTGTTCATTTTACACATCAACTTTACATAGTGTATACTTGCTTTCATGTATTCTTTTGTGCAGTTGAAACCTGATGAGATTAATGCTATCATCAAAGAATTCAGTGAACCTGGTACTCTTGCCCCTATTGGTTTATTCCTAGCCGGTGCAAAGTACATGGTGATCCAAGGCGAGTCTGGAGCTGTTATTCGTGGAAAGAAGGTAAGAAAACGTATTGTACCAAACTATATAATAGTTACATTTGAAATGCCACAACATTATACTAAATACATAACCCACCATTCTCACCATTTAATTTAGTTGTTTTTAACCAGGAATAATGAAGTTTCATGTCAATATCTTTTGTCTTGCACAAAATATTACTTTTGTTGTTTTCTTTTGAGAATTGTGAGAATCCGTTACTAGAAAAATCACGGCACCCAACTAAAAGTTCCAAACCAAAAATTATTGGTTTTACGAATAGTGTATGGAATCAAAAAATTTTGATTGTTATTTCGAGTCTTTTTATCCAATTTTCACGGATTTTTGACATATCTATATTTCTTTCTTACGAAGAGAATCTTATTTAGATAAAAAAATTGATAATGAATAAGAAATAAGATTTCGTTTTGAACAATAGATGTGTTTCATATCCAACTATAACAATGAGTAACTTTAAATGGCGTTTCCAAAAAAACGTACTTCGATATCAAAAAAATGTATTCGTAAAAATATACCCTGTTATCCAATGGGATAACGTGACTTGAGGGGGTTGAAGACAAAACCGGTGGATTCAAACCTGAGACCTCTGTCAAAATCGCTCTTTAGTTTTCTTTGTGTCTTTTTTTTTCCTTGTATATACCTGTTTGTAAACAATTTCAAATTTGTTGCATAAATTAGTGGGACCTTTTGAAGGTAGCAAAATGGATAGGTCTGGTTGGATAATGGGACTAAACAAATATGGGTTATAACCTATAATACCTTTTGCCCTAAAACTTTTAGTTAATAATTAATGTGACACCTATGACTACAAAAATTATATTATTTCACCAAGAATGTAACTTTTTTGTTGTATTAAGTTAGGAAGCTTTATGCATCTAGGGTACTTGTTTGGCGACTTTCAGCATGTTAAGCCACTCTTTTTTATTACACCAATTTGATTCTAGTGGCCCAATGGTCAGTGGTGAAGCTTGAATATTTGGATGGTGAGTGCCGAAAGTCACGAGGCCCATTTTTTTTTCTAAATCGATGGGGGCTGGACTTAAAAAATATTTTTTTTTGTATAAAACCGGGGAATTCATACTACTAGGCCAAAAATTGGTGGGGGCCAGGGCACCCCCTAGCCCTCACTAAGCTTCGTCCTTGCCACTGGCACCTCTAGGTATTTTCGCCCATTTCAAGGACCAAAAGATGACGAGTAAGTAGAGTTTGGATCACATGAAAACTTTCTCAAAAGTTTTGATGAAGTGTGAAACTTTGGCTTATCACACCATGTAATTTGACTCGTACAATGTTTTTTGAGCCTACTCAAATATGGGAATATAACTATTTGAATTCACAGGGAGCTGGAGGGATCTGCATCAAGAAAACTGGTCAAGCCATGGTGTTTGGCATCTATGAGGAGCCGGTGAATCCTGGTCAGTGCAACATGGTTGTGGAAAGGTTGGGTGATTATCTTGTGGATCAAGGCATGTAATCCACATTATTATCATTACTGAAAGTACTTCTTATTCATGGGGTACAATTTTTTTGAATATCATTATGACTTAGTTTTCCTTATGTGTGTTTTAGTCTTAAATACGAGGACAAAAACAGTTTTATTTACTGTTATATTTGGAGTTATGATCTCCGAGTCCTTGTATATATATACAAGGTTATGTGTATCGTTGTTAACGAATCCGTATGTTCAATAAGTTGGTCTATGTTTATGATCCAGTTGTGATTCATATATTTGTGGATGGATTTCTTTGCAATGAAATTTCTTTATTCATGTTCAAATCAGCTTGGTTACTTTTTGACAAACATTTATATAATAATGTCTTTAAAAGTAACTAAACAAGTTGGCACAATAGGAAAAAAAGAGATTGCAAAAAAGAAAAGGTGAAATATATGATGGTCCACCCACTTTAGGAATGACTTTTCATGAACACATGGAAATGGTAGCAAATGTGTCCATTCAATAGGTTAAGCATTTAAAGGATATAAAGCATTGAGTTGTCAATAAAAGAGTTCTAATATCTACAAAAACATATCTAAAACTATACGGTGTTGTTATGCTTTTGAGGGGGCATAGACTGGCATGTGACAAACATGTCAGCAAAGGGGAAATTCCCCTCCAACCCCTAAAAACCACAAGGTGGTGGTGGTTGTCTGGAGGGTTTTTTTTTTCATTTTTATTTTTAATCAAACAATCAATTACAATCATTCATAATTCAACAACCAACAACAACCATCCACCTAGCCCTCACCTTTTACGCCATGCCGATAAAGATCTTAATTACCAAAACAAGCATCTAGAACCAAAGGGGCATTGATGGTCAAATATGTATGAAAGGGTGTTTTAGTAATTCTACTAACTTAATACAAGCATCTAGAACCAAAGGGGCATTCCTCTGTAGCCTATAGGTATCCGGTGATTTTCTTTAGGATCGTCGGTTGGAGTCTCGTTCGTTACAAAATGTTATGTGACAGACAGGGGTTTTATTGCAGTGGGCCTTCGGGCGATGGATTTCCCTTTAAGATTGATGACAGGCTAAGTTATCAGCACAGTCTGCGTGGCATATGTAACCTTTTGCGGGCTTTGTTGAATGTTTAAAATAAATAAATAAAATACAAGCATCAAGAAGATAAGATGTACTATGATTTTGTTTTACCAAACTACACCAATAATAATTTGCTATAAAGTATAAACCTTAAGATATTTCTAAGCTTTATTATGTTAATTTTATGTTAAAACGCTTGTTTTCCTTTTATTTGTCCATTAGGCATCATTCTTCCTAATTAAATTATCTTTATGAATATCTATGTTTTGTGCAATCAATGAAAAGATCATTCGAGATAACTTTGGCCATTTAAACTTCTCGAAGGGAATTATTAGAGTTCGTGTTTAGAGCCTTTTGCTTATAACATCTTGTTGAGCAACTACTCTTAATTAACTAAGTACTAGTATAATTGTATAAAAAGGTTATATGTATAACTTAAAGGTGTAATACTAAGACCATTAGGTGTGGAGGAGGCCCAACATCCATGCCTTGCCTCCACCTCACCTGCCACGTCAGCGTGGGGTAGGAGCATCCTTGAGATGATGCTCCTAGGGGTGTGGAGGAGGCCCAACATCATTTAATGCTATTTCTTTTTTTTTTTTCTTTTTTTTAATTAAATAATGTTATGATATTAATATAAAATGTGAAGATGTATTTAAATTAAAAACAAACACTTAAATTAAAAAAAAAACATACACCTAAATAAAAAAAGTACAATTTTCAATTAAAAACAAACACTTAAATAAAAAAAAACATAAACTACGGATTATATTTTTTTGCGATGCTCTCCTTCATCTTCAACAACACGGGACGGTCTTCTTCGGGGTAGTCGTTGATGTTTGCCGTCATTATTCGCCATTCTTCTATTTGCCTATCCTCGTTCTTTTGGCGAATGCTTTCCTCCACCCTCTTTTGCTTCAAACGAAGCTTTTCTTCGACTTCCCGTTCCTTCAATTTTTTACCAATTAAATTTTTTTTACCAACTATGGGATCTTTCGAAAATCGTTTATTTATTTATTTTTATTTTTTTAACGGTAACAAACATCCCAACGTTCACATTGCACGCCTCCCAAGACAATTATAGCCCCGGCATTAACGGCATAGGGAAGCCGGGCATGCCGTTGCCGCGCCAGGGGGGCGGTGTAGCCCGGCCCGGCTTGGCAATGCCGGCCCCTTGCCGAGCCCCGTACCGAGTGGTCTAATACGAAGAAATAGTAACTAACAAGGATGTGAAAGTTACGTTTTTTCTTCATGGACAATCAATCAATCAATCGTATCCAGTATAATCCCACTTATAGCCAAGCTATTGGTTGGGTATGGGGAGGGAGGATGTAGGCAAGCCTTACCTCTGTCCTGTGAGATAGAGAGACTGTTTTCAGTGAAACCTAGACAATCTTGAAAATATTGAAGAATGGAAACTGTTGGATTCATATCGTTGCTTACTTGCTTTATGCATATGTACACCTAATTTGGTCTAACTCCTCACCCCACCACCATGTAGTGGTGAGCATTTTGCAAAGCAATGATGAGGAGAGAAGGAAGCATCTAATTCATGATATGTGGTGGCCTTTTTTCATCAACTTGTGTACATCACCTAAATATGTTATGGGCACTAGCCTTTGATTATAAAAGAAGCTATACAAAATATATATTTTTTTAATATTTTTACTATAAACTAAAAAATATATGTCATGGTTTAGTACTAAGGTATGAAAATCAATATATTATATATGATGTGTCAAATACAAAGGCAACAAAAAAGTTTTTGTGGGGAATATTTTTTGGTTTTGATTATGCTAGTCAAATGACTCAAATCCATCCGTTACAACGTGATGGGACCTCAAATCCCAATCCTTGATCTCATAGAAAAAGAAAGGTCAATTACACACAAAATATATTATCATCTTTATACGTGTTTCTAATCGACATTACCATGATGCTATGAAGATTGGTTGAAATCTTGCTTCTTTACATTCAGATGATCAAATTGCCTATTTTTCAATTAATCGTCATTATTGAATTTTTTATTTTATTTTATTTTATTTTTAATCTGTTCATGTCCAATTTATATGTTGCATCTTCATCAATCATTTTTTAGTAGATGAAATGAATATTTATTCACTAGATGAAATGAATATATAATATTTGAAGATATGGTTTTGATAATGTTATGATTTTATCTTTTAGGTTTTCTTGTTCGCCTTCAATATCATATATTTGTTCAGTTTCTCGTTTATATCTATCGGTCATTTCTTGAATCTGTTTATCGAAGTACTCATTTACGGCCTGGTGATTTCTATCAATATCATGTGACAGTACCACACTGGTAACATAAAAAATAGATACTGATCAAATGTCTGTCACATACATGCCGCAACTTGCGGGTTGAACATGCTATAACAATCCATCTGCGAGACCCCAAACAAAATAAGGAAACTTTCACCCGCAACAACGCGCAGGCATTACCACTAGTACTTTTAATGAGTAAATAAGTAAGGTTACAAATCAACATCTCTAATTGTAATATATTTTATCTTTTAAAACTCAAAACAAATGGGAAATGCTACATATTTCTCATATTTTTTTTTTCAAATTACTAATTTAAATGTACTATGTTTTAAACGAGGTCATATTTCTTGCACTACTCTCTGAGCATGCTCAACTCGTCAACTTTGTAGTTTTAATGAGATCTACAACCAATATCATCATCATCATCATCATACTCAGTTAATCCCACCTATAGCAAAGCTAAGGTAGGGTCTGAGGAGGGTAAGATGTAGACAGCCTTACCTCTACCCCTAAGAATAGAGAGGCTGCTTCCAGTGAGACCCCCGGCTCGATGTGGTTTGGTATCAAGCCTTGGACATAAGGCACAAAACACTTAGCAATCGGGACAAACCCGATCGATGCATGTACCCCTTTGTCTTTTGGCTATCCACGCCACCACATGATGCATGATTAACCGTCCGTCGTTTTTAACGTTATTTTCACGAAATTAGTAAAATAACGTTAAAACTAGTGCAGCTTTACTTTTGCCCCCCAAGGGCCACACATATATACATTATATGCGCACACCGTAAGTGGGGCGTAATCTATAACCAATATACCAGTAGGTTATATGTGAGATGTGATATTTTTTTTTGAACACAACATTTCTTATATTCACGATAGATGTGAGATAATCATACTTTCACTTGAATATGTTCAACCATGGAATTCAAATGAGATCAACAACCAATGCGCAAATCATACTTTCGTTTGAATATGTTCAACTATGGAATTCCAATGAGATCAACAGAGATAAATAGCCAATGCCCAAATCATTCTTTCACTTAACTATGTTCTACTATGAAATTCCAACAACTAATGCCCACAAAACATCTCTCATTTCCATTCCACTACGGAAATAACATTTACCAAGATGTTACAATCATAAATTATACTCGAAAAATATCGTAGATTTTGTATCAAAAACTTTTATTTATTTATTTTATAAATACGATAATTAAAAGTATTTTTTTTTTTTTCTAATTTTTTCAATATATTTCTTCTTTTGAAAAGAAATGGTAGGGACAATTATGACAATTCACAAAGAATCATGACCATACCAACGACAACGAAGACTACGGAATAATTCACAAAAACAGCACGTCACATTATTGTCGTTCTTTCTACGCTATATTTACCTCCTCTCTTCTCCCCGTTTCTTCCTACACAAATCCCACCAATAATAATAATATTAATAATAATAATAATAATAATCTCAAAACGATGTCGTGGCAAGCGTATGTTGACGACCATCTGATGTGCGAAATCGAAGGCAACCATCTCTCTGCCGCCGCTATTATCGGTCACGATGGCACTGTCTGGGCACAATCAGCCACCTTCCCTCAGGTCTCCATTTTTTTATACAATTTTTTCTTATTTCTGCTTCATTTCATTTATTTTAGCTTGTTTGTCTTTGATTTTGCTCTGGATCTGACTCCAATCGTTGATTATTATGTTGAATACTTGAAATTGTTCTACTGCATGTAGTTGATTTTGATCTGGTGTTGACCTAGATGACGTCGTGGTTTTTAAGTGTTTTTAGGAATTAGGAACTAAGTTTTTCGTCGATGCTAGGGTTTTGACTTGATTTATTTTAATTGTAATAAATAAAGTAAATATTAAATAGTTGTAGTGAAGAATTAGGAATTGTAAAACGATGTTTTGAGCAAAGTTTAAAAAGAACCGAAATGAGCCTCAAGGCGTTTTATCTTCGCCTCGAGAGGCGAACCGAGAGCCGAGGCATAAGTGCTTGAGGCGTAACCAGAAAATAAATATAAATATTATATGCATCTTATAAAAAATAAAATATAAGAAAAGTCTAAAACATAAAAAACACACATTAAAAATAAAATAATTGACTCCAAAAGTCTAAAAAAGGGATGAGCAAATGGTCCTGGTTACTGGTACTGGTACCGAATCAATTTCGGTACCATTACCGGTACCCTCGTTTTTGTTTTTTCGGTACCGGTACTACCGGTTTGGTACGGCACCGGTATTTACCGATTTTTACATTCAAATACCGGTACCGCCATACCGTACTGGTTGTTTCCGGTACCGGTACCCATTTTTGGGGGATTTCGGTACCGGTCCCAGACCGGTACCATGCTCATCCCTAGGCTAAAACATAAAAAAGCATCCTAAACCCCTTGAGAAGCACCTGAGATGCACATTTTCTTAATGCATCAGCCCTGTATAAAGACTCGTTTTCTTAGCTCCTCGCCTCGAGCACTTCTCAAAAGTTGTTTTTTTTTATTTTTTAATTTTTTTTATAACCGTGGTTCTGAGATATGATATGATTATTGGGTTACTTATTTAGGTATAGAGAAGGGTTGGAATATGAGAAGCATGAAAAAATTATTCGGCTCAAAGAATGAAAGAATTGTAACACCTGGCGCAAGCAATTATTTATTTATTAGATGTGAATTTGGTAGAAAATATTGGCAACATTGGACACAAGTAATTGTAAATTTGATCTGAAAGTTTGATTTGTGTAATTGGAGAAAAGCTTATTGGATGAGAAGATAATTGGGAGGTGGATGAGATAATGAAATATATATTAATTTGAGAAAAAAAAATGTTTGTTTTCTTGTTTCGGATGCGGTCGTGGACGACATTCTAAATAATATGCCAAGCTCATTGTTTTTGAATGCCTTTTAAGGTTGAATTTAGTAAATGATTGCTGAATATGATCTAGAACCATATACCAATCATTTCATATTATATTCCCAATCTGGTTTGTGTGCAGATAGATTTAAGTGGTTATGAGTCTGTTGCGATTATAAGGGGAAAAATAAATCTCTTGGATAAGTTTTCTTAATGTTTTTAATGAAGAACTGTTTTGTGGGAAATTGTGTTATTGTTTCTTTACCAAATGAAATAACATCCATCTTTATTGGCTGATACCTTCAGGTCAAGCCAGAGGAAATAACTGGCATCATGAATGACTTCAATGAACCTGGCTCACTTGCACCGACTGGTCTGTACCTTGGTGGGACCAAGTACATGGTTATTCAAGGAGAAGCTGGAGCTGTGATTCGAGGGAAAAAGGTAATGAATTTTCATTTTTCTTGATTTGGTAACAGATAACATAACAACCCCTCTCTTTATGGAGTTATGGGTGTATGCTGCTTTTTTTTTTTTAAATGCAAGTGCATAAATGGTTTTAGGGGGGTGTTTGGATGTTTTATTGAAGTGAATAATTAGATCAGAAAATCAGCTGTATGGATGTGCTTCTACTGCCTAATGTTGTAACCTTAGTTTAAAAAAGCGCGCCTTAGGCGTGAGGCGCTAGGAAAAACGCTTTTTTTTGGCCTGAGGCGCTCAACTACATACGGCACCGCCTCAGTCAAAATTAGGGTTTATTTGGGCCGAAAGTCAAAATCAGGGTGTTTTTTAAAGATTTTTAAGTGTGTTTCGGCTTCAATGTATGTTTAATGAAGTGTTTAAGTGTGTTTTATAATTATGTTATTGTGTTTAGGATTAATTAACAAGTAGAATATGTAGTATTGGCTTGGATAAATATTTTTTTACTTTTTTTTACCTTGGGCGCCTCACATACGTGAAGCTCTCGCCTTGCGCCTTGGCTTTTTGAACCAAAACGCCTCGAAGTGCCTCATGCTTTTTTTAAACCAAGGTTGTAACAATCACTTAGCTGTATTGGGTGCTTGACGAATCGTTAGATACATAATAAAGCAGAATTGGTTGCCACATATAACAACTCTTGACAAATTGTTGAAAGTTATCTTTTATGTAGTACACTTGATAATTATGTTCAATTTGTAGGAAGTCTTTTGTTAATTAATGGTCATTCAGCAGTTATGTTCATTTTTCTCTTTAATCATACATGTGTACGTAGCAAAAGAATTTTAGTAATTTGCTATATTATATTGACCAATGTTGTTCCGTTCAATTACAGGGACCAGGAGGTGTTACTATTAAAAAGACAACAATGTCCTTGATCATTGGTATCTATGATGAGCCAATGGCTCCGGGCCAATGCAACATGATTGTTGAAAGGCTTGGTGACTATCTCCTTGAACAGGGTTTCTAATTTACTTGTGTACGTCACAATCCCTTTCGGTTCTTTCTTTTTTCATTTGTTAGTGGCAGAGGTGGTAATTGTGACCCATTTATATATATAATTTGATTTGGGCCACAACGGGTCAAATAAAATAGCTTAATATGAAACGAGCCAAGAGTTGTCTTGGAATTTGTATTTAATCCATATAGCGTTATAGCCTCTGAAATCATCTTTTTTTCCTCAAGATAAATGGATTATTATTGTAATAATCTAGTTTCTATAACAATATTTTAATACATATAATGGTCAAATGAAAAACAGGTTAAAAGGGAAGTAGGGAACTAGTTTTTTTTTTTTTTTTTTGAACGGTGACTTTCTTTAACTGTGTGGCAGAGATCATCACACCCGCCTCTTGGCAGGCCCTAATCACCCACGTGTCCAGACTATGTTGTCTGAACCGGGTCCACGCTGGTACGGTGGGGACTACGGCGTTCACCCGGAAACCGTACTTTTTTTAAATACATAATATCTTAAAAGGTTATTATAAAGAAATAAGATTATTAATTAATTATTGATTTAGTCTAATAATATTGTTTTTGTAATCTTACCACACTAATTATTAATAATAAAATTTAAATTTTGGACTAAAAATGTGTTATTGAAGAATATGTACGTCTCTACATAAGGGGTGTTTGGGATTGCTTTTTAAAAACTTAACGTCAGCTTATTTGCCTTGTGATACGAGCATTTCTAGATAAATAACTCCTAAACTGTTTATTTAAACTCATTTTACTTAATAATCAGATAATAGGCTTGGATAAGCAATCCTAAACATCCTGAGAACAGGTATTGTTGTTTCAATATAGAATAAGCAGATGAACACTCTTATCTAATAAGCAGTCCAGTCCCAGACACCCCGTTGCTGGTTATCGCGATTGACTAAAAATTTGGGAATGGTTTGCAGGGAAGTGATACCGTACTAGTAATTAAAGGTCCTGGAGTTGTAAGCCAGGTGATTGGATGCTTGATGAACAGTCTTTGAATTGATCAAACTTCCCCTTGTATTATCCTTCTCATGACAAAGTGTGATGGAAGTTTCTTTTCTTTTGTCTCTGGAGTGGTATTTTGATTATTATTTTTAATGGTTTGGTATTAATATAACACCTTTGCTTGTGTAACCTTTTTGTGTTGTGATTCGGTTACTATGGTCAACTTACGACAACTTGGGTAGTGCTTCTACGCATACCAAGTATAAGGTTTAGACGGACACAACGTTACTTTTATGCTGAAATGTTTAAGAATGTTCTCTTTTAGGTGTCGCGTCGTGTTTCTCACTTTTTGTTACAAACCACACTAGGTTCAAACCAAATTGATTGTCATGGGCATACCTGTTAAATGAAATCAAAGATGATATGCTATTTGTCTTTATTTGGTGGAAAAGTATATAAAGAATGCTATTTGTCAATTTATCTAATTTTGATCACTTGTACACCTTTTTTAAAGTCTTACAAGAATGTGTATTTTCAACAAGTTAAAGATTCACTTGTACTAGGTTAAGGAATTTTTTTGTATAAAATTGGAAATTTGTTAAGTGTTATGATGCTAACATGTCAAACAATGGCATCTCCACATTTTATAATTGTGCTACGTCGCCTTCTACACATACGTAAACAAAATAAAACATTTTTCCTATGTTTTTCACCACTGCAAGATTAATGATGGTATTGACAATATTTGTAACAAGCCTATCATACCCTGTCTCATATAAACTTGCAAGAAACAGAAGATCTTCTCATGGAATTTTTTTTGTAAGGCTATTGGGTGTGGTGATGGTCATCTCCACCATCACCATCCTTCACGTCACCTCCATATCACTCATCCTCCATCACCAACCTAGGGGTGTGGTGATGGTCTTCACCTGGTTACCTTCCACGCTCCACACATCCCCACACATACACATGGGCTGTGAATAACGTGCAGGGGCGAAGATTGGTTTTTTAATCGGGGAGGGGGGATTCAATTTTTTTCGATCAGTAATGGCAAATCGGTAGGGGCCGGACTCAACCCAGTCTTAATTTACTTACGAAAATCGCAAATTTATACCAATGCGCCAAAAAACGGAGGGAGGGGGCAGGGCCACCCCTGGCCCAAGCAATCCTTCGCCCCTGATAACGTGGCCATGGCTACATTTGTGACGAACCTTTTGCATGAGGAGTGATTTTGACGAAAAGCCACTTCCCGTGTGGTACCTCTACTAGACTACTAGCCTCTTCACGCCTCCACACTCATCAGCCTAAATCCAAATTGATAATAAAGTAATAGTATATGGTGATAAAATATAACATAATCATAGTTTTAGTACCGGGACAACAACCTTTTTTTTTTCATTTCAATAAAAGAGGCCAATTATATAAGGTAGCAGATAGGCGGACAACAAGCTGTGCCAACACCTATTTCTGAATAGGCTAAGCCAGCTACAACTGTACACAACTAGACAACATTTGCGTTTTGGCGGTCTATATTATTTAAACTTTGTTTATTAATTTCCATGGCCTCTGTCGGTCATCTTATTCTCTACACGCTCCACTCTCCATTGTCTCTCTCCATTTCACGTATACTGTTGTTGTAATAACAAACCCTAATCAACGATGAAGGGGATGAAGCCATTGAAGCAGCTCAAGCTCTCTGTTCCTCATCAAAAAGCTCCTATTACCAGCTTTCTGTATGTCATCTCCTTTTCAATTGATTCATTATTTGTTTCTGACCATGCGAAACCCTTATGGTGTAGGTTTAATATTAGTTTAGTTTATATATATGGTTGGATCATGTGAAGCCCTAATTTGAGAGCTTTCAATCCAATTCACACTGACAAAAAAAAAAAAAAAAAAAAAAAAAAAAATCCAAAAGCGAAAACTTAAAATCTAAGATCGTAGAATTCGATGAGACGGTTTCAATTCCGCTAGAATGAGTTCAGTTGCACTCCGTTTACGACTTCCTATTTTTAGGAGACTATGTATCTGAACCTTTCCCTATGCTATATAGTTAGATGTTCATGTTTGTAAATTCATCATCATCATCATCATCATACTCAGTTAATCCTCACCAATAGCAAAGCTAAGGTAGGGTCTGCGGAGGGTAAGATGTATACAGCCTTACCTCTACCCCTAAGAATAGAGAGGCTGCTTCCGGTGAGACCCTCGGCTCGACGTGTTTGTAAATTGTAATGTCTAATTATTATAGTGGATGACTGGATTTACAGGACAGCGAGTGGGACGTTTCATGATGGCGATTTACTTCTTAATTTGAAAGGATTAAAACTTGCATCTGAGGATAAGGAGATTAGTGTAAGTTTTTATTATGTTCTGAAAGGAGTTGTAATACTAATTTATGGTATGATCTGCTACTAAAGCAGATCAATTTTTTTTTTGTTTTTGGTGAATTTTAACTTAGTTTAATTTATTTTGAATTTGAATTATTTGCGCGGTTTGTATATAAAAACTCACTTTCAGTTTGCTACTTGAACAGCCATCTGATGCCAAGAACATTGATCTGCAATTTTCATTGGAAGATCTTGAGACCATCAAAGTCATTGGAAAAGGAAGTGGAGGCGTTGTTCAACTGGTCAGACATAAATGGATTGGGACATTGTTTGCTTTGAAGGTCAGAATAAATCCAAAAAGCCACAATATCACTTTAAAAAGCACATCTAAACACCTCCTAATCTCCTATATCACAAACAACCGAACATACCAATTACTAGGAGAAAGAGTATGCAATAAAGTAACGTAGTCAGTTTGATGGTAACGTCGACATTTGAACTTCGAACCACCTTACTTCTTTGACACTTGTATGTTTATTTTTTATTGTATATTTTGATGTTATTGAATTACTTTGACTATATGCTCAACTTATAAATCTGATGCAATTACAAATGTGAGGTGTAAGTCAAAAAGAGTTAAAAATGTAAGCAACATATGTATACAGCTTAATCCATTATTCAGGTGATTTGATAGGTAGAGGAAAGTATAGATTTTGTAACATGAAGGCCAGAAGCTATTTCTGAAATTTTAAGTGTTCCATATGCTTTCATTTTCATTTTACTTCTGCTTTATACTTGTGTAGTTTACGCCTTCATTTTATAACATGTTTTGACATAAAATTGTGTTTTGCTGTATACTAGTGCTCTATTAGTCTAGTACAATATTGACCATTTTAAACTTGGCATTAAAATGCTGAAAACATATACGTTTTCAGTGTAACAATGAATATACATAGAGAAAACATGAGTCATATGGATTGTGGTCACAGGTAATCCAGATGAACATACAAGAGGATATACGTAAACAAATTGTGCAAGAACTAAAAATCAATCAAGCGTCTCAATGCCCTCATATTGTTGTTTGTTACCATTCATTCTACCACAACGGAGCAATCTCTCTGGTTTTTGAATACATGGATCGTGGATCTTTGGCAGACGTGATCAGACAACTGAAAACAATTCTTGAACCCTATCTTGCAGTTGTCTGCAAACAGGTTTGTCCATCTTTAGCAAATTGAGTTGCCACTTTAGGCGGTGCATTTGTTTATTTTATATGATTATCATAACTTGAGGTTGCAAATGGGTTGGGTGGATATGATATCAGGTCGGAATGGGATGGGTTGGATTGACCCACAAACACTTTCTTGTCCAATTTAATTTTTTTATGAGTAACTACTAACTAGAGCATTTAATATGGTTACAAGAAATTATATTATTACAGTATTAGAGATTTTTTTTTGGGTTTCGGTTCTTATTCAAAAGAATTGGAATATTAGGAACTAGAGCATTGACCAGTTCTCTTTTTATTTAAACCTTTTGATTGAGACTTTGAGGTAAAACATAACCTGAATCAACTTGAAATGGCCACATCTGCTAATAATAATAATAATAATACTTATCACAGGTATTGCAGGGTCTGGTGTATTTGCACCATGAAAGACATGTAATTCACAGGGACATAAAGCCATCTAACTTACTTGTAAACCAAAAGGGGGAAATAAAGATTACAGATTTTGGTGTGAGTGCTATGCTTGCAAGCTCAATGGGTCAACGGGATACATTTGTTGGAACATATAATTATATGTCGGTAAGTGAAAGTTTCCTAGGTTTTAAAATTCGCGCCTCAGGCGCGCTTAAGCGCTAGGCGACCTGAGGCGCGGATTCATGCGCCTTATGTCACACAAGGCGTGCAGTGTACAAAAAATGCAAGAAAAGCACGATTTTTTTTTGGGGGGGGGGGGGGGGGGGGGGGAAGCCCCTGAGGCGCGCACCTTTTTCCCAAAAAAGCGCGCTTTTCGTACGCGGGGTGTTTTTGTGCTTCAAAGTGTTATATATGTAGCTAAAAAAGTTGTACATTTTAGTGAAATCATATATAAATCTTATTTGTATCTATATATTGGGAAAAGGATGCTAAAAAGTAAAAACCTATAGGATATATAAAAAAGTTCTATAATCGTCTTGCGCCTCGTGTACGAAAAGCCCACCGCTTTTGCGCTATGCGCTTTGCGCCTCGATTTTAGACTTCGTCGCTTTTGTGCGCTTTGCGCTTTTTAAAACCAAGGAAGTGTCATGTATTTTCTTTTTAAAGAACAATGTTTTGGATTGAATTTTATTCTTTCATATTCAAGGGGTTTGGGAAGGCTTAGTTAAACATCTTATGCTTATGTTTATGCTTTTAACCCGAAGAAACAGATAAGCAACTTATTTAACACGTATTTCATCCTAAAATAACGAGACAAGCATAAGCACTTTTTTCATCCAAAGACTCGAAAGTGCTTGATAAGGTTCTTAAATACTACTTTTAAATCTTGTTCATGATATTGATAACAGTCAAGATTTTTATCAAGAGGCCTGATCTTTTTTGCTGTCAATATTTTTTAAGCCTGAAAGAATTAGTGGGAAGACTTATGATTATAAAAGCGACATATGGAGTTTGGGACTGGTGATTCTTGAGTGCGCTATAGGACGATTTCCGTTCATACAATCTGAAGATCAACAAAATTGGCCAAGTTTCTATGAACTCTTAGATGCAATCGTCTCAAAGCCACCACCAACTGCACCACCAGATCAATTTTCACCTGAATTCTGTTCATTTGTGTCTGCGTGGTAAGTTTAAACAACAATCTACAGAATATGGTTCTTATTATTTTTAGTTTGAAGGGGTGTTTGGGATTGCTTTATTGTTACATACGCTTATAAGGAGAAGCACAGAAACAAGTTATGTAAAACAACTTATTTTTCTTTAATAAGCGAAGAAACATAAATATATTTCTTCATCCAAAAACTCAGAAGTGCTTTTCAGCTGTTCAAAAACACAAAAGAAGATAAGGTGTTAAAAAAAGCAATCCTAAACAACCCCCTCAATACTATAGGTACCAAACTACTTAATAACTTTAGGGACTTGATATATAAACTGGAGAAAGTTGGTTAGTTTAAAGTTTAAACCCTAAACTTTATATTAGAAAGAAATCATTACACCATAGTTATTAAAGGCGCTAGGCGCACTCAAGGCGCATAAGCCTCGACTAGGGCCTAGGCGCGAGGCGCAAAAAAAGCGAGGGCCTGAGATAAAAAAAAAGCGAACAAAGAAAATAAAGTAAAAATATATTAAAATAATACTATTTTTTATCTAGTTAGTATCAAAGGTTTAAAACATTGATGTATTAGTGTATAGAAGTAGTTTCCTTAGATAAAAATAAAAATAGAAATTTGGCTGAAATTTTTGGGAATCTAGATGAAATCTAAGTTTAAACCATCACCTGGAGAATTAAAGCGCAATTTCCTCGACTCAAAGCGCAAATGCATCGCCTTGCCTAAAAATTGGGCCTAGGCGCAAGAGACGATGACTTTTAACAAGTAACAACTATGCATTACAAACCTAATCACATAATATGAAATTACTATGTACACCTAGTTTAAGTTTTTATGTCTATTTATGGAACTAGAAATGATCATAGGTGGTAAAAATCAGGACGAATGAGGTGGATAACCGGTAACTTTTAGTACGGTTAAAAATTTGTTTGCACTAAGCTTTTCACCTTCTTTAAATTATAAATATTGTATCAAATTTATGTTAGTGAAAACTATTTACTAGCTACTACAATTGTTATATAGTTTCTTTGATTAAAATATTTTAGAGGCTGTAACATTTGATTATCCACATTATATGGTATGTTGTCTGTCTATATGTATGTTCTTACTATGTGTGTGCATATATGCAGCATACAAAAAGACCCTAAAGACAGGTCGTCAGCTCTAGATCTTTTGGTTCGTATGATCACTCATTTGTTATTACAACTTTTATTAATGACGTTTTTTTTCATAACCCGAGTGCTTACTGTTGATTGTATTTGTAGAGTCACCCGTTCATCAAGAAATTCGAGGACAAAGATATTGATCTTGGAATTCTAGTAAGTTGCTTGGAACCCCCTATGAATTTTTCCAAATAAATATATTTGTAATGAATGCAACCCTTATATATGTTCTGTATTTTTTTTTTTTTCCATTTCATATCACAATTGTAGTATTTCACAAATTATGCCAAATTCCTTAAAAGGAAATCTTACACCAAGTGTATACAATTTCTTAATTTTTTTTATTGAATATTTTTTAACTTGTTTGATTCTCATCCTGATTTTATATGTGTACTTTGTTGTGGATGTTTGGTATTTGTTTATCCAAACTCTTTATCCAATGATTTGCATGTGAAGTAAACTAATGTAAATAAGCCTGCTTGTTTCAAACTTCAAAGTAGAAACAAACTCAAAACACAAACACCTAACTTTTACAATGATCTAAATATGAACATGTTTGATTATGTTTTTGTCAACTGTTTCATTGGAAGAAAGGGTAAAATGGTATTTTCATGATAATATGCTAACTTGTTAAACAAAATACCCTCAAAGTTTCAAGTGCAATTTGATTTAGCTTTTTCAATGTACTTCCAAGTATGGAAAATTTTCAAGCTACCTTATATACGATATACCAAGGCCATTCATATTATTTATAGTGTAAAGAACTAAAAACACTTAACACGTATAATCAACTTTACATCGTTTAGTCTCAGTAAAATTTCACTCATAGCAAAATTATTAGTAGGGTTTTGGAGAGTTAAATGTAGACAAGCTCACAAGCCTACCTTTATCCTATCCGGAGAATAGAGAGATTGCTTGCATGAAGACCCTCATCCCCAAAACCAAAACCAAAGCCCTATCTAGTCATGAAAAAAAAATATTATCTTAAAGACACAAAGATAAGATGAATGTACTATGCAAATGCCACAAAAAGAATAGGTAAAGCTCAATTATCCACTAAAGTCAAGTAAACTAATGTATGGGGTCATATCGTTGACCATGTTCTAAGAGATGTGTAATTCTAGGAAATCTTGTCTAATTCGTCTGTCCTAGGTCAATTTGGGTTTGCTTTTACTTATTATCCCCTCAACAGTGAGGCATTCCACTAATCTAATTGACACTGTTTCTGTCTTCTTTCACTTGTCCAAATACGATGTGCTTACAAATCCTTACACTCACGCATTTTTATTATTCAAATTTCTTTTACAATAAATCAATTTTTTATTACCATATTATTTAAATTAAAAGAATTATTTGAAAAAAAAATATCTTGTAATGTATTTAAATTTTTTATGTTTGACAAGAAATTTAAAACTTGGTGGTCGAATAGACAACGTATATTACATAAAGAGTAAATTATATTTTTTTGTCCATGTGGTTTCCCGAAAATAACCATTTCGGTCCAATAAATCAGATCTTGCCATATAGAACTAGAACTTTAATTTTCGTTTCAGTTTGACCGAAATAACTAACACCGTTAAGACTATTTTGTTAAGTTGTGAAAAGAAAAAAAAATCACATTTCATTTTCTCTACCCAACCCAACTCACCCACCCCCTTTCTGCCGTCAATGTGTCAACTCCATCAGGCTTTCTCCCATTGGCTTGTCCCCACCACAACCTCAAATTAGAACTATCTCACCACCGTTGACCTCATATCAGAACCACCATCCTCATCGCCTCTTAAATCCACTGATCAGGGTCAAGTTACTTCTTGTCTATTCGACCACCAATATCCTTGTCACCGCTTATATTACAAGTTTCATTGTGTATAAGCATAAGTTAATGAGAATGATACTTGATGCAAAAGATGAAACTTATTGTTGGTTCATAAAGAAAGGTAATTATTATTGTATAAGAGAAAACTTTATAGAATTCTAACCAACTTTCTTAGCTGTTTCAATTTAGTCACTCAAAATTTTTCTTGTCCCAATTTAGTCATTCACCCTACAGGTAATATGGTAATCTTAAATATTTTATTTGCTTTAACAGGTTAAAGTAATAAAAATTATAAAATAAAAATAAGTCACGACAACGTTTTGTCATGTTAAACACGAAGATATACATGATTAGCTTGGAAAAAAAGTTTGACTGACTTAGTTAGAACAATTTAATTAAAAAGTTGGATTACGTTTCTATAATGTTTTCTCGGTATATAATATATAGGTTCGTGTACAAAGCCATATTTTGTGAAAAGGATTAAGAAATGACATGTAGCATCATCTTTTGGATTTAGGAACAATTATTTTGGCTAGAAAAATACCAAACAAAACAATTTAAATACAATGCAATGTGTTATAGCCTTGGAATTTAAAAATATTGCTTTCTTGGCATGGTGTTTTAAGTTTTAAGCATATAATACATTGCTTTGGGTTTTAATTTGTTATGTTTGATGTTTTTTAGGCTAAACAATCCAAACCACCATGACTAAGTCCTAAAAATGATGACTACATATTTATCATTAAATATGACATTTGTACGTGAATCTCACCCATGATATATATAACAAAAGTTAATCAAACATGTAACAATAATTTAATTAACTTCTTTGGTTACTTTGTTAATGTGGAAAGCATCCAATGGACCAAATAAAAGTCAATAGTTAAAATGTTATCTAATTAGCATTAATCATCATTGAAAAAGGCTGACTAGGCAGCCACAAGGATGGATCCGTGGCCACTAAAATAATGCAATTTCTTAATAAGTTTTTAAACTATATATTTTTAATGTGTGGCTCCAATTGGCTCTCAAGTTATTAAATAAACCATGTAATAAGTTTGCGAATAGGCATCATCATGCTTTCATATTTGATTATTTTCACTTTTACAGTTTTTTTATGTTTATTAACTGCAATGTTAATACAAAAATTAAATTTAAATGCATGCATCTTATCAATATATATATATATAGATATGATTTTTCAAGTACGCAATCTTAGATTAACAGGAATAAAGTCTCATGGGTAAATTCATTAACGTAAGTAGATACTATACATAAATGCATTTAGAGGAATATAGTCTGATATGTGATTGTGGATTCACGTACGCCAAATGCATCCATATATTTTTCTTTGACATAATTATATAGGAATATCACCTCATTAAAATCACTACAAAAATTGTGAGCAATAGAGCCGATATCATTGAACAACAGAGGCGACATAAGTCGCCTCTATTGCTTGCTTTGTTTTCTTGTAGTGAATGATCTTTGTGATTTCTTTACTTATCATACGACCCAAGTGTAAAAATGTGAAACTTTAAATATACCTAGGGATGGGTTATGATGTCATATTACATTTTTAGTGAACAAAATGATCGATTTTATCTATTTTTCGCATCGTGTCAGCGTCATATAACACCATGCCTAGAAAATTTAAGCCGATGTGCCAAAAACTAAGAAACCATGTATTAAAATTTCTTTTCACATATTTTTAGCCAAAATCTTTTTTTAGCATATCAAAAACCTATCTATATGTGTAAATATAATATGTAGTAATTTCTGATTTTGTGTCCTAGGTTGGGAACAATTGTATGAAATAGAGATCCAAAGATGGAATGTTTGATGACTCGGATATGGATGTATTCAAAGAAAATATATGGACCTTATCCACCCTTCCCCCACACACCAACCCTCATACAAGTAATATGTTTGTATATATACCCACGTTCCCAATACCCTTCATTCAAGATTTGTTCATAACAAGCAATGTCTAGGATTAACAAAGATCAAATCATCCAACAAACACAACTCCAATGGGGTTTTAGTCAAGTTAAAAACAATGTTTTAGATGATTATGACTCTGATTTTGTCGAAGAATGTTCGAATGATTCTTTAGTCACATTGTCTTCATCCGAAGTAACCGATGATGCCATGTCACCTTCTTCTTCTTCGACTTCTTCGGTGTCGTTTAGTAATGTTGATGGTCCATTGTATGAGTTCTCTGAACTCATGGCTCAGTTACCTCTCAAGTAAGATCTTGTTTGATGATAGTTAATTACATATTTACCTATGCCAATGATCTATAGATCAAGTGGTGGAAATACTTGGGTTCTCCCTAGGAGACTCAAGTTCAATCCCCCCACCTGCATCAAATAGTGAGGCATTTAGTGCGTAATGATGGTGACAAACCCACCGAGGAGGGTTTGATCCTGAACGTCACTCCAGTTTTAATCCGGCTGTTACTTCAGCGAGGGAACTCGTGTGAAGGCAGTACGGTTTCCAGGGGAAGCCACCAAGGCTGATCATCCTGCACGGGGCCCGATAGAACATCGTCAGGCCAGCCTTGGCGGGTTGTTGGTTCAAATCGGACCGACAGAGTGACAATGGGTCACTCATAACGAAAAGTCACCTTAAAAAAAAAAACATATTTACATATAATTTGTATAAATGAAAGTACATGTTGTTAATCATAAGCTACTTGTTTGTTACACAGAAGGGGTTTGTCAAAGTTTTATCATGGAAAGTCTGAGTCATTTGGATCACTTGCAAATTTTAACAATATTCAAGATCTTGCAAAGAAGAAGAGTTGTAGATCAAGAAGGTCAAAGTGTAAAAGTCAAAGTCAAACGTTGAGTCCTAAGGGCACAATTGTGAAAAACAAGAAGAGTTGTTGTTCATCTAATCTAGGAGTTGTTTGGTTTCTTCCCTTGGAGAAATGAGTTCGATATTGGACACAATTGTTGTGCACAAACGATTTTAATCAAGTTTTCTTTTGTTCATATCAAGTTTTCTTCTTATTTTAGTATTACTACTAAATTTATATAATCTTAAGCATCTATTTGTTTAAATAAGAGTATAAAACACATTATAAAATGATTAATAAAGTTGTAAAAGAGCTATGTGTCACGTTGAATCATTTCTAGCATTCTCTAAGTCTGGATTTGAGTTGTAACACATAAATAAACATGTTATAAGGTTCACGAGATGATGGCCCTATAGACACATGATGGTCAAGTAAACATGGCCCTCTTTGAGATTTTAGAAGATATGTGCAACAAGTAAAATGGGTCCTTAAAATAAAAACTTATATGTTAATTAATATTACATAGTTAAATGAATTGTGAGATTCTCGTAACATTTTTTAAGCAAAGTTGTTGATTGATTATTCATAACTCATACTCTCGAATATATGAATCTCAACAGCTATCATTACCAACCCATTAAGTCTTTATTATGACATTGTGGAATATAGTAAGTAGAACCTTGAACAACTCCACTTTTGTAAAACTTTTTTTTGCAGCTGCGACAAATCGTTAATTGCTTAATTGTTATCCAAAGTCTGTCAGTCGCTTATCTCAATTCCAAACTGCCGCCAATACTCGATTGTTAATTATGTTATTGTTTAAAGGGAAAAATAGGTATTGTGTATATGAATGAGTTGATTAGTTAACTAATGAGCTGAAGCAGTGGTGGATTCATGATTGTTTTTCAAGGGGTGCGATTGGGAGGCTTTGGGTGCGATCGGGGGCTTTTTCCAAACTTTCAAGGGGTGCGATCAGGATTTTCGCCTATAAAATACACTAAAACTTTTTTTTCAAGTTATGCGACCGCACACCTTAGGTTGTACTTGGCTACGCCCTTGAGGGTAGATGATTATTAAATTATTGAGCCCCATTTAGAACATGAAACTACCACTAACATCACTTTTTTTATTTATGTAAATCAACATACGGTACTTAAACAGATACAAATTTTATTTGGGAGCCTCTCTAAGGCTGTGAGGTATGCAGACGGCACATAGCCCCCGTCCCCCAACCTTGCCCCCGTCCCCCAACCCAACACCGCCCCGCCACCCCCGTTCCGGACACCCCCGTCCCTCCCGTCTCTCCGAGGACATGAGGGACGCTCCAATCACCATCACCCACCAATGCCTCCACCAATCACCGGCCCCTGCCACCCCCGTCTCCGATTGCCTACACCGCCCCCTGCCCCCGTCCCTCCCGTTCTCCTTCGCCCCGGTCCCATCTTTTTCCTATGTGTCATCCCCTTCCCCCGTCTGTACACCTCACAGCCTAAAGCATGTGCTATGTGGGATCGCCTACTCTGCACACCCTCTAAGACATCCCTGCAAGTCATCATACTACAATAAACATACATTATATGTTATCTATGTTAGTGTGTGTATGTCATGTGAGCCTATGCGTTTGTATCATTGTATGGGTGGGATATGATACAAACAAATAACATTTAGCGTGCAAAAATGAAGAAATATGGACGTTATGAAATTTTCATAATTATGATAATTGCTATATTCATCGAATTAAATACCCCACAACACAATTGTACTAGAGTAATTAAATTATGTTAATGATAAAGTGTAGTGAAAAATATATTACTCTACTTCATTTTGTTGTAAAGTAATTATTATTAAATTATAACAAAATGAAGTAGACTAATAAAACTATGCTACATTTTACAATAGCATACTTTTATTACTCTAATTCATTTTATCTTGTCGTAGTGTAACGATAATTACCCTACAACAAAATTGTACACTATTTGTAATTTGTAAATTGTAAGGTAATTATTTAACGCTAGTACAATTTTACTATAACGTATTACTGTATTGGAGTAATTATGAAATAACATTATGTGAAAATCTTTTTCACTTCTTACAATTTACACTTGAAATCTTATTTCTATAGAAGGGGAAAAAGAGGAATCAGTAATCAAATGTTTAAGCTTCTCTTGTAAAAGAAGACTTGAAGAGGTTTGCGGACTGGATAGGACCTAATGCGTGGAACCTATCTAAGCATGAGGATGGTCATTAGCCTATTCTGAGTTTATGACCCACTTCAACAATTCACACGTTTATATGGCATCTTGTGGCCCATTCATACCTTTTATTTAAAGATCTATCATTATTATATTTATTTATTTATTTTGTGCATTTAATGCTGTCATGCAATCAATTCTTAATGTGTATTTATCCTTGTTTACTTTTAATTTTTTAAAAGTATACCCGGAACATTTGATCTATTGAAAAATGATAGTAAAAATACAAAATAAAACCAAAGATAAAATTTTCAAACATCAGTCACTAAAACATAAAACTAAAAATCTATAAATAAACCAGTTCAATATTGATACGGTAATGATAAAAAAAAAACAAACATAAAAGGTAGTTCTAAAATCCATTCATACAAACATGAAACTAGTCGGAAAAAAATGACCGACAAAACGGTTCAACTACAAAAATAAAAATGACCTAGACGTGAAATGACCCATAACTTGCGAACAGAACCAACCAGAGAGTCGCTCTATTTTCATAACGGTAAATACCATTTAGTTTACTTGTTGGTCCCCAATGCATGAGGGTTGGCATAGGTTTTGCGTCCTAAGCACTAAAATTTTTTTTCTCTCTTCTCCACTCATAACACAACCACTTTAAAAAAATATTAAAAAATAATGAATAGTAGGTACCCATCTCCTCCACTCCTAACCTCATCCTAAAATACGAGAGATTCACTCACAAATATATGGATTGAATGCTTTTCATAACCTAGCAAAAGCGTCTACCATTTCAACGGATTCAACAGGCATCAATTACTGGTCTTACCGTTATTGTAAAACTGGGCTTCGATCCAAACAACAAAAGACAAGGCCTTTCACTAAGCCCGTTCTTTTATTTAGAGAAAAAGAAGTCAGCCCATTATTTCTGGGCTACACGTATCCGGTATCTATGTGATTATATTTATCGCAGTTCCGTATTTATTAGGGCTGTAAACAAACCAAACGTTCGGTGAACAGTTCGTAAGCCGTTTGGCGGGAAGTTCGTTTGTGTCCGTTTGTTTAATAAATGAACGAACACGAACAAAAAATTCCGTTTGATTAACTAAACAAACGAACACGAACAAATGTCTCGTTCGTTCGATTGCGTTCGTGAACGTTCGGCAATGTGTTTGTTTACGTTCGTTTACTTATATCTGTTCGTGTATGTTTGTTTATGTTCGATCACTAGTTAAAACGTAGGATAATTATGAACTTTTGAATTAGGAATATCATGTATTCATGCCTATGCCTAAGTATTTTAGATAATTATGTCTAAGTTAGTACAATTTGACTTATCGACATTGTTTAGTAGATGTACTTTGTCTAACGGTTAATATTAACAATGTTTTTTTAGTTAGTTGCATATTAAATATTTGTTTTTGTTTGTTTGTGTTCAAGACCCGTGTTCACGAACAGTTCGCAAACAACTAAATTTCTTAACAAACAAACACAAACATAGAATTATGTTCGTTAGTATGTTCGTGAACGGTTCGTTTGTCCAAGAAACCTTAACAAACAAACACGAACAAAGTCTTGTTCGTGTTCGTTTGGTTCGTTTACAGCCCTAGTATTTATAATGACAAAGTTTAATGACCTGTTTGATTGGTGTGACGAGGTTAATAATGGTGCAGCATGCTTTCTGATATCATGTGTTGGTGGTGATATGGCTACTAGAGTGGTAAGATGTAGGCATGTAGCATATATATTTAATATTTTATTAAAATGGCTTGGTGGGAAGTACCATCATGTCAACTAGACAACTACGTGCTACATCAATTAAGCTAGCAGGCCTCTAACACTGAAGGTTAAAACTAACAAAACCTTAAGAACTGGACCAAGACTAGTATGGTACCGGCAATGCTTATTCTCAATGATTTCGCTCCTTATATTAATAGTTAAAGTTGTTTTTTAGTTTTTAGAATTAACTATCATGACAAGTGGGTACATGCACCAATCGGGTTTGTCTCGATTGCTAAGTGTTACGTGTCTTATGTATAAGGTTTGATACAAAACCACTATTGAGCCTGGGGTCTCACTGGAAGCAACCTCTCTATTCTCACGGGGTAGGGGTAAGGCTGTCTACATCTTACCCTGCTCAGACCTTACCTTAGCTTTTGCTATTGATGGAATTAGATGTTATGATGTTATGTTATATAACCATCACGACAGATGGGGGTTCTAGTTCCTAAGCTCCATACAATCTTAATCCTCTTGACGGATGGACATCTTATGTCGTCCGACTGGAACACATGGAGAAACAGTGGCGGAGCCACCCTCAAATGAAGGTGGGCCGGTGCCCACCGTAACTTGCTTAGGTTTCAATAGAAAAAGCCCAAGTGCCCATCTAGTTTTCTTAGAGAAAAGCCCAGTGCCCACCCTAATCAATAGCCCAGTGCCCACAAATCCACACACCACCGGATGAATAGATGAAAACTAAAGAGCTCAGAACAGAGACCTGTGTTGAAAACTGAAGAGTCGGCAGAAGACCCATTCCCTCTTGTCGTTCATTGAACAGTCGAACAGAAACATCATATATTCCGGCGGTCATTGAACAGAGTCACGTGACCTGTTTCCGGCGGCCAATCCGATCGAACATAAACACGAAGTTGAACAGTCAAACCGGCGCCTGATCAGTCGGACTCCCATCGTTAATCTGAATTTCTGATAATAACTTCATTTTTCTTGGTGTAGTTGTGTTGGTAATTTATATTCTTTGAACTTGATAGTCATATTTGATAAATGAAGAACTAAAGAAGAGTGATCCTTTGACTTTTGAATATGGTTTTGTCAAATTGTCAGTGAATATGCTTGGTATATCCTTTTGTGAATTTGTCATTTTGTATAAATAATTAATAAACGAATTGATATTAAAATATACGTCTCCTTTTGTCTCAGATTGTGTAGTAATGCATTATTAATAATATAAACATTATTGATATTTGAACTTTGTGTATAGATTAAATTATGTATAATCTGAATATTGATATTTGATAACAAGATATTAATACAATTTTTTTTTGCTAATTCATAAATATACAGATTATAATTTGTGGCTAGTTGGATCGTTGATTTGTTGGTGATTTAATCATTTGAATATGTCTCCGCATAAAGTTACAAAGGAAGACGAGCGTTTCCAAAAGATGTAATTGAGGTATGTCATTATTATATTTAAATATTTAATGAACTAAGTTATTTTATCGTTGTTTTTCCACCCTTTATTAACCGACCCATTAAGTGCCCCCCGTATAAAAATTTTGTGTATCCGCCACTGATCACCAAGTCCAACACACTCCTCCCAAACCATGTTTTTTCATATTCTTCCATCCTTCCAGAAACCCAAACCGATCGTCACCACGGCCAACACACAAACTGTGCACGACGCCGTTGCACCACCTTTGATTATTGGGTTTTCACGGTTGCCACATCTCCTCTTCTATACGGTTATCCCTAAGCCATATTCTTTGATTATTGGGTTCTTTAGAAAATCAAGAATTGGCTTTTTCAAACAAAAGCCAACTCTCATTTGTCCTAAATCTCATATTCTAACTCCAATTGCTTCATAATCTTTGCTTTTCTTTTCTTTTTAGGATTCAAACCATTACATAACATATGTGGGAGGGAGATATATAGTATAGGCGCTGCTTACAAGCAAACTCCTAAAAGACCTAGAAGAATTAAATCAGGTAACTACTTATGTTATATTCTCTGTTATGTTATTTTACGATTCTTTGGGTGGGTGGTAGAATTTGTTTCCTCTCTCTTTTTTTTATCTATTTTTTTTCAAATTCTAAATAAATTGGAAAAATATTTGAAGCCAATTTCTATTAGAATGGAGTATGTTGGCTGGTTTTGGTTTCTCTTTAAAATTTAAAATAAAAATACATACTATTGAATCTGGATAATATTCATAGAACAAAAACCACTAGCTCAGCTGCTTAGTCTTTTTTTGAATTTTAAGGATCGTGAATATAGAGATGATCCTAAAATGCAGTTATGCAACATTAAAAGTACCAAGTGAGTATGTCATTTTAATGATTTTGTTTCTTTATCCTAAGAATTAATCTTTTGTTTTCGTCCATTAGTTATTGAGGTTAACTTGCTGTTTTCTGTTTTGAAATAAAAATAACTTACATGGACTACAATTAGCATTTGTTAGATAGATAATCAATTGTCAAATTTTGTAGTTTGCCAAACAAATTAAGTTCGTTCGTAGAATTCAAATTGCTTACCCTGGAAGTTGTCAAATTTCTTTACTGCGGCCATTTTTAAAAATATTAACGTTGTAGGCACGAGCATTGTGATATGTGACGAGGTAGGTATATTCCTATGATCTTATGTTTTTTATAAATAAACTTTGTCTTGTTACTGCTATTTTTTGTTTGCAGGGATACGTTTGTTGATTACCAGATCAATGGTGCTACCCAGATATATAATATTGAAACAACCATATTTGAGATACTTGACTCAGGTAGTTTATTACTATCAATTCCATCAACTATGATTATGTTTTCTGTTTTAAAATAAAAATAACTTACATGGAAGGAGAAAGTGTTTCGACTAACCCTACCCGTTTGGCCTTTTGTATTTATTGTTTTGGAGCACATTAGACGACCTGAAATTATGAGATATACTTGGTTTCTAAGAAGTTTTATATTGTACATTAAATGGGCATCTGGTAATAAACAATAAAGTCAACGTGGGCCTAAAGCAAAAGAGAATCGGACAACAAGAAAAAACACATTTGCGTGGCAGAGTATACTATTGATTTTCCTGGTTGGTGATTCTTAACCAAAATAATATTGTATTTACTTCCTCTTTCACTTGTAATATGTTGCTGAAATCATCTATGTTTACTAACAATATTCAGATGCACTGGTAGGAACGAAACCGATTCAATTATAGAACTAGGTTTTTTATGTGTTCTAAGTTTTCTTCTGTATTCTATTTTCATTTTCCTTTTTTGGCTCATGGTTTAACTTCTTATTTACAAAGTTATCATCTACGACTAAGACTAACTTTACTTGCAGAATGATCCAATGTTAATATCCACATGTTGAATCTAGGAAAGCAAAAAAAAAAAAAAAAAAAAAAAAAAAATTGCAGATTTCACGAAAAAGGAAACCTGACATATGTATGGCATTGCATTTTGTTGATAACAGGTAGCATCTTATAACAGTTGTTAATGAATGCATATAAATATTTTTTTTGTAGTACGGACGGGTCAATTTAAGTGTGGTCACTAGGAAGCTCAGCTGGGCAAATTGTTGACTAAAGGTAACTTTTAGTGTCTATAGAATGTATTATAAATAAAGAATAAGATTACAGCTACAACTCACATATACAAATAAAAGACAACACAAAGAGCATTAAACTGTGTTATCACCCGACAACAGATAAGGTTTTTTTACTTGAAGTTCGAAGAAAAATATTTGAATTTGCTTGGTAGGTAGAGCACTCTTATCATGTTATCCCAAGATGCCGCTCATGCAACACTAATTTGGGTTCTTTTTACAGGTATATGTATTAGGGTGATATTTTACACTAAAGTTGAAGCTGCGAGGTAGATGTATGCTTTTTATAAGAACCTTTGATGCCAAATTCTAATGAAACCTAATTTGTTTAATACAATAAAACGTGAACTTTATTGCTGTTATTTAATTTGTGTTGCTGTGAAGTTGATTTCACAATTGATGGGCTAATGCTATCTTTTATAGAAATTGTTCCAGATTATGTGGATCAATATCAGATCAGCAAAAATAGTTGAAGAATTTTAAGGTTAACTACTTATTCAAGATTGCTAACTTCCGGATGTCACATAAATGTAATGACATCAGATACATATACAACAATATCATTAAATGTCCAGTTCATATATCGTAATTATGTTTGTTAGAATATTTCTATATAAGTAATGATTTTTATTTGATAACATAGCAGGAATGATTATATTATTTATCTTTCTATATCTCCAGACAAAGAAAGACATCTACAGGAAGAAAAGTCATACCCATCACCTGGTGGTTGATGACTTAATGTTTGGAGATGGGATGTAAAACTAACTGGTAAAGCATATTTTGTAATCTCACCATGACTGAGAGGAACATGCTTCATGTTTTAGAAAGTAAACCTATAATCCAATATTTTGTAATGTTAACAGTGAGGGTATGTATTGCATTGCAACTAGCAGATTTCATGCAGAATCAAAGTTTGTTGGCGATGTTTACAAAAGTCCTATGAAGTTGAGTTTAAAATTGTTGGCAATGTTTACTTTTGGCATGTGATTGAAGTCAGGTAAAACCTGTGATGGAATGTTGCGCCGATAATGATCATAAGCTTGAGCGCGGCGAAGCGCGCGAGAATCTTACTAGTTATCACTACCTATGACTAGAGCTCTCCATTTACAGGTTCATCTCCTGTTAGTTTTTACATCTTGACGTGCGCTCAAAACACAAATCCCCAGTGCAATTTAAAGTAAAACAAACCAAAGAAATATGTATAATCTTCCAACCAAGTGACTGCAGTTGAGAAATTTAACATCTAAACAACACCAGTGTTTGATCGAGCAATCCTTTGAGCTTCTTCAAGGTCCTTCAGAAACCTACATTTACAATAAACAAAATACGGATTATCTTTGTATCTCAGAACTTCAGGTCCATCATAACTATGTGTGTAAGTGATGTAACATAATACTAGTCTAACCTTTTAGAATTTAGAAGAGAGGAACCTCCAAGTATAAAACGAATTCCAGAATTCAATGAATTCTGAAGAGCAACTGAACGGGATTCCTCATATGTTGTCCCGCCAACAATAAAGATCACAACCTCTTGTGGCCTACCAGCAATAAACAAGTTGGAAATTTTGACCCGTTTACTTATGAATGAGCTGATTCAACTTAAGTTATATCTCTAACAAGTAAAATAGAAAAATAAGTGGATCAAGTGAGTTGAAAGGATCCAAGGTGTATTTGTAAGGGATAGTGCCTCCTAAATCATTTTATTAAAAGATGAAGTATTATTGGAAATTTGGAATAACATAACTTTTTAATCATGTTGCACAAATAACTCGGACAAAAGGTATAGAACCAAAAAGTACTCTATTTGACGAGTTAAGCAACCCTGCTAGAATGTATGATTACAGACATATCACAAAAATTCTGCTCAATTCCTTTATAATCAAAGCTGTCAGAACCTTGTAACACTTGTTGACCCAAACCAAATTGATACTTCTTTAAAATGGCCTGTTTGGACCTGAACCCATTACCCGACCCGCACGTTATGCAAGACTTAGAAAATAGTAAAGTAAAACAAAGGTCCATGCTTGAGTAGAAGAGTGTCTAATAAGATGAGTGCAAATGACATGCAGTACAGAAGACAAACCTGCCCTGCTGAAAGTGATTCCCAACAAAAGGGTAATCAACATCTTTCAACCTTCCCTTTGCAATGCTCTCCATTGTTTGGAACAGAAGAGGTTGATGCTGGGTGTACACGTTTTCGACCCCCTAATAACAAATAAGAAGAAAATAAACAAAAATCTTATGCATTACACAGATAAAGGTAGAGTGAAACTTGGAGTGGATGTTTATATATTATAATGCACACCTTTAGTCCACGAGCCATGTTACGTGCAAAATTCAAGATGTCCCTGTTACCATACAGATCTCCGGTTCGTCTATCAGCCCCTGCTTGCTTTAGAAGGAATTGTACAAGCTGTCATTTGAATAGAACACACTCAAATTAAGCCAGTTGCATTCCATATGACCCAAAAAAACTTTTAAAATTATTAGTGTCAGATATGATCAAAAAATACATTATTTCAATAATATATCCGGGGTGTAGTTTAAGAGTAGGAGTAGAATAGATTGCCGTTCAAAAAAAGAAAAAAAAAAATCATTTCAATAATATATCTAAGTTTTTTAATACAATGATTTAAAAGGTTTCATACATTAGAATGCAGAGTTTTTCGACTTTGAACATTTTTGACCCATTTCCTTTTTAGCTATTCTTTTATTTTAAACATTTCGCTTTTTACTTTTTAGAGATAAAAGATGCCCCTAACTGAGACATTCATAAGTAAATGGATTTATATTGCCACATATTAACCAAAGAATTAGTACCCCGGGCTTATACTTGGGAGACCGGGAAGCCAACTTATTGAAAAGCTGCATGAGTTGAACAGGGCTCTCTTTCTCATATCGCAAAGCATACAGCATTACAAGGCGTAGTCGATCAATGTCCGAGACACTTTCGTTATTCAAAAGATTTGTGACAGCCTAAAAAAACATTCAAAGAGAGATCATGTTAATAGTCTCGAGTAAAAAAAACATCCACTAAATACTTTCTAATGCAATGAACAAAATCCCTAAATACATGTATGCTAGCATCAACCGCAGTATCCCTCGCACAATTTTCACTTTAATCAGTTTTATTTACAACATTACCTATACATGATCCTTTAGTGGCTCCTTCAAATGACCTGGATATTTGACTTAGCTATTGACCCACAACCACTAATGACTGAACTATGAGCAGGAAGCTATATAAAACATTTTTATGGTTTAATAAAACCATATATAACCACATCCATAGTTCCATACTACTTGCGGGAGGTGGACAAAGGACATGAGTATAGGATATGGACCCAGTAATCCAGACATTGGGTCCTTAAGTCCTTTGTTTTGGAAACATCAAGCAATGTGGTTGGTTAACATCCTGTCCCACCCACATACACATACACATAGTAGAAAAAGCGTATTTGTTTGTTAAAAATGAGTAGGCACCTCAAATGCAGCTCCTTGGCCCCCATTGCAAGCCAATTCTTGTTCCGTCTGTGAAACCAACATAAGTTTTCGCTCCTCAACTATCTTGCTCATTTCTGTCACCAGGGTTACATGCTTAGACACATTTCCTTGCATTTTTCTGTACTCTGGATAATTGTCAACAAATTTAGCCATGTCTTCTGCACTCAGAGAAAAAAGAATGGTACACTCAGATTGTTAGTTACAAAATAAACTTGCAGTTTTGTAACTAGTATCAAGAACAAAAAATGGATTTGTAATTCTTTTGTACAAACCTATTGTTTGGATATTCTGATTGCTTTTCGCCACTTGCTGAAAATCATCCACCATTCGTTTTATATTCATTCCAATGTCTCCAAAGTTTTCATACATATTAGCCTTGAAAAAGGCATCTTGTTCAGACGACAATACAACCTCCTATTTTGAAAACATTAGAAACAATAACTAATCACAATGTATTCTTGGGGATATACATATACTTAATTACATGTAGATATGAAAAGGTGAATGCTGACCTGCTGATCCTTTGAAAACTTCCCAACATTTCCTAAATCCACTTTATTGTCTTTAATACCTATCAACTCATGCACCATAGCCTACAAACGTTAACAAAATGAGAATTACTGTTTCGAATATTTCAACCAGCTATTACAGTTTAAGTTTCAAAACTTCAAATATTGGCACCTGATAAGTCCATTGATTAAGTAATGGAGTAACAGGATCGTCTCTCCTATCAATTACAAGCAACAAAGGGGATATTTCTGTGCGTCTGAAATCAAAAAGACCACTTTCCTGCTGATACATCAGCTTCTGTTGCATCCATGGAAAAAAAATTGAAAGTTCAACTTATTAATACACACACGAAAAATAAAAATAAAAAAAAGAATTTGAAATCAGCACAGCTTAAAAGATACACAAGACATTCCTTCTAACATATACTAAGATTAACTTTAATAAAAGTGTTCTTCAAGGCATGATTGACAAAAGGTTGAGGCACCCAAATCACTATAATTATGAAAGGCCTTTTAATCAGAAAAATAGAGAAAGATGAACTTACAGAAGCTTCATGTGCTATCCTTTTAGCAATATCAGATGTTCGTGAATATCGAATAACGGGTCTCCTTTTAAAAGCCAAAAAGATAGCTGCAATTCCATCTACAATTCGATCACAGTAACTTTGAAGATTTGGAGGATCTATAACAGCAGGAAGCATATACATATGATTTGATGGGGTGTTCAAAGTGAAATGATAAGGGTCAATTGCAACAAAGTCAGCAAAAAACTCCTGCAGCATAAAAAAATCATAATCATTTTCTTTTTTCTAAATTATTGAAGTTGTATTAATAGAAACTAACCTGGACTTGTTGAACAACTTCATGTTCATCTGAATCCGCTAAGATATGGAGCTGAGTAGTATTCAACATATTTGAGAAAACTGCATTAAAATATACCGCCAGAACGTACCATACAAGACGTTATTGCACTTTATTGGTATTGAGTTATATCAAAGAAGTAAATATCATACTTCCTAGTTCCTAGAATTAACTCATATAAACTTTTTGTTACAATGCAGCACGTTTATCAGATCTAGAGGTTACAAGGAAAACAGGTTCAGGTTAAATTGAGCCAGTTTTCTAGACAGGTCATCTTTTAGCATCCACAAACAAACTTCTATCCATTTCTTAAAACTTTTAAAAGATGATGAATGTGATAATTATGATTGATAAAACGGCATTATTATAATAAATGTCTAAATATTTGAAGAAAATGATTTCGGAGGTTAAAACATAAACTACAAAACCCACTTGGCCTTTTTAACAAAATTTTATTTATTTTTCCAGTTTGAGATAAAACACAACCCAAATTGACCAAATATAAGTAAATGAAGTGAAACTGCCACCTTTAATATGATATACCAATACCATACATCCATTATTTGTTTCATTTTCATTTCCAAACTCCAAAATAACTTTCCAATACAGAGTGCACACCGAAAAGAAACCAAATTGACGTTAAGCCGGCACATAATTAATACAACTTCTCGAACAACAAACAAATTTACAAAACACACCTTTCATAGAACACTATACAGAGATAGATTTAGATTCATATATGTGTAAATGATGGACCCATAATCGAGAACTTTTAGTTAAGAACGAAACACGTAGAGTAACTTACAAAGGTTATATTCTCCAAATCGAGGTTTAGCAAGTTGGCGTTTCAAATGCTGGATATTTTCTGATGTTGGGCGCAGAAAATAAACTGCTTTGAGATGTGACATGGACTCCTTTGACATGGAGATAGAATCAACCAATTCTACCAAAAACACTTCTTTTTGCAAAAGTTCTGACTGAGAATACACAACACTCACAACACTTACCTGCAACACAACTTATAAAACTACATCAACTGAATTCAACTATCTTGCCGTTGAAGAGTATTATTATCACTTAATAAAGAAGATTAAGCATTAGTACGTGTTAAACTTAAAAGCTTTCGGACTGAAAAACTAGTTATGTAATCTAAAGGTTGCAAAAATGATGGGTTGTGTAACGGGTCAAACCTTTTGTCCCTCCCTTTTCACTTGAGTTTCATTGTCTTTTAAATATGGATACAAAAAGTATAGTATCAAAACGCCACAGCACACCAGGTAATCAAACTATTATGTTAGATTAGAAGGCAATATATTCAAGCCATAGTTATCAAAGGGTCGTGCAGAGCAATTTCTCGGCCCCTAGGGACCAGGGTTTTGCTTTCAGTGGGATAGGGTTTGCTATTCAAAAGGGGGTTGTGGCGTAGCTTGTTGTCCGTTTACCTACCATCCTGCTGTAAAATTGCCTTATATAATATCTATCAAATGATTCCAAATAGTATTATAAGTTTCAAAATAATTAGTGTGTTAATAAAAGTAGTTTTCCTTAGATGAAAGTGGAAATCTAGCCGGAAGCTAGCCATAATTAAGGTAGCGTTCGTTTCACGGGAATGGAATGGAATTGAAAGGAATTGGAATGTGTATTTGACTTCTTATGTTGTTCGTTACAACAAAAGAAGAAATTGTAATTGAACAACAACATATGGAAGGGAATCCATGTTTCAATTCCATCGAGACTTCGTTCTATTTTATGAAAACGAACACATCAAAATTCCAAAACAAATTTTGGTTCTCGCGCGAATTCCAATTCCAATTCCTTTGCAATCCATGACAATGAACGCTACCAAGAGAATTTCGCTGGAAACTCTCTGGAATTCGGGAATCTCGCTAGAATCTACGCCTAAACCATCACCTGGAGAATCAAAGGGCAGTTTCCTTGACTTAAAAGCGCAATTGCTTTGCCTCGCGTCGCCTAAAAAACGGATCGAGGCACAAGAGGCGATGGCTTGAAAGTTATAATAACTATGGTTTAAGCAATAAACTAGGGTTAAGATAGCCATTTATGTAGGTTGATGTTCGTAGTAACTGTAAAAGGTAGAGAGTACAAAATAGCAAACGTTGTGGATGATTGATCCTAAGCACAAACAAAGCAAGACAATTGTAGCAGTTCCTGATAGATGGATGATATAGGGCAAAGAGACAATCAACTAGTTAAAGTATATCATCTAATACTAAATCCTATAACCAATAAGAGTTGCATGTATAAGGAAGAAGAGAAATGTGTACCGTTTGGGAATCAAGGATGAGGACTTTCATGCCAGAAATATCTTGTAACATCCGATTAATATAGTCTCTTACGGATGAAACCAACACCATTCTTTCTCTTTCTTTCTTTCACTCAACACAAGGATCTAATTTATTATTAGGGTAATTTGATGGAACGATAGATTCCTGATTGCAATTCCAATTCCAATTCCTGGTGTGTTAATTAATGACCCTAATGCATATTTCAATATCATCAGACAATATCAGTATTAAATATAATACCTAAACGGAAGTTGCGTATGCTAATATTAATGAGTCATGACTACATCATGAAGAAATTCTGGTTGGTTCTCGTACAGGTATAGACCAGTCTGAGAGTCTATTTACCATCTACATAATAATATCGACTTATCTTAATTAACCAAATGCAAACCGCTAACTAAAACGTCTCCTTCAATAGAAGTAAGGTAACTAACTATATTGCTATATCTTCGCCACATTCAAATCACCGTGTCATATTTATTATTATGTAGGTCTAATTAGTTATTGCAGTATACTAACATGAGCATGATATATCATTATCATACATACATACAAACAAACAAACAAGCTAGATAAAGAATCATTTTCCTTTGTGTGCGTTACCAATCAGGCGTTCTAAATTATTGTTCCTAAATCCTACATCTGGTATATAAAACATAACTAGTTTTATACCCGCCGCGCGTTGCGGCGGCGGGGGCGAGCAGATGTTTAGTTTCTTTAAATTGTCTAAAAATGACATGTTCACACATATAAACACCATTCATGCTCACGTGCTGCTACATGCACTTATTTTACACACGAAGATTAGTGTCATAAGGGTGGGCGGGGCGGTCATCACAGTGGGTTTTATCACACCCAATTAGATTGTGCCGCCTAAATTGTTATCATGTCATCACACCCATCACTAAATATATGGGGTGGTGTATCACACTTCATCCCCAAACAACCCCATCAGTTTTATACCCATAAAAGTATACAATGCGACACAACACTAACCCACACTCATTGCATGGTAATTTTTTTCATTCGTTTGCATATTAGAACTGTCGAATCTAGCATGTATGCAACCTGTGTCATAAAATAAATACGTACAGGCCTGGACACTCTAATGTTCTATCATATATTCTCCAAATTGAATGATAAGCAAGACTACATTTAAAATCCTAATAGAACACCATTCTTGAAATTACCAACACAAATGTATTTTAGAAGTCTGAAGATACTTTTTAAATAGCCTATATTGGCACAGTTGCCAAATGAGAACCTAAAAATAGATGCTTAAGTAAGAGGTAAACCAAATTGTGTGGCAATCCCATAAGCTCTTACTTTGACAACCGATGTCTCGAATAGGATTCCGGCGAACCGGGCTAAACTTAGGCGTGGAGAGTTCTGTTTTGCATTGTTTAGGTCAAAAGTGCCTATGAGCGATTCCCACAGAACTATTTACCTGGATCCAATCCGCCACGACCAAACCGACATATTTAAGTTCCCTAAACTCCAAATATTTTCTAATAATACATAGTTTCCACAATCAAAGCAAAAATAAGGAAAAAACACATAAAACCTCAAAAGCCCTAAATTCCCAATTCTATTTGATTCAATCGTTTTTCTATTGTTCAACAAACATACGCAACTTTTATTCAAGATTCCTAAAAGTAACAGTAATTTTCGTGACCTGCAATAAACTTGACGTGTCTATGGTGAAAGCATCTGAATCTCTATCTTTTCGATTGGCGCTTGGCAGAGTTGAAGAAGGTTGTGGCTGGCGCTTTTGATTTGGCGATGGATGCGTCGTCGACCTCGATTAGCGTAGGTGGTCGGTTGGTACTCCGATTCTGATGTTGGTAATGGAGATAAAGAGAGAGAGAGAGAGAGAGAGAGAGAGACGGTCAAATGGAGAGGGAAAACCACAAACCTGTTCAGCAGGTAACTAATATGCATAAAAGACTTGTACTGTGACCTAGAACGTGCATTAGGCTATTGTATTGAGCGAAACAGTATAGTTCTCTCACAAAAAATCTTACTAATTGTATATATATATAACTAGTTTTTACCCCGGGAGCGTCCCGGGGTTGAAAATCTAATATGATGTAATAAAATTTTCAATATATGATATACAAATGAAAAACTCAACCAAATACCGTCTAATACTCTACCATCTCAGTTATATTGGTCCCCTATGGATTTGATTCCTATATTAGCCACTACGGCTAAAACATTGAGAAAGGATAACACGAAAACATGTTGATTCCTAAGAGGTTACAAAATATGTAAGATACATCAAGATATTATATAATGATCTGTGTTTTTATAATTATAAATACACAATAGAGAATCTTTATACAATAACCTTAAATAAAACCTATATAATAACATAAAGCCTGTAATTTTTGATTATATGTAAATGCAAGCAACACCATAGTTACTTCAAATGAACATTTGGTCATATCCAATACAACACGGTCAAATGAACATTTGACAGTCATACATAAAAAAACAAACAAACAAACAAATTTAGTTAAAAGCAAGTACATAAATCTATCCTTCCCTCATCCAACCAAACTATTTTAAAAGTAAAATTCTCCTGAACTAACATTAATTAAACAACACAATGACATATATATATATATATATATATAGTTCTACTTCAACTACATAAGAGGGCTATTTATGATTCCATGCCAAATTGTTGAACCAATCCCATTCCATCCTCCAATCATTGACCTCCCTGATTCAACCTCATGAACCATGTTCCACCCATCTTCCATGGAAATCCCCATAATACCCCTCCTCCATTTCCTGATGTTACTAAAATAGTAGTCACATAAATTTACACAACAAATTAGGAAGCCTAGTAAATCATACCTTTAAGACTTCAATATTCCAAGAAGAAGTAGCAGCAGCTATGGTGGTCTTGTATGTACATATGGATAGTGATTTACATCAATTTGGTTCTCTTACAAGACTTACGATTTGATTATTATATATTAATAGGAGCAACATTCTCTTCACATCAAAATAAACTCTTTTAAGGCTTAAAGAAATAAAACACACACTAATTTATACACACTAATTAATAATGAATCAAGCAAACCATTATCAACGTGAAAGCGAAGAACATTAGAAACCCAAATTTATAATCTATTATATAAAATTACGATCAATCAAAACAAAGATCTATGAATCAATCAACCAATAACAAAATCAATTAGATTAAAAACCATTGAAGAACAGAGAAAGACTTACCCCTGAAGCTATGTGTGGGATCTTTAGAAAAGGGAATTGGAATCGATTAAGAAGAATCCACCAACATAAATCTTACAGATCTGATTATAATATTATATTTGAGTGTGATGCAATTCAATAGAATCATTCCGGGTCCAAGTGTGTCTCTTTGTAATGTACCGAAGGTATTGAAAGCAATTGCAGCGATTGTGTTTACACAATTAAGCGACGGAGGCAAGGAGTTGTTTAGGGTTTTCTTTTCTAATAATCTTCAAGAAATAATGTGTTTGGGTGATGAAAATATGTGATGTTTAATTTTTTTTTTAACTTTATATATTAAATGACACATATGGCACTTTTAAGCCTCCTTGAGTGTCATGTCATCAAAATGGCTTTCAATTATAATATATTAGCTGATTACCCCGGGAGTTGAAAAATCTAATTTTACGTGATAACCTATTGCAAATGGCTCAAGTTAACTAACCACAAAATCTCTCAATCATTGCATGTTCATAGTATTCTAATCAGTAATAACTCATATTCCCTAATCTAAAACCTAATCAGTAATCATCTAAAGGATCACTTATGTAAGCTGCAACTATTCAAAAACTCATCACATCTCTCTAATTTCTCACATTCTAATGGCTCCTATAATTCCTAACCTAATCAACTAAACAAACACTTAAGTTGGAAGTTGTAACCATTGCAACTCATTATGCCACGTGGCATAATCAAGAGATGGTTGAGGCCACCATTGAACGTCATGCCAGCAACTATCAATTCTTCCCGGGAGCGTCCCGGGGTTGAAAAATATAACCATTCTAATAATACTAATATTAATAGTAATAATTATTACTCTTGTAATTAAATAAATAAAAAAATAACATTGCTATAAGCTGACACCATGTGTTGCAGTGTTGCGCAATTCTTTTCTCCTAGCTTCTCTTGATTAAGTATACCTAGTAAATTTCCAATGATAACATGGCGATTGGGCTGATTTTAAACATCGTAGATAAGAATCTGGTTTAAAAGAAAAAACATGATTAATGAATAACATGAACAGTTTGTGTGTTTTTTCCTGTATGAACGAAACCCCACAAAAAATAGTCGATTTTTTCTCCGTTTTTTATATAGCACAATGGTACTCGTTGGAAAGATAATAAAACGCTCGTTAATTTGGTGTAATTTTCTTCTTTAAAAAATCCCGTATATAAAAGATATAAACGTTTAAAAATTATGGGAGGAAATATGAGAGAGAAAATTTTAAATTTATTTTTAAATTATTTTTTCCTAAAATAACTCAATTTAATTTAAAAAGGAAATAATTCAAAAACACTAAAATCTTTCAATTATTATGCCACGTGGCAGTTTCATAGAGAGGTTAAAGGCACCATTGCACGCCACGTCAGCAATGTTCAATTCTTTTATATATATTAATAGATAATATATATTAATATGAGCTCGAACTCGACTCATTGGTATTTCTCAAGCTCGAGCTCATTTAGGTTTATTTTCCATTAGTTAATATATTTAACTAAAATAATATAAATAATAGGCGAGTTTAGACTCGCGGCCTCGTTAACTAAAGCTCGAGCTAAGAGCCTAAGACTCATTTACCAAAAAGGCTAATTTTTAGGTTGGAGCTCGACTTATTTACCGGCAACTTTAAATAAAGGGTAAATATTATTAAATTAAAATAATAATAAAACTAATATTACACTAAGCTTTATGAGGCTCGATGGCGAGCTTAACATGACAGGCTAGAGCTCAGGCTCAATAACTTAACATAGCTTTGTTTTAGACTCAAGCTCAGCTTAATAAGACTCGTTACAAGCTTCTTTTGCCAGACCGATCTTGAGTAGCACCCAAAACTAACATTATTATTATTATTATGATGACATGTAAAATGAAAAACAGAAAAAGCAAAAACAAAATATAAATATAAAAAAGGTTATTTTCTCTAAATAACTAAACAGGTTCACGGGTCAACCCGACCTGTAATTAAACGGGTGATGTCAACTACGATATTTCAAATTGAGTCGCGTCAATATTTGATAAGCATCAAATCCAGATTTTCTATTTTAAAATGAAAAACCGTAGCCCTAACATAATCCGATTTATCAAATCGTTAACATTTGATGAATTAAAACGATTGGAAATATAAATAAACAGAGAAATGAATAGCAATAAGTTTAGGATTGATTAATAATAATAATAATAATACCTCTTCGAGATCTCAAAAGGAGAAATAATATGTTGATGCCCTAATACGCAAACAGAACGCACAGCGAAGATTAAGAAGAAGAAGAAGAAGAATCTGGCGATTAGAGGGGTTGGAAATGTAATTTATTGGGTTGAATAGTTCAGTTTTGCGAATAAGGTCCGATTTTTATGTTGTTTTTTATGAATGGCCCTTCGTTTATTAGAAGATTGTGTAAATGTGCTAAACCTTTCTTTTGTTTAAAACGTCTTTTACGTAAAATATAGTTCACTAGTTTTTATCCCGGGAGCGTCCCGGGTTGAAATATCTAATATGACATAATAAAATATATTATTATTATTATTATTATTTTAAATGCCATAAGTTATCATATTCAAATATTAAAAAAACGAATCTCTGCGCCGGGGTATAAATCTAGTGCCATTACAAATGAATTCGGAAGTTTGTAATCGATCATTCTAACAAAACTAACATGAAATAAGAAAAAAAAAGTTAATTATTGAAATATCGAACGCATTAGTCTAAGGGTTATGTGATGCGTTAAAAAATTCATGGGTATATGATCGGGTATATAGTTCGGGTAATTGGGTATGTTGTTTCGGGTAATCGGGTCGGGTATCACCTAATCCCAGACCCGACCCAAACCCACAATTTTTTTAAACTAATCCCAAACCCGACACAATACTTGTCGGGTTACAAAAAATAGTCATTTTTTTCTCCGTTTTTATATATCACTATGGTACTCGTTGGAAAGATAATAAAACGCTCGTTAATTTGGTGTAAATTTTTTCTTTAAAAAATCTCGTATATAAAAGATATTAACGTTTAAAAGTTATGGGAGAAAACATGAGAGAAAAATAATAAAGTTTTAATATTTAGATTTAGTAGATTAGGTATTTAATAGATTAGGTTAAAGATTATAATAGATTAAGTTAAATCATATTTATTTCTTTTTTTTAATTGGTTTACATTTGCCACATCACATCCTATGTGACATCTCTCAAAAGAGAGATTGCATACTACACACTTTTACGAGAAGAGTGAGTGAGAGCCCTAGGGGGTGTTTGTTTTTCTATGAAAAGAGCTTCTGATCACTTATGTCTGCTCCGTGCAGACGCGGGCAGACATTTGGGACGCACAGACCGTTTGTTTTTTAGAAGACATTCCACTTAAAAACCTCTTCCCCACCTCTTCCTCAAACAGACATGATTCCTCCTCTTTTTACCACTTCTCATACATCAGACAATACAAAACACAACTCCATCCCCTTCATCCTCTCAAAACCCTACCCAACCACCACCTCCTGCCGCCTCTCTGCTCCTCCTCACCGCCTCCCGCCGCCTCTCTCCTCCCCACCCCGGCCCAACGCCTCCCTCCTCCTCCCCAGCTCAGCCCTCCTCCTTCCTCCTCCTCCCAGCTCAGCCCGACGTGCACAGGTATGTTCCTCCCTCTTTTTTTTTTCTTTAATCGCTATATATATGTTTGTTCTCAGTATCTTTTTTGTGAGATATAATGACTTGTATCCTTTTTTACTTTAATCCTTTTGTTGTTATTTGCCCTAATTCAATACCTTTAATCGATATATGTTTAGCTCACAGGTATTTTTTTTTCTTTAATCCTTTTTTTTTTTTGAGTTATAATAAAGTTTAATAAAACTTTTATTTAATCGATATATGTCTGCTCCATGTGTTTGTTTAGATAAACAATTGCTTTTTAATACTTTTATGTTTGGCTCACAGGTATCTTTTTTTGTTTAATACTTTAATCCTTTGTTGTTCATGAAGTGAATTTTTCTTTGATAAATAATTGCTGAATTTTTAAATCAGTTTTTTTTCTTTATATATGTTGTTTGTGTGTTTGTTTAGATGATGGGTTTGATATTAGTAGTGAGTATATATGTTTGCGATATTAGATGTTCATGAAGCATTTTGATTTTTTTAGTATGTATTAGTTGTGAGTATATATGTTTTTATGTGTTTGTTTAGATCCGTTGGTTGCACAAAGGAACATTATCATTGCATGTTTCGCGCTATATAATTTTATAAGGAAAGAGGGCTTGAGCGACGAGTTCTTTACAGAATACGATCAACCGAATGTGTCGTTAGGAAATAGCAATGTGCACATTGATGCTGATGAAGAAGAGGTTGAAGTTCACGGTACTGCATCAGATCGGGAATATATGACCCAATTACGAGATAAAATTGTCGAGCTGTTAATGCAAAGTACGGAATAAATTATTTGAAAAATTGTTGTTATTTAAAAAAATTTATTGTTGTTATTTCAGTGTTGTAGAACTCTTATTTAAATTTAAATATTGAAAAAATATTGATTGCTTTAAAAAATCAGTTTATTTTAAATTTCAATTTATTTCAACAATCTGCAGAAGTTAAAAAACAAACAGTCTTCCTCTTGCAGACTGCAGACCTTTGGTCCACCTCTTCTCCTGCAGATGTGTGCAGATGTGGTCTGCAGACTGCAGACCTTTTGCCTCAGAAAAAACAAACAACACCCTAGTCTACGTGAAAACCACTTTCTTTATTTAAATCACTAAACATAGTCTATCAAAACATACGTTCCGTATCGTGCATGTACTAACATTTTGTCACATTCAGGCATGCCTATGAGTTAAACATAGAAAAAAAAGTATCACCCTCCATGGTATTAACAAGTGATTTGTTGCTTACCTTACAAAAAACAATATGAATCTCTATTACATATAAAGCACTAGCTGATTACCCCGGGAGGGTCCCGGGGTTGAAAAATCTAAGTTTACGTGATAACCTATTGCAAATGGCTCAAGTTAACTAACCACAAAATCTCTCAATCATTGCATGTTCATAGTATTCTAATCAGTAATAACTCATATTCCCTAATTTAAAACCTAATCAGTAATCATCTAAAGAATCACTTATGTAAGCTACAACTATTCAAAAACTCATCACATCTCTCTAATTTTTCACATTCTAATGGCTCTTATAATTCCTAACCTAATCAACTAAACAAACACTTACGTTGAACGTTGTAACCATTGCATCTCATTATGCCACGTGGCATAAGCAAGAGATGGTTGAGGCCACCATTGAACGCCACGCCAGCAACTATCAATTCTTCTCGGGAGCGTCCCGAGGTTGAAAAATATAACCATTGTAATAATACTAATACTAATAGTAATAATTATTACTCTTGTAATTATATAAATAAAAAAATAACATTGCTATAAGCTGACACCATGTGTTGCAGTGTTGCGCGATTCTTTCTCGTAGCTTCTCTTGATGAAGTATACCTAGTAAAATTCCAATGGTAACATGGCGATTGACTTGATTTTCAACATCGTAGATAACAACCTGGTTTAAAAGAAAAAACATGATTAGTGAATAACATGAACACTTTGTGTGTTTTTTTCCTGTATGAACGAAACCCCATAAAAAATAGTCGATTTTTTCTCCATTTTTTATATAGCACTATGGTACTCGTTGGAAAGATAATAAAACGCTCGTTAATTTGGTGTAATTTTTTTCTTTTTAAAAATCTCGTATATAAAAGATATAAACGTTTAAAAATTATGGGAGGAAATATGAGAGAGAAAATTTTAAATTTATTTTTAAATTCTTTTTTCCTAAAATAACTCAATTTAATTAAAAAATAAAATAATTCAAAACACTAAAATCTTTCAATTATGATGCCACGTGGCAGTTTCATGGAGAGGTTGAAGACACCATTGCACGCCACGTCAGCAATGTTCAATTCTTTTATATATATTAATAGATTAATAGATAATAGATAATCAGATCTAAAAACCATAAGATGATTAAATATCACAAAACATGAAAACTACAAATGGTTACAATTGACCGGTCAAGGATTAATGAAAACAAGGCTGTTTATATAATAATAATAATAATAATAATAATAATAATAATAATAATAATAATAATAATAATAATAAAAATGAAGATTGGTGACCTTTAGGGTTTTGATTTTGGAAAAGCCAGCACGATACATGACAACAATGGATGCGTAATTGGAGATCGAAGAAAGAGATTAGGTTTTGATCCCGTCTCTGATGTGAAGCAAATAGGGAGGTGATGGACGGTACGATGGATTTTGGGGGCTGGGTTGTTGGAGAGAGGAGAACGATGGGGTGAAGATCTGGGCTTGCCCTTAATGGGCCGGCCTTTTCAAGGGGGCGGATTAATAAAACAATAATAGGTATTAATTTATGGGTTGAGTTACTCGATCTCGGATCGGTATAAAGCTCGAAACGAGCCAAGCTTGAGATTAAAACAAAGTCCGTTGATTAATCGAGCCCAAGATCAAGCCTGCCATGTGGAGCTCGGCAGGCTCGTCGAACCTTATCGAGCCTTAGTGTAATATCAGTTTTATTATTATTTATTAATATTTACACCCTCATTTAAGCTTGTTTACTAAACGAGCCCAATCCGGGCATCATATCAAGTTCTAAGCCTTTTTTTTTTTTTTTGAACTGCTAACGAAACGTTTTTGCCCGACTACCCATGGGACCCTTAATAAAATGAGTTTTCTATTGAACCATCCCCATATATATATATATGCACATTTTGTAATCAAACAAAATAAAAAGGTTTATATTTGTACTTCAGAAAATAAATTATTTGATTTCGTTTATAACTGAAATCTATATATATATATGCACGTTTTGTCATCAAACAAAATAAAAAGGTTTATATTTGTACTTCAGATAATAAACTATTTGATTTATTTTAGTTTATTATATTTTAGTTTATAAAAGAAATGTTTGGTTATTTTTTACACAATTAATAGCTTTAATTTACACTTTCATATTTACTCCTACATTATTAGAAAACTTACAAAACAAACCTTCTATATTGATGATCACTTTAATATTGAAGTTGAAAGACAATTTGCCCCTAAACTAACCTCATTTACTATTGTACCATGAGCATAAACACTTGCATTTACTTAAATTTTACCGTCATCCCTCTTAGATGCTTTATATATAGAATATACATTATCATAAATGAATTGAAACTTGTAAGAGATAGTACAATAATCATGACTTCCTAAACAACCTGACATGATTTCTTTCAAACATGTCACTCAAACATATTAAACAGAGACCAAGTTTTAACTTGCATAATCACCGTGGTATCTTTCAAACATGTCACTCAACATATTATACATCTAGTGTTCATATTACCAAATACCATTGTAACAATCTTATGAGCCACATCACACAAGCCACTAGGCTATAATATTATGGTCCATGTCTCAAAACAGTTATCACTACCTATGACTAGGGCTCTCCATTTACAGGTTCATCTCCTGTTAGTTTTTACATCTCGATGTGTGCTCAAAACACGGATCCCCAGTGCAATTTAAACAAAAACAAACCAAAGAAATATGTATAATCTTCCACCCAAGTGACTGCGGTCGAGAAATTTAATGTCTAAACAACACCAGTGTTTGATCGAGCAATCCTTTGAGCCTCTTCAAGGTCCTTCAGAAACCTACATTTACAATAAACAAAATATGGATTATCTTTGTATCTCAGAACTTCAGGTCCATCATAACTATGTGTGTAAGTGATGTAACATAATACTGGTCTAACCTTTTAGAATTTAGAAGAGAGGAACCTCCAAGTATAAAACGAATTCCAGAATTCAATGAATTCTGAAGAGCAACTGAACGGGATTCCTCATATGTTGTCCCGCCAACAATAAAGATCACAACCTCTTGTGGCCTACCAGCAATAAACAAGTTGGAAATTTTGACCCGTTTACTTATGAATGAGCTGATTCAACTTAAGTTATATCTCTAACAAGTAAAATAGAAAATTGGGGTTGGCGGCCCAATGGTAGAAGCAAAGCTTCTAGGAACACCTAAGGGGGAGGTCATGGGTTCAAGTCTCACAAGGAGTAGAAATTTGCCGTTCAAAAAAAAAAAGTAAAATAGAAAAAGTGGATCAAGTGAGTTGAAAGGATACAAGGTGTATTTGTATTTTGTAAGGGATAAAGCCTCCTAAATTATTTTATTATTAAAAAATGGAGTATTATTGGAATAACATAACTTTTTAATCATGTTCGACAAATAACTCGGACAAATTGTATAGAACCAAAAAAAATACTCTTTTTGACAAGTTAAGCAACCCTACTAGAGTTTATGATTCCAGACATATTATAAATATTCTGTTCAATTCCTTTAAAATCAAAGCAAGCCCATATCGGTCAGAACCTTGTAAGTTGTAACACTTGTTGACCCAAACCAAATTGATACTTCTTTAAAATGGTCTGTTTGGACCCAAACCATTACCCAACCCGCACGTTATGCTAGACTTAGAAAATAGTAAAGTAAAACAAAGGTCCGTGATTGAGTAGAAAAGTTTCTTAATAAGATGAGTGCAAATTACATGCAGTACAGAAGACAAACCTGCCCTGCTGAAAGTGATTCCCAACAAAAGGGTAATCAACATCTCTCAACCTTCCCTTTGCAATGCTCTCCATTGTTTGGAACAGAAGAGGTTGATGCTGGGTGTACACGTTTTCGACCCCCTAATAACAAATAAGAAAAAAACAAACAAAAATCTTATGCATTACACAGATAAAGGTAGAGTGAAACTTGGAGTGGATGTTTATATATTATAATGCACACCTTTAGTCCACGAGCCATGTTACGTGCAAAATTCAAGATGTCCCTGTTACCATACAGATCTCCGGTTCGTCTATCAGCCCCTGCTTGCTTTAGAAGGAATTGTACAAGCTGTCATTTGAATAGAACACACTCAAATTAAGCCAGTTGCATTCCATATGACCCAAAAAAAAATCTTTTAAAAATAATTAGTGTCAGATATGATTACAAAAAATACATTATTTCAATAATATATCCGGGGTGTAGTTTAAGAGTAGTAGAATAGATTGTCATTCAAAAAAGAAAAAATATCATTTCAATAATAAATCTAAGTTTTTGAATAAAATGATTTAAAAGGTTTCATACATTAAAAAAAGGGGGGTATCCCCTGGTATCCATATTCGATACCGATCATCCCACCCCACAAGGGTTAGGATCCCGGCAAAATACCTCAAAGTGCTGCTCACAAGATTCGAACTTGTCTCCTCTCATGCTCAACATTTATCATTGGTAGTGGGTAATACAGAGTTTTTCAACTTTGAACATTTTTGACCCATTTCCTTTTTAGCTATTCTTTTATTTTAAACATTTCCCTTGTTAGAGATAAAAGATGCCCCTAACTGAGACATTCATAAGTAAATGGATTTATATAGCCACATCTTAACCAAAGAATTAGTACCCCAGGCTTATACTTGGGAGACCGGGAAGCCAACTTATTGAAAAGCTGCATGAGTTGAACAGGGCTCTCTTTCTCATATCGCAAAGCATACAACATTACAAGGCGTAGTCGATCAATGTCCGAGACACTTTCGTTATTCAAAAGATTTGTGACAGCCTAAAAAAACATTCAAAGAGAGATCATGTTAACAGTCTCGAGTAAAAAAAACATCCACTAAATACTTTCTAATGCAATGAACAAAATCCCTAAATACATGTATGCTAGCATCAACCGCAGTATCCCTCGCACAATTTTCACTTTAATCGGTTTTATTTACAACATTACCTATACATGATCCTTTAATGACTCCTTTAAATGACCTGGATATTTGACTTAGCTATTGACCCACATCCACTAATGACTGAACTATGAGCAGGAAGCTATATAAAACATTTTTATGGATTAATAAAACCATATATAACCACATCCATAGTTACATACTACGTGCGGGAGGTGGACAAAGGACATGAGTATAGGATATGGACCCAGTAATCCATACCAGACATTGGGTGTTTAAGTCCTTTGTTTTGGTAAGATGAGAAACATCAAGCAATGAAGTTGGTTAACATCCTGTCCCACCCACATACACATAGTAGAAAAAGCGTATTTGTTTGTTAAAAACGAGTAGGCACCTCAAATGCGGCTCCTTGGCCCCCATTGCAAGCTAATTCTTGTTCCGTCTGTGAAACCAACATAAGTTTTCGCTCCTCAACTATCTTGCTCATTTCTGTCACCAGGGTTACATGCTTAGACACATTTCCTTGCATTTTTCTGTACTCTGGATAATTGTCAACAAATTTAGCCATGTCTTCTGCACTCAGAGGAAAAAAATGGTACAGTCAGATTATTAGTTACAAAATAAACTTGCAGTTTTATAACTAGTATAAAAAAATGGATTTGTATTTCTTTTGTACAAACCTATTGTTTGGATATTCTGATTGCTTTTCGCCACTTGCTGAAAATCATCTACCATTCGTTTTATATTCATTCCAATGTCTCCAAAGTTTTCATACATATTAGCCTTGAAAAAGGCATCTTGTTCAGACGACAATACAACCTCCTATTTTGAAAACATTAGAAACAATAACTAATCACAATGTATTCTTGGGGATATACATATACTTAATTACATGTAGATATGAAAAGGTGAACGCTGACCTGCTGATCCTTTGAAAACTTCCCAACATTTCCTAAATCCACTTTATTGTCTTTAATACCTATCAACTCATGCACCATAGCCTACAAACGTTAACAAAATGAGAATTACTGTTTCCAAATTCCAATATTTCAACCAGCTATTAAAGTTTAAGTTTCAAAACTTCAAAGATTGGCACCTGATAAGTCCATTGATTAAGTAATGGAGTAACAGGATCGTCTCTCCTATCAATTACAAGCAACAAAGGGGATATTTCTGTGCGTCTGAAATCAAAAAGACCACTTTCCTGCTGATACATCAGCTTCTGTTGCATCCATGGAAAAAAAATTGAAAGTTCAAATTATTAATACACACATGAAAACTAAAAAAGAATTTGAAATCAGCAGAGCTTAAAATACACAAGACATTCCTTCTAACATATACTATTAACTTCAATAATAGCGTTCTTCAAGGCATGATTGACAAAAGTTTGATGCACCCAAATCACTATAATTATGAAAGGCTTTTTAATCAGAAAAATAGAGAAAGATGAACTCACAGAAGCTTCATGTGCTATCCTTTTAGCAATATCAGATGTTCGTGAATATCGAATAACGGGTCTCCTTTTAAAAGCCAAAAAGATAGCTGCAATTCCATCCACAATTCGATCACAGTAACTTTGAAGATTTGGAGGATCTATAACAGCAGGAAGCATATACATATGATTTGATGGGGTGTTCAAAGCGAAATGATAGGGGTCAATTGCAACAAAATCAGCAAAAAACTCCTGCAGCATAAAAAATCATAATCATTTTCTTTTTTCTAAATTATTGAAGTTGTAATTAATAGAAACTAACATGGACTTGTTGAACAACTTCATGTTCATCTGAATCCGCTAGGATATGGAGCTGAGTAGTATTCAACATATTTGAGAAAACTGCATTCAAATATACAGCCAGAACGTACCATACAAGACGTTATTGCACTTTACTGGTATTGAGTTATATCAAAGAAGTAAATATCATACTTCCTATTTCCTAGAATTAACTCATATAAACTTTTTTTTTTACAATGCAGCATGTTTATCAGATCTAGAGGTTACAAGGATAACAGGTTCAGGTTAAATTGAGTCAGTTTTTTAGACAGGTCATCTTTTAGCATCCACAAACAAACTTCTATCCATTTCTTTAAACTTTTAAAAGATGATGAATGTGATAATTATGATTGATAAAACGGCATTATTATAATAAATGTCTAAATATTTGAAGAAAATGATTTCGGAGGTTAAAACATAAACTACAAAACCCACGTGGCCTTTCAACAAAATTTTATTTATTTTTCCAGTTTGAGATAAAACAGAACCCAAATTGACCAAATATAAGTAAATGAAGTGAAACTGCCACCTTTAACATGATATACCAACCCCATAATATGTTTCAATTTCATTTCCAAACTCCAAAATCACTTTCCAATAGAAAAAGATTGTTCAGATTGCACACCGAAAAGAAACCAAATTGACGTTAAGCCGGCACATAATTAATACAACTTCTCGAACAACAAACAAAATTACAAAACACACCTTTCTTAGAACACTATACAGAGATAGATTTAGATTCATATATGTGTAAACGATGGACCCACAATCGAAAACTTTTATTTAAGAACGAAACACGTAGAGTAACTTACAGAGGTTATATTCTCCAAATCGAGGTTTAGCAAGTTGACGTTTCAAATGCTGGATATTTTCTGATGTTGGGCGCAGAAAATAAACCGCTTTGAGATGTGACATGGACTCCTTTGACATGGAGATAGAATCAACCAATTCTACCAAAAACACTTCTTTTTGCAAAAGTTCTGACTGAGAATACACAACACTCACAACACTTACCTGCAACACAACTTATAAAACTACATCAACTGAATTCAACTATCTTGCCGTTGAAGAGTATTATTATCACTTAATAAAGAAAATTAAGCATTAGTACGTGTTAAACTTAAAAGCTTTCGGCCTGAAAAACTATTTATGTAATCTAAAGGTGGCAAAAATGATGGGTTGCGTAACGGGTCAAACCTTTTGCCCCTTTTCACTTGAGTTTCATTGTCTTTTAAATATGGATACAAAAGGAATAGTATCAAAACGCCACAGCACACCAGGTAATCAAACTATTATGTTAGATTAGAAGGCAATATATTCAAGCCATAGTTATCAAAGGGTCGTGCAGAGCAATTTCTCGGCCCCTAGGGACCAGGGTTTTGCTTTCAGTGGGATAGGGTTTGCTATTCAAAAGGGGGTTGTGGCGTAGCTTGTTGTCCGTTTACCTACCATCCTGCTGTAAAATTACCTTATATAATATCTATCAAATGATTCCAAATAGTATTATAAGTTTTAAAATAATTAGTGTGTTAATAAAAGTAGTTTCCTTTAGATGAAAGTGGAAATCTGGCCGGAAGTTAGCCGTAATTAAGGTAGCGTTCGTTTCACGGGAATGGAATGGAATTGGAAGGAATTGGAATGTGTATTTGACTTCTTATGTTGTTCGTTATAACAAAAGAAGAAATTGTAATTGAACAACAACATATGGAAGGGAATCCACGTTTCAATTCCATCGAGACTTCGTTCTATTTTATGAAACGAACACATCAAAATTCCAAAACAAATTTTGGTTCTCGCGCGAATTCCAATTCCTTTGCAATCCATGACAATGAACGCTACCAAGAGAATTTCGCTGGAAACTCTCTGGAATTCGGGAATCTCGCTAGAATCTACGCCTAAACCATCACCTGGAGAATCAAAGGGCAGTTTCCTTGACCTAAAGCGCAATTGCTTCGCCTCGCCTAAAAAACGGGCCGAGGCACAAGAGGCGATGGCTTGAAAGTTATAACAACTATGGTTTAAGCAATAAACTAGGGTTAAGATAGCCATTTATGTAGGTTGATGTTCGTAGTAACTGTAAAAGGTAGAGAGTACAAAATAGCAAACGTTGTGGATGATTGATCCTAAGCACAAACAAAGCAAGACAATTGTAGCAGTTCCTGATAGATGGATGATATAGGGCAAAGAGACAATCAACTAGTTAAAGTATCATCTAATACTAAATCCTATAAGCTATAAGAGTTGCATGTATAAGGAAGAAGAGAAATGTGTACCGTTTGGGAATCAAGGATGAGGACTTTCATGCCAGAAATATCTTGTAACATCCGATTAATATAGTCTCTTACAGATGAAACCAACACCATTCTTTCTTTCTTTCTTTCACTCAACACAAGGATCTAATTTATTATTAGGCTAATTTGATGGAGCGATAGATTCCTGATTGCAATTCCAATTGCAATTGCTATTCCTGGTGTGTTAATTAATGATGTGATCCTGGAGGAGGAGAGAGCGATTGGACAAATTCGGGGCTTTTTTAGATCACGCTAGATTCATATACAGATTGAATCGATCGATCGATCAGTTGAACCGGGTCGTTTCGTTTCTGCTCCGTTCCCGAGTTTAACCAAATCGGAAACACAAAATGTTTTGGTTTCCTTTCTTTTTCTTTCTTAAATGAAACTCGGGAACACATAAAAGTTTTCGTTTCCTTCTAAATCCTTTCTTTTCTCTTGTTAAGTGAACTCGGGAAGATAGCCTTCGTTTAGTTTGTTATTGAGGGAGACTGCCCTTGTGAACCTGACCGAGCCGATAGACTACCCGATCGATCGTCCTTCGACGACGATCTCGATGCCGATATATCTAGGTATAATATCTATTTGATCGCTTACGTTGTGTTCCCGTATTTACTTAACGAGATAAAAGAAATGAAATGGAATGAAAGAAAAACTTGATTGTGTTCAATAATTTTTTTTAAGAAATGAAAGGAAAAAAATTGTATTACAGGTTACTTTTGAAATGAGAGGAAAGGAAAGGAAAAGAAAAGAAAAGAAAAGAAAAGAAGAGAGAAAAAGAAGTTAAATATCATTTTCCAAGTTGGAATGAAAAGAAATGGAGAAAAAGAGGATGGAGAGAAAGGGAAGAAAATCTCTTACTTTCTTTTGTTTTTCCTCCTTAACTGTCAATCGTGAAAACCCCATCGACCTAAACCAAAACCAATCTGAACCACTCAATCGGACCTGCGGTGACCGGTCCGGTTTTTAAAACCTTGGTGGCGATGTTCTAACTTCATTTATTTATTTTTTTAATAAATTGAAATACTTACATTTGCAAGTGGCTTTTAACTCCTCGTAGGGTGCAAAGTTTTCTTCAATCCTCCCCCACTACCAAACGTCCATTATATTATCACAACTCAAACTTTTTTAGATTCACAACGGAGTTAGCTGCTCAAATCCGGCATAAACGTCTCATATTTGGTCCACACCCGCCAGAAATGAGGATGAGTTTGTCGATTCCATTGACATGCGACATCGGGATGCTTAACAATGTCAATTTATCTTTATATAAGGTTCGATCGCTTACCCAGTTCACCAATTCAACTATCAGTTGTGAAAACCCGAACGACCTAAAAAACCCGGTCTGAAGCACTCAACCGAACCTGCGGTGGATGCGGTCCCCGGTTAGACCAGTCCGACTGACCGGTCCATTCAGACTTTTAAAACTTTTAAGCCATTTAATGTTTCTTTAATAAATTGTTTGTGTTCGTTCACTTATTAAACGAACAAACATAAATGAACATTCTGCCAAACAATTTACAAACCGTTCATCAAACATTTAGTTCGTTTACAGCCATACGAACCGGTGAATGAATAATGTTATACCCAAACACCCCGAGTTTCACGACCCAGATATTTTTCATCTAATTTCCCGCCAGATTAAATCACAGTTATTCACAAAAGGATACACAACCTCACTTGTGAGCACACAAACATCACTCCATCTCAATAATCAGTTACTCCAGCTGCTTAACCTTTGAACGATGGTACGTATACCTAAATCCTTTCGATTTTATTTATTTTCTGTACTACATACCCAATTTATTGAATATTAATCGTTTTTCGTTAGGTTTATGCTTAAAAACATCGACACACAATAATCCATTCGTTTTTGTTACTGATTTTTTCAAATCGCTATAGAATAAATAATAAATCTAAGTTCCAAATATATTATTGATATTATTTGAGTTTCTATTATGTGGAAATGCGGTGTTAGTTTAAAACAGTATAATTACATGCCCTAGTTTTGCTTCAGTTGATAATTAGCAGAAATTCAGTTGGTTATGATTATATTAATAATGCTAATGATGCTACTAATGAAATCACCACCGCTATTACTTAGATTATCCTTTTATGATATGTGATGATTTGTTTTTCTTTCGGTTTTAACCGAGTTTAAGTATTATATTTATTTATTTATTATTTTGATCTTCATTTTATTTTCATGTTGTCATAGTCCAAGAAAAGAGGCTTGTCATTGGAAGAGAAGCGGGAGAAGATGCTTCAAATCTTTTACGACTCTCAAGATTTTTACCTTGTGAGTATAGAATAGCATTTACGGTTCATATTTATGATTTGTGAGTATGTCCATTGTTTGGTTTATAGTTTATTACAACTATCGGTTCGAGTCCTAGTCAATAGCTAAATGAATGAAAGATTATGGCTAAATCCCACAATATTATTAGATTCAAGAAAACTACACAAAAACTTGAACTCTTACGATCCCTACCAATAAACATGGTATATATAGCTAACCTAACGCGTTACACTTTAACTAGGATACCTATTAATTAATTACATAACAATTATCTAGACAGTTATCCACTAATTAATTAATGTTGTTTAACTTATCATCTCCTAAACTCGAGTTGATCATTATCTCTAACCGTCTCCACGCTTTGAAGCCACGAGTACGATTAGGAATTCCCAACATTGGTATCTCTTTAGGGCTTAGGCATTACCTGTGGGGCCGGGTGTAGTAATGGAGGACTTTCGCACCATCCCATCTCGCAAATATTCTGGCACAAGTATTGGCTTATGAAAGAAAGTGAATACGTTTATTTTCAAACAATTGGATGATGTAGAAACTTTGAATCTGTCTTGACTCTCGTCTTATAAACAACTACCGCACTCTCAAATGCATTTTTAATATCTTTAAATTACAAAATTCTGCTAGGATGCAGAGTTAGGACTTTCTTTTATGGGCTTGGGATTCATAACATTGATATATTCATATGTTATCAAGTGATATACTAAAGTTCTTATATTGCACTGTTCAGTTTGTGTCAAATTTAGTGCTGTTATGTTTGAAACTTATGTTAGTGTATGCATTTTGTGTACAAATGTCAGCTCAAGGAACTTGAAAAGTTGGGCCCCAGAAAAGGTGTCATCAGTCAGTCTGTCAAAGATGTTGTCCAGAGTCTAGTGGATGATGACCTGGTCTCGAAAGACAAGATTGGAACCTCGGTACGCCAGATTTTTTGTTTCTGCTTCTTAGTCTAAGAGTTCATAAACCTATGTTAATCTGAAAACAAATCCAGGTATACTTTTGGAGTCTTCCCAGTTGTGCTGGAAATCAGGTAAAGTCATCTCTTACATCAAGAATAACTCACATATATATAATTATGTGTCTACACCATAGGTGGCAAGAGCTGCTAGTCGGGGCGTCGGGCATGTTGGGTAACAAGGCAAATTGGTTTCGGGCTGAAAGAGGCTTGAGCTAGATTGACCCAAAGACTTTTTTTGTTCATTTCTTAAAGTCTCTTGTATAAGTAATGACTAATGTATTAATTATGATTACAAAAGCACTTGTATTGCAAACTAAAATAAAACTCTGCATGAAATCAGTTAACAAGGCAGCATGCATTAAAAATAGACTGTATGTAACTTTTTACCTGTTTGACTCTTTCCCCTTTAGCTAATATTTTTTACTTTACTCATTGAGGTAAAAGAAAAACCCCAAATTGACACATTTAACATAAATGGGTTGAAATTGATAGCATGCCATACAGAAGAAAAATCATCTTGTTGAATCTTCATTGTTGATGCTTTTCTTGTTTCATACAAGCATTTTTATTTGACAGCTAAGAAATGTATCAAAGAAACTTGAGTCAGAGCTTGAGAGCAGCAAGAAGCGTCATGTAGAGCTTGTGGAACAATGTGAGTCCCTAAAGAAAGGTCGAGAGGATTCAGTAAGTTGGTGACTTAACTTTTTTTTTTTTTTTAAAAATTATCCACTAATCCTGAATAAAAAAATTTCATACACATATATCACTTCAAACTTTTACCAGGATGCACGAGAAGAGGCTTTGAGTGAGCTGAAATCCATTGAACAAAAGTATAACGAACTGAAAGTAGGCTCACATTAAATTTCTTCATACTTTCAATAATTTAATCACCATACAACTTAAAATATATGAATGTGACTAGTGTAAATAATATAAATTCCAGGAAGAAATGGGACAATATGCAGACAATGATCCAGCTACCATTGAAGCAATGAGTAATGACCTAACAGTCTTCTTTTCTTCTTTTTCTTCATCATACTCTTGGGTTAGTTACACCAAAACACATATACTTTTTTCATTTCCAAAACACATATCATACTCTTGGTGGCGCAGCTTGTTGCCCGCCTGCCTGCTATCTTGATGTAATTTTCTAAGTAAGATATAATAATTGTTAAATCATTAAATGAAAAAAACAAATTTTGTTAAAAAAAAAAAAATTAAGGAACAAAATGTTCTTACCATTGAATATAAGCAACCTTCTATAGCAGGTAAAATGGTGTTATGGCACCAACGTTTTGACGATGTGGGGTGTGTCACGTCACCATTTTACATGCTATAGAAGGTTTACAATGGTAAAATGTTAAAAAGATATTTTGGTGTAACTGACACTTATTTTGTTTTTTCTTAATCAAGTAGAACACCTTTATTTTGTGACCTAGACTCCATATATGATATATAGACTTGCTTATAAACAATCACATGATGAAATATTTATCACTGATTTCAGAGGAAGCTATTAAGGTTGCCCATGAAGCATCTAACAGATGGACAGGTTTGACCTCCTTCACATTAAGGTGGTGTTTGGTTTGCGTCCAGGAATCACTAATGGTAGGGGTGTGATAACATGGTTGATGGGAATGGGTATGGATTTCTAGACCCAGCCCTTTAGATGAGTATGGAGGATACCCAGTTTTATGGGTATCAACCCGATTCCTTGAAACTCATAACATACATTAAAACCATCAAACCAAACACCCCCTAAGTTCTAGTTCCACAATCCACACCCAGGTATTCCTAACTGTGCCATGCAACTAATTTGCAGACAATATTTTCACATTGCGGCAGTGGTGTTCAAACAATTTTCCCCAGGCCAAAGAACAGCTTGAACACTTGTACAATGAGGTAAATTTGGAATTCCCTTAAGAAAAACAAATTTGGTACGGTTGTTGTTTGGTCCAAAAAAATTTAATCATTTTTTTAATAATTAGTGTGTCAAACACTATTACAAAGATCTGTTATTTCAATAGTAGACAATTTTTTTTTAATAAAGTCATTTAGGTGGTCTTAAGCATTACATATGAAATTCAGATTAATTTCCATCTGTTTGATCTATTTATTTTTTATTTTACTCATTTTGCCTGATCAATATATGGGTAAATGTGTCAAAATTGCCACCTTTAGAGAACAACAAATAATTGTGTCGGAAAATCAAGAGGAGCTGAATCATTATGATTCGAGCTTCGAAACTACTTATCAAAGCGATTCCAATCCTTAAGAAAACAACCAACTATAGTTACTGAGATATATATGATATCTCACTAGGTTCTTGCTTAACATGTGATTTTCAGGTCGGAATAACAGACGACTTTGACTATATAGAGTTACCAGCAGTGACACCTGTCAAGCAAGTCGACGAATAGATACTAGAAGCCACACATGATAAGTACACAACTGCTTTAATTTCCAACATCACTTAAGTCTTTTTTATGTCTGGTTCCTGAAAACTGTCACCACTATAAATATTGCAAAGTTTATGCGAATTTCATTTTCTAACCACTTGACTAGTTTAAGGGGTACTTTGTATTTCAAGCATATGATACATATGTTTGGTGTGCCCATGACACTTCATGCTAACATTGTATACCCCACATGACTATGACTAAAGACTTGAACTTGAACTTGAACTTGGGTCTTCTCCAAAAGAAGTGTTGCTTTGCAGTCACTTTTAAATACAAACCCCATTTTAAGGAGGAATTCTGAAGTAATATATACTCACAGTTGTTCAATGCATAACCGTTGTTAGCTAGAGAATTGCGAGAACTGCGACATGTATATGTGATATATAAAACAGTTAACAAGTTCCTTTTTTTTTCTCCCCGCTATATTTGGTTAGCGCTATGCACGAGTGTTTATGCAAGTTTTAACTTAAAATTGTTTCTGTATTGAACGTGTCATATGTATATATAGGATCTAGAGAACTACGACAACTTCATAAACACCTGTATAGTTGCATGTGTAGGATCTAGAGAACTTGACAACTTCATAAACACTTGTATGTTGCATGTGTGTGTAACTGTATATTCTGAGTTGGTATTGTGTTGCTATAACACGACGGTTGGGTTTGATTCCACTAGGTGTTTTTGGTCCTAGTTATTGCCCATGTCATATAAACCGGTTTTTTTTTTTTTTTTTTTTTTTTTACCAATCCTTAATTCTTCATTTCAACAAAAAGGGGCAAATTACATAAGAATAGCAGGTAGGCGGGCAACAAGCTACGCCGCCACCCCCTTCTGCAAATTACATAAGAATAGCACCGGAAATTAGAACTTTTTTTTTTGGTATAACTTTATTTATTAAGAAGTGTAGTTGAAAGGGTAAAAAGAAAAAGCTACTTGCTAAAGCGTTTTATATATCATTCTTTAGATTAAATTTATTCATTCACATCCAAACAAGATGTGTACGACGTCACCCCACATGTTTAATTTTATATACGTTATTTTGTTTAACAAGTTGGGTAAAATTTAATACAATTTCATTCAACTGTATGAATTCGGATTAACGTAAATTTAGTTCAAAAACCAATCGGGTTGATTGTAGTCTATAATTTATCATGATGCGTACGGTGCCGCCGCAACATGCCACATGCAAAAATATCTATTTCGTATTATTTCATAAGTTTAAGAAAACAACCGTATTAGGGCATTAACTTAGGAAGGAAAGAAATTCTGCCCAAGGTAAGTCACCAGAAAAAAAAAGAAAGAAATTTAAATGCTATTAAATTGATCGAAAAACCTCATGTCATGGAGTTTTAATGATACGGTGATCAGGTGATGTCAATTTTTATCATGTTAGTCATATCTTACTTCACATGTCATGTTATAATGTAGTCACAATTTTCTCTCTCCCAAATGGGCTTTCATGCTAATCATTAATATTTAATAGAATCATAGAGCCCACGATTTTAAAAATTTTAAATTTTTTTTTTTTTTTTTGAAATTTCATTTCTCATTTTAATAACAGAGACAAATTACATAAGGATGACAGGCGGGTAACAAGCTGCGTCTTTCACCCCCTTCTAGATAGAGAACTCTAGTCTTTTGAAAACAAATCCTCGCCATTGGAAAGTCGAGAAGTTGCCGTGAACCACCCGCTGAACACTCTTCAGGAATCTGATGGTCTCTTGTGTCAAGGAGCCAAATGTGTCAAAAGCTAAAGGGACAAAAGAATGTTGATTATCCTCGCATGTTTTATCGTGCTTTGATTGTCGTAGTTCTTTCCCTTTTATATTTCTAGTTTTAAAATTTGCCCCTTTATTAATGAAATGGAAGATTAGTTTTTTTTTTTTTTTTTTTTAATAAAGTTATATATTTCATTCCACAAACAACACACATTACATGATGATAACATGTAAACAGATAACAACTGCATCGCTAACCCTTAAGAAAAAAAAATGTGGTTATCATAGTTTTCTATTTAAAATTAATTCCATAAGCAAATAAGTTCTTAATAATAAGAATAATAACGTGTAAAATTAAAGTAAACATGTTTAAAGATGCTTTTAAATAATATATGCAAAATAAGAGACTAAACCAAAAATATCAAATATACGTCCTAAATAATGGAATCTTAGATCTTAGATATATTTAGATGCCGTTAGAAAAAAAAAAAAAAAAAAAAAAAAGAAAGAAAAAAAGATATATTTAGATTTTTAAAGTTTAGACAAGCTTATTAGCCGTATAAATATACATTTTATTAAAAAAAAAAAAAAAAAAAAAAAAGACAAAAGGAGAAATAAACAAAAACGGCCACTCTGTAAAATGGCAGCCCCCCATGTGCCAGAGAACCTTTCTCTGTGCCCAGCTAAACCCTACCTGCAACCCACTATCTCCTTCCATCTCCATCCGTCCACGTGTCCTCCATCAACGGCCCTCACTCCTTCACCCTTAATTTAACAACGGTCATCCAGATCGGCCGTTTCTTTTCACCAAAATAATAATAATAATAATAATAATAATAATAATAATAATAATTAAAAAAAAATCTCCAAATCTTCATCCTACGATTCCCTGTCTTCCTATATAAACAAACAACCCTCTGAATCCACACATACACACACACACACAAACACATTTAGCCTTTGAATTTCAGTAGCAGAAAACGAAGATTCAAAGGCTAATTGTTGTTGAAAGATTATTATAAAATGGAAAGTGTTAGAATGTGGTTTATGATGACGGTTTTTGCTCTTGTTATGGCTCTTCTTCTTCCCTCCATTAATGCTCAAGCTCCTGCCCCTGCTCCTTCTAACGATGGTATCTTCTTCTTCCTCTTTCTAGATCTGTAAATCATGCAATCAATAATATTCGTAGATCTGTACGTTTAAGCAATTTCTAACCTGTTGTTGATTTGAAAGTATGTTATTTAAATTACGTACTGAATTCGATTTATATTCGGATTTGATTGAATAATAATAATATTCTAGGGTTTTAGAGTGAAATTGGTGATTGATTTTGGGGTTTTTTTTTGGTGATTGATTAATAGGAGCATCGATTGATCAAGGAGTAGCGTATGTGTTGATGGTGGTAGCATTGGCTTTAACTTATATTATTCACTAGAATTGAATTTTGATTGATTATTATTATGGAGGCCAATTCCTTGTGAAGATTGACGATTTATATGGTTATTTTTTTTAGTTCCATGTGATGTGGTTGACGATTTTATGGGTTTGTTTTTGACATTTTCATTCACACCCAATTCTTTCTTTCGTATGTAAAGTTTATTATTATTATTATTATTATTTTGGCTCTATATTTATGTTTTATTTAATCAATTGGATGCATATTGAATGCATTCCTCTCTTCCAATTCCATATGTCAGTTTTTTGATAATTGTAAATCATAACATGACTCATTATTTGGCATTTATAAAAAAATGCAATAGATATAGAATAACAAACTGTACAAAAATACATATAACAAGTTGTACAAAAACAAGTTGTTAACAAACGGTCCAAAATAAGTAGTTGTCTTAGTATACTTTGTAGCTTAGTGGTAAGATGTGAGGTTCAAATGGGTAATATTTTAATCATGGGCGAAGTATAGAAGGGATGGGGTGCTCCAGCCTTTACTGTTTTTTGCTTAGTATTGTAAATTTACGCGTTTTCATCTGAAAATTTTATTCATATTAAGTCCGGCCCCTGCCGTTTGAAGTGTCTAGTGAGTTTTCCGGAAAAAATTAAAACTCCGCCATCATAAGGTTTAGAGTTGTAGTCTCATAGCAATATATAAAATGTGTGAATTTAAAGAAAAGATTTGTGTGTGTGTGTGTGTGTGTGGGGGGGGGGGGGGGGGGGGGGGGGGGGTTGCGATTTAGCTTCTAAAAACCTACTGAATACATTAAAAAAGACAGTGTATCTAAACAATATACCCCACCTATTCTGAAGATACCCCTCATGGCCTTGTGTAGAGATATGAATTATCCTAAGTTTATGAGAGAGGGGCGTGTTTAGTTCCCTTTAAAAAATATCCTAGATGTATCTAAGTAAATAACTTAAATTTATCATCATATTTGGTAAAGCTTATCAATAGCGAAGTTAAGGTAAGTCTGAGGAGAGTAAGATGCAGACCACTGGCTTGATAACAATTTTGCATCAAGCCTTGGACATAACGCACATAACACTTGGCAATCGGGACAAACTCGATTGGTGCATGTATCTCGTCTTTTGGCAATCAACACCACCACATGATGCACGATTAACCGTCCGCCGTTTAAACATTATTTTCACGAAATTAGTAAAAACAAGATTAAAATTAGCGCAATTTTACTTTTGCTCCCGATGGTCAACACATATACATTATATGTGCGCGTTCTGCAAACGGGGCTTTCAAACATGAAACCATTATTCAAAAACATGAAACCAAGAGCAACCGTAGCTTCCTTCTACCGCCATGGTATATTGGTATTCGCCTTCTTCTACCACCGTCATCCACCACCTTCTTTGTAGTGTTTGCCCACATAAACACTGATCATGTTCTTAAACCTTTTAGATGTTCTTTCAACACATCTTGGTAACCAATGTTTATTTTGTCCATCTTCTTGGGTGTATTTGTCGGTTAGTTAAGATAGTAAAACATTCCAACAGTGAGGAACAACAAGCAGATAAAGTATTATGTCTCCCTTCTTTTCAAGAGGTAGATGATTCGAATTTCGCAAAATACATGTATATATGAGTATTTAAGAGTTTGTTGTTAATAAATTTTGCTAAAACGTGACGATTTTAGCTATTAATTTATTATGATATAATGACTTGTTATTATTATTTCTCTACGGGTTAGTTATATCTTGGATCATAACTAACTATAAAAGTTTACATATGACTTATATTCAACTCTAAGAGTGTGGGTAGTGGGCTTGGTTTATGACGTGAAAAGGGTCCTCAAGCCCCTGAACACCACCCCCCCTAGCGTGGTTTATGGCGTGGCCCTTTGGGCAGGAGATTCTCACGGGCGTGGGCCGGCTGGGTGGATGAGGTGGCACGACGCGATCGATTCGTTTTTTTAATAAGTAACCTTTAAATATTTAAAACGCAAGCTCCTCTACTTCTCACTATTAGGCTTGAAAGGTGAAACTCAATTGTGAGTTCATGCATCCCAACAAACACACCTATACATGTTCATCAAGTGTGGCCCATGATTCCATGAATTCTCCAATGTGGATGCTATAACTAGGACCATATTGTTTACTGTTTATAAAATAAAAGGTGACATAAAATCACACACATACCACTCGAAAGATTATTAAACGATTTTCAACTTTTTTGTATTCCTAATTTCATGTTGTAATTTTGAACTAATGGAAACCTTTCAATATAAATATATATAGGAATGATGCTTGTGATAATTTCCAACAATTGACATATATACATTTATGGAAAGCAATACTATCGCCATTCAAAATCACATATAAATTCATCATCTATTTAGTTTTTAAAACCAAAATTTGTAACCTAATCACACACACAAACCTTAGAACCACAATGGTGCCGTCACAATCTAACACCACTACCCATACCATTGCCATTGCATCACCACAACAAACCACCGTCTCTCCACCCCCATCTTCACCGAAAATCGTTGATGTCCTGAGATGCAATCACCACAAGTTCTACTACGGTTTCACAGGAAAATTAAAATGGTATCTAGGATGTTTCAAGTCAGAAGGTTCCAATTCTTTGGAGAAGAAGGCAGGAATCAAGAAAGATCAACTTAAAGCAGTGAGTAGTTGTAACAACATTGTAATGCCGCGGTCACCAGATTATTACAGCTACATGAATAATGAAGAGCGTGACGAGAAGCTTAAATCCGCCATTGATTATTGTAAAACGTGAACATCAATGTATCTTATTGCCTTAATGTTATTTTAAGTTTTCGGTAACATGTTGGTATTGTCGTTCGTTTATTAGACATATGCATGGTAAGAACAAAACATTTTTATGTATCTTTATGCGTTTGTTCATATTAATGTGCATCTTTGGAATTACATAAACAAACATGCACACATGTGTTGAATCTGTTTACGTTAGGGTAATAATGAACTTAACAGCTTGTGAACCACTCAAGATCGACGAGCCAAAAGTTTGAATCAAGCACAACAACTTGTGGACTAGTTGATATTGGCTAATTAAAAGTTCAAATCGAGCCAAGCTTTGGCCTAATTTTAAAGTCATTTATATAGTTAGTTCTAATATAATTGTAAATATATGCTACATTATACAAATAACTATATATTTAGTTAAGATTAAGATAAAATAACTAGAGCATAGGCTTATAGCCTTATACATACAAATACAATTTTAAATATGCAACTATAGCTCAAAAACTTTGTATGTGTTAAGACTTAAGATTGAATGAGCCAAAGTCCAATGTGTTAAATATGTATAAGACTTAGATTTTAAACTTAAATCATAACTGCAACAAACTATCAGTATAGCTAGGTTTTTAAATTGATTTTTTTGTTTCGTCATACAATATCATGATAATTTTAATTCTAGCAACAAACTACTACCGAAATTAGCAGAAATAACAACCTTCAATTAGCTGGTTACCAAGTTAGCATATTATTTTTTTGCCTTTTCTACACAATTTCTTTTTTACTTCAAATAATAATGAGTATTTGTTATATAATCGTTGAAAATTAAAATAATTTGACTGATTATAAAATATTAATAGAACCAGAGCATCATATTGGGCGTTTGGTCTAGTTGTATGATTCTCGCTTTGGGTGCGAGAGGTCCCGTGTTCGATTCTCGGAACGCCCCAAACATATTATTTTTTACTTGTTCAACAATTAACCTGAACAAAAAGATTTCAGAAAAGTTATTCCATTTAAGTTTAATTTTTCTATTTTATTTTCAAAATTTAACTTGCTTACTTACTAGTTGTTTCAAGTAAACCCAAAAACCCGACTTATGCAATACAAACGAGCCACCAAATTTTGTTACCTTGATTCTTATTGAACGATACGTTTTTTCACTCCTTAAAATCCATGTGAATTAAAACCTAACTGCAACATTTTCTTTTAAAACCTAAGGGCGGGATTTTGTTTTTAGCAGATTGGGATTTTCTATTAAAAAATGGGTGGCGGCGCAGCTTGTTGCCCGCCTACCCAACATCCTTATGTAATTTACTTGGTTAATGAAATTTGAATTTACCATTTAGTGATATATCAATTGAATTGATTTGCTTTTTGATCCTGTATGATCATCAATTCAAGAACTTGAAACAAAACTTGAATCATTTGCTAATTCAGTTTAGTAAAATGGAGAATTCTAACAATGGTTCAACTCGGGAAGTTACTATCAACAACCCACTGCATGGCACTACGATGTCATCTGGTTCTTAAATCCTAGCCAAGAGGTCTTATAGGTTTAATGTGCGGTCCGATTTTTAAAAACATTAGTTATGACTAGATTTCAAAAAATGAAAACCGTGGAGAACAACTTTAGATGTATTAGATTTTCGTTATGTATATGTAATGATGTTTGACGTACTGGCGTACTTTTATTTATTATATAAAATTAAGTATGTGTTATCTTTTTTAACATGACCCAACCTTATCTGACCCAAATCTGACAGAAAAAACGTTATATAGCAAAATCCCTAAAATTTTCCGCTCCCCATGAAAATAATTTATGAGTCTGCCTCTCTCTTAATCATATGATTTTCGAGTTCATTCGATATTAGTGTAATATGCATTTTTTTGGTAGTTTAACTGCTTTCAAGAAATACGAAGGTATTTCGGGATGTTGATTTCTCTAGCTCAAGGATAGTGAAGTGAAAGCACTGTCATTTCTTTGGCTACAAAATAGTATAGTGTGACGATGGTGAGCTTAAACATTGAAAGTTGGCTTACCAATTGTGTAAAGGCAAGTGTGGTGTAATTGTTAATCAATGGTTGGCTTTCTTGTTTAAAAAAGGAGGCAAAAACAACCAACTGTTTTCAAGAAATGGATGAGGGAATGAAACTTCATTCGATGAACATACTAAATTAGTATTTTATCAAACGTGAAGCTAACTTTATTACTTTCAACAGATATTATAATTTATTTGTACATCTTTAAAATAACTAATTTAGATTGGACACTATTTCGTTATTGTCACAATTTTTCATAATGGCCAAGGTTTTCATCATGATATGCTTCCTACTCGTTCTTGTTTCAACATAAGGTAGAAACCGAAAACTAAGTTTCGTATCAAGTTATGATTATATACTTATGTTGTTTATGATATAACAGGTGCGTCGAGAGTATCGAATTTTCCACCAAAGCAGAAGAATTCAGTGAATCCTTCAAGTGTTCCTGTTTGTAAAGACGTCAGAGAGTGTGCAAGATATTGTAAATGTCCAGCCATTTGGGAGATATGTATGTAGGGGTGTTCAAATTCGGATAATCCGAATTTCGGATACTCAATATTGGGATCCAAATCCGGATCCGAAATTCGGATTATTCGGATCATCCGACGAATCATCCAAAACTTAAAAAAAATAATAATTAAAAAAACGTTCTCCTTTATTCCTAAAATGTGAACCTGTTAAAAAAAAACAAAAATCAAAATTAGATAAACGAAATTGGAACAAAAAAATGTAAAAGAAACTTACCGTTTGGTGGACGGGGGTTGTGGAGGTCGGAGACGAGGTGGACGGGGGCTGTTATAGAGAAGAGAAGAGGGAGCGGCTGCTATGGATTGGACGGTTATTGCTATCGTGACTGTGGTTTTGAAGTGGGTTAACGCAGGCATGGTGAATACGGTTTTGAAGTGACATAGGCTGCCGCGGAGAGTCAACGACGTCTGACGCGGTACGCGGACAGAGGTGGACACGGAGTATAATAGAAATAAATGGTCGGCAGCCGCCAACGCACGTTAGATAACACGGGCTATTCCTTTCACCGTGCTTAAATATATAGATAATGATTATCTTGCTAAAAGCTCAAGTCAAGTTTATATGTGCCCAAACTCGAGCCTAAAATAAGCATGTTTAGTAAACAAACATGGACCGAGCCAAATACACCAATCTAGGCTAGGTTCATACGCCACAGGCTTAACATGTTAGATATATATATTAATTACATAATAACAATAATTATAAAAATATATAAATAAAATAACAAAATAGTCAATAAATAATAAACAAGAGCTTGAGAATTTATCTCACAAGCCAAGCTCGAGCTTTAGCAATCTCAGCGCAAACTCGTTTACGCCGTAGATCACAGGCATGCAAAAAAGTAACACCTCGGTTAACAATATAAAGAACAAAACCTGCAAATTTTGATACTTCTATCAAAAAGTAATAAGCAAATATTTTGTCTAATGCTTGTTTTTTAGAACAATAATCAGAGGATAAAGAGGAAAGTACCCTAACATTCCACAAGTAAACACAATTATTATTCTGGTCTGTCATTCTGCAAAAACTTTAGCCAAACTAACAAACTCAGTGAAGATTATTAATGCAACCAAATTACAATGAGCTTCAAAATTTCCAAGAAAGAATGTAGTAGCATTACATTGCACAAGTTAAATCATGTTTGATCATGAAACAGAAAAGCCACAACAGGTTTTTCTTTTATGTATGGCAAATGATGAAAAGTCAAACATCGTAGCCAGTGAACGTGAAACCCCTTCCAACAATCTCACCAGCACAAAACCATGCAAAGCATTCAATGCCGAACAAAGCCGCAATTCCAGCTTGTTCAACGTGTAGCTCTTTCCTGTTTTTCCATAGATTCTTCACGTAGTCCAGTTCCTTCCAGAATGATTCATTACGGCTAGGAAGGCTGCATACATGATTCAATTATAAAACTCAGCTTCGTATATAACATTGTATTTTTTTTTTATACGCTCTAAAGTCTAATCGCAATGGGAACCATAAATCATGATTTTGTGTATTAAAAGGACAAAAGTTACGCTCCCGGGATACAAAACTAAAGATGGCCACAAGAGATAACAGGCCGGTTTGTTGAGGTGACTCAGAGACGCTTTTTTGTCATTTTTATTAAAACTACACAAGAACCATACTATTACAATCAATATATTTAATAAAACAATTTAGGATGTTGTATGCATTTAAAAATATACGTTTTCAATCCCTTCACCTTCTAGCTACTTTTTTTAATTGACTTGTGTTAGATAAAAACAAGATCCAAAATAACTCATTTGTAAGCAAATGGGTCGAACTGTCGAAGTGGCATCTGATGTTTTTGCTTTTATAATGTTTAAACTCAAATGATGTTCTTGCTTTTATATGTTACAGAAACAAATTTTGGTATCAACCAATAAATAGTCAAGTGGTTAATTGTTTAAAATTGAGAGACAACTTCAAAACTTAATTCAGTTTTGTGTTCATTGTTGGGCCAAGGACACCAGCTCTCAAGGCTAGTAAATTCACGCATTTCTAAAAGGGAAGCAACGCTTGTGAACTGTGAATTTGTTTAAAACAACTCATATACCATTAAAAAAACCAACACATTAACTTCACAATCATTACAAGGCTCATTTGCTTGTGTACCATTTCTGATCTCATGTATAAACTTCAACTTTATAATATTTTAGTTTAAATCGAAACCTCTAGCTTTAGTTCACGGCTACAAACTTACAGTTAGACTTAGTATTCAAACATGCTTAGACTATAAGGAGTGGGGGGGCGGGAAAGAGGGGGATGAAGCGCCATGTGGCACTTGTGGGACCCTTGTGGGGGGGAAAATAATTGTGGGGAGTGGAAGGGGGGGAAGAGGGGGGGAAGGAAATAATATTATATTGTGTTAAAGTTAAAAAAAAATAAAAAAAAAAAACTGACCAATCTGCTGCTGCCACGTGTCCCCCTACTCCCCCCACGCCGGTGACTCTCTCCCCGCCCCCAGCCCCACGCCAATGTTCCCGCCCCTATGGCGGCGGTGTTCCAGCCCCTCCCGCCCCCACTCCTTACAGTCTTAACGTACAATCATGTAAAAAACTTATGATACGAGGGTGAACACAATACAATTGGTTCATCGTTTTTGCTAATTGCTACTAGAGTACCATGAACCATACGTATAATATATTAAGGTTCAAATTATGCGGCCACTTATCATGTCAAAATTCTTGAAATAATCCCTTAAAGAACACACCAAAAGCTGAAACAAATCGTTTATTAAAGTGAATTGCAGGCCAAATTTGAAATTTTCAAAGATATCACCTTGATTTGCCTCAATGATAAATATAGCTTTCCAAGAAGATAGGAAACAATTTTCTTAAATAGTTAAATGACTTTTCAACATAAAGGAAGTACAGACAGATGTAGTTCTACTATGCATTTGAGTCTTGACCAAATAGATATTACTAACCACAAAATTTATGTAAGAGCATCAAGGTTTAAATTATAGCTAAGAAAACCACATGACAAAATATTGGTCATCGAGGATCGGATTTGATATGGCTCAAATCAAGGATCAAAGGGTCAACAAAAATTTTAGTTAAATGAAGCCCCCAACTTGAAAAACTGGATTGAAACGCAAAATTCTACAAAGCGTCGTTCCTAAACAAATATTTTGACGTTACTGTGTATGGATTTAGTTGTGATCTTTAAGGAAATATTTCAAGTTGTATGAAATACCAATTCTACTTTAAACCAAAACACGAGATCCATAAAGTTAGTTAACCTGGCAAGACGAGTGTAGAACAACTGTTTGGACAACTCATTGCATTTCTCAACAGTCGCTGGTTCTTGAACATATTGCTTGTTTTGCTCCATTAGCTGCTTGTAGTAAGTGGTTCCATGTTTTGACAAAAATTCTGATGCCTGACCTGCCTTAGATTGCAATTGCTTCAACTTTGATGCCATCTTATCTGCAATTAATACTTATTCTATTATTTTCATCATCCAAACATGAAACAGCACAAAAGACGATCCAACCGAGTCCGGTTCACAACCAACAAAAGAATCGAAGCAAGAATCCTTTGTAGTATAGAATGCATCTCAATTGTTACAGCCCAAACAGGAGAAATCAACCCCAAAGACTAGTCTGATGTGCGAGAGAGCCCATTTCGGTCAAGAGGTCAAAGACGACAAAAAAAAAAAAACACACACACACACACACAGGTATCATACATGAAGACGACGCATTTAACTACTTTATACCTCATGTTTATAACGCATTAGTATGTTTTATGTACCAACTATCAAGAAGGAGAAATGTCTAGCCTCCTACTTTTAATTACTTTTATAAAAATATAAAATTACACAGTGTACTTTTATATTAAATAGGTTTTATCGTATCTTAAACAGGCCAGGAGGCAGGAACTATAAGCCCTACTATAAACCCCACATATTCTGCCCATACAACCAATGCGCGACAAGTCTCGTACCTTGCAATGATTCTGGTCCGTAACATTTAACACACACAATATGACTAGCATAATAAAGTTGAAGTTATATACCTTTTACAACCATTTGTATAGCACAAAGTAATTTGTTTAGTAAATCAAATAAATATTATCATCATTATTATTATTATTATACCTGAGAAAATGCACAAATAAAATAACATGTATCCTCAAATTTATATGTAGCTAATGCTATGAAACAGTGTTAATGAAGCTATAAACACAAATCGATAATGAAATTATGATAAAAATTAAAACCCTAAATATGTAGCTAATGTTATGAAACAGTGTTAATGAAGCTATAAACACAAATCGAGAGTGAAATTATAATAAAATCAAAACCCTAAAACTCAAACAGCTGACAAATCAATTAGTCAATTAAAATAGCAGAAATTAGGAGACGGATAAAGTTGATTGAACACAGCAATCCTAAAGTCAAATAAAATGTATAAACAGTAACGGCGCAGTAATAGATCTAAGGAAATTGTGTATCCAAAGTCAACAGAAAGAGGAAACAGATGTGGATAAAGAATAAGATGATGAATAAGGATAGGAATAGTGTTATTATTATATACCTGGAATGAGAAAGTGATTAGATCTATGGCACTTTGCTTCTCTAGCCGATCGACCTGCAAATGTCTACCAGAGAGAAGCGGTGGCTGTGGGTGGAGTTGTTTGAGGTCACAAAGATCTAGTGTATTTATTCCATGTAGGATGAGCTCGGTATCGGTATTGAATAGATCTCGATACTGATTTTTGTTAAAACTTGGTAACGTAAATGAACAGGTATCGGTATTTTTTATATCGGGATCGGTTCGGTATTCTATACGAAGTGCTCGTCCCTAATTCCAAGTGTTCTCGCTAAAGCTCGTTTTTATATAGATTTCTTTTTATTTTTTTAGGCTTTGGATATTGGCACACTCCCCTGTATATTTGCATGCCATGCCCCTATACGTCGTGTATAGACTTATATGCGGGTATAGGTCCCTCTAACTGGTAGCATTAATGACGTGTGAAAATTTGTGCAAAACCTCTTATACGTCGTGTATAACCCTATACGTGACGTATAGGGGTGTGTAAATACCATCACCCTTTATTTAACTATGATTGTTAATACTAATAACTCTAAACTATTCTATCGCATTAGAACTTCCCTCTAAGAGACACATAAGTGCACCTTATGGTGGTATTGCTATCTTTTGTGCCGTTTGTATAAAAAAAGATCATAAAATATACTTGTAGGATTGGTAATTTGGTATCACCTATCAGTGTTGATTACCTCATAAATTTATCACCATATGGTTTACCGTAAAAATGTGGTAACCTTTTATAAGACACATAGTTTTCAATTCGTAATATGTGTTCTGGTTCTCATCAAAGAGATGTTAACTTTATATCAAAGAACTATTTATCCCCCCCCCCCCCCTCCCTTTGCGTCCCCGATCCTTGCTCATGAGTTACCGATAAAATCTTCAACCACCATGGTGTATCTCCGCCACATAGCCACCTCCCTGTCAGAGGCGCAACTTCTTTAGGGCCCGAGGGGGCCTGGCCCCTACCGATTTTTAGCGTAGTGGTGGAATTTTACGATTTTCTTAGGTAAATTGAGTCTGGGCCTCACCGATTTGGTCTTCCGGTCACTACCGATTGAAAACAATTGAGTCCATCTCTCACCGATTCGAGACCCAAGCTTCGCCACTCCTCCCTGTCACATTTTGAACAAACGCATAAGGATTCATGGTAAGCTTACAAATTTTGGCAACCTATACGCCATCAAGTCAAGAACATGTAAAGAACACAAGTCTTTTTTTAATTATACACCATCCAGTGCACTGTTCGACATTTGTGGCCATATATTCCCCCACCCCATATCAAAGTCGTCCTACACATATCAAGAACAATCTTCAAAATTGTATGCTTTATTTAATAAACAATTAGTCATTTTATTCCGAATTGAGTGTTTATATTATAGTGATCGATGATGGTCGAATAAGAACTAAAAATATCAATGCTGGAAAACAAAAACATAATTTCTTATAGCTATAAGCCTATGATTAACATTTTGTTGAGTAGACAACAAATGGAAATAATAGTAATGGTTGGTCATCACTTTCAAGCGTCAAGAGATGGTGTCAAAAGTCTCATTCTAAGGAACAACCATGGGGACTACTTTTGACTTGTAGCTTTTTAATCGTAGATTTAATGTGTTGGTTTTGTCAAATCACGTGAATGTTTAAACTTCAAAACTTCTAAGACATACTATCACTTCTAAAGTGGTTAAATCAAAAGGTTAGTTTTACATTTTAATAAATGCAATAATAATATATAGAAAGCCAGATAGAGGTTCAGGTACAAAGGCTTGATTTTGTAAGTACAATAGTTTAAATTAATCTTAAAGTCACTTAGGCTACCCGGTGCACAGACGCCCCACCCCCGTCCCCTCCTTTTTTGCCCCGTCTCAACTCCCCACACCGCCCCCTCCCCCGTCCTCTTCCACCCCCGTCCCTGATGTCCCTTGGAGAACGAATGGGACGGACCAATCATGTTTTTTCCTTTTTTTTTCTTTTTTCTTTTCTTTATGAAGGTTATGAGCTGGAGTGAAAAAGGGAAGAGAGACATGAACCTTGTGGTGTCTCTACACTCCACCCATGTCTCAAGAATGTTGAGACACCACCTTGATGATGTGGCATCCTACATGGCATGGAGACATGACCTTTTTCATGTCTTCACACCCCATAGCCTTAGGTAATTACACACATAATCAACATTATGTTAATTTATATCAATGATAATTAATGAGAGATTTTAGGGATTTTATTTCAAATCTCTAATTTTATTATCTTTTATATCTTTACAAATTTGATAGTCTCTTCTCTAATTTCAAGAATTATTTGAACAAATAAAATCGCGAGATGTATGAGTTCTTCTTTTGTATTTTAATTTGATGGATAATTCTACATTGTGTTTTACAGTAAACCTAATCAACGGTTAACCTATTGTATGTGTATATTGTGTTTCAACACAATAAGATTAACTTTGTGTTTTAAACATAAAACCCATATAAATACAAAACCAACAACCGAAAACTGTCAACCTAATGTGTTTTAACACCATTGGAGTAACATAAAACCCAAAAATAGTTACCAAATGTCCACATTATGTTTTACTAGTAAACCTAAAACAGTTAACCTAATGTGTATATTGTGTTTTAACACCATTGGATTAACATAAAATACATCAGCAGAAACAATTAACAACAACCAAACAGTAAAACCCATCAATATGTTTAACTTTGTGTTTTAACACTGTCACACCCCGTCAAGGCGGAAACACGGGGATACAACCATCGAAAGGTTTTCAAGCACAAGGTTCAAGCAACACATGTTTTTATTAAAAATAGTACGACCATGAATGATGGATATTGTCATAAATTTATTTAAACCGACATCATAACATACATAAAATGAGATATTGTCTAGTACTCATGGACCTGGTGTCGAAACATCACAAGGTTGACAAAAACCCATCAAAGTGGTACCACGTAGTGCATGCTCGAACCTCTCCCTCAAATCCTTGCGGCCCTCCATTAGTTACCTGAAAAACATGCATAAAGAGTTTTGTCAACAATAATGTTGGTGAGTTCACGGGTTTGAATGTAACAAGTAAAACCAATGTGTAATTCGTGTATGACCAATCATAGGCTAGCTAAGCGAATGATTACTGTGCAAACCATGAGTCCTGTAACCAAACCTCTTGACTGTTGTGCCTCGTGCATTGTACACTAAAGACAATGTATGTATAGTAGAATACTAACACTCTTTTGTATGTAACCGGTTAGAGCGACTAACGGGGGTGTCAACCCAATAGATCTATTAAAGTATCCCATGGCTTTTGATAGCTAATGGTTACAGTAAACGTTGTACGAGGACTAATGAGCTCATGAACCAATATGTCTCTTGTTCAACATGGTAGTCACGATAGAATGTACACACACTTGTAAATGGCATTAGTATTGATGCATGTTAATCCCCCGAAATGTAAAATAGTAAAATGGGGCCGTAAAACTCACCTGATGATGGTACGTGTGGTCTAGGGAAGCTGTAGATGGTCACCGTCCTGTCAAATGATACCCTATGATCATTTTGGACAAGGTAAGTCGACTAGGGTTGTTGTTTATCATACAAATTGTTCACCCGAAATTTGTGGACCCGGTTATGTAGGTGGGTCATTACTTGTGAGGACTTTTAGTGTGCTTGCAAGGTGCTTGGAAGCATTAATTGTGATAAAATGGACCCTTTTATATTAGTCATGGGTTCAATTAGTTTCCAAACCATCGTGTGTGATAGATTTGTGAATAATAAGTACCTTAACATGTGTTTAGGCCACCAATCTTTACAAGTTAAATGCTAACATGCACATGTTCTAGCTTTGCTTAACATATGTTAGTTTGTGGTAGCCGATTAGTGTACTCAATAAACACCTTGAAGCCGATTGTTTAATGGTTCAAACTCACTTGCTTTGGACTGAACAAGGTCTCGTAGGATTTGTCACATGATATTTTCGTGAGTTCTCGTGAGAAAACCAAGTATAATTACCATGTTTAATAACCTTAGCTTAGTATATAAGCAAGGTATGTTTTAATCACAAAAATCGGTTTATAAGTCATGCTTGTTAAGGACATTGGCTCATTTCTTACTAGTAATCACAAGAGTAGAGGTGTCCGAGTGTATTATCAAAACCGATTATAGCTTCCCCTTTGTTAAACCTTTCCTTTTGTATATAACTTTAGTATGTTTGGATCATAAAAACATTTCACTAATTTGATCAATTACATGACATCTTGTGGCCGATTATTGTTCATTACATAAGCCTCATTTTAGTCGGCTTAATGTATGCTTAGTGAGATGCATTGTACCTTGTGTGTGCAAGTGTGGGTTTAGAGTGCGCATAGGGATCGACTAGGGGTCGGGTAAACGAGATGGGCCGAGAGTTATGAAGTTATAGAGCTTAGGGAACTTACCGGTGTGGGTCGGGCTGTGCCCCTGTCTTTGCCGCAGGGGGGCCGCGTACGAAGTACCCGGCGTTGTTTAGTTGGTCGTTCAAAAAAAAATGTAAGGTGTGTTTTTACCATTACACCCTTGAAACAACTAATTAGCCATTAAAACTTAAACACAATTTACAAAATTGTTATCCATTTAATCTCCACCCTAGATTAATCTAATCTAATGGCCACATTTATTTTTTACCCTTCTCATAAAACACATTATTTATATCAAAACCCCACCTTAAAAAATCAATATTATATGTTGTTCATCTTTTCCTTTTCTATAAGATTATTTTGATTGGAGTTTTTAGCTTCAAGAACTACATGTGGTCAACAAGAGAGAAAGGCAGGCTATGTGAGAGAAGGGGAGCAAAGACAAAATATGTCGTGGTTCCTGACTTTGTAGAAATGGCGGGATGGTTAATTTGTAGGGTACAGGCTAAGGCTATATGTAGCAGTTTAAGGTGCTGTTTGTTTTTGAAGAGGTAAAAGGTCTGAAGTCTGCAGACCACATCTGCAGACATCTGCAGGAGAAGAGGTGGACCAAAGGTCTGCAGTCTGCAAGAAGAAGACTGTTTGTTTATTAACGTCTGCAGACTGCTGAAATTAAAAAAAAAACCGATTTATTTAAAGTAAACAATATTTTTTCAACATTGAAATTTAAATAATAGTTATACAACATTGAAATAATATTCATAAAACCACAAATAACAATGTTTGAACTAATTTATTCCACATTTTGCATTAACTGCTCGGCAATTTCATCTCGTAACTGAGTCATGTATTCCCGATCCGATGCAGTACCAACAACTAATATCCATCATCCAACTATCCATCATCCAAAAATACATCAATCAAACTCATATCAACAACATTCAAAAAAATAAAGCAAAAATCAATATCTATATCAAACAATGTCACAGATCTGTAAAAAAAAATTGCAACATACATTATCATAGATAGATATATATATAATAATAAAAAAGAAAAAAAATAAAAACAAAAAGGGCCCGACACAGATCTGATAGTTGAGAAAGAAAAAAATAATACCATTATCATATATATATATATATAAAACGTACCTGACAGATCGACGGCCTGGAAGGACGCGGAGGAGGAGGAAGGGCTGACGAGGTGGAGGAGGCGGAGGAGGAGGGGAGGAGGACGCGGAGGAGGAGGGAGGAGGCAGGAGGGATTGACGGGGCGAAGGAGGACGCGCGGGGAAGAGGGAGTCTGGTGGAGGAAGAAGGCTGACGAACGACGGTGGAGGGCTGTGGAGGAGCAGATCAGGTGAAGGAGGATGCCATTGGAGATGATCTGCTGGGTGTTTTGTTGAGAAGAGGTAAAAAGAGGTTGGATTACATCTGCCCCAAGAAGAGGAAGGGCAGAGGTAAGAAGAGCTTCTGACTTCTAAAAAACAAACGCTCTGCCCGCTTCAAATGTCTGCCCGCGTCTGCGCGGCGCAGACATAAGAGACTAGAAGTTCTTCTCACCAGAAAACAAACACCACCTAACTAAAAGATAAAAAACGTGATTACCACCTAAGCCTAAGCATTGGAGCTCTTACTAACTTTTAAGTAAAGGTTTTATTAGACCACAATTATTTTTTAATCTTTAGCTAATCAAAACCTTTTATATACTTAAAGTAAAGATCAAATAGAAAGTGTTTTTTGGTAAGAACTGTGAGAATCAAAGGGGGTAAAAAAATTTATTTTTTTTTTAGAATTTTTTTTCCCATGTGCTTAAACATTCTTTCTAGATGAATAATACAAAAAAAAAATAAAAAAAATGTTTTTAGTGTAATTACGTCATTAAAGTAAATACATTAGTTTACACTAGAGTAATTATGTAATTACTCTACACCAAATTTTTTTTTTTTTTTTTTAGTTTTCAATACTATAATACATGTTTAACAATATGGGAAAAAAATTTGAAAAAATAAAAAATAAAAAAAAATACCCTCCTTTGATTCTCACAGTTTTTAGCGAAAAAACACTTTGTACCAGATCTTTCCCCTATATATTTAAATGTAATATTTTTCATTATAAAATAAGATAAAAAAGTACTAAATTTATAAAATAAGATAAAAACTGATTACAAGTTACAACCATAAAAACTAAAAGAAGAAAAAAAACACACTTATAATTAATAAAAAAAATATTAATTATAATTACTAATTGTCAGGGCCGGCCATAGAGGGGTGCGGGGAGGACACCCGGCCCGGGCCCAATATTATTTGGGGCACATCCAGTGACGGAACTACAGTAGCTGAAGAAAAAGAAGCGGCGAAGGTTGTTAATAAAAGATTTTTCATCTGCTATATGCAACTTTTGCAGAGTGATAATGGAGTCTTGGAGGTGTTTGAAGAAGATGATGGGTATTTTCGGTATTTTAGTATTAATAAATTATCAATATAGTTCAATGACAGGCCAGTAATTAAGTTTTGTTATAAGGGTATTTTCATAATTCTTTGTAGCCATGTGTTTATGACTTTATGTCAGATTTTTCTTGTAAAATGCATAAACATTTTTTATTGATACGGTCACTTGATATTAACGGTTAAAAGAATTCATTTAATTGAGTATAGATTTTACTTTTTTTTACTATATTAATGTATTATAACTAAAATTATAATATACTTATTTAAAAAAAATATATGTCTAGATTTAAAATCATTACATTACGGCCTAACGCTAGGGCACATTTTTCGTGTCTCGGCCCGGGTACAGGAATTTTCAGAGCCGGCCCTGCTAATTGTTATTATCGTCATCTTTGTGATTCATCCATAGACGTTCTATCAAGTCCGGACGAATACTATGGGTCGCAAAGTATAAAGTTTATACGACGAATTTCAAAAACAAAAATTATGAGCAGCATCACAGTCCCATTTTAGTGGAGCTTGTCGTGTAAGTAGTTGTGAGCTTTCGGCATGTTCAACTAAAAGTTGAACCCCACTCGAACAGCATAAAAGAGAAATTCATCTTCCAAGTACGAAAGAGCAATTCATCTTCCAAGTATGGATCTAATCAATAGTTGGGGTGGGAAATTATTTTTTCTAAGAAAAAAATGAGACTATGAGAGAACTAGAGATTTTTTTTTTATAGCCAACGGCTACCTTTTTCTCACAAACCACAAACGACGTTGCTCAATTCTTGCTTCACGCCAGGAAACATCATATATATTTTATATTTTGGTCACAACTTAGAAAATATTCATAAAATTTTGACCAAATCATGGTAGTTTATATGAACAAAAAAAAAAAAAAAAAAGTTAAATCGCTAGAAAGATATATAACAATCATCGTACAAATCAAGTTTATAAGAAACAAAAAGTTAGAGAATCAACACGTGTTTCCGCCGTTTGTTTTTGACACATTTGGAACCCTGGCTCATGAGGCGGTGCATTTCCATAAATGAGTGCAGAAGGTGGTCCACAGTGACCCGCAGAGCCCTAAGAACCATGTGTTTATGTTTAGCAGGATAGGCTTTGCGATTCAAAAGGAGATAGCGGCCCAGCTTGTTGCCCGCTTACCCACTATTTAAATGTAATTTGTTTTGTTCGTTTAAATGATGTATTTAATGAAATATCTATATATAGAAAGATATATATAACCATCATCATACAAATCAATGGGAATACAATTACATCTGTAAAAAACAAATTCACTTTCCATCTATGAATTTGTAATATTCCTTGTATGCTCTCATGATTTGCATTGAGAAACAAAAAACCTAATCCATATAATTTCCTTCAAAAAACATAAAAATGATGCAATTAACATTACACCATAGACAGCCCTTGTCCACTTCTTCTTCTATCCGTAAACTCATGCAATCTTTTAAGTGCAACTTCAAGTGTTTCTTCACTCATATTTGCAAAGCATACCCTAAACCAACCAGCCTCCAAGCACCTACAAGAGCTTCCAGGCGATATATTTAGCTTCACTTCCTCCATTATTATCTTCCATATCTCTAGTTCGCTTTGTTTTGTAGCTTCCTTCAAGTACGGACTCAGATTCATCCAACAAAACAACCCTGCATTCCCTTTCAAACACTCGATTCCCGCTTTCTTTAGCCCGTTAACGATTGTTTCGTATCGTTTATGCAGTCTTTCTCGGTTGATCTTTATGTATTTTTGTGTGAACTCCTTGTTTGATAACATGGACGCCAATAGAAACTGTGTTTGTGATGAAATTAGGGTGAAACTCGACATGCGTCGAGCCGTTGTCACGACTTGGTCGTTGTATGAATACACGGTCCCTACCCGGAAACCGGGGAGGCCTAGGTCTTTCGAAAGACTATAAACGATGTGGCATCGTTCTGAGTCTTTGTAGTTTCTTGATTCGAGGATTTCTGCAATGCTGACGAATTCGTCAGAGTGGAAGACAGATCCTGAGTAGATTTCGTCAGAGATTAAATGGATGTCTTTTCTCGTGACGAAATCCAGGATCTGTTCCAGAACTTTCCGTTGGATGGTTGCACCCAACGGATTTGAGGGGTTTGTTATCAGAACCCCTCGTACTTTCATGTCCATGGATCTTGCATGATCATATGCCGATTCTAGGGCTTCAGGGGTGATTTGAAAATTGTTTGTGCTCTCGCAATGGATTGGAACGATTTCTACACCCGTTCTCCATCTCAAATCGCGATCGAATCTGAAACATTTAAGACTTGTCACGTTAATAAATTAAACATGTAAATGAAATAAACATCCATTTGTAAAGACAAATTATTAATTAACAACATACTTCAGGATGATAGAAAGTTGTACATACCCTGGATAGTAAGGAGTTGGTACTAGCAACGCATCACCAGGATTAGCTAAAATAAAGGTTAAAAGCTCGTTGGCTGCGGTTGCACCCGCGGTCAACACTACTCGTTCGGGGTTAAATGTTGCTTTACCTCCCCTAACTTGTTCCATAAAACTTGCCATGGCCTATAAAACAAACAAATGTAAACAAGTTTTAGACCTTTTAATCGTTTATGAACAATGCAAAAAATTAAAGTGTTTGTACATTTTGTTAAAAGGTTGCTACCTTTCTAAAAGCTACAAGCCCATGATAATCTTGAAACAAAGCATTTTCTTTAAAACCGGACACATTTTTACCCCAACTTGTTGCTTCTTGATTAGATACCAAAAATTCTTCTAGCAAATCGAACGAAACCTGAAACCAAAACCGCAAACCATTAGCTCATGTATGTTCATGCACATGACGCAACTCTAAAGTTTAATGTCACCACATCAATGCACTACTAGAAAAAAGACTTTCAACGACACAACTATTTTCACTTAGTAATTTGTCTGTCGCTTAAAGTCCTCTGATTTACGACGAATTTTACCTGGTTTTCAGCTAAGCCCATTTGTATAACTCCGGAAGGGTTATGTATTTCATGATATGGGTTTTCATCATATGCCTTCCATCCAGCAAAATATGGAGAGTTTTCTCCATGGGTTTCTGAAACAGCAATCTTTGATAATCCTACAGTTGGTTGTACAATATTTATTGCCATTAGGACAATGTTAGTTGCAAGTAATGATTATTGTGTATGTGTGTTTTACTTGATGAAACCTTTCTATACAACTCTATTTATATAGAGGGTTTGGAGGTATAGCATAAAAAATACTAGGCATATAATAAAAAATTAATTAATTTATATTACCAAAAGGGACCAATGATTGAATAATAACTGATATAATAAGATTGGAAGATGAAAAGTCACCGTGTTTACAAAAGTGTAGCATGTATTTTATTCAAGGTGACAACTGTTTGGTTTTGCCATCTATGAATTGACCAACTCTATTTATTGCAATTTGCAAAGCATTTTCTAAAATTTCTAAACCCTTTTTAGGAAAGTTTTTAATATTTTTATTGTATTTACAACATATAGTATAACATTATATGTAATATTATTCGGTATAATCCTATGATACATGTAAGGAAACGCCGACTCTTCAAAAAATTTCTCTGTAAAAAAGGTCCGTCTTTTGTTAGCTGCTGAGCCGCATAGTCCTACTCGGGTGAATATGAAATGGAAAGGTTGGGTCCCTCTGAAATGTAAGATATTGGTTTGGAGAGCCGCGTTAAATCGTCTTCCGTCTAAAGTCAATCTGGTTCATCGTGGTGTTAATATTCCTAGTCAGCATTGTGATCTCTGCGAGGTGGACACCGAGTCGGTATTGCATTTGTTTACGGGTTGTTGGTTTGCCATGGAGGTTTGGAGTCGAATGGTTGCTTGGTGCAGGTTAAGCCCCACTATTATCTTTGATATTGCTGATGTTTTGTTAATTCCTAGCCGACAACCGATCTCAAAAGATGCAAAGTATATTTTGAGAGGCATAGTCTTCACCACTATGTGGTCTATTTGGATGGAACGCAACGACCGGATCTTTCAAGGAAAACGTCGCAGGGCACCGGAAGTTTTTGAAAGCATAAAAGTTACGTCTTATTTTTGGTTTAAAAATAGATCTAGATTGAATGTTTTAGATTGGAAGGATTGATGTAAGTACCCGCTTGTGGTGATGTAACGTTTGTTTGCCCGGTGGTCCTTATTTTGAGGACCGTTCGTGGCTTTTTTTGAATGAAGTTAACCTTTCAAAAAAAAAAGGAAACATACGCAACAAAACAAAGGGCTTTAATTTCGTGTTGATTCGTCGGTGAAGTTCATGACATGATCACAAAGGTATCTACTAATCACCAAAGGTATATTCACTTAAGTGAATATTTCAGATAACCGACTGAACACAGTACAGTGCGATACTTCGATGTGTATTACCAAAATATTATCATTGTCGGGTACTTCACTAATGAATTACCAATGGGTATGTCATCAACGATTGTTCACCGACTTGCACCTATTGGTAATTGTTGTAGGGTAGATTGTCTATTCTCACAATAAAATTCAATGCTCTTTCAAAAAGTTAGTTTTGTTTATTTTGTTTCTTTTTGGGTTTGTTTAATTCGCGGGTAAGCATAACTAGAATATATTTTTTATACAGCAACCCAAAAAGCAATTTATTTTTTTTAAATCGAGCAACAGGTTGCGTCGTTACCCAATTTTTAATAACACGAAAGTTTTTGGTTTATGTATAAAAGTTTGTTAAGAACAAGGTGAAAGTAGTTGTTGTAGTATGTCTACATGCAAGTTTGTATGTATCTTAATTAGTATGACAAGATGTAGCCATGTATGTAGGGGCTGATCAGATTCCTTTGTTATGTGATGATCTTTCAACCAATAAAATCCAAATAAATTAAATAAAAGCAATGAAATTAAATATATGGAGTTTGTCTAATTAAAAAACATATCATCAGATTTACGTATCGCATTGACGTGGGTTTGATATGATGAAGATCCATGTGCAAATAGATCCCAACCAGCTATGGATTTGCAAAGGTCTTGATTAGATTTGATCAAGAAAAATAGCCCAACAAAATTTATAAAAATAATATATGATTTTTTTTTATTGTGGCTCGAACCATAAATTGTTTCTGTTATTCAGAAAAATAATAATTTAAAGCCACAAAGTTGATCATGGTGTTTGCCCACTTAATTTACAATGACGTGTCAACATACAAATGACCTATTACAAAATCGATTATTGATTATCTCGGGAGGGTTCCGGAGTTGAAAAATCTAATTTTACGTGATAACCTATTGCAAATGGCTCAAGTTAACTAACCACAAAATCTCTCAATCATTGCATGTTCATAGTATTCTAATAAGTAATAACTCATATTCCCTAATCTAAAACCTAATCAGTAATCATCTAAAGAATCACTTATGTAAGCTGCAACTATTAAAAAACTCATCACATCTCTCTAATTTCTCACATTCTAATGGCTCTTATAATTCCTAACCTAATCAACTAAACAAACACTTAAGTTGGAAGTTGTAATCATTGCATCTCATTATGCCACGTGGCATAATCAAGAGATGGTTGAGGCCACCATTGAACGCCACGTCAGCAACTATCAATTCTTTTCGGGAGCGTTCCGGGGTTGAAAAATATAACCATTCTAATAATACTAATACTAATAGTAATAATTATTACTCTTGTAGTTAAATAAATAAAAAAATAACCTTGCTATAAGGTGACACCATGTATTGCAGTGTTGCGCGATTCTTTCTCCTAACTTCTCTTGATGAAGTATATCTAGTAAAATTTCAATGATAAATGGCGATTGGGCTGATTTTCAACATCATAGATAAGAACCTGGTTTAAAAAAAAACATGATTAATGAATAACATGAACACTTTGTGTGTTTTTTTCCTGTATGAACGAAACCCCACAAAAAATAGTCGATTTTTCTCTGTTTTTTATATAGGACTATGGTACTCGTTGGAAAGATAATAAAACGCTCGTTAATTTGGTGTAATTTTTTTCTTTAAAAAATCCCGTATATAAAAGATATAAACGTTTAAAAATCATGGGAGGAAACATGAAGTTGTACATTGTTTTAGATTAAATGTTAACATTAGAATTATACATTGTTTAAGGTTAGGCGTTAACATTTGAGATACATTGTTAATTGTTTTAGGTTATGTGTTATTCGAAGCTTTCTTGCATGTAACTGTAAAGCGCATCAGTCTATTTCATATGTAAAATTGATATGTCATATTAGATTTCTCAACCCCGGGACGCTCCCGATATATAATATAGTAATAATAATATTTATGATATTTATGATGGAAGGCTATCATTGGAAAAATATTTAATATTTTCTTAAGTTATTAGAAGCATAATAATAAATATTTTTTCTAATTAATAATAATAATAATTTTTAATCTTTTACAAAGTTACGAGACTTTGCTATAAAAAAGTGAGATCTCTAATTAATATTATTAGTTGCTAATGTATGGAAGTTAAGGAACATGTGACTCAATGTTAACCCATATTTAGTGTTTCTTTTGGAATTTTGGTTATTTATTTGCTATGTATTTTTTTTTTGAACGGCTATTTGCTATGTATTACTACCATGTTTTATTTGGTTGATTCTAATCCAATGATTAAGTTATAGAGATGCTAATGATTGGTTCATGTGCATATAGTTAATTAATTAGGATTATCCATGCTTCTTAGAGCTACTAATTAATTATAGCTCCTCTTCTAATCAAAGTCAACATTTTGTCTTCTAATTGTCATACTCATGATTATTGAACCTAGTAGATGAGTGAAATGTTGTAATCATATGAATGATTGCATTAGTGCAAGGTGGAAAACGATATATCTATAATCACTAATTAAATTCCGTTAACTTGTTTTTCTGAAAGTAAAAGAATGATACGGGGCATTCTTATTTTCTTTTCGTCACCTTTATAATTATGTACACATATACATACATTGTTATAAAAGAATGTAAGTAGTTATTAGTAAGTTAACTATAAATTTTAAATAAGATTGTTTGATGTCAAACACATCCTGATGTTCAATGTTTTCATACTTGTAATTTCTGTAAAGACGGTAGCGTGTAAAAATATATTTAACTTTACACCACTACTACTAATTATTATTATTATTATTATCGTCGTCGTCGTATTGTGGATTTGGTTATTGCAGGATCACACTTTAAATGCAAACAAATTAATATCTAAAAAGGGTCCATTTCTATTAGATGAAGGTGGATAAAATGGTGAGGAGAAGATACACATTGGGATTTGGGACCGAACAACAAAGGTTGGGTCAAAGGCGTTATCAACCCGTTAAAAAAAATATGTCTCTTTGGTTTTAAAGAACTAACAATCTTATCCGGTAAATCTTACAATTAGCAAAACTAAGAGTAGGATTTGGGAAGAGTGAGATGTAGGCAAACTTTACCCATATCTTTGTGAATAGTGAGACTGCTTTCAGATAGACCCCGAGCTCAACAACACACAATTGACAAGCAAATAACACTAAAAAACAAATAAAGAGCTACTGAATTTAGAGAAACATTGAAAGCGTCATGTATTAAGACAAAGGTATATATGCCTTCAAAAAACAACATAATCCATAAACACCCAAATACAGGTCACCCTTACAGACCTCCTACCAGTGTAAGAAAAGGTCTAATCTCTTAGAACCGCACTACGAAACAACCAAATCCTCCCTAATAATCCTTAACTTTAATTTTGTGCCTCCATTAACCCCTATCCTCGACCATGTCCTCAAAGAGGTGCATCTCTACTAAATCATGCCTAATTCGCTCATCCCAAGTCAATTTGGATCTTCCTCTACACCTCTTTCCCTCTATAGTGAGGGTTTCCGCTACAGGTGTTCAAATCGATTTTTTTGGTCAAACCGGTTTGGTTTTGGACCGGTTTTGTCGGTTTTGATTTGTTTCGGTTCGTGAATCGATTCTTGCGCACACTTTTTTTTAAAGGCAACACAAAATGTTATTTTTTTACATAAAGTTCAACTTTTATTGATTCTTATAATTTTTTTAAGGTGTATGGGTATATATTTGTATGTGTGAAAACTTTTTTGTATAATTTTATTATATATAATTTTTTAATATAAAATTCAGTTTTTTTTATTAAAAAATACCGGCTTTTCATACCGGTTCCAAACCGTTTTTTTAATCGGTTCTCAAACTGGTTCGGTTCGGTTTTTCTCATGGAGATGGGGAATTGATCCTATAACCGCCGGTTCTTGTAGAAACCGGTTTTTTACGAACTGGTTCGGTTTTCCCGGTCCCAGTTCCCAAACCGGTTTTTTTTATCATCTCTAGTTTCCACTACTCTAACTAGGGCCTTCATTTGCCTCATCTTCACATGCCCATACCATCTTAATCTTCCCTCCTTTATCTTGTCTGATATACTAGCTACCCCTAACCTTTCCCTAATATCCTCACTTCTTATTCGGTCTACCCTAGTGTGCCCGCACATCCACCTAAGCATCCTCATTTCCGCTACCTCCATATTTTGAGCTTGTGTCTTTTTTATGGCCCAACAATCTGTCCCATATAACATAGCAGGTCTCACTGCAACCCTATAGAATTTTCCCTTTGGTTTTAAAGAATTAAATAATTTAAATTAAATTTTATGTATGGCGATGAAAGTTATGGCAATAAAAAAAGCAATTAGAAAAATCATAGTATTTGAATGAGTATTGAGCTTATAAATGTGTTATGGGCTAACAACTTAACAATATTTGAGTTTTAAATGAACTTTTAGTAGGTACAATTTAAGTGTTAAATAAGTTTTTATTTAGTAAAAATACATAATGTAACACATGTGTAAGAATTTTACAAAAAAAATTGTCACCGGAAATTACGACCCCTAGCCTCGTAACCTCCTCGGCCACCACAAGAGTCGGCTTTGGTTGGGGTGGCAATGATGTGACGTGGGATGCAGGAGGAGACAAAGTGTTGTGATGGTTAGAAGAAGCCCATGCGAAAGAGGTGTGGTGATGGTTTGCGATGATCAAAAGGCATGAGATGAGGCGGTGGCCTGTAAGGGAGGGGAGGTAGCGTGAACGCAAAGTACTTGATGGGGATGTTAGTAACACTAGGGAGATTATTGGTAGAGAATAATGATGATGATAAGTGGTAGTGGTGGGCATAAGGCAACAAAGCTGGTGGGGATCGAGTGAGAGAGGTATACGATTGGAGACGTCTATCTGCTTTGTGTAATTAATAATAAGACTTATAAGTTTAACATCATAAGTTTAACATTGCCACACCCTCAAATTTCATGTGCGGGGTTTTACCGTGAGCCGTGAGGTGCATGGCACACCAGGATCCAAGTCAACAGTCACAATAAACCTCTATATGAATAAAATAACGTATAAGCAGCACCATGTTTCAAAAGTTTAGCGGGAGCGAAAACAAGTTTTACAATCCAAGTACAATAATAACAATGTAAGACGGTTGGTAATAATGTTCAAAAGACATGCATGAGACGTCGTGTGACTCTATGCTCCTAATCTGATCCTACTACGTTAGCGACCTGAGAAAACATGCTAAAATACATCAACATATAATGTTGGTGAGTTCACAGGTTTTGACGTTGAACATCTTTCAGAAAAAACCAGACTCACATAACACGCTATTATGAAGAAAAGAAAACCAGTTGGACATTTTACTCATTACTCAAGTATTCCGACTATTGCGGGTATCCCATGGTTCGCCCTACGGTTTGCCCTTGGTCTACCATCGGTCTGCCCTTGGTTTTCCTTATCCCCCGCTAACACACCCGTTTAATAGTAAGAATAGTTGTAAGGATTGTCAGTGCACAAGTGATGTGATAGTGTTTATGTAATCCAAAAGTTTAGAGTGTAGTAGCATGTTTCTCCCCCAAAAGTAAAAGCAGTAAAAGTGGGGCCGTGAAACTCACCTTAAGTTGTGTCTTCAAGTAAGTAATAAACCAGGCATGTTATGCTAGTCCCGACTACTGGAAACCTACCATAAATAGCCTATAGGTGTTTAACCGATGATACGTTTGTCTAATAACCCTTAGTTGTCCAAGACCTTGGCTTTGTATGTTTGCGAAAGCGTTTAATGTTGACACAACCTTACATGACAAGACCCGACATCCTGTTGGTGACCCGATATACCCGTTTAATACTTAAGTGCAAGTTCGCAAGCAATCACGTGTAGACATGCATCTCATACGAATAACAGATCTCCTAACATATAGTTCACGTAATGCACGTATGGGTCATAATGCGCGTTACAAGGTTTCTAGACATGCCACGGGGTTTACAATATGTTACTAGGTGTCAAAAAATGTTACGGGGTTCCAAAATGCACTTCCGACATCAAAACACACGACTGGCTACTAAAACATACAACTAGCATCAAAATAGACAAGTATGAAAGCTACTCACATGAAACCCACACGAGTAGAACTTAGTCAGGCGACTATGAGTGCTACTCGCCCCCAGACCAGGCTACTATGATTCATAGTTGCCTGCTCTGCAGGCTGATGTTCATTTTGTGTGCGAAAACCTCCAAATTAGACCCGAATCGCGTTGTAACACCCCCAATCAATCCCCAATAATCAAAAACCCATATCATCCGTTTATCATACTAATTGCCATTATTTCCCAAAATGGAATAATATTATGGGTAAGTCACATCATTGCATGAAAATGTTACCCTAAATGACAAATAATTAGATTTCATCACATAATCACATTCCCAACATCATCATGTTGTTGTACAATCATCCTAACACAAATACTAACAAGTTTCAACCATAAAATCATCACATCTCATCCTAAATCCTTCTAACATCCTCAAACGGGTCAAAACTCATAATATTCATATAACACATCAAACAATCATTAAAACCTTAAATAATGATCCTAACAATTTCCATAAATCATTAACATATCAAACACATAAGAATCCTCATGTTTTAGATCATCAAAAACCATTTCAAGCTTGTGTTTTTATTAAAAATCCATGTAGATGTTTAGATATAGGTTTGAATATGTTTGTCAAAGGTTTTCAAAGATAGAAGCTCATTAAAACTAGGTCTGGAACTTTAGGGTTCAAAATAACAACTAAACAAGAGCTTATGATGAATAACACACCTTAGATCTTGATTGGAAGTGATGTTTAAGCTTGGAAATGATAGGTTTTTGGCAAAAACGGGTTTCAGAGGTTAAAGATGGTGAGAGAGCACTTTGTGGTGAGTTAGGGTTGCACAAATGATGTTTTACAAGTCAAGTATGGTATTTATAGGTATTTCTAGCCGTGACTAATATTTTGGGTGAGTATGGGCTGCAGGAGGCGAGTATGGATTCATACTCACCCTAAACCACACGAGTATGAATAAACCAAACGCGTATGAAGGCTATCAAGTGCCAAAACCACACGAGTATGAATGCTATCAGCTGTCCAAAACCACACGAGTATGAATAATCCACACGATTATGAATGCTATCAAGTGCCAAATCCACACGAGTATGAATGCTATCAGGTGTCCAAAACCACACGAGTATGAATGTTATCAAGTGCCAAACCACACGAGTATGAATGCTATCAGGTGTCCAAAACCACACGAATATGAATGCAATCAGGTGTCCAAAACCACACGAGTATGAATGCTATCACGTGTCCAAAACCACACGAGTATGAATGCTATCAAGTGCCAAAACCACGCGAGTATGAATGTTATCAGGTGTTAACACATAATTTCACATATACACGTATTGGCACGTTATATAATGATCGTAAAACGATTATTATTCGATAACTAACACGTTTACGTTAATTCGCCAACTTCCGGGACTCGAGACCCGCGTGTGTGCATTTTTAACCAGTGATCCTCCGAATCACCAACCCCTGGATATATGTGTGTAACCGACTCCCGATGATTCTCCGAATCATCAAATTGACTCCCGGTGATTCCTCGAATCACCGAATTGACTCAACTAGCCTAGTTAAGTATGTTTTATAAATGTTTTGCTAAGGTAGACTTGTATGTTTGATAAAAGTATTAACCGAGGTTTGCCGGGTGTCACAAACATCATAGGAAAACAACAAACAAACTGATAAATCCTTACACGTAAGGTATATAGGATCAATGCCACTGTTGTTTCGTGTATCAACCATCCTTGATACACAATCAAGGTTCTCAAAATAAGGTCTCCTGTAAAAGTGCATAGATGCCACACAGTCGATTGGTGGGTAAACTACTGAACTGTGAATAATTTGCCAACGGTCTGTTCAAGACATACATAAGTTAAATGTAAGATCCCAAACTCGGGAAACCTCGCACAATTGATTTATATAAAAGTAAGCTATGCTAATCGAGTTATAGTTTTGCAAACATAGTATTGTATAAATTGTATAAATCATTCTTTAACTGAAAACTTCCTTTCAAGTAAACAAACATTAGCATTAGCAAGACAAGATTGATATACCAGCTCATACTGAAAACAGAACCAAGTTATATATGTTACCTCAATAATGCTTTGAATTCTTGTTTGTTATAAATGTTGTTGTCACTAAAGTTGCTTCTCACTTCCCATGTGACTTGTGTCATGTACAATGGTACACGTTATATAATCCATATAGCCAACAAAAAAGCTAAGCTAAACCGAGGTCCTTGCCATACATCTACTGACTACTAAGGTACAATGAATTTTATAGATTAGAATGACACGTATAATTTATAAACGTCATGTTATAATGATGAAGTTTTACATGATTCATTGCCCACGGTTGCTTCAAATCCTAAAAAAAGGTTATAATTTCACACTTGCATGCACGCAAACACTTACACACACATATAACAAACACATATTAAAATCAAAAGTGAATTATTCACAATATTAGGGTTAACGAGCATAGTATTAAATGAAACTCTTGTCACATATTTTATCGTAAGTTAGATGGTGTGTAAACATGACATTTGTTTAAAATATATAGGAGAAAATAAAGTATGGAAAGGCTAAGATGCTTAGATACGTCATAAAATATATAATGTATATTATGTGATGTAATTGTGGATTTAATTGACCTAATCCAACATTATTAGATGTTTACTAAACCTTGTACCCTAAGATGTTGGCAAAACGTGTTTGCAAATCTTCATGCAGGCCAAATGGCCCCATTTTTATAGGATGTCTCTTTTTTATTCATACAAAGATAAAACAAACATAGAAGATAGAATATTCGATCTTTAGAAGCAGTTCAAATATTGTGTTCGAAGAGTAAATGATATATTTGTTATCAACTCGGAACCGTATAATATTTGAATATTATTAATGGTGTGTTTGGTTGTAAAGCTATTGGGTGTGGAGGAGGAGCATCATACATAATGTCCCTTCACCTCAGCTGCCACGTCAGCAAGAGGTAGGAGCATCATCACCATGATGGTCCAAGGATGTGGTTAGGAGTATCCCTCCTTTAAAAAAAAGAAAAAACAAGTGACCAATCAACAGGGACGGCAAGCTCGGCAACAGAAGGATGGTCATGCCGTTGCCGTTTGAAGAGGGCGGTGTTTGCCGGTCCGGCATCAGCTTGCCGTGGCTATGCCAACACCACACCAAATAGCCTAAAAAATTCAACAGTAGTTATTTATTGAAAAACATGATATCAAATATGACTTTTATACTCCACCATTGCTTTCAAAAAAAAAAGAAGAAGAAGAAAATATGACTTTTCTAAAAAATGTTATTGAAATTTTGAAAATGAAAAAAAAAAACCCAACTATTTCATATTTTAAACTTCCTCAAAATATTAACACTTTTTCACATTTTCCTTTATAAACTTCACTTATGAGAGCTATGGATCACCGGTCAACCCACCAACCATTGAGATCGCAAACGAACTCGAGCACAATGATCAAACTTAAAAATATCCGGGACGAATATCTTATTAAAGGAGCATTCACATCCCATCTAATTTCACCCCTAACAATATTATTTGACTAAAAGTCATGTTTTTCCGTAGGATATGATCCACCATATATAATGGGATTGCATCACAACTTTTTACACGTTTACCTAGTTACAGTTCGCCTTTTATTGTATTATGAAATATGACATATATAACAAAAGAAAGGTTAAAATGGAGTTTGGTGTGGGAGACAAATAACCCGACAGAATCGGCATTAAGAATTGCAGTTGGAGCTTAAAATCTTTATTAGGCTGAAATCGAGTGGTGCAACAACATCCACCCTTCTCCATATCTATTTAGATCTCATCCCTTGATTAGTATAACCACCACTTGATTTTCTTTTCATTCTTTTTTATTTGTTGATTCTTGGATTTTCCAATGCTAGATCAGGGAGGATTTAGGAGCTTTCACTCGTACTAAAACAGGAAATATTTCTTAATCATTTCCCTAATGTTTTTATGGTGTAACCAAGAGATCTAATAATTAACTCAATCCATGTCAAATTTTGCAATGACTTTGCTACTTTTCTTGTTATTACTTTTTTTTAAGGTGTGGTTCAGTGGTTATCCTCATGATCGTCAAATAGCGTGCCCCTGAGTTCAAATCCCACATGGTGCGCATTTAATCGCTTCCTCCCGTGGAAATCGAACTCCGTACCTATTCAGAACGGGATGGCGGGATAGCTCGTTGTCCGTCTACCTGCTATCTTTATGTAATTTGCCCTTATTTATCATAAGTATAATTATACACATTATGCGTATTTTAATGTATAAACCTTAAAAAAATCCTTTTAACCATACATCTAACTTTCTGAAATTAATATAAATTAATACTATTTATTTTATTAAGTTTAAACAATACATACATATTTTTAAATTTAATTCATATAGAAAAAAAAAAAACATGATAACAAAATATATAAGTTAAACAAGGTGTCCGTATACATTCTCGTCATTGACTACCATACACACTTCCTTATATCTCCAAGGACTCCCATTATGGATGGTCTTAGTAACCTTTCAACCGTTTCAATTTGCTCAAGCTATATCAAATATAGGCATATTGTCGATTACCGAGCAAGATCGATATTGATAAAAAAAACCATGAGTTCTTTTATTAACTCATATTTATAATAGTGTATTTATGTATGTTGATATTCGGCTGAAAAGTTAAAATAATTGAAAGTAATCATCGCAAAGATAAGAAAAATGTTTGCTCAAGGATGTGGTTACCACCCCTTTTCTTCTATGTTTGTGTAACAACCTAAAAATCATAGTAATGAGAGTTTTGATGTTGGACAAAGTCACAAAGATTTGTAGTTGAGCTTCCACATTCGAGGAAAACTACGTACTTTAGTATTTAAGTTACAAGAAACTCTATCTAAAGTCATATCGACTAATTACAACAGAATGCATACAAGGTGAACCTGATACATCTCATTTTGCATTTTTGGTAGGGGCTTCGAAAGGAAACGTAAAAAATCATATTTGTAGCAAGGCTATTGGTAGAGGTCGAGGAGGGTGTGGCGAGGGCAAACCTTAACTCTATCCTAGGTGATACAAAGGTAGCTCCACATAGACCCTCGGCTCCAAATATATTTTTCAAACGAGTACGATAGAGTAATACAGATAACACAATATATGGCTTAGAGAATCAAAGCAAAAACCATACAAAATACAATGGTGATAGTTCTAAACTATTACTGATATAAATCGGTGAATAGATTATATTAGATAGTATTATCAGACTAGGTTTATTAGTGTTAGCTCACGGGCCGGTAGATTAGTTAAGGTTTTGTTATGATGTCTATATATTGTAACTCAATCCCTCAATAATAATCAACCAAATATTCTATTACCTTACATGGTATCAGAGCCAGCCTAGGCTCTTTACCGTCTCCACCGTGCCACCACAAAAAATACAAACCATAGTCGTCGCCACCGAGGTCAAACCCTAAGCAGGGCGGCCGCCGCCGCCCTGTCTCACCTCCGTTTTTTTTTTTTTTTTTTTTCTTCTAGCTTCCTTCGAATAAATCTTCATATTCAGTTTCCATATTCCGAACCTTTTGTTGTTAACTATTCAAGCCAATGATGTATCTCTATTTGACAACTTTGGTTTTGGGTTTATCTTTTTTTTTCCTAACACCATAATTGGTATGACACATGTTTTTCTTCAAATATCTTGCTGACAACACCCACAATTATTGTGTTGGGTTTCTTTTGTGGTGTGTTCCAAGCAATTTTCTTTTGTGGTTCCCTTTCTTTTTCTTTGTTCTATTCGTTTTTTCAAACAAGAAATTTGTTGTTGGTTCTCTTGATTTATATCTTTTCATCAGTGTTTAGCCTAGCAAGGACTACGGTCCATGGTCACTGATCTCAAACTTCGGTTTATTAAAAAAAAATCTGTTTTCTGTTTAGATCTTCAGATCTCTCTCTTAATCAACGGATCAAAGAGACCGTCAGCTGGCTACGGTCATCGGCTATTATTTCTTTTTTCTTTTCTTTTCCTTTCAAGATCTACGGATCTCATCTATTAATCTACGGATCTAAGAGACCACTTCTTGCTAGCCTTGACACACCACCACCACAGCCAGTTGTCGACTTATCTCGAGCAGATTGTGTTTATCATTCAGGGAACCAAGAACCAATGAGTTACAACCATGTAATCCTAACAAAAATTCGTGATATCTTTTGAAGACAAGGACTACAGTATATTATTTTGAAATTAAAATGAAGACTTTGATGTATGGATTTGTTGACAAAAGTTAGGAATTCTGAGCCGAATGAAGTACATTTGTCATATTATTATTGTTATTTTTTATATTTTTGTTTTCCCAGTCTGAGTTTCTAGTTTCCATGCGGGGGAGTATTAGATAGTATTATCAGACTAGGGTTTATTAGTGTTAGCCCACGGGCCCGTTAGGTTAGTTAGGTTTTATTATGATGTCTATATATTGTAACTCAGTCTCTCAATAATAATCAACCAAATATTCTATTATCTTACAAATTATAGAAGCGACAAACAAAAAAGTAACAGTCACATGAACGCAATAACAAGACCATAACTTTTAAGCTACAAGGGTATTCTAGATTTTTTTTTTCTACATTCACCAGTACATAATAATTAGTTTTACCGACTACAATTTGAAGATTTTTCTCAATCACTAGTACACAAGAATTAGTTTTGCCGACTAATAATTTGAGGGGTCAAATATAAGAAATCTCCTACAAACCCCTATTATTGAATGATTTGGCTTACCAGGAATTCTAATATACGATCAATGTTCACATCTTAGTTTACGGTTGTTCAACATATGATCAGAACATAAAATTTCAGCCCAACCAGTGTAGTTTATCTCATAAATGAAGTGAATCATTTCTTGCATCCTAAAGGTTTAATGGGCTTTAGTCATTTGTTTTCAATGATTTACATTTCTTTTCAAGTATTGTGACTTGTGAGTCATCAGCCAAAAAGCCTTCGTGTATATATGGGTTATGAAGAGGCATTTGGCACTAAGCTTGAATACGCCACCGACAAGAAAAAAGTAATGCGAGTCAGCGAGTTATACAGAAGAAAAGACAAACAGTGAAAATAAAAAAAAAAACACTTGCTAGAGGTAGTTTGACCAAAATGCTAATCTATACTATATTATAAAGCATGAGGGAGGGATTCCATCAAAATTTAAGAAATTATAACATATAATGCATATGGTACAATACCCCTAATGAAGGTAGTAAAGGATAAAATAGTAATTTAACTAAGTATTATTAAATTGATCTAATTATCAACTTAATTTTAAGATTTTTTTTTTTTTTTTTTTTTTGGAAAAAAGCTTTCATTCAACACACGCCAAAACCGGTCCTCAAAACAAGGACCGACGGCTCAAACCACTATAACATATACAAAGGATATCGACTCCAATCTTTCCACACTATCCTATTACAATTCGTTCTATTCTTAACCCAAAGAAATGTCATCGATTTCACCGTAGCAACAACTCGTTCCACACAAGGATCTTTTCCATTAAATACCGTCTCGTTCCTTGCCTTCCATATCGCCCATAAAGTAACAATGACAATTCCATGTATTATATTTTTCTTCATCTTACAACCCGGGACTGTTTTATATAACTGCAATAAATCTTTTATCTCGAACGCGAATATAGGCGGAATTCTGCACCACAAACTGATCTTGTCCCAAGTACGAGTAGCTATCAAACAATCGACCAACATGTGCATCTCTGTCTCATCGCTATCTCTACACCACGGGCATAACGTATCTTGGACACTAATGTTTCGTTGTACTAATGCTACCCTCGACGGTATACGGTTCTGTTCCGCTCTCCACGCCATAATCCAACACTTCAAAGGAACCCAAGAGACCCATTTCATAACAAAATTTGACCCGTAATCATGACGCTGCAAAAGAAGATCCACCGTACCCTTCACTGTGCATTCAGCTTGACCTTCTGCGAACCACGCCCAACTGTCTTGACCCATCGAAGCATCAACCTTGTTTATAGCCGCGCACATCTCTAACCACTGCATAAACTCATCTTCAGTCCGAATCTTGGTTATCCATTCCGCATCCAGCAGCAGTTTATTGTTAGAAGATTTCGTTCTTTCCGCCACAGTGCATGTTTTCTTTTCTTCTAAGCGATATAGTAGCGGCCACTTATCTCTAAGAACATAGTCTTCTAACCAAACATCTATCCAAAATCTTACCGCCACTCCATTGCCCACTTTAGCTCTCACGAACTTATGAATCGCCACTTCGTTCAGCTTCAAACCAGCCACCGTTTTTACAATAGATTTCCACGTTCCAGTCGCATATTTATTTACTGGAAGCACATCCCACATGTTGTCATTCTTATGACATACTTCAATAACTTTAACCCACAACGCTTGATTATTTATACGATATCTCCATGCCCATTTGAATATGAGAGCTTCATTAACAACTTCTAACCTTTTAATACCCAACCCTCCCAATTTTTTCGGGGTCGTCACTCTATCCCAACTTACCCAGTGTATCTTATTCCCCGTGTTTGAACCCGTCCACAAAAACTTTTTCATAATTCTTTCAAGTAAATCCACTACCTTTCGAGGCGCTTTATATAAAGAAAAATAGTAGATTGGTAGACTTTCGAGCACGGACTTAATAAGCACCATCCTTCCTCCAATGGACAATGTTCTCGCCTTCCAACTCGCTAATCGCGATTCAAACACCTCAATGATTTTGTTCCAACTAGCACATCTATTCATGTTGGCCCCCACCTTAATTCCCAAATACTCAAAAGGAAGAATATCACTTTTACATCCCAAGGTACCCGCCATAATCTCCGTTTCTTCACTACTCGTACCAACCCCGTATAGGTTAGATTTATTAATATTGATTTTCAATCCGGAACAAATATGAAAGCATCTCAATATTCTAGCCAAATTAGCCACATTCCCCTCCGTCCAATCACCTAGAATAAGCGCATCATCGGCATATAATAAGTGTGAAACTTCCATACCTTCATTATTAAGTTGAACACCTCGAAATTCCCCCCAAAAAATCGCTTTCTTGATAGTCAAAGATAGAGCTTCCATGGCCACCAAAAATAAAAACGGAGAAAGTGGGTCACCTTGTCTAAGTCCCTTTTGACATGCGAATTCAAACGTAGGTGACCCGTTCACCAAAATCGCCGACCGCGTCGCTTTAAGAATTCCCAAAACCCACATACACCAACGAGGAGGGAAGTTCATTTGTTCTAACATAGAAATTAGAAAACTCCAATTCACGTTATCGTACGCTTTCTCGAAATCAATTTTTAGTAAAAAAGCCTTTTTCGCTTTACGCTTTAACCAAGCCAAAACTTCATTAACGACAAGGGGACCATCCAGAATATACCTATCTTTCAAAAAAGCCGATTGAGATTCCGAAATCACTTCTCCCATCACATCTTTGATTCTATTTGCCAAGAGCTTCGAAATCACCTTATTAACCATACCAATCAAATTTATAGGCCGATACTCCTTCATGCTACTCGGGTTTTTACATTTCGGCACCAAAGTTATGAACGAAAGACCACACTCCGGGCTAATGAATCCCGTGTCATGGAACTCAGTAAGAGCATGATAAAAATCATCCTCCAATAACTCCCAGAATTCGTGTACAAACTGAAAGTTAAACCCATCTGGCCCGGCCGCCTTATCCTTACCGCAATCAAAAACGGCTAGTTTAATTTCTTCTTTTGTAAACTGTTGTATTAACTTGTCTCCCGCAGAATCCGATAAAGTCTTCACATTGTCACATACTAAAACCGGTCGCGCACTACAATCTTCTCGAAAATGATCTCGAAAATGTCTTAAGACCTCTCGTTTCACCAGCGCCGGTTTAGTTAACCATTCCCCCTTAACCTCTATGCCTTGAATCGCATTACAAGACCTTCTACCATTGATTACACGATGAAAGAAACCCGTGTTATCATCACCCATAGCCGCCCACTTCACTCTTGCTCTTTGCTTCAAGTCTTTGTTTTTGATTTCATTCAGTTCATTAATCTTTAATCGGCACTCCTCAAGAATCCATTCCTCATCTTCAACAAGGCTTCTTTCTTCCATGGTTTTTTCCAAATAATCCATTTCCGTACAACAAGACATAAATTCCTCTTCTTCCTTTTTAACCACACCCGCATGCCAATCCTTTAACTTATAGGACAGCGCTTTCAGTTTTCGAAAAATTCTCTGCTGAGCCGTAGAAGCTTCGATCTCCGCGCCCAAAACCTCTTGAACTACATCTTTACAACCCATTTTATCCACCCAAGAGTTGAACCAACGGAATGGTTTCGGACCGAAGTTATTACTCACCATATGCAACAATAGCGGGCAATGATCCGAAAATCGTCTCGGTAAGGCTCTAAGAGAGGCACTAGGCCATTTGTTAAACAATGGCGAACACACCAAAGCTCTATCAATTCTACTTTGTTTGTCGCCCTTACCTTTACCCGCAAGAAAAGTAAACTTTCTACCACTTAACGGATATTCTACCAAACCTGCTTCATCAATGAACTCATTAAAATCCCTCGCCATTGCTTCATTAAAACCCGTATTCAACCTTTCGTCAGAGCTTCTAACCGTATTGTAATCTCCCATTAGGATCCAAAATTCGTCACTCCCATACATTAGGCTCTTCAGCGCTTCCCACACTATAACTTTCTGCGATCTATTTTGTGGCCCGTACACATTTACAACATTTATCTTACTATTATCCTTCCTCAATCTCCCCCCTACCATAAGAAAGTTACGATTTTTGACAACCTTTTCTTTTATAAATCCACTACTATCCCATATAGATACCAAACCCCCCGAGAGACCCGTGGAATCTACCACCTCAAAATCATACGATCCAACACCCCAAAACTGTTCAATACGTTTTTTATCCAAACCTTGTGCTTTCGTTTCTTGTATCATTAAAAAATCTACCTCATTACCTCTTCTCAATTCTCTAACCCAAGCGTCCTTCCCATCAACCCCCATTCCACGAATATTGACGCTTAAACAATTCATTTTGTAACCTCTTGTACACCTTCTTTGTCAATAGAATCTCGTATCAAGTCTTGAAAATTTTGAAGTTGTGCACCTAACTTACGTCCCATAGTCACTGTTCTACTAACTTCCTCGTCCACTGTCTTCGTCTTGATAACTTCTTTAGGGGACGCTGTTGAACATACATCATTCGTAGCCTCTATATTTTCTGTCATATGTTCTTCACAATCGGCATTTATTTCATCATCTGCCAAAACACAAAAACGATTGTTATTAAACACATTCCTATCTTGCTTTGGGCTCCCATCATTTGTCTCCTTAGCCCAAATAAATGGATCCAGCCCAAAAATATCATCATTCACTTTCTTGGGCTCCTTATTGGGTCTTTGATTACCACTTGTTGAACTTCCAGAATGCTCTAGACCCATATTAATAAAAGACTTCAATTTTTTCCTTTTCAAACATTTTGAAATTGGTTGACCAATCACATTAAATGTTTCCTGAGAACATTCCTTGTTTCCAAACATAGGATCATTCGCATGTGACATGGAATTGGAAATTTCTCCCACCAACTTGGAAACCGAATCAGCATTAACATCACCATTATTGCTACCAATACCCGACTTTGACTTTCCAAAAGCCTGACTATTCGCCGGTGACTGTATCTCCACCGCTGTCTTCTCCGGCGATCTGAAGGAGTCTTCCGATTCACCATGAACATCACCTGTTACTCCATGATCCTCCATAAAATCCTCTACCCAATCTTTAGCCACTTCCGAGACCCAAACCTTAAGTACTTTCCCCCTCCAACGGACATAAGCCACATCGTTGATTGTTTTTCCGTGATCCACAACAACCCCGATATAATGAAACGAACATTCGTACCCTTGAGCATCCACACAAGCTTCTTTAACAACCGTTCCAAAGAGACTCCCTATATCGTTTATCACCACCGGATCCGAGACACATAATGGCAGCCCTACGATCTTCAACCAAGCCACTCTATCAAATGGAATTGTCTGTCCCTCCCACACAGTGGCGAAGCTTGACCCGAAGGTTCGGGGGGTCGGAAGTCACCGGGGGGTCGGAGGTCACTAGTTTCGGAGGGTCGAAAACCACTTTCGGGGGGTCGAAACCCTATATTTCCAAAAAAATTTATACGAATACTATATAATCGAAACTTCTGCGCGAAAATTCGGGGGGGTCGGCCGCCCCCGCCGGCCCCAACAAAGCTACGCCCCTGCTCCCACATTACCGGAATATCAAAATACTCTTTCCAGTTCATCATCTCCTCCAAGGCCATGGAAGCATGTTCTTTTGATTTAAACTCCACCAAGATGGATAAACCTCCAATATATCTTACTACACCTTCCTGTAGTTTCAGAACTCTTAAAATTGAACGAACATTCTTAAACACCTCTAGAGACTTCATCCTCACGTAAATAGTTCTTCCATGCAAAAAGGAAAACGCGTCCACCGTGTCATCAACATGAACTGTCTTCCCAATCGCCTCCCCCGTTGATGCTTCCTTAAAAGACATGTTGTTCACCCCTACCCCAGTAAACGTAGGAGGTTGTACCGCAGGACCTTTCCTCTCCGGTTTAAAAGATCGCTTTCTTCTTTCCTCCCTCTTAGAATGATCTATTTCCCCCTCCTCAAGAGTAAATCTAGCAATATTAAACTTCAGTTTGAACTCACCCATTCTAACAGTAGATAATACCTTCAATAACTCGTTGCTGTCCTTGACATCCAAGAATGAAACAAATCCAAATCTCTTACCTTCCTTATCTCTTTTACGAGCAATATAAATGTCGAAAATCGTACCCATACCCCTAAGAACCGCTGCCAAATCTGTCCCGCTACAACGATCTGGAAGATTATTCACGAAATTTTTTTTTATTCTTGCCTGAATTTCTGCCGGAATAGGCGTCCGGCGTGTCGCCATTATATGATAGCACTTGACTTTTAACTTAATTTTAAGATGCTTAACACATAAAACCACCAAAGCACACTAAAGGTCTTATTTCAATCAATATGCCATAAATTCAATTGATTGAAATTGAAGCTCCTATCATTACTATATTAGTAAATGAAATTCACCATTTCACTTAACATCAACTCTTTCATATGTTGTTGTGCAAGTTAGAAGTGGAAAGGAGCCGATCAGGTTATAAGTGTTATTCTTGCATCTTCATTTTAGGTGAGTTTTGAAAAGAATTCTTATGTTGGTTTAACTTATTTTGATTGTTAGATTGAGTGGTTTGATTAGGGTTTTAAATGTTGGTTTTATTCAGGCGATTATGAATTGATTATATTTTAGCGTTTTCTTCGTAGTCAATTACGCTATTGCCAGGTAATTTTAAATTGATGGACTGAATGTATTTTTCTCTATATTCATCAAGTGCTTTTGAAATTCTAAGTGTTGGTTTCTTTTCAATAATCTTTTAGTAAATAATCATTCTCGTAGTTACAAAATTTTTATATATGGGAGTTCAGTTTTTGTAAGTTATATAAAGTACGTCCTCTTACTTTCATTTTATTTGCGGTCATTAGGCACCATACTCATTGTTTTTATCATGAAATTCAAAATATGGCTTATTGTTGATATATTTAACACATATTTTGAAGTTATATTCATACTACTTTTCTCTTTTTATTGTTCTCTGCAGTTTCATAATTTTGGCTTTTTATTATTCAAAACTATTTCGCTACACATTTAACCCGAATTAGTTGCATGACATTGATACATGATTTACAAGTATGAATATGTGCATATATCTTATCCACATAAAAAGAACCTAGCGTAACCGCAAGCACAAGTCTTGAAAATTGCTCTAACTGGAACAAAATCACAACTTCTTTTACGATATATAATAGGCTGACTAACTAATCGTAGTATTTCGATAAACATCATCAACAAAAAAACGACTGCTTTCCTTTTATATTATCACATTCAATGGTAGATATGGCATACTTTGTAAAGAACAAGATCTTTCTCTTTTTCTCTTTTGTAGCTATATATGTACAATGAAAATATGGCACAATTTGTAGTAGAATATTGTATTGGTAAACTAAATGGTTCAACGTTATTCCTTTGATGCAACTTGACTCTTGTCTTACTATGAAATAACAATATTCATTTTAAAAGAGGCACGATTGCATCAAAGCGTAGAGTTATAGCTCAAGTTCAAACTGAATCATCCTATGCACCCCTTAATCACCAACCTAAGTGTTGTATTTTCCGCTGCATCGCGCGGGCACCCCACTAGTCATAAAGAATTCATGAACCCCATCACACCTAGAGGTGTACAAATCGGTTTTTTTGGCCAAGCCGATTCGCTACAGTACTGGTTCCTTCCTGAACCGGTTTCGATTTGGAACCGGTTTGGTCGGCCACAAAATCGTTTTTTAACCCGATTTCGGTTTGGTTTCGGTTTCGATTCCAGTTCGGTTTCGGTTCACTTACGCACTTTTTAAAATCGTATAAATTACATTAAATTAATTTTTAATAAGATTTTGGGTTTTTTTTAAAGAAGGAAATTGAATTTTAAGGAAAAAAATAAAGTTGTATTTGTGTTTATGACCAAAAATGTATTTTTCTTAAACCGGTTACGGTTTTTTACCGGTTTCAACCGGTTTTTAGCGATACTGGTTTCGGTTCGGTTCCAGTTTGTGTACCGGTTTTGGTTCCGGTTCGGTTTCTTTTGACCGGTTTTATTGTCGGTTTTAGCCCAGTTTTCGGTTCGGTTTGAGTTTTTTTAAGTACCGGTTTTATGTGAAACCGGTTTTACACCTCTAATCACACTCACACCTGGCTGGAGCGGCGATCCACAAATACCCGTCAAGCATCGCGTTCATAACCCATGGTCCTAATGTCCTATCAACAGCTAAAGGGCCCGTATACACTCACAAAACTTAAAAGGCAGTCCAATAAACGTAGGCCCAAAGTAATCGTGTTTAGAACCGTTTGTACCCTATGCATCAAAAGTTATACATAAAAGAAAACATCAACAATAACTAGTGGTAGTTACCCGCGCGTTGCCGCGGGGCACGGTTAACACATACGCGTTTCCGTGGGACGCGATATCACTATGTTGATACCGAACCGGTACCATTACCGAAAGCATCGATCCTGAAAAACGGCAAGAATTGGCACATATAAGGATGCCTAAAATGATAGGTAAGGCGCTTCACTACCAAGGAGCCTATTTCGTTGAGAGTTTAGTGGGCGTTAGAAATAACATTATGTAATTGTTGTTTATCCAAATTAATCTTTAAAACCTATTTTACGTTGTAGTTACCCGCGTGTTGTCGCAGGATGCAGTTTACACCCGTTTGTTGCCGTGAGACGTTTGAACTCCGTACACATCGAAACAGAATTGCTAACGATAGCGAATAAATGTTTTATTGGTAATAATACTCCATGTTCAAAAACGAATACGGTATCGGTACCGGTATTAAGACAATACTTGGTCGGTCCTCCACGATAAAAAAAATATCACTATACCGGTACAAAAAGAATCATTTAAAATTTAAGAGTATAATCCGTTTTTATGTATTCTTAATAAAAATTAGGCTACCTTAGAAAGGTACTGTTATACTTGTATGTTGGCAAGTGTTTTACTTAATAAATACAACAATTTACTTAACAAATACAACAATATGTATTAGCAAAACTGTGGTGGCAAAAAAATAAAAAAAATCAATTAGCTGGACGAAGGGTGAGAAAATAAAGTGCCAGTGACCCTGTGGTCTAGTGGTGGAAAGGACTTGGTTTCTCCTTGAAGAGCCAGGTTCAATTCTCACTTGCTACAGGTGAGGTGGGAGGTTTTCAGGCTTTGCCTGTTTCCTACCCTGGAGTGCCCAGTTCGAATCCCACGTCGGCCGGACTATGCTCATGTATAGCCCTGAGCGAGATGCCGTTAAAAAAAAAAAGAATATAGATAGTAGAATAGAATAGAATAATAGAATAATATTAACCAGGGGTTAAAGAACGACACTTAAGTTATCAATTTTCATCAATGGCGTCGATCGCCATGGATTCTTCTCCGACGTCGTCGCTGCTGTATCCTCCTCCGGCGGTTCCGATGAAGCTTCATGCTGAAAACCGTGAAAAGCTGTTGAAACATCTCCGTGAATACCTTAGTTCATCATCTCGTCCTTTACATGGATTTGTACTGCTTCAGGTAACATATAATAACTTCATCCACTTTAGTTTATTTCAATTTTTTTATAAAAGTTTTAATAATCCGAATCCGATTGTTTTGTTAGGGAGGACAGGAGCAAACTCGTTACTGTACTGATCACGAAGACCTATTTAGGTATTTTATTTCATCCTTTGCCTTAATATACTTTAATCGTGCATTTTAATTTGTTTTAATTAGATCGTAGTATTAATAATTAAAATGATATATTATGAGTTATTATCGATTTTAATACTTCTGTTTTGATGCAACTTCACTACGAGTATTTGTTTTTAAATGAAATATTAAGTTTATTTGTTTATGTATTTTGATTTTTTTAATGATTATTTGTTAATCAGAGTGTATGGTTGGATTATTTACTGATAGTTGGAGTTTATTCTAGGCAGGAAAGTTATTTTGCGTATTTGTTTGGAGTGAGGGAACCTGGTTTCTATGGAGCTATTGTGAGTCCCTTCTGTTTTCATGTTATGATTTTTATTTAGTAACTGTGTTTAACTTTAAGGCCTTATGTATTTGTTGATGACCTACTCTATGTCACTATGTGCACACTTCACACAGATATAATTTACAAGAAAAGGTTTGGACTGTCTTTAAAACATGTCGCTATAGTTATATGTTTTCTCTAACGCAGACAATGTATAGAGCAGTATCCAATGTTTTTATTTGTTTGTATGATCGTTAATGAAGTCCTTATTTCTATGGCTGCTCACTCTCTTTTTTTTTTTTTTTTTGTGTTGGCATAGGACGTAGATACTGGGAAATCTATTCTTTTTGCTCCTAGATTGCCTGCTGATTATGCCGTTTGGATGGGGGAAATAAAGTCGTTATCATATTTCGAAGTAAGTCCATCCTCACAGTTGGTATCTGATTTGGCAATACATTACTGATTTACATCCCATCATTTGGAAGGGGATCTTGATAATTGATATATTGTTCCATCTTAGTTATTTAATCTGTACAGTCGATACCTTGCAGGAAACATACATGGTTAGCAAGGCATATTACACCGATGAGATTACGCAAGTCCTTAATAATCAATACCAGGGATCTGGAAAACCCTTATTGTTTCTTCTACATGGGCTGAATACTGATAGCCAAAACTTCTCTAAGCCAGCAGAATTTGAGGTACCTTAGTAATTGCACTTATGCCTTCCTAACGTTTCTAATCAAATGTTTGCTATAGCAGCTTATCAATAACAATTATAAATGATGAAATAAAAAAACCTGAAAAATTCAAAATGCTTCATATCCTAAAGGTCACTCAATAATTGTTACGTTTTCTGTTAATGATTTGATTAATATGTTAATTACGAGAATCTGGTCTGATGAATAGTGTTACACCTGAGCAGTTTCTGCAAGCTGAAAATGTGAAACTTTGTTATGTTAGCATTGTAGTTTAAGTTACCCACAATTTACTGCTAGCGATATAATATACCCACAATACACTTGTCATGACAATATTTGGTTTCATTTGTTCTGCAGGGCATTGAGAAGTTTGAGACAGATCTTAAGATCTTGCACCCTATTTTGGCCGAATGCCGTGTCTTAAAGTCAAAGGCAGAACTTGCTGTAATCCAGTATGCCAATGATATAAGCTCTGAAGCTCATGTTGAGGTCGGTAATTTCCATTATATGTAGGCAAGTGGTTGATTAGTGAATAATTCTCAGGTAGTGTTTAGTGTATGGGTTTGGGAATGAAGTAATGTCTTCCATAGTTCATCTATAATAGGAGTGCCTGTTTAATGGGTTTGTGTTTTAAAAATGGACACCAGATTCACAAATTTCGGTTCACTCTAAACTCAGCAAGAGACATGGGTTTAGAAATCTATTTCCATTCCAATCCTACGATATTGTTAAACCCACACCCAGAGGGATTTCGGATTCCTGGTTAAAGTTGGCTTTTGCTGTTGGGGGAAAACGCAGGATTTATTTACGAGTCATCTGATTTTTTAAACAATATTCCCAACTTTTTATGTGTTCAACAGTCATTTATTTTGTAAAATTTAATCCGAGTTAACGAGTTATAATAATATTTATTTTATAATCTGTATAAAAATATATCTTTGTGTGATGGTATGCCTTTAAATTTCGTTAGACACAATTATCTGTCTTCTTATTCTTCTTCTTTTTTTCTTTTTTTTTTTTTTGTTGCTGAATTCAGTCTTTTGTGAGATTTGTTTAAATTGGTATTAAATGTTTCAATCATTCTTCCATAAACCTGAAAAGAGTTGCCATTAGAAGGGCAAAGTGCATGGAAATATTTCGACGTTATACCTATTATCATTGCATGCGTTGAACTTCAAAAGTTGCCTTTTGATGTAACCAACTTTCAAAACTGTGTTTTTGATACAAAAGGCTCAAAAGGTGTAAAGGTGGATACATTTCTATGCTTAAACTTTAAAAATTGGTTGCATCAGACTGTGAGTTTTAGAAGTTATTAATTATTTACATCATAAGATAAGATTTTTAAGTCCAGTGTTTACAATAACAATAGGTGTAAAGTATAAAGTTGGATACATTTCCATGCACTTTGTCCTTACTCTATCTTACTGCATTCTCTTTTGAATGGTCTCTACTTATAAATATGTAAGTTATTTAATGCATGATATATACTCTTAGGCCATAAGTAATGGTTCATGCCCCTTTGAGGGCATTTTCCACCACATCATTATTATAATGCCCTTTAAACAAATGTGTAATGGTTAAAACCACTTAATGCCCTTTTTAATTATTACTTTCCATATTTTTTATCCTATTTGGGCATTATACTAGAAATGCCCCACCCTCACAATGCCCATATAATGTCCAAGGGGATGGTGTTGGGGGCATTATCATGCTTATTCATGCCCCTATAATGCCCATTACACATGGTCTTATTGCATCTGCTACTCTCAAGCTTACTTACTCGATTTAACTTTACAAGAAAAAAAATATTTGCGTGTATAAGGCATTAAGGCTGTATGCAATACAAATTATCTGATAGTTGTTAGATCTTACATGGTTTGGCCTCCAATCCAAGTTTCATTTTAGGTTTTGAGCAGTGTTAACATATACTATTTGAGCAATTGTTGAAAACACACCAGACTTTTACTAAATTTGTACATAAGTCCTTGAAATTTATTCCTGCATGATAACATCCCTTGACTTTTAAAACTCAATGATATAGTCCCTGTTTTTTTTTTTTTTTTTGAAAAAAAAGTTTGTGTTTTGCATTATTAAGTGCTTACTTTTTGAACAATTGTGAAAAGGTCCTTTTCAATCAATTAAGTCCTTATCTACATAGACTATTTTGTTAATTTTTGAAACTCTTTGGATTTAATCTTAATAAAGAGGGACTTATGTTTGAGTCCAGTGAAAGTCTATAGGGTTTTGATAGGAATATTGTGGTCTTATGATTGGAGAATGGAGAAATCAAGAAATATGAAAGAATATTATCAAAATTGAACCATACAATTAGAGAAGACCTATCATTGATTGTGCTTGCTGAACTGCTCTTCAGGTAGTGGACTGCTGAGTTGTTGGCTGTTCCTTCAGGTTTTTTAGGAATCCAAATCATGCATTAGAGTACATTTGTCTCTTGTTGAAAACATACGGTGTACTCAATTTCTTGTTGTCCTTTAGTTTGTTTGCTGTACTATATCCATCTTCTTTACATATGTGATATGTAGGCGGTGTTTGGTGTATGGGCATGAGAATTAATGAATGCCTTTCATTCCTAGTAGAAGCATTTGGTTATTGGTTGTAAAATCTAAATGATGGATATTTAATCCACAAATTTAGGCATACTTTAAACCCACCAAGGGAGGTGGGTTTAAGAACCTATTGCCAATTTACCATCCTCATTCCCATTCGCATTCTGGTTCCACCATGTTGTTGAACCATCCCATAATGATTCCCAATTGCAAATCAAATGGTTCCGTAGTGATTGATGGCTATAAACCCTTTCTTCTATATGTATATGCCACTCTTCAGTAATATTTTCCATATCTTGATTAGGTAATGAAGAAGATTAAACCAGGAATGAAAGAGTATCAATTGGAAAGCATATTTCTTCATCATACCTATTTTTATGGCAGTTGTAGGCATTGTTCATACACTTGTATTTGTGCAACTGGTAACAACAGGTAATGATATCATTTCTGCTACAAGAATACCATCCTTTTGCACTTATTTATGTAAGAAGTAACATTGTTTAGGTTTGTTTAATTTTCAGAATTGATCTTTATTAAAATAAATGGGTTCTGGATAACAGTTAAAGATTCAATGGTAGTATGGTACTATGGTTTTCAAAATTGATCTTTATTAAAAAGAATTGGGTTCCGGATAACAGTTGAAGATTCAATGGCAGTGTGGTACTATGGTTGAATTTGGCATTAGCCGAATGGCGCGTGCAATGTTGCTACTTTATATTATAAACTAGAGGTATTGATTGGTAATGGCCAATGGGCCAAACGAATAACTTTTTTTGTACTGCTCCCATTGAGATTCCGTCCAACTTTTCATTATGTTTAATATGATTACAAAGATATTGTTTTCAACAATATCTATTTTTTCAAACTAATGATTTAGGAGGTTTTTTGCGTTAAAAGTACACTTCGAGTTCTTTTAAGCAATATCTTTCCCTAAAATTGACTCCTCATAGATCTAGCATAACATGAATCGACCTACTCATGTGTAAATGGGTCTAAATAGCCACTCTAGAAACAATTGAACGTATACAGTATATTCAGATTTCAGAAGAAAAACATGATTTGTTTGGTCATTGTGGCGAAATTGAGAAAAAAACTAAAAGTATTATGCTCTTATTGCATCATTATTAATTTTCTTTGGCATATTATCGTTTCTCGGAGATGTTAACCAGCTAACGGTTTGATATTTCATCTGGCAGTTCTGTACTTCATTATGGGCATGCAGCAGCTCCAAATGACAGGGTATGAGAATTTCATTTCTTTTATTTGATGTATCTTTTAGGTTAGTGCAAGATGACATCAGTTTTTATTTTTTCTGGTTAGATCTAACTTGAATCTAACTAAATAATGCTCCATTATAAAATTGTTCAGTTTTCTTTTTAATGATTGTCCAGAAACAAGTGCTTCTCTCTATCTTGCAATCTAATACCGATACTGACTACTTTGAATCTGTGATCTGTGGAAAACTGTGTTCTGTATTAATATCACAAAGCCCATCTTTACATGAACAATAATTATTTTGGGAATGGTATAATGTCAGTGTACTCAAACTGACGATAACTTTAGAATTGCTTCATCTCTTTTTTGCACACAACCAAACTTGCAAACACTTCATACTTCTCTCGATTTGTATATTTGATAGAAATGTTGATAGTTAAAAAAAATTTAATCCAGCATTCTTTTGTTCCCTTTATCTGTCCTCATGGAACAACATTCAGATGGTGTGTTTTCTATTGTGCAGACATTCCAAGATGGCGATATGGCATTACTGGATATGGGAGCAGAATTCTGTTTTTATGGTTCTGATATAACCTGCTCCTTCCCTGTAAGTACATTTGCGGCAATTCAGTGAATAATGTGTGATTAGTTTGTGTTACAATGAAACCCTTAGGTAGCGTTCGTTTCATGGATTGCAATGGAGTTGGAATTCGCTCGAGAACTATAATTTGATTTGAAATTTAGATGTGTTCATTTCATAAAATAGAATGGAATCTCGATGGAAATGAAATGTGGATTCCCTTCCGTATGTTGTTGTTCAATTACAATTCCATTCCATTCCGTGAGACGAACGCTACATTAGAGAATATGAAGAGTGATTTTTATTTTCAGTAGTAAAATCAAGTCTATTATCTATAACTGTTTTAACATTCAGTTCTGTAGATATATTAAAATCCCGCATTGCATCTCATTTATTAACACTGTAAATACCATACGACACTTGTTTTTAGATGCCAAATGCTACTATTAAAAGCCAAAAATGCAAGTTGTTACTATTATATCTTTTTGTGGTGACATAATCATGTATGCAGGTAAACGGGAAATTCACAAGCAATCAACGTCTAATTTACAATGTAAGGGTTTTTTTCTGCTCATGTGTTAAGAAAACAACTTACTTGGATATCTTCTGCTCTCTTCGTGTCTCAAGCTGAGCTTACTTTATGTTTTTAACTACCTTAAAACTGACATTTTTCAAAATATTAACTTCATTTTTTTTTAATTTCCAGGCTGTTCTTGATGCTCATGATGCTGTTATATCTAGCATGAAGCCAGGAGTAAACTGGGTGGATATGCACAAGTATAATTTTAATTCTTCTTTCCCAAATGAGTATCATTGAGCTATTAATGAAAAGCCTAATATTAAATCAGTTATATAGCGGGACAGTTCTTCAGTTAAGTGTAAGAATGAATATGAAGCTATCGATCCAAAAACTAAAATTAGTTTAAAAACATATTCACTTGATACATGCATCATCTGCGTTCTTTAAGAACATAGACGCCAATGAAAATAGCTGTAAACAATGCATTTTGATGTGTTATATGTTATAATCTTATAATGATTAAATTAGTGAAAGTATATGGTTCTCTTAGTCTGATAACTGATTCTTATTGAATTTTAGATTGGCAGAGAAAATTATCCTTCAGATGCTGAAGAAAGGATCCCTCCTTGTTGGGTATTCTTCATGTCTTGATAAAAATATATTTTCTCAACATATCTTAATAATCATGTGTTAATACATGTGATTTTGGCTCTAGTGATGTTGATGAAATGATGGTAGAACGATTGGGCTCTGTTTTCATGCCACATGGTTTGGGACATCTCATGGGACTTGATACCCACGATGTTGGTGGTTATTTACAGGTCCGTATAAAATGCAGTGCATTATTTGTTTCATTTAATTGGTTTGTGGCTACTGTTTCTTAATGCTTATTTAATGGTATATCTACAGGGAGCTGAAAGACCCGAAGAACCCGGATTAAGCTCCCTACGCACAAGTAGAGATCTCTTGAATGGAATGGTCAGTGTTACTGTGTTAGTTCTTTGTTTTTCATGTTCTTTAAGTTTTTGTGTTTGCAATAAAATAATTGTTTTCGTTTTTTGTTTTATTGTTTAAATCACTAAAAGACATATTAGAATTATGGAGAACATAACTTATTTGCCAGTGCCTTTTGCTCTTCTAGTATTGGCATACTTATTATCAAAGACGATTGCAATACTTTTCTGTAGGTGATCACGGTTGAACCCGGATGCTATTTCATTGATGCATTGCTGCTTCCGGCCATGGAATCCCCAAAAACATCAAGATTCTTCAATCGCGAAGCAATCACCAAATTTAGAGGATTTGGTGGAGTTAGAATTGAGAGCGATCTGGTAAATAAATAAATACCTTCTGAGTATTCTTTTCTAATATATGGTTTTACATAGTATAATATTTTACCTGCTGATAGACCACTTTGACTGTGGGTGGCAAAATGGCTAGGTTGGATTTTTGTACAGTTTAAAGCTCGTCGGGTTGGGTTGACTCAAAACACTTTATCCAAAGTTTATAGTTTTATATAGGCAACTAGTGTGTCAAATACGACTGCAGTATTTTTATTGTTTCAATGATAAGCAGACTTGTTGAATAACGAAATTAAGATATTTTATGCGTTGAGAACACAATTTCGGCTACTTTTACAACTCATTTGATCTTATTTGACCTGTTGGGATGACACATAAACCAGTATCAACCCGTTTATAAGTAAATTAAATGAAAATGTAACCTGGACCATGGCGTTTAATGAATTGACATCTAAACTGAGTGTAAAATCACGGGTGTCATTTTTACCTGGATCCAAATAACCTATCTGACCTAAAAAAGGACTCGGGTTAAATCGGTTGGCTAGATCTGGTTTCGGGTTCTTATTCACTTTTGGGCTTTTTTGCGGGTTACACGGATCGGATTGCGGGTTGGTCTCATAGTTTCCTGGTGATCCGAAAGACTTTGACCTAAACATTACTCCATTATACACACACACACACACACACACATTAGTATGTTTTGATATGACTGGAAAATAAAGTAGTGAGCTTTATACAATTATAATTTACATTATACTTTACGCCCTTTAATAAAACAAAAAAATTACTCAATGTCTCTAGACTCTTAAAACATCAAAGTTTAAGAACACTTGTTAACTATTTAAATGTTTATTTGATTTCATATGAAGGGTAAATGTTCCTCTTAATTGCAAATGGAACATTGAACTTTGTCTTTCACAAAACATACCTCATGCTCATTATGTGTTTATTTGACAGATGATCAAATATATAACGCTAATAAGTGTTTGATGTTGAGTTTGGGATATTTGACAATTGGTTCTTGTGTGTTGTGGCAGTATGTAACCGCGGATGGTTGTTTGAACATGACAAAGGTTCCTAGGAAAATCGAGGATATTGAAGCTGTCATGGGTGGTGCACCATGGCCAGTCAAGAAATCTTTGAATGATTATGAAAATGGAGGATCTTTACATTTAATCAATTAGCAGATAAAAAGGTAATATGGATGTTTGTTTAATCTAACGTTTGTATGCAAGTAGAAATGATGGTTAGCTGGGTATAAGTATCACATTTTACTGTTTCTGATGACCGGTTTTGGTCAAAAATACCTTTTCTATGTCCCAAGATTGTTGACTTGATTGACTTTTTTTGACCATGTGAACCCGTTATGGAAAACCCACAGGCCCCCGCCCATACCTTAACTAGATAAAGCGCAACTTACACAGGGCAGGTGACCTTCAAGGAATTAAGACCAACAATTAAAACCTTAAATTAGACGGACTTATACCTAGAGGGGATCGGACGCATAATACTTTGTATGTTTGTCGTCTCATTAAAGTTGATTTTTTATGCCAGTTTATATTTTCTAGCCAATATTTTAACATACATTTTGATGTTAATGAAAACTCATACTTCTCGCTCTGAAAGCTGTTTACCAAATATATTTTAAGTAAAGGCTCTGGACACGGCGTTGCTGACCCTGCCTCCGCCATCACCATTCTTGCCATCACTCAACAGCTACCCCTGCCGTCGCCTCACCACCTTTGTAACTACCATCTTTGTGACTGCCATTTTGCCATCACAATCATTGGCACCGCTATCCGCACCTCCACCACAGACTCATTTTAATCAAATCTGATTTTACTTTGAACCATTTTGATCGTGAGTCAAATTAATACTTTTTTTTAAACAGATTGTTTGACTCGAACTGACCATGAACCAACGCCTATTTTTAGTTGTTCCTAAACATACCTAGATGTGTGTAGTTGTCTAACACCCACAGTCCAAGTAAACAACACTATTGCAGGTGGAGGGTGCAAAACGCCTAGCGGGCGTTAATCCAAATCACCTAGCTGGAGGGGCATGAAAAGCGGGGGCGTCAGCTAGGTAACACTTGAAGACGTGAAGGGGACATGGCTAGTTGATCAAGGTGGCTCTGACGTGGTTGGTTGTGGTGTCTGCGAGCATTGATCCAAAACACAGTCTTATAAATTAGTGTAATACCAAAACAGATAAAACACGATAAAAAGTTGTCCAAATTCATTTTTCATTTATTACAATTATAGTTTTGGCACCGACTATCAACTATTTTTTTATTCAAACTAGTAGTAAACACCCGTGCTCCGCGCGGCTTTTGAGTGACGGTGACGACAAATCGAAGAAACAGCGACGCAAATCCTCGAATGCGACTCTGACGCCTAGGGCTTTGTCATGGAAGTGTAACACAATCACCATCACGTAAGACAACACGCAACCAACCTCCGCCACAATAACCACCGATTCTGACCACCAACTACACAAAAAACCTGCACCCACCACCATTGGCGGTGGTTTCTCAAGAAAGAGCAGAGAGAGAGCCACAGTATGGTGATAAGAGAGAGAGAGAGAGAGAGAGAGAGAGATGCATGTGGTTTTAAGAGGAAAAAAACATAAAGACCAAATGACGAATTACCCCTACAGCAAAAGAAAATTACAAAGTTGTCATCCGAGTATTGTTCCTCCCAATATTTTTAATTAATATATATAATAATAACCACTTCAATAGGATTATAACATGGGTTAGTGTTAAACATGTCCTTTTATATAATTTATATTGAATCTATCATATTAAATTAGTTACATCATCTCTCTATCTTCATCGATAATTTTCTTGCACGCAATTATTTTGTTTTATTTTAGAAAATAAACACACACTAGATATTTACTAATTTTGCAGGTCGGTAGTATTGTTTATTATGTCACATTGCTCTTTTTTTAGCTTTCAATTTCACTCCTTATACTATACTATAAATGATATAGGTCTATAGTCCATTTAATTTGATTTTTTAAAATTGGGCTCGTTAACTTTTTTTTTTTAAAAAAAAACTGAATACGCAGTTGTGTTTAATTTTTTTATTTCTTGACATTCTGACATAATTTTTTGTTGACACGAAGTTGTATTCAATATAGGGTATTCTTTTTTGTATCGTAAGCTATACCGTGCCACTATCGTAACGAGTCAAACTGATGTTGATCGAACAACATTGGTACCGATATCAATATTACCAGAACTGGTATTTGTATTCGCTTTTATGTTTTTTTTTTATCAATATAAATTGCAAAGTGTTTCACTCACACACATTTGATAATCCAAATTACACTTCTATGCCTAAACTTTAATAAACTTTTTTTTTTCTGTAGAAAAAAATAATTCTATAGAAAAAAAACATTTAAAGCAACAAAGCCTAGCACACATCCACTAGTTAATTCATCAGTTGTGGCCCAGTGGTAAGAGGCCTATATTCTCATTTATGAGACATGGGTTCGATCCTCATAAGTCACAATTTGATGGATATTAAGTAATGAAAAGGAAAATCTGTAAGTCATTAGTTGCGCAGGTTCGAATCTGAGCTGACCCGGTTTACATCCGGCTGTTACTCCAGCGAGAAAACTCGTGTGGAGGCAATACGGTTTCCGGGCGAACGTCGTAGTCCCTACCGTACCAGCGTGGACCCGGTTCAGTCAACATAGTCTGAACGCGTGAATGATTAGGGTCTGCCAAGAAACGGGTGTGATGATCTCTAACACACAGTAAAAAAAAAAAGTGACCGTTCAAAAAAAGTTATCACAACTTAAAAGACTGCTGCTTGTTTAAATAGTGCGTTAAATAATGCGATATGGATATTTAACGTTACATAATTGAGGGGCCAACAATACAATATAAAATCTCTCTCTCTCGTAAACCCTAAAAACACTCTCTACCCCGTCACATATTTCTATCTAAACCCTAGAAATCAAAACCCCTGTCTGCAAGCAATGCATAATAATAATAACACAGACGTACAAACATCAACCATGAGTGAAGCAATCGAAGAAACAGCCACAGGAAGCTCCAACCTTGATCAAGATTCGTCGATGTGTGAGCCTGTAGGAGACGATCATAAAACCAGCGCCGATTATTACTTCGATTCCTACTCTCACTTCGGTATTCATGAAGTAAGTCAATATGATATCTATATATATATTTTGATGCTTCTTTGCCTTATGAATTGTGCCTACTAATTACTAGTATCTATACTACATTATTATAAAAACATCTATGTCTTTTATGTCTATATACAATATGTGTTATTTAATTATTTATATCATAGCTTTGTATGTAATAATAATTATTATGTGTGTATGTACTCTGTGTGTGTGTGTGTATAAATATATTTAATTTATTAAATAAAGTTAGGTGTGTGAGCCTAGTCGCGCTCGATAAGTGAAGCTTGTGGTTGAGCTTGTTTAATCTTCGCTAAAAGTGAGTAGGTCGTGAGTAGCTCACAAATGTCTCGGCTTGTTTATACCCGTAGCTTAACGAAATGTCGAAAGCTAAAAACATTTTTCAACAGAAGTATTTTATTTTTGAAATTACTGTTTAGTGTTAAAAACGATTGCGGCTAAAAATTGTAAATGGATATGAGATATAAAATAAATTGCTGCATAGCACGGATATGTTTCTCTTATTATAATGTCTAACCGTTATTAAAATTGCAGGAAATGCTTAAGGATGTTGTGAGAACTAAGACATACCAGAATGTTATTTACAGAAACACATTCTTATTCAAGGACAAGATTGTTCTTGATGTTGGTGCAGGGACAGGGATTCTATCTCTCTTTTGCGCAAAAGCTGGGGCAAAACATGTTTATGCTGTATGTATGCCTTTCTTTCTTTTATGTTTAGCTGATTAGATCATTGCATGAACATACTGTGTTGATTTATTGGTACAAGAAGATCTAGTGATTGTTTATTTAAACAACTTATATTATTATTGCGTTTTGTGGAAGCAGTTTATTGCTTTTGTTGCTCAAGTCAACTGATTTTTCTAGGGGTGGTTCTTTGATTACCCTTTGGAATGAAATAAGTTGTTTATTTTCTTCTTCTTTAAAGCATATATGTATTCTTACATAAGCAATCCCAAACATCCCTAGTAATTGTGTCTTCTGTAAGAAGTTGTCTTCAATGTCAATGTAAGTTGTCCATTACACTGATCTCGGTTTTCCAATACCAAGTCACAAGTTTTGGCCAATGAGCAAGTTTTGGTGGTTCATTATGGTTTTGTTGTTAAGAGTCTCTCTATTTAAAATGGCTGTTTTAAAGACACACCATCTTATACAGCAAATGCACATGGTTGTATAAGACTATAAGGTGAGTCAAGTTATTTTACGATAGGGTTAAAGATTTTCACGTTCTCATTGTTCATGTGAAATCTCATGTTGGCAGGTTGAGTGCTCACAGATGGCTGACATGGCAAAAGAGATTGTTGAAGCAAATGGTTATTCAAATGGTAATGGCTGTTTTAAATTTATATTTTTAAATGGTTTAGCGCACGTGATTTGCTAGTAGTTCATCCGCATTTTGCTAAATATTGCAGTTATAACCGTTTTGAAAGGAAAGATTGAAGAACTTGACCTCCCGGTTCCTCAAGTGGATATTATAATTTCAGAATGGATGGGATATTTCTTGTTATATGAAAACATGTTAAATACTGTTTTATATGCTCGGGATAAGTGGTTGGTAAGTATAACTAAACATTTGGCATATTTAAATACAATCACATTTAGCTTTTCAAAATGCTAAAATCGTAGTTAACAATTTCATAGTAAATACAAAAATCAGTTGCATGTTCAGGCATGCTCTGAGACTCAGCGATTTACATTCTTAAAGTTGGTTTCCTATTTGTATATGGTTTTATTTCATTCACCTTAGAATGTGTAAAAATGATAGCTTTAGTGTTTTCAAAGATTAAATATGATATGAAATCTGGAAGGATATATTTAAAATTTTAGAAGAATTTATATAAAATTAAGTTATTGTGAATTCCTCATTTTTGAACTTAGAGATTTTTGTATTTCTTATTTTCTGATAACAGATATCTCTTCTTTGTATAGTGACACCATGTTTTTTAGCTTTACAGCCTTACTAGATTTGTTTAATACAATTTTTTATCTTTGTTATTTGAACTTGAATAGTAGAACTGAAACTTATTTTCCTCTTATTTTTGGGTTGTTTTCACAGGTTAACGATGGAATTGTGCTTCCTGATAATGCTTCTCTCTATCTGACAGCAATTGAGGATGCCGAGTACAAGGAAGACAAGATTGAATGTAGGTGACATAAATAAGTTTAAAAAAATTAAAAAGTTAGCTGTATATATGTGTGTTTCAAACATTTATATTTCGTAACATTATATACTCTTATATAACACTGAAAGTATCACGCTTACCCATTTCATAGTAATTTTATAAAACCAGTGAGTTAACAATCTGTTTCACTGATCTAACAAGTAGTAAGACAATGTTGTTACAGTGAAACTGGCCGACTAATTTTCGAAGGAAATTTACTGATGTTGCCAAAACTTTAAAGCATACTTTGGTGTTGTATGTTTCATTAAAAGGTTTTACCCATTGAGGTTTTGTTGAATTTGCAGTTTGGAACAATGTGTACGGTTTCGACATGAGCTGCATTAGGAAGCAGTCAATTATGGAACCTCTTGTTGACACAGTTGACCAGAATCAGATTGTCACAAACTGCCAATTGCTTAAGGTAGGGTTGCTTGGCCCATTCTCGATATACATTTAATGATGATTGGTCAAAACTGTATAAAAAGCTGCTCATATTATTTATGAAAATGTATTTACTTGAAAAGGTTTGTCTTATTATTTAAATGATTTCTTTAGGTCATGCTTAGTATACGGGTTGGTGTTCGGATTGCGTTTTAAACTGCAATTTTGCTTATTGCGCTTTTTAAAAAGCAGATAAACACTATTGAGTGTTTGGGTTCCAAACATCCTTCTGATCATTGATTTTTAATTGAAAGAATGGACAAAGGAAAATTGGTGCTGGTCCAACGTGTTTGACCCTGTTACCAACCCGCTAGATTTACCATTTTGCCAATGACATCTTTCAACTTGTTTTTTTACAGACAATGGACATCTCAAAGATGACATCAGGGGATGCTTCCTTCACAGCACCTTTTAAGCTTGTGGCTGAACGTGATGATTACATTCATGCTTTGGTAGCATATTTTGATGTAGCGTTTACTGTGTGTCACAAACTGACAGGGTTTTCTACAGGTTAGTGTGCTTTTTGCATAAATTAGCAAGATACTCGCCCTCAGTTTTTATTTCTAGCAATCAACCACACATCAATTATTTTGCAAAATAGGTCAATATCAAACACCATATGGTCATTTTTTTCTGTAGAAACTATATTTAGTCATTAGTATTTTAGAAATAATATTTAGTAATTGGTATCTAAATTTATACCCTAGAAAAATACTGAATTGAAAAACAATCCACAGAAGTGATAAAACTGATTCACCGGTAATTAGGTAGGTTATGGGTTTGGGTTGGTGACATAAAGGGGTGTTAAAACTTAACATTATTATTCACTTTTTGTGTACAAAAAAAAAAAAAATTACAATAATTTTGGCCGAGCAGGTTTGGGTCAACCCATCGTGTTTGTACCCATTTTGTCTAATTTGGTGATAAGTTTTGATATTGTCGCAATCCAGGACCAAGATCAAGAAACACACACTGGAAACAAACTGTTTTATACCTTGAAGAGGTGCTGACCATATGTGAAGGTGAATCCATTACTGGGAGCATGACTGTGGCGCAAAATAAGAAGAATCCACGAGACGTAGATATCACACTCAAATACTCACTAAATGGTCAACGCTGTGTTATTTCAAGAACCCAGCATTACAAGATGCGCTAATTCACAGTGCCGCTCGATTTCATGTACTGTTGAATTTGTTGTTCTACAATTGTTTCATGTACCAAAATTTTAACATGGATTGATTCTTTTTATTTATATCATTGCAATTGATTGCCACTTTATATTCTTTTGTTAAATTACTTTTGTAAGGTGTGTAAACAAGCCAAGCTCTAGCCTGCTAAAGTTGAGCTTGGCTGGGCTTAGGTTTAAGAGAGCGAGACTCCAAGCCCGTATAGTTTCGAACTATATGTCTAAAGCTCAAGCACACTTTGGGCTTAGTTCGTTTATAGATTTTTTAAAAATCTTATTATATAATAAGACCTTACCTCTACCCCTGAGAATAGAGATGCCGCTTTCAAAGAGACCCTCGGCTCTAAAGCCCACAACAAAATAATTAACAAAATAATTATTTGTTGAAGCTCTAACTAGCTGATCTCCTGTGCTTCACCAGCGGCTCAGTAGCGAGTACAATGACAAGAAAATGGAACCCTAAATGTGTATGTATTGCCATTGTGTATAAACTACCCTGTGAGGCTGTGATAAGTAAAGGTCAAATATGTGTCATATAACATTATAACCTATCATTTTCCCTTAAAATTATCCAAGTATTGTACAGCTCAACTCCCAAAAAAATAAAGGAAAATAAAAGTTGATTACAAAATTATGTTGAAAAGAATCAAACCCCTAAAGTTCAGCTTTGGCAGATTTAGACTTCTTTTGAGTGTAGCTGGCCTTCTTTGCTTTCCACCATTTCTGCAACTTAAAGGCCATCTTGGTTGCATGGTTCTTTGTTGCTTCATGAACATCTTTTATCCCTTTTGTGATCTTTTGTTTCCAATCCATTGTCTTGCTTTTTTCTTTTTCCCTCAAAATCTTGCCCTACTCAAGTCGCATAACCAACGTTTTCAATTATTAAACCATAAATTGAACTAAAAATCACTTAACCTAGTTTTGGTATATTAAAGTTCCTAAACTTGTAAAATACACAAAGAAGACTCTCAACTCTTTGGTTTATTAAGATCCCTAAACTTGGCTAGAATGCACATACTTGTAGTGAACATAAATAAATCATGACTTGTTTTTTTAACTGGTCAAAATTTGATAAAGTGACATTTATCATTTATGCAGAAAAATTTGTACATTGTCAGTCTAAGAGCTATCAAGTCATTAACTTAAGTTTTTTCACAAGTACGTGCGTTTTAGCCTAGTTTATAGACTAATATACTGAAATTAGCTCAAGGGTCTTTTTCATGTATGTTTGACAAATTTAGGGACTTCGATATTACAAAATTAGCTTCATGTAATTTTTTCGTGCAAGATTTGAAAGTACATATACAGTGTGGCCATGTTAGTACTTAAGCAGTCGGCCAACACAATCATTTCGTCCGTTTTTAAATTTACATAACTGATTAATGCATTAAATATGATTGCACAACTAAATTATTATGATAAGGGATGATATATGTGGATATTGCAAAAGTATCTAGCTATTTCATTAAAACAACATATATATTGAAACTACTTTATAGGTCACCCAATGTGCATGGTTTTATTTTACACCAATTCTAGTAAAAGCAAACACCGGATGAAGAAATGCTCTTAAAATTTTTTAGAAGGGAACAATTCTAATGTATTTTGTCTTTGAAAGAAAATCAAAGGGCGTTTTTTCGTCATTTAAGGTGTGTTTATATAAATGATACCAAATAAGTATATACTAGGGAAGCCTATAAAAGTACGATTTTTCAACATACGCGTGACCTCAGTGAAGAAAACTGAATGCTGCCTGGCCTCCACATATGTAATAATCTAAATTTTCAATTTTTGGGTGTAACTAAGTAAGAGGTTGTGAAATACAGCTTGGATTAAAAAAGGGTGAGACGCTCCAAGGTGTTGTGGTTCAAAAGCCGAGGTGCGAGGCGAGAGCTTCACGTATGTGAGGCACCCAAGGTAAAAAAAAATTAAAAAATATTTAAACAAGTCAATACATATTCTACTTGTTAATCAATTCTAAACACAAAAACATAATTATAAAACACACTTAAACACTTCATTAAAACATACACTTAAGTCAAAACACACTTAAAAAACTTAAAAAAAAAACCCTTACTTTGACTTTTGACCCAAATAAAACCTAATTTTGACTGAGGCGGCGCCTTAGCGCCTCATGCCTTAAGCGCACCTCACAGCGCCTCATGTAGATGAGCGCCTCAGGCCACAAAAAGCACTTTTTTAAACCAAGAAATACAGTTTAAGTTTACCTGTTTGATACCATTTGACCTTTTTTTATATTAAAACCTTTTACCCATTAAACAATTACATATAATCCAAATATGCAAATTCTAAGAAAAATGGTTGAAATTACCACTTCAAGATTCCTAAATACTTACCAAGTTCGAAGGGATTGATGGTTCGTCGTCGTCGTCATCTTCATCATCATCATTAAGGCCTTTTCCACTCATGAGTTCTTCCCTTGAATACATTTTCATGCTAGGTGCTCCAGGCATACCTTCCATTGATTTCAACATCTTTTCCATTTCAGCTTCTTTTGCTGACTTTGGGACAAAAGGCTCACCTGGCTCCCGACCCTTAAAATTTTACACAATAAATGAGTGTTACATTCAAAGTGTTAGTTACAAGTTGGAGGGGTCAAAATGTACAATTAATAGTATGAGGACTATAGTTGTCAATTTCGTGTATAGTTTTGTTTTTTGAACGACTAGATCAAGTGGCAGCGTGAACACTTGAGAATCCATATGACTCGGGTTCGATGCGGCTCACCTACGGCAAGAGTGCTTCCAAGTAGGAATCGATGGGGCCTCCCATGATTCCAAAGAATCTCAGCCTCCTCTCCACATAGGAGCATAGAGACCGGGGATCGAACCCCCAACCGTCCCAGAAAGTTCCTTTATTATTTTTGCCACAAGTGTGGTTTTTTTGGCCCTGAGGCGTGCGCCTCTCGTACACCATGTGTTTTTATGCATAAAAATGTTGTACCTTGGTGTTTTTGGCTTGTACATATAGGTAAAATCATATAAAAACCTTATTTATACCTATATTTTGGGCAAATAAAGCTAAAAACCTATGGGATATATATGAGATATATAATAAATTTATACAATTAGTGCGCGCTTCGGGTACAAAAAGCCCACCGCTTTTCCGCTTGGCGCTTCGCGCGTCGCGCTTAGAGCTCGTCGCTTTTGTGCGCCTAGCGCTTTTTAAAACCAAGGTTTGAACTCAGTACCTCTCTAGCATAACGCTTAACGCAACTAGCATTTGCCAACAAAGCCAATCATCGTTAGGAAGTTGCTAGCAACTGTATGATAACAAACTTGACCTAATGAGGTCAACAATTATGAATTGACGAAACTCTCTCTCTCTCTTTGTTCTTCTTTTGAAATTTGTAGCTAACAATGAGTAAATAAATGTGTAGCTTTTAGCGTAATAAGTTGTTTTTAGCGAGTATTTTGAGATTGCTTATATCCAAGTTTAGTCTTTCGATGAAACAAACAGTTGCCTGATTATCTGCTTATGCTTCCGACCCTTGCTTTTGCTTACATTCAAATAGGCATTCCCACATACCTAGTAAATAAGCTATTCCAGACATTCCCTAAGTCGCATAGTTCAAGCAGATTTTATACCATCAGTTCTCTAAATTATTGTTACAAAATATAACGTAGTTATGAGTATTGAAGGGAGTGAGGATAAAGATTTGCCATAAAACAAATCAGTTCTCTAGATTTATGGTCCTAACTGGAAAGCATTCACACATCTGATATAATGAGCGAAATAATGAATTTACCTTAGGAACCGGTGGTGGCTTAGTACTACATGCTTCAGTCAGATCTTTGCAGAGGAAATTAACCAATGAACTCAATGCAGGCTTCTTGTTGTAAATATACTCTGCAACATCTGTGTCGTGGTATCCTATAACCTAAATAAATACCCAATGCGCTCAAAATTAATCCATGAAAAGTAAATAGGAGCATTACAAAACGAGTTTAAAAGAATAACTAAAGTTATGATCTTCGGTCTGAGCTTCCTGATGAACCGAGGAAAAAAATAGATATGTAAAAGGCAAACAAATAGTTACCTCTTGACAAGCGCGTTCGATAGTTTTGCATTCTGAACCACATTGGCCTTCGGAACCTTGTTCAACAAGCTGCCATTAGTCCAAATCAAAGGATAAGATACCAGCCACATAATCAAACAATGTTCCATTCTCTATTATGGTATTGATATCATCTACAGTTACATCTTAATATAACCCCATACCACATAAATGAAAACTGTAAAATGGTAATGTTGGATGCTGTAAAACAGATTCAATAGCAGTGCAAAATCAGTGCTTTGAACATCCATAATTCCCGTTACGCTACCAATGGGCCAAATTCAAAACATACGATACCAATCCAACTCATCAGACAGTAACTATGCCACTGGCGGATCTAGCATAGGGCGGGCTACCCCTCAACTTTGTTGGCAAAATACATTTTTAGTGCAAAATCATTTATCTTCTTCGTTTTACGTATCAGCTACTCCTCAACTTTCTTGGCGAAATACATTTTATTATAAGCTATGCTATCACCACTTATACCAATTTATTTCATTAAGGGGCTGTTTGGTAAGCCTCTTAACGAGGCTCCGAACCATTCAGCGCTGAATGATTCAGCATTCAACGCGTTTGTTTCAGCTTCTGAATGGAATGGTTAAGGCTAAACCATTAAACACTGAACTAGGCTGAACCTTAATGAGCCTCTCCTACTAATGTGGGACAAGAAAACTAACCATTAAGAGGCCCAACTTAATGATTCAGCACTTAACCATTCAGACCTCTTAACCATTCAAACCTCTTAATGATTCAACACTTAATCAACCTACAAATCTTGAAACTATATCAACTATAATCATATAAACCCTAATCATTTACCATTCATCCATACATTACAATCAACAAGAAAAAATACAATACATTACCTCCAGTCTATCACCTTGTTCCACAATATCAATTTTCAAGATCCAATCAGCTTCTTGCTTCTTTAAATTACACACATTCTCAGCAATTTCAATCACATCATACTCAGATACCTAATACATAATCCATACATTAACTTTAGCAATAACATAAAGAATAACATAAAGTTTATATTTTTAAACATATTTTTAAAAATCTTGATTACCCTTTTGGGAAAAATCTTGTCTTGTTTATCTTGAACTTGTTGGTATAATTGGTTGGCTATGTTATGACATACTTGACATTTAATGTAAGGTATGTCATCTTTTCGAGCAATTCCAGGTGTTTTAGAACAATAAGAGATCTGTAAACATGATGAATATAACAGAAGACAGATTATTAATGAATTAGATATAATTGTTTGATTGATTTTGGCCATTACTGTGTGGGGATGATGAAGATCCAAGAGGAGTTTGGAAGTCTTTGGTTTTGGTTAAATAAAAATTTGGACGGAATTGCCCTTGGAAGGTAGGAGACATTAGACGTGTTTTAATGCTTGTGATTGGTTGATTTTTTAGCCACGTGTATGTTCAACCAATAGGAAAGTAGACAACACTTGGCTGGCACTTTTCACTTTTCTTGACTTTCTTTTAAGATCAAGGTTTTCAGAACCGGACAGGACGTCGAACCGGACCCCCAGCCGGTTCACCAGTTCGACCGGTCCGACCGGTCCGACCGGTCCGACCGGTTCGACCGGTTCGACGAACCGGCCCAAAAAACAAAAAAAAAAATTAAAAAAATTAAAAAAAAAATAAAAAATCCGGTCCGACCGGTCCGGTTTCCGGTCCGACCGGCCGGTTCACCGGTCCGACCGGCCGGTTCACCGGTTCAACCCCGGTTCGCTGCAAAAACGGTCCGACTACCCGAACCGGACCGGTCCAGGCCCCGGAGCCCGGTCCGACCGGCCGGTCCGGTCCGGTTTTCAAAACAGTGTTTAAGATCGATAACAAAACACTTTAAGATTATCCAGTACGGGACCGGCTTCGGCTTGTCGTCGCTGTCATGGCCCGTCGTATACTGCCTTCGACGAGTTGGCACGTCCAAAACGGTCAAAAACAGACGGAGAGGACAGAGCTAGCTTCTTCTTCTTCTTCGCCGCTAGCTTCTTTGTCAACCACATCCTAGGCCCGTCACTCAACGATGACCCGGCTCGGTGGCTTACGTGTCGGGTGCTTTTTAGCGGTGGTCCGGCAATCACACCGGATAGTCTAAAACAATTTTATTGTTCCGTTAAAAAAAAACAATTTTGTTGTTTTCAAAAGTCTTGCAACATAATTTTTTCATACAATAAGAACACATGAAAGAGTGTTAAATCTATTTTTTTCTATATAAAATCCCTAGATTGGTCTAAAATGCATATATACTTTTAAAAGATTATAAGATTATTTAAAACAGTAGCTACTTACCTCTTAAGGGCGGGGTCATTATTTTAAATATTTGTTTTACAACTACATGCATATAGAAGTTTTAATTATCCTACGCATTGTAAAAAAAATGAGAATAGTGATAATAATACAAAAGATTATCGAAATATAACACAATGAATTACAAAATACAACACAATGTCAATCAATATAACACGATGCCTAGGAAAAAAAGACACAATGACAAAATTAAAGAAAATACACAATGCAACATAAAAGACATAATGATATAACACAAATTTTAAAAACTAAAACCTAAAAACTAAGATCGTGGGGTTCGATAAGACAGTTCTACTGTCTCTTTAATGAATTCAATCGGATTCTGTTTGATACATTTCCTACGACTTCTTATTTTTTTTCTCAATGTACATTTGATTCTCACTTTAACTATTGAAACTCTAACTTTATACTTTTTTTCCTGTGTCCTCCGCAAACTAACCAAACACTAACTTAGTTAGTTATTTTGATGACTTGACATTTTTTTTTCCTGTATGGCATGTTGACATTACATTTTTTTCTTACATGGCATGCTGACGTGGCAAAAATTTTCCCGCATGACATGTTGACATTAGCATGTCACGCCATAAAAAAAAAACTAACAAAGTTATTGTTTGGTTAGTTTGGGGGTCATATTGAAACATATACTCGAGGGATGGGTGCAAGGCGAAAGATTTTCAATTTTAAAGCAGACTGATTCCAAGAGAGCTCGGATCGAATCGGTGTTGCTATTCGAGCTCTCTTATTGAATTGCTCATTCAATGATAATTCTCAATATTATGCCTTAAAGAGGACTCGAACCTCTACACTCTTTAGCATGAGATTTTGAGTCTCGCGTGTCTACCATTTCACTCTAATAATTTGTTTTGATTAATTGAGAAAAATTAAGAAAGCTGATAACTTTGATTGCAGATTGAAAACAATAGTAAAAGAAAGTAATTCCTTCCGGTTTTCCCGTTCAACGATTCGCTCAAACTTATTTTACCTAGTTAGATAGCGCATAGACATAGCATTGTTTTAGGTTTAATTAAGTGATAAGCAGAGACAAGTTTTTAATAATAAGCTATGCAATCTACTTACTAAACCATATGTGCCAAAGACCCACACAATAATCAAACTGTTCACGATGCAAGAAACCCAAATACAAATGATAAAAGACAAGTAATTGCAACACAAATGACTTGTTTAACTAGATTTGACCAAAGTATCATTCAAGTACTAAAAAAAATCTAAAAACACTAAAGCAAATTAAGTTTGAGTTTCACATAAACGAACCATCCACACAAAGGTGATTACAAAGAGAATTAGTTGCTCATCACTATGGTAAGATCTTAAATTGATATGTTGTTGGAAGTTAGATGCATGAAGGAATGGATGGATGATGATTTGGGGATGATTAATTGATGGAAAAACACCTTGGGAATCACTAAAAACAGCCAGTGTTAAGTATATATTCGTTTAGAGGAATGGGTATATTTAAATAGGGTAAAAACCTGAAAATCACAACTTAAACCAACAAGGGGCGCAAGGTGAGCTCCCCTGCAAGTTGCACTGGTCTTGCCAAAATCTCACTTTACCTTGCGTTCCAACTCGGGATTTCTTCTTTTCTTCATATTTTACTTGGGATCACATTCATATGTTTCCAAACTCTTGTCTAGCTTCCAAAACTTTCATATTAAACTCCAATTAATTCCATTAAGCTTCAAGTACCTACAAATCACAATCATTTTCAAAGTAACCATGTTTTACAAATTAAATACTTAAAAACACCTAATTACACATCGTAAAACATGGTTAAACATCCTCCCATCAGAAGACGTTGGTGGTGGGTTGTTGTGGTGTTAATGAAACGTGAAAGAGAGAATGGAATGAAAAAAAAAAAACAATGGGGTGGATGAAATGATTTTGATGGAATAAAATATCTTATGTGATGGGTAATTCAATAACATTAAACAAACAAAACACCGTATTTTTCATTCTCTCTTACACTATGTTCCCGAGTTTCATTAAAGGATGGAAGAGAAAGGATCTCCATCCTCTTCCATTCTCTCCAATTCCTTTCAAATTGGAAAGATTGAAAATCATACTAAAATTCTCTTTATTATCCCTCTCATTCCCTCCCTTTCTCTCCTACAAAAAACTCTGGAACACATTTTTTCCCCACTTCCTTCCCAATCATTTCTCTTCCATCCTTAAATGAAACTCTGGAACAGAGTGTTAAAGGTCTATTCAATTTCGGCTCACATTTCATCATATCAAACGCTACATCGAATTATTTAGTTATCTTGTCTTTTATCGAATTGATGTTTTTAATATAATAATTGTCTTGGTAATTATAAAAGATTTAAAGACTCCTTACATTATTAAAATTATGGTTTGAACTTTGAACGTGTTACATGTAACCGCAAACAATTTATTAATTTAAAGAAGATTAGCACATTTTCTTAAAAATTAATAAATAATTCTACAATATTTATATTTTTCTAATAGAGATGTTGCACCATTTTCAAACGATAATGATGTCACACTATTTAATTGCATTGAACCCTATTTTAAACCTAATTTTGGTAATTATTATTAATTTTATTATTATTACAGTATGCATCCATCTCTATGTTTAAAAGTCAAAGCAACTCAATAATTTATCAAGAAACTTCGATTCCAACTAACAAATGGAAACACACCGAAAAATAGCAAAAACTTCCAACTTAATCACCAATCAAATTCAACAAAAATAGTATAAAAAAATAGCAAAAACTTCTACAATTCTACGTGTGTACACACTTAAAATGAATGAAACAAACAAATATGATGTAAACATTCATTAAAAAAGCCGTACATTCATCATGTAATTATTAATATGACCGTTAATATACGAACGATGAAAAGAAAGACACTACAAGAAGTAAAACATAAAAGGGTATATATATATAATGGGTATTGGATAGGACAAGAAAAACATTGTGTCTAAAAAAATATGTTCTTAGTTGTGACGACGACGTTTCGAGTGGTGTCGGTAACCATGGTTAAATGTGTAGTTAACAGCCGTTGTGACGGAAAAATCGCAATCACCCCATGTGACCCAATACCGTCGGTGGACATGGACTCTCTCATTTATTTATTTATTATATAATATAAATATAAATATAATGAGTAAAGATCCGGTACAAATAGCTTTTTTGGTAAGAACTGTGAGAATCAAAGGAGGGTATTTTTTTTTTATTTTTTTGTTCAAATTTTTTTTTTCCCATATTGTTAAACAAGTATTATAGTATTGAAAACTAAAAAAAAAAAAAAAAAAAATTGGTGTAGAGTAATTACGTGTAGAGTAATTACATAATTACTCTAGTGTAAACTAATATATTTACCTTAATGACGTAATTACACTAAAAAAATTTTTTTTTTAAAATTTTTTTTTTTGTATTATTCATCTAGAAAGAATGTTTAAGCACATGGGAAAAAAAATTCTAAAAAAAATAATAATTTTTTTTTACCCCATTTGATTCTCACAGTTCTTACAAAAAAACTATATGTATTTGATCTTTACTCTAAATATAATATCACATTACATTACATGTAGAGAGAGATCCTAATCATGTGGCCTAGTGGTGGTTCTCTCTTTGGGGGAGCCGGGTTCGATTCTCACAGGAGGCATGTGATGGATACCCCCACCCTTGTGGTGGGGTAGGTGGTTGGGAAGTGATGGAGAGACCCTTGACCCTTGTGGTCATGGGTTCGACTCCTGATCCCTCCAGGTTTTACCGGTTCACTACCGTCGTGCCTTTGGGCGGGTTTGTGGCCCGGGTTTTCCCTGGAACAGGAGACGGGTGGGCCGAAGGGCTCTGTCCGTACGGACTAGAGGCCGTCTGGGGCCCCTTTCGACCATTGGGGGCCGCGTACAGAGTTCCCGCCAATACTTGATCGTTCAACAAAAAATTACATGTAGAGAGAGAATGTGTGTATATTACACAGAATTAAAGGAAAGAAAGCATTGCTTCGTATTTAAACCACCAAAGTTTACAGCTTGGCTTTTTTATAAATGATAATATGATAAGAGAGGTACAGCACACTTTCTAGAGAGAGAAAATTTATACAAATAAAACCCCACAAACACACACACAGAGATGGCGGATTCAAGTGATTCCGTCTCTGTTGATATGGAAACCATTTATCTTGGCGGAAAGGTTTGTTTTTCCATTGAATATTATGTTTTCTTGAATACCCATTTCACAATATTTACTAAATAATGCTTCTGTAGTTCGGTTTGTGTATTGTATGTAAGGTGTTTGTTGAAATGCTTCAATGGAATAACAGTTTTTTTTTCTTCTTTTTTTTTTTCATAATAATCTTTGAGTTTATATTATGGGATTTTTTGATGCACTTTTTAGGGATGAACTCATGTCTATACCCAGTTTAGAAACCTCCTTTTACTTGATTTTTTAGGTTGTTGTTGGCAGTACAATTTGTTGCTCTCTTTCTGCTGCCAATAACTTGCTTATGGAATTGTAGATCTGTTTTGACTTTTATTTTCATTGTCAAAATCTTGGAATAATATTAAAGCAATATTATTTTTTATTATTTCAAGCATAGCTGCTCTTGAATTATGTATATATTGTCAACATTTACTAGCTGTTAACATTAATTTTTGTGTTTGTTTTATATTATGTATGTCACAAAATCCAAATTCTTTTGGAACTATTATTTTTTAATCAGTGTTAGTTATATCCAGTCTTTCCCTTCATTAGGGTTATTGTTACTTGTTAGAATTACACAAACTTGAAAAAGATGATTTTTTTGGCATTTGGTTGTTGAATTACTTCTTTTTTGTTGAATGATAATTATATAAAGGCTTTCCCTTCTTTATGGTTATTGTTAGAATTGAACAAATTTGAAGTAAATGAATTTTTGAAGGCCAAGTTTTACTTTTTTTTTTGTTTTACTTTAATTTGGAATTTGGTTGTTGAATTACCTCATATTGATTGACTTGACTTAAGTTTTACTCCTAGATTCTCGTTTCAGTTGTAAAAGTTGCTATCTTCGAAAGCATTTGTGTTTGTGTTGTCGTTATCTTGAGGTAGTAACTCCTTTTCTTGCCATGGATGAGTCATGAGCTAGTATTTAATTTCTTACTGGTTAGAAGTTGCAATCTTATTTCTTGTTAGTTCATCCGTCGTTATCGATTTCAAACCTCATTGGATTCCCTTTTTAATTATAAACTTACAATTATGTTTTGTTACATTGACGCGTGTTCATTTATTTTTGTTGTTATGTAGTTATTTTTTATTTAATATACTATTCTTGAGCCGACTTATTGCAGAATAAAACAATGATGGAGAGTTACGTCTTGAAGCTTAAAACAAATGAATGTTCATATAAAACTAAGTTTCCATCTTCTTTTAGAATGATAGAATTTGTTTTCAACAGCTTTTAATTACACATCTCGTTATCTTGATGATTACTATGTGTTGCCATATATATTTTCAGGAACATATTATTCAAACTGGCCGTGGGTCCTTGTCTATCATCGTGTATGGAGACCAAGAAAAACCACCGTTGATTACATATCCTGATGTAGCTTTAAATCGTGAGCAACCAGACCTTTTTTATTCCCTTCATGTTATTTTTATGGTGTTTTCGGTCTAAATAGACTTTACTTTTGTGAACAGATATGTTGTGTTTTCAAGGACTATTCTTCTGTCCCGAAGCAGCTTCATTGCTCCTTCATAATTTCTGCATTTACCACATCAGTCCACCTGGGCACGAGGTCTGTGAATGAGCTTATTTGTAATTACCGTTTAATTCTGACTACGCAATATTCAATAATCAAATTCTTATAATCACATGTTTTGAGAGATTATGTTTATTTGAAGACTTAATCAACATGACGATAAAAACATTTACTAGAAAAATAAGAGACGTTATGTGAAGTGAGAGTAAAATGTCTTTTTAGTTTAGGTTAAGAAGTTTTTTTTTTTGAACGGTAGTTTAGGTTAAGAAGTAGATACTAATTTTATGTGCTTCTGTAAAGTTAATAATCAGACAATCACATGTTTCCGTGTTTGACAACATATATCATTGTTATTTATTAAAATTATATTATTAAGGTAAAAATTCTCTTATGGGATTTGAACAAGAGTTGTTGCAGTTAGGAGCAGCAGCCGTATGTCCTGATGATCCCGTTCTGTCTGTGGAGGATCTTTGTGATCAGATTCTAGAGGTCCTCAATTACTTTAGGTAAGCCGTTTACGGTTGATCATGGTATTAATGTTTTTTATTTACCTTAAATTATTAATTTGTATATATATACACATATAATTTTTTTTTGTTAATTTAGGCTTGGTGCAGTGATGTGCATGGGGGCGATGGCGGGTGCCTACATTCTCACACTCTTTGCGGTGAGACTACTCGTTGACCCTTCTTGTTTCTTAATAATTTACGCTTTTAAAGTGGGTTTAAAAGTTTAACAAAATATGGTTTTATAATGCAGATAAAGTATAGAGACAGAGTTGCTGGTTTAATTCTTGTTTCTCCTCTTTGCAAAGCACCTTCATGGACCGAGTGGTTTTACAATAAGGTTTGTTACGAAAAAAGAGATAGTTCATCAATCAGATTAGGTTAAAGGAAGGGATATTATTACTTGAGTTATTTTATTATACCCTTAGATAAATTAGGTTTATATTATTAACTGTATCATTGCTTATTGTGTGTAGTTGATGTCGAATTTACTCTATTACTATGGCATGTGTGGATTATTGAAAGAGTGTTTGCTTCAAAGATACTTCAGCAAGGTACCTTCTGACTTCTTTCATAAGTTTTGTTTTAATTCAATGCCATTTTATGGATTTTATTTAGTTAAATATCCTTAACTTGAATCAGGAAGTCCGAGGTAATCCAGAGATCCCGGAATCAGATATAGTTCAATCATGCAGAAAGGTTAGTCGGCGATTTCATCTGTGATTATAACTGGATATCAATATATCATGCTTATGTTAACGTTTTTTTTCTTTGTTTGCAGTTATTGGATGAACGACAGAGCATTAACGTGTGGAGGTATCTTCAAGCAATTGATAAGAGACCCGATATCACCGAGGGTTTAAAAAAGCTAAAATGCAGAACACTTATATTTGTCGGTGACAGCTCACCGTTTCATTCAGAAGCCCTTCACATGACTGGGAAATTGGACAGACGCTATTGCGCATTAGTTGAGGTAATTTTGTTCAAATATTTTAGTCAGTAAAGAGTACTTTGACTTTGAAAGTCAAATAGTTCTGTCTTTAGATACTGACTGACTTTTGACTTTCAATTGTACAGGTACAGGCTTGTGGATCAATGGTGACAGAAGAGCAACCACATGCAATGCTGATACCCATGGAGTATTTTCTAATGGGATATGGGCTTTATAGACCAAGCTGCCCGCTCACTGGCAGCCCGAGAAGCCCGTTAAGCCCATCATGCATCTCCCCAGAGCTACTATCTCCCGAAAGCATGGGGTTAAAGTTAAAACCAATAAAAACCCGCGTGTCATCTCCTGATTCAAACACCATAGAGAGGTAGAATTTGTTATATAAAAAGAAAAGAAGGCGATCATGTGTTGGCGTACAGTTTGGTGGTAAATTTATTTTTTGTATTGTATTCGAGGGTAGATATACGTCGTATATGTGATATATGTAGATATAGAAGAGGGGGGGGGGGGGGGGGGGGGGGGGGGGGGGGTGGGGATTCTTTGAAACTGTGGACATGAGATTCATTTGTAGGATTGGTGGTCATAAAACAGAAACATTGTATTTTGTAAAGGGGAATATGATGCATTTATTTATTGATTGGTGATGAAAAGGAATAATACTTTCTCTTTTGTAGGCTGTCAATGATCTGTCTTTTTGTTTGTTTGAGACTTTGAGTGGAATATATGGCAATCTCTACATGATTGGTTTGTATCCACCAAACGTTGTTATATTTGTGTGATTAATTGTGTATTAAAGCCGACTAACTCAGTGGCGAAGCTTGGTTCTCGAATTGGTGGGGGTCAGACTTAATTTTTTTTGATCGGTAGTGGCCGGAAGATCAAATTGGTGGGGGGGCCGAACTCAACCTTGACTTAATTTACCTACGAAAATCGTAAAATTCCACCATTGCGTTAAAAAACGGTAGGGGTCGGGGCCCCCCTCAGGCCCTCAAAGAGCTTCGCCCTTGGAGTGACTGTTTACTGTTTTTATACCTTAATGTACGGTTTAGTTTTTATCCATGATTTATTTAATTTTTTAACGGCTAATTTCTTTGCCCACTTTCTTTACATCTTTTAGTCTTTTACACCCTTTTACACTTTTTTTGTACACTCTTAGAGTTGAATTCCCAATCGCACCTAAGAGAGGATTTTCTCTCTATCACTAGACTATAACCTAATTGGCTATTTAATTTTTCTTTTACAAAAATATATCATTAATCATTAATTTAATTTATATAGATCATTTTTTATATGTATACATTATAACTGTATGTAACTTGATTTTTCTTTTATTTTTGTATGTATACAGTTCTACAATAATATAAATATATAACAACAAACAAACATATGCAATTTACATATAAATATAATAATAATAAATGGCGGTAAGTGACATCTACGCTTCGAGTAATTTCTCAAAGTGTTAAAGCTCCACATTATAATTGATACATGCTTTTAGCGAGCCGATTATAGTAGTAATTCAATGATAATCGATTCTTATAACGTTTGAAAAAACAACAAGAGCTTTCTAATATTTAAGACCTAAATAGTTTAATATTAAAAAGTAAATAATTAAAAGTTGCTGAAAGAAAGCCAATGATGGAGCCGTTTTCGTTTTCAGGTGGCTCCATGGAGCCGTCTTGAGCTGGATCCTAATGAATACGGTTTGTCCATAGAAATCATCAAAAAAAAAAAAAAAAAAAACTATAAATACCCCTATTGTTTCCCTCCTTTAGTTTCATTACACTATCACATCAACAAAATTCTTCATCATCGATCATATGGCTTTCATAAACACAATCCGTCGTGCACTGACCACAAATGGAAATGGTAAAACAATCTCAAATGAAGAACTCAAGAAGGCTGAGCTTGCCTTTGAGCCCTCTTTCGTACCAATTGGTAATATCGATCATTGGTGTGTGTAGTTTCATTAAAATTGTATTGTGTGGTGGTACGTTGTACCGTACACTAGTTAGGTTATGTTTTTGAGCTAAGAAAAAATGGCGGGAATTATGTGGAACGGACGTTTCGGTTTGAATCTGATTTACCGATTCTGTTTATTTTTGTAATGTTTCCGTAGCTTAGCGAACCACAATTTAGGTGACTGTGGGATAGAGATTGATTCTCTCTGGCCTGTGTTTTATCATAACCATGATTTTGGCTATTAATGTTCCGTGTACTGATTTCCTTTGGGTTTTGTGGAAGCAGGAAGCCTTCTCGCCCCATTGATTAGTAAGGTGTATGACTTTGTCGTTTACGATCGCCATGCTACAAGGCCAAAGATTTTGCTTGGAAAATCGGGGTGTAGAAAATTATAGATCTAATTACTAATCAACAATATCAACTGATGTTGTGTGGATTAAATTACTTAAACCTCTTTTTTTCTCAAAATGGCACGTTCCCGGTGGAAATGCCAAAAACCTGGTGGAAAAAGAAAATTAAATTAAGAGTTTAAGATGAGACATTTTTCAAGTTTTAAATTTATAAAATAAAACGATAAATGCTACCGTTCTAACCCACACAATAGACAAGTGTACCTATCGAGTGCAGTATAGACACAAGCAAGTAGCGAGTGTCGAACCCAAAGAGACGACTTCCCCTACTCAGCTTTAAGTCGCTTTAAAATAAAAGTAAAGATAAACATGAGAAAGAGCGAGAATCACTGACGTAGAAACTAATGTCCAAAGAGAAGTGTTGCTTGGGGATCCAACTGACCTTGGGATGGATTAACAGTAATTACTTGATTGAGTGGTGTGTTTCAGTTGCACATTTTTGCTTAACTTTGAGTTGCGCCTTACCGCATTCTCTAGATGTGACTGTTATCGCATAACTAGTTTGTGTTCTCGTTTTTAAATTAAGGATCTCCCGGACTGGTAAGCTCACCTCTCAATAATGAGGGGAGGATCACCCAAGACTGTGTTAACCCAACCCCGAAGAACCCACCTCCCAATGTTGCAATAATGACATCAAACTACTTTAAACTTTTGTGAATAACTTGTCGGCAGCCGGAGCATGGCCGAACAAGCTACCACTTGACCTCATAAAGGAGTCGTGGCCAACCAGCTCACGCTCATCCTTTACTAGAATTATTTATCTTTTCGAAAAGTAATTGGCCTATTACTAACTGTGCAGCAGTATAGTAATAAAAGAAGATAACGACCGTCCGTTTCCAACACGGGTTCCCCAGTTCTTGGTTTGCGCCAAAGCTAACACATAGACCATGAAGCTAAGTCGCATGACCAAGTCTTGGCTTATCTCTAGGACCAAGTATAAAGACCGTACTGACCCTAAGTGAGATTTTGATAATAGAGGATTAAGCCACAAAGTATGAGTGTTTCCAAACACAAATGGCTAATCACTACTCGTGGAGTTAGGTTAGCTTACAAGTGCATGAGTTGTTACACACCATGGGTACACTCATAAGTCCTTCCACTTCTTATCAAAACACCCACAAGACCAAATACTAAGTGATAGTTTAATTAATTCATTAACCAAAGTTTAAAGTAGAAAGAATTAAACGAGAACACAAAACACCACTCAATAAATAAAAACTAAATAATCCATACCAAATTAGTCTTCACCCTAGCAACACCCAAGAATCCTAGCCAAAGATTGGCGTTACAACATGTACACTAAGTTAGGTTTTCAAAGAAAACATAGTGGTGGTTGCTAGAGGATTACAAAGGGTTTTCGGGATGATTAATAGTGATTTCTCTCAAGCTCTCTCTCGTGTAGTGTTTATGGAGTGATCCAAGCTCCAAAGGTCACTTAGAAGACCCTGAGATGGCAGAAATGTGGGAGAGATTCGGGTGGAATGGGATGGATGAAGGGATGTCTCAAATGAGGGGTGAAGGCCTTTATTTATAGGCAAGGAGAGTGTTTAAATATTATTTATAAATAAATAATATTTATTAAATTGAAACAAACTCGTTTCTTCCTTGTGGTTCAAAACTTTGCATGTGCGAGACAAGGTTGTTGTATAATGTACCCTTTGTTCCCTAGAAGTTTGTTCTCCACTCAAAATGTGCTATTTTTTCTTCCTTTTTGATTTTTTTGCTTCCAAAAACCTGCATTTATCTTATAGGAACGATTTAACTATATTTTATAAAGATAAAATCATAATAAATGTGCAAAAAGGAGGATAATTACATATGTAAAACATGTTAAATTTTTGACACATCATCAACCACAATAATACTCATACAGTAACATCAACACAAAGACGAGAAATAGCGACAAAAGGTGACCAAAACTCTTATTAACCCAAACCAGAAAACGTACCCAACCAAACCCAAATATCTCAGCAATTACTGAGATCTATAAACTGATACAAAGTTTGTCAATCGACTGCTGATTAACATGATCAACTGTTGAAGACTAATAAGGAAAATATAGATAAACTTACCGAAGGATAATACAAGGATACAGACTGAAACCCTAATACAGACGAGATAGGCTGAGTAAAAGAAAAAAAATGAACAACTGAAGAGAGAGAGAGAGAGAGAGAGAGAGATAAAGAGCTTTTTATAGCTCATATCGAAGCTTCTTAACAACCACAAGAATCAATGACCCAGATCACTTTGATCCAACGGTTGATATTATACACGAGCCAACTTGCCAGCTAGGGCTGTTCAAATCGTTCGCCGCTCGTGGATTGCTCGTCGCTCGTTTAGAAAATGCTCGAAAAATGCTCGCTCGATCTTCCGCTCGGTTGTATATGAGCCGATCGGCTCGGTTCGTTTTGTAAATGAGCCAAGCACGAGCAAATGTACGCTCGGCTCGAATTAATTTTTATTTATTTAATAATAAATATACACACAATTTATAGATAAATTTATGGATTTATATATAAGATTCTATTGAATTTTACTCGGTATATGCAAACAAAATATAACGAGCCCACTTAATTCAATAAAAAAAATTAACACTAGATTTAATAGTAAAACAATAAGTCATGAGGTGACAGTCTTGACTTCTTTATGTTATTAGTCGTCCATCGCTAATTGTTGCTTAATATCACACCTACGTCACAATGCAACAACTGTTCTCTGACATATGCTCATCACCTCACCAGCCTCAATCTAAGCCTCATCCTTGGACACTGGGATCTTAATATTAGTGTTATCATTGGACATTTCGACCTTAGTTGTCACCTGACAATGAAAACATCGAAAAAAACATCCCAATTTTATGATCGTCCATAATATTCTTCGCTCGATTCTCGCTCGAAAAATTTGCGCTCGAAGATTGCTCGTTCGATTTTTGGCTCGATTGTAAACGAGCCGCTCCGCTCGGATTGGCTCGGCTCGTGAACAGCCTAATGCCAGCCAACTTGCCAACTGGGCCACAAGCCCATTCCATCCTTTCACTAACCCATTAGACAATGAGCCCAAATCTGAAAACACTTAAACAAGCCCATAAGACCAAAACAACTATTATTATGTGTTATAATACGTACAATACTTGAATTATAACTTGTGACACGGGGGAGTTACGGGGGAGTTGGTGTTTGAAATCCCCGCTCAAGGTCTCGAGGAACATGAAATTAAAATGATGATTACTGATAGGAACTGGTTCGTTTTGAAGACTTAATAGAATTGTTGTTTGAATCATTTACTAAAACATTAGATAACTAGTGGCTTTTGTCTCTCATTGCTAATATTCCCCTGCTGGTCTATTCTAAAAGATAAATGATTATACATATTCCATAACAATGAAACATACTTCTTCCTCAAAAGATATAGATAATTAGATAGGTGAAGCTGGATTTGTGTACATCATTTGAAGCTGATTTTATTAACTATATGTACAAGTGTTGCACTACCTATTTTCATCAACATTTGAAGCTATCATATAAAGTGTAGGGAAATTAGCAAACCAACCAAGAATGAACTATTTGCCGTATTGCAATGCGAATTTAAGTCTTAGCTTACCGCAATCGAACTTAACTAAGCTCGCAACAAGCTGTTAAAGAGAATTCAGTAAATGGACATACTTGAGTAATAATTTCTGTACGAACAGATCGCTGAACCACGCAGAGAGAACCATTCTTTCCATGACCAAGGATTCAAACACTTTTCCTTTGACACAATAATAATATACAACTGAACATATATCGGCAAACCTCTTCCTTTGCACCCATAGAGGATCCTGCTCCACAATGGAACTGCACAAACAATAAAGGTGCTAAATATCAAATTTTGTTTTATTTTTTAATCTAAATTGGGAATATATTAATCACTAAGAAGTGCTTTGACTGTGAAAGTCAAACCTGCTGTTCTTTACTTTCAAATTCATGTCAATGTATTGATGCAAAGATTGATTTCTCATTTCTGTCAAACAAAACCTGAATTACTTGAAAGGAACCAAAGTTGGTGCTAACAAGGTTAAAAGTTTCTATCATAATTCTATCTTTAAATACTTGACTTTTGACTTTCAATTGTATAGGTAAAAGGCTTGTGGATCATGGTGACAGAAGAGCAACCACATGTAATGTTGATACCCATGGAGTATTTTATAATGTAGGTCTATGTTTTGACATAACTTTTGTCTAGATTCGAGTTGGTATAAATTGCAGTTTACGTTTTGATAGTACAAATTTGAGTTAATGTACGTTTAGACGCCACATACTAGTTTAATTTACTTTAATTGTTTATCGACTATACTAACATTAAATCGAAACTCAAAAAATTCCAAATTAGATTATTGTCTGGCTTGAACTAGGCCGGTCAATTTTTTAGCCGGGGCCCGGGGGCAGGGGCGGACCTAGCTTTAAGCTAGGTGCCGCGTCCGTTGCTACTCAACTTCGCGCGCGTAGTGGAAAATTAGTTTTTTTTACGATATTAGAAAAACATTACTACTAAAATGAAAAAATGAAAAACGTTACTACTGAAATTAATTTCTAGATCCGCCATTACAAGGGCACAATTAATTTTGGGTTTTGCGTCCTTCTATTCTATTCTATGGGCTTAAAAACTAGCACATTACACAAAATTAGACTTAGGGCCATTGGGCCTTAACCTTTCATCACCTTTGTTCAAGTGGATTCATATCATTGTTTTTAAATTACAAAAGGTTAGATTACTTAAATTTTTCGATGGTTTTGTGCTAATTAGGATTTTAGTCTTTGGATTATGACTTTTATGGATTTGGTTTCTGAAATCACTATTTGTTTTTGAAAATGGTTCAAATAAAAAGAACAAATTATACCCCATGGTGTCTCGCACTCTTGACCATCAGCTGACAACATTCGACAACCTTAAAACTCGACAAAACAACCCCAAGTCCCAATTCTTATAAATAGTACTTTACCTATAGGCTATAGTTACTCAACCTCTCATAAGCGGTACCTTTGATGCCATGTTATCCATTTTTGAACCATTGCAAAAAAATCTTTTCAGCCTTTTGAAACGCTACTGTCTCCATACAATTGATTCACTCCTGATCAGCATCAATTTGCAAATCAGGTGTAACAAATAATCCAAGTTTGTTTAGCGTGGCTTGAAGAGGTTGATTTTGGCAGGGAGGATATGTAATGAAGTGGCAGTTTGTGCAACAAAAAAAAAGAAAAAGAAAAAAAAAGACATGGATTCCAATTTCTTTTTGATTGTTTTGTAAATTCAAATTGAATATAGATTCCAATTAATTTAAATTCCAAATTTAGCTCCTTCAAACTCTAATTATTTTTACAATTTCTTTTTTTTTTACCGACCAAACCCACCGAGTGACCCCCTAGTGGCAAAGACAGGGGCACAACCTGGCCCACCCCAGACCCGAGGGTTGATTATCCCAGTGCGGGAAACCCCAAGAAAACTACGCAAAACAAACGCAATGTAAGAACTCATTTATGAACCCGTGACCTCTTGGTCTAATGGTATGGTATCGTATCCTCCCTTTACAAATGCGAGGTCGTGAGAATCCTTACAAGTATGGTTGTAAAAGTCCTGCCTAGCTTCTGATTAATCGTAAGTCGGAGGTTCACCGAGCAAAATCGATTAATCGCTAGTCGGTGGCTGTCTAGCAATTCCAGCCCAAATTCTAGCTAGAATTTTAAATTTCGGTCAGGTTACGATCAAAACCTGTAAATTCTAACGATTAATCCTATATACTTAAAGATATGAGTTGAGGAAAGGGTTAAACATGCATACTTAAAAACACTACATATAAAATGTGTGTATATAAAACCACAATCCAATTAATCATTACTAATCCTGATTAATCATTAGTCGGTCGTTGAAGTACCGACTAACGTCTAGCGCTTTTTACAACACCCTTGCAGGTGTATGGAATTAAGGAGTAATAAAATTGAATGTAAAAAAAAAAAAAAGAAATCATTTATGAAAATAGACAATCAAGGACCAAATTTATAAAATTATATTTAGGGGTCAAATAATACCTAAAATTAAATAACATTAAATAACATTATACTAAAAAAAAAAAAAAAAACCCTTGTGGTAGACTGGTAGCCGCATACGTTGATTATTTATTAAATCAAAATGTATTGATTGACCCACGCCTCATTGTCGTCTTCCATTCATTCATGTTTTGATATTCCCCTTCTTAACCGTCGTCTGTCTATAAAGTATAAATAATAGAGGGATCCTTCCTCTCTCTCTCTCTCTCTCTAGATTATTACTAGTGGGAATGCCCGCGCGTTGCCGCGGGTAATTATGTGTTTTTCTTTGCGCACGTTGCATGGCGGCTTAACGTAATTTATTTTTAATACTAATTTGCTAAGACAACTAATATATCAATTCACAATGAGCAAGTGAGTATAAAGCAAAGAATTAACACAAAAAAACATCAATATAACATACGGTAGAGCACATTATTGATAAATCAACCCGCTCATAACTCTATGGACCAACATTGCAAGTTGCCACCTCTATCCAAACTCATCATATCTTATGTGCATAACATGTTTAGCACCCAATTTGAAGAGGATTTCCTAGGTGATATATGTAACTCGCATAAATACCATCCTATTAAACAGGCCGGTTCCTATCTCCATGTTAAAAATCTAAAATCTCGACTTTCTAACCATATTTTGGTTAACCAAGAGTAGTCACCGGATATTACTTGCATACTTGAACCATAACTGGTTCGACTTCCACACCGGATAGTCCAATTTCTTTGGCACTTGCACCTTGAGTAAGCACCGCATAAAAGGCTCACATGAAGTTAAGTTTGGTGACTGAGACAACTTTTACAAAATAGATAATTAGATATATGAAGATCATATGTTGACTGACCTGTAAAGCACTTGTGGGTTCCATTGAACCATACACAAAAGCAAATTGCCCACTGTACACATATGTTTGCAAGAATGTAATACACATATCAAATGTAGGACCACTTAAGTTGCAAGTGGATAACAACACTAACATGAGAAGTGTTAGAAAAGGATTAACACTGTCCAGTTGTGTTGTTTAGCTTCCTTGTTGAGTATCCTAGGCTCATGCATTTTCGAATGCCATCCAAAATCATACCACCTTCATTACCTGTAACAATACTTATCTCAACTAACGAATAATTTATCAAAAAGTCCAAAATATTATATTAAAATATATGATAAGTACGCTCAATATTAAAAATCCCAAATGGTTTGAGCGGTTTGCAAATCATATGAAACTTGTGTTGTATATAACAACTTTGGTATCTCCATGCTAATGTAACCGGTTTGTAACTCAAAAAATCTGGATCAAATTTGAGCTCTAAATTACTTTTCGGCTTTTCCACAATACATTTGTAACAAGATCATTTATCATTTGTTTTTCCATACACCTTATATACCATTGCAATCATTTGAAATCCACAAACTCATATATATTATTAGTCGCTAGGCGCTACCAACTCGGCCGACTGGGGAGTTGCGAGTACTCGGCCTACTCGGGCGAGTACTCGGGGGTCGAATCGGCCTATGCGGGGAGTACTCGGAATATTCGGCCAACTCGGCTATACTCGGTGACTTACCCTGTAGCGAGTACTCGGCGAGTAATGAGAAATTTTTTTGTGAGGTTTTGTTCATACAGGAAAAAAACACAAAGTGTTCAGGTAAATCATTAATCATGTATAGACAAGTCACTAATTATGTTTAAATCAGTAAATATGAATTACTTTTTTTCAACCAGAGCCGAATAGGTTAATAGAGTTATACGTTTTTTGGCTTGTACATGTAGATAAAATCATATAAATACCTTATTTATAGCTATATTTTGGGTATGAGTAACTAAAAACCTATGAGATATACAAAAAAATTATATAATTGTCTTGTGCCTAGGGTATGAAAAGCCAGCCGCTTTTGTGCGCTCTGCGCATTTGTGTAAATTCTGATCAGTTCCAGACCTGATTTTATGCTATATTATAGTTGACCGTAAAAAAGTCAAAAACAGAGTACAAGCTTTCGCGTACTCTTTGGATAGCCTTGACAGGTTCCTAATCTAGCCGCAACCATAATTAACCGCGGTCGTATACCCCGCAGTTAGCCTCAAAGCTATTATTTCCTAACTTACATCCAACCGAATGCAAACTAACAGAAAACAGAAAAGACTATAAAAACATAACAATATGTCACGAATTCAAACATCTCCTTACTTAATTCCTTCAAAAACACTCATCCATATCTTAAATTCATACAAAATGTCACTTCATTTCCATTCAATCTCTCACTTTATTGTTATTACAATTTACAGCTAGGGTTTTGAATAAAACAGGATTCCAACAATCAAATCACTTAATACTGGCATAAAATCAAATTCATACACATAAAAAAGAAGCAAGAACAAGGAGTAAAATCCATATGACAACAACAACAACAACAACAACAATAATAATAATAATAATAAGTTGTTAATTTAGGGACGAGTACTGAAAAGCTATTAAACACACTTAACAAACATGAAAAACTAATAAATACAAAATGCAATTTGCATTATTTTTCCTGCTAATCACTCAGGAACACGTTTAGATTAACCAGGTATATTATATACAAACATGAAAAAAAAGTAATGCAATCATATGTTGATTCAGCAGTACTAAACCACACTGGCCAAAAAGCATTCGAGTTTTGAGAGATTGATGTTCTTACCTAGTGTTTGGAATGAAGAATCGAAACCCTAATTTCATCATCGGACCCTGGGAGCTTGCTGGTGCTTTTGTTGCCTGTGTTGTGGTTGTGTTATAAACAAATTGGCAAGGAGGTGGGAGATTAATCGAAAAATCGACTACAACGGTTTTTTTGAAGAGAAATTGAGCGGACTAAGCATTTAGTCTCATTCAATGGCTGGTATTAATCGGAGTACGTTGAAGAAAATGAAAGGATGAGCCAGATGTGAAGGGAGGAGATGATAAGGGCAAGAAGGGAAACAACTTTTTAGTTTTAACTAAAATGTGATGATAAATTTACTATTGTACCCTTACAAGTGTCTTAAATGTACATAAAGTCCCAATTATACCCTTATTATATAAGCATAAATTACTTGTACATGTTGCTTTAATAGTTGTATGCTTGATAAAATTACTAAGTTGGCCATCACTCCTCCTTAATAAGATAAAATAAAATATAGATTATTATTATTATTGAGAGAGAGAGAGATGGGAGAGAAGGATGAAGAGGAAGGAATTGTGAAAGGTATCCCTTTGTTTGCTAGAGAACTGATGGCGGGTGGAGTTGCAGGTGGAGTTGCTAAGACTGCTGTTGCTCCTCTTGAGCGTCTCAAGATCTTGTTTCAGGTCCTTTCTTTTCAATTTTTTTTTTTTTTTTTTTTGAATCTTGACAATTGAATTAATGTAATGTAATAATGAATTATGGATATCCACATCATCATCATCATCATCTTTATGTAACCTATTTACACAATTAACAACTTCATCATATGTAACTGTTTTGCAACTCTTGTTTTCATGAAAAATTCACAACATTGGAACAAAATTGAAACTTGATTGCTTGAACATCTTACAAAAATGTTATATGAAACTTTATTACTATTTGCTGATATTTTCTCTTATCTTTAATTTACTTGCATTATTTCTACTTTTTATCATAGTTATCAAATGAGTTAGGCGCACTCAAGGCGTATAGGCCTCGCCTGGCCCCTAGGCGGACGGCGCAAAAAAGGCGAGGGCCTAAGACAAAAAAAAAAAAAGCGAACAAAGGAAAAAAGTAAAAATATATTATGTATTAGTAAAACAATATTATTTTTTTCAAATAATATTACAAGAGCTATTGTATAACATTTAATATCATCTAATTAGAATCAAAAGTTTTAAAATATTTGTGTATAACAGTAGTTTCCCTTAGATAAAAGTAGAACTCTGGCTCGAATCTAGCAATAATTTAGAGAACTCGGCTAGAAACTCTTTGGAGTTTGGGAATCTCACCGAAATCTACGCCTAAAGTCCTAAACCATCACATGGAGATTTAAAGTGCGATTTCCTCGACTTAAAGCGCAATTGCCTCGCCTTGCCTAAAAAATGGGCCTAGGCGCAAGAGGCGATGGCTTTTAACAACTATGCTTTTTACCCATGTTTATATTACAGACAAGAAGTGAATTTCACAATATAGGACTGTTACCATCTTTTACAAGGATTGCAAACACAGAAGGCCTACCAGGCTTCTACAGGTTACATTACAGACCAAACTTCTGTTGGTCTTCTTTCCTTGCCTCGAAAACCTTCTCTTTCTAACCTAATGTCCTTCTGCCATGTGCCCAGGGGAAATGGAGCTAGTGTTGCAAGGATCGTTCCTTATGCAGCTTTACATTATATGGCATATGAACAATATAGAAGACTGATTACCTACCACTTTCCTGCTATGGGCAATGGGCCAGTTGTTGATCTAGTAGCCGGATCGTTATCCGGAGGAACTGCGGTTCTCTTTACATATCCACTTGATTTAGTTAGAACTAAACTGGCATACCAGGTATACAAGTAATACGCCATATTACAATTATTGTTTGACAACATAAGTAGAGGTAGCAAGATAGGCGGTTGGGTAACTGGCTCTCTGGTTGAAAGGGTTGTTTTTTTAGCATGGTTATAATGGGCAAGGTTTGGTTGACCAACTAACATTTTTGCTTAAACTTTTAGTAACTTTATTAAAAACATTAACGGCATTTATCATGATTACAAAAACTTTATTATTAAAACGATAAAGCCATTTAGGAGGTTGTACGCATTAAAATTAATGTGGGTGACTTTTAACCTGTTTGACTTGCTCAACTCATTGTCTCATTCTCCTTTAGCTAATTGTTTCATTTGACCTGATTGTGATAGAAACAACCAAATCGACCGGTTCATAAGTCAATGGATCAGTATGCCATCTCGAATGAAAATTGTTGACTTTTAACCGATAATCATTCTCATATGATAGTGCAGGTCGTGGATACTCCTAAATTGAATCTTAAAGGATCCATGATCAGCGAACAAGCATTTAAGGGAATTGGAGATTGTTTTGCGAAAACTTATAAAGAAGCTGGGATGAGAGGCCTTTACCGTGGTGTAGGTATGAACTATGAATTCATAGTCATTTTGTTCTCATAGTTCTAGTTAGATGTCTAGGGGCTGCAAAATGGGTGGCTTTGGTTGACTTGAAACACTTTTTGTCCAACACTGTGGTGCCAAATTTTTTTTGGTGAGCTTCATATACATCCTTCACCTTCTAATGTTTCAAATTTTATTAGGGCAATTAGTGTGTAAATATGATATAACGAAATTTAGAAGGATATATATGAAATTTTGAACTTTTGGAATAACTTGTATGAAATTACCAAAGTTATATTATTTCAAGACTATTCTTTTAAAAAAAAACTGATAAAGGAAAGGTTTTATGCATTAAAAGATCACTTTGGGCGACTTTTGACCCATTTGCTTTAGTAGCTACATATTTGTGTGGATTGCTTTCATATATATCCTTGTAGAAGTTCCAAGTATATATATCTAAATTTTACAATATCACATCTACCCATTACATAAAGAGTATAAGATGAAATCAGTTGCCGTACCACTCAATAAACAAAAACAAAAACAAAAACAAAAACAAAAACAAAAACAAAAACAAAAACAAAAACAAAAACAAAAACAAAAACAAAAACAAAAACAAAAACAAAAACAAAAACAAAAACAAAAACAGTATTATTATATGAATCATCTTAGCGCATAGTGTTCTCTTAAACACATTGTTATAAGTAACTGGTTTCATTTACTATGAAATAACTAAATGTGATGTATTTTAGTTGTTTTCAGAAGATAAACATGATAGTGTACCTGCTACAACAAGTAGGTAAGGCCCTACTTTTCTAAAAACATATAAAATTGTCTTCTTTTGATTTTTTAAGTTAGATGTTATAACCGAAATAGACTATGTGGTGTTCTTTTGATGTTGGTTGATGTCCTTTGTATCTGCCACCCCTAGTCTATTATGGTTTTTTTCTGTATCTTGCTTAGATATGCTTACAAATAAGATATTTATTTATTATTTTTAATCTTTTTGTAGCTCCATCACTATACGGAATCTTTCCTTATGCGGGCTTGAAGTTTTACTTCTATGAGGAAATGAAAAGCCATGTCCCTGATGATTACAAAAAGAATATAATAGTCAAACTTGCTTGTGGATCTGTTGCTGGTTTACTTGGTCAAACTTTCACATATCCTTTAGACGTAGTGCGAAGGCAAATGCAGGTAATCTATAAAATCTGGTTTTGTTTAGCGGACACAAACGTCACTAAATAGAAACAAACTTAACACTTCTTCATGATTTTAGCAATCAACTTTACTTAAGTTGTGAAACAGAAACCAACTTACACTATATTACCGATTTAATCAACCAAGCATTTGGCGGCATCATACCAACCAGTGCCACATCAGCAAGTGAATGTTAAAAAATAAGTTAATTAATTGTGAGTTAGGTTTCTACTTTGCGCAAGATTTGTAGTTAGTTGCTAAGATATGGAAAAACATAAATTATGCTTCTATTTCGTGCAGTTTGCCCTTATATATGTGTGTATATGTATGTATGAAATTAAAGTATGGGGAACTCGATAATCAAAATGCATCTTGTTTTTGGATATCACAGGTTCAACGGTTACGTGCTTCAAACAGCTCAGTTAAAGGAACAATTGGAACTCTTTTTATGATTGTACAAAAAGAAGGATGGAAGCAATTATTTTCAGGACTGAGCATTAATTATCTAAAGGTATCATATTTAAAGGTGGAAAGATGGGTGGGTCAAATGGGTTGGGTAACAGGTCTTAATGTTGAAAGTGGTTTTTTATATAGGACTGGGTTGACCCTTAAGGGGGTATTGAGGATTGCTTATTGAAACTGCTTATCTGATCATTGGATGCGCGTTTTGCGAACATTGACAAAAAAAATCAAGGTTTGATGATCTGGATGGTAATTTGTCAATTTTCAGGCTGTACCATCGGTTGCAATTGGATTTACCGTCTACGATGTTATGAAAGCGTACTTAGGGGTGCCATCAAGAGATAAAGCCATTGTGGAAGTTTCCACAAAGAAAAGAGAACTCCAAACATCAACTTTGTCCTCATCACAATCTGCTTCTTAAAATCCAACATAATCTGGTACTACAATTAGTAGTTATTCAGGCGATTAACGATTAACGATTAACGATTGTACATTTGATTGTTGTGTAACTTAGGCTAGGTTTTTTGGTGTATAATGTATAGATTGAGAATAATGCAGGCAGGGTATATGTTACATGCCAAGATCCAAAACAATGTACATAACAATAAGAATTGTAGATCCATTTGTAACATCTATTCATTAAGCAGATTTTGATTCAAGAAAAATGAGCTTTAACATTCATTGTAAATTAAGTGCATAACATGCATGTTAAATTTGTTAATAAATATTAGTATTTTCCAAGTTTTATCATAAAAAGGCAACCAAATTTAGTTGACTTTTTATTAACTTTCTTTATGCCAAAGCCCAAAAGAGTTTTGACTGCTGAGTTTTTTTCCCTCTTCTTTCTCTCCTTTCTTTCATACATTTCTTTTTAAATTTCATAATTCATATTGTGAAATTTATCCTTCACAATCTCAAAAAGTGTCACTTTAACATGTTTCATAGTAAAATGAATTTATTATACTGTTTAATGATTAGGTGATTACATTATTCTTAAGTTGTATGTGTCACATATATGCAGTGGCGAAGCTTGGTTTCGGAATTGGCGGGGGCCGAACTCAATTTTTTTCGATCGGTAGTGGAAAATCGGCGGGGGCCAGACTCAACCCGGACTCAATTTACCTATGAAAATCGCAAATTTCCACTACTGCGCCAAAAAACAGGGGGGCCAACTATACTTCACCCCTGCATATATGTAACGACAAGATATTATATATACACAACTCTTAAATGGGTATGAATGCTTTAAAATCTCTTAAATGTTGACCTTTACCCGTCAATATTATGAGTTGTGTTAGTTTATGTTGTGTTTTGACGTATTTGTTTAAAATGTTCATAACCTGTATATTATAGACGTTTCAAACTTAATAACATGTATTTATGATTCACACTTTACTACTATGTTGTTGCTTCCTACTTACTTCATGTCACCATAACGAATTACCACCAAACAGCATACACTCGCCACAAACCCCAATCACAACTACTAAGCAACAAAACAGATGCATCCGTGGCAACAAGCGGGAATCCCTGGTAGTGAAATAATAAAATGGGTTATTAGAGAAAGAAGAGTTAAATTTTAAAACCTTATTATTATTATTATTATTATTATTATTATTTTGATTAGGTGTTTATTCTAAGAGAAAGTATACGATATAAAGTGTGTTAACGTGAGAAGCAATAAGAAGCCACCAGAGGATGACAAGTGTCTTATTAACCAAACCCCAATTAACCTAACCAAACTATAATTACTTTTAACATCAGTTTAACACAAGGGCATTACAGACTTTAACCACACGTAACTGATTACGTGAATTACGACAGTTATTTTTGTAAACGATATTTTCAAATCATAGTTTTAAATTCGTAAAACATAGACGATCTCACACACATTACGTTTCAATCCAATTACGATTCAAACTCTATTTGATTAACACGATTACAGTTTAATCGATCAATTCATCATGTTCGGTACGTGTATTCGTAGTTAATTAATCCATTGTTCAATAGTTTTTTGTTTAATTTTTGTTTTTGGTTATCAGATTTAAACTTATCTGTTGAAGAGCAGAGAGTTGCTGCTGAGAATTCGAATCAATTGCCTGATTATAATGATTTACATGGTATGATCATCATCCTCTGTTTTTAGTCAAAAAACAGAGATATGTGTTTAGATAGATTTGTTAACATGAATGTTTTTATGTGTGTTCAGATTTGATCGAAAACACTAACCAGGATGTTGATTTTCATAGTTTGAATCTTATCAATGAATTCAGAGTTCAAGGTATGTTATAGTTTTAACCTATTACCTTATATTAGTGCGTTTGATGTTATATACGAGTGCGTCTGTTTTTAAATTGTAGTTGATTATTGCTGGTACTGATAGTATATTAGTGCGTCTATTTTTATCACATATTGCGTTTGGATTTTCAAACTTTTATTTTACTAAGTGCGTTTGAATAGTCAATAAGTGCGTTTGTTTGTTATTTTTTTAAATAACCGAAGGAAAGGAAGGGAAAGGAAAAGAAAGGATAAATATCCTTTCCTTCCGTTTCCTTCCAAATCGGAAAGAAAACTAAACTAAAGAATTTTGCCTAGTTTTCCTTCCATTTCTTTTCTTTTCCTTATTTAAATGAAACTCGAGAACACACCTTGTTTTGTTTTCCTTTCTTTTCATTCCTTAAATGAAACTCGAGAACACAATCAAATTTTTCTTTCCTTTCATTTCCTTTCTTTTCTTTCGTTAAGTTAACTCGGGAACACAGCGTAAAGGAAAACCCACCCTACCTCAAACCAGCTGTGCTGGAGATGAAAACAAACAAAAGTATAATAAATTATAGAGAACTAGTTTTTATCCCGAGAGCGTCCCGGGTTGAAATATCTAATATGACATAATAAAATATATTATTATTATTATTATTTTAAACAAATCTCTGCCATAAGTTATCATATTCAAATATAAAAAAAAAACGAATCTCTGCGTCGGGGTATAAATCTAGGCCATTACAAATGAATTCGGAAGTTTGTAATCAATCATTCTAAAAAGAACTAACATGAAATAAGAAAAAAAAAGTTAATTATTGAAATATCGAACGTATTAGTCTAAGGGTTATGTGATGCGTTAAAAAATTCATGGGTATATGATCGGGTATATAGTTCGGGTATTTGGGTATGTTGTTTCGGATAATCGGGTCGGGTATCACCTAATCCCAGACCCGACACAAACCCACAATTTTTTTTAAATTAATCCCAAACCCGATACAATACCTGTCGGGTTACAAAAATAGTCATTTTTTTTCTCCGTTTTTTATATAGCGCTATGGTACTCGTTGGAAAGATAATAAAACGCTCGTTAATTTGGTGTAATTTTTTTTCTTTAAAAAATCTCGTATATAAAAGATATTAACGTTTAAAAGTTATGGGAGGAAACATGAGAGAAAAAATAATAAAGTTTTAATATTTAGATTTAGTAGATTAGTTATTTAATAAATTAACTTAAAGATTAGAATAGATTATGTTAAATAATATTTATTCCTTTTTTTTAATTGGTTTACACTTGCCACATCACATCCTATGTGGCATCTCTCAAAGGAAAAATTACATAAGAGTATGACATGTAGGATTAATCCTTTATATATAGATATTTATCAATAGAAAGATGGCATCCAATGATAAACAATTAAATTCCATTAAATGGCACATGTTACTTAGACTTTAAAAGCAAGTAATATATTAAATGAAATAGAGGGTTTCGATCGAATACGTTTTGAAAATTCTATAATAAAAAATAGGATCTTTGTAAACTTTTAAATTTTATAAATATACTTGAAATGATAATAATAATAATAATAATTATTTTATAAAAATCTTTCTTTAAAAAATATACAATTGTTTTATACAGTTTGGTGAAGACCGGACCATTTTTGTTCTCCGAAAAAGGAAGGGTCACGACTAACGACCCATCACTAACGTGATGAACACCACTCTAAATGTCTAATAGTAAGCATGGTTGCAGAACTTGTTAGGCGCTACCAACTCGGCTGATCAGGGAGTTGCGAGTACTCGGCTTAATAGGGGGTCGAATCGGCCTATGCGGGGAGTACTCGGAATATTCGGCCAACTCGGCTATACTTGGTGACCCACCCTGTAGTGAGTACTCGGCGAGTAATCGGTCAACTCGGACGACTTTTGCAACTATGATAGTAAGGTGATGTTTGTTTTTTCAGAGGTAAAATGTCTGTAGTTGGGCAGTCGTGGACCACATCTTTGCAGTCTGCAAGAAGAAGACTGTTTGTTTTTTAACTTTTGTAGACTGCTAAAATAAACTGGTAGTGGTGTACGGACGGTGATGGTGAACGGTGGTGGTGGTGGACGGTGGTGGTGGGTGATGATGGACGGTGATGGTGGTGGGTAACCATATATAGGCCTTAGAAGATTTTAGAAGTGATTGGGCCAAGTCTGCATCAAGAAAAGCTCGTGCAAACGCTTTTTAATAAAACGTGTTCGAAAAAACAAACAGTCTGCAAATAGCAATGTCTACGGGTGGTCTGTGCGGCGCGAACAGAAGAGCCTTCACAGACTTTTTTTTTAGAAAACCAAACACACTTAAAAGAGACTATTATTAAATTATTGAAATTTGAGTTGTGGGCCTGTGGTCGAGTTTTAGAACCCAGAATTTGTATGAAGAATGGAAGTTGTTTGCATACTTCATGCGTGCATTGTAGATACTTATATGGGTGTAAACGGAATGAGCCGTGTTAGAGGGTGTTTGAGATTGCGTTTTGAATCTGATTGTTAGATTATTGCGTTTTGAAAACGCAGATAATCAGTTTTTAGTGTTTGAAATTGCGTTTTGAAAACGCAGATAATCAGTTTTTTAGGCTACCAAAACGCAATAATCTATAAGCAGCCCACCCGTGCTTTTCCAAAACGCATAATCTGTTTTGAATAATCAATCCCAAACACCCCCTTAATTAGGTATGAACACGAGTTTTACTTATTTAACCCAAGAGAGTTTGATCTCGACTCATTTAGAGGTTTAACTATTTTATGTTGCATATATAATGTTTTTGTATTATAAATTTTGGATGCATTACTTTTATCATAACTTTATACAAAATAGCTATTATGTAAATAAATTTTACAACCATAAAATAAAAGTAGTTATACAAATAATAGTTGTATTTAAGCTCGTGAGCCTTTTAAAGTTTGATATATGAAATTCATGCTTTGTGACTTATTTATTAAATGAGGTTCAATATAAGCTCTTAGACTTAATCGTTTAAGCTCGATCCAATTCTGCCATCTTGGGTATAGCCCAGGTGGTAGCATCAAAGATGCTTTGGGGAAAGTACCAGAGATCGAACCTGGTGAGAGGTGAAAAAAAGAATAAAATGGGGTGTGGAGTCTTTAGCCATTCAAAAAAAAAAGCTCGATCCAATTCATGTTCTTTACTGAGCGTTTATACAATGTCAACATATGTTTGTTGGTTTTATTTTTTATAAAAATTTACAAACTAAACAATTCTTTTTTTTTTGAACGATCAACTAAAGTATTGCCGGGTACTCTGTACGCGGCCCCCAATGGTCGAAAGGGGCCCCAGACGGCCTCTAGTCCGTACGGACAGAGCCCTTCGGCCCACCCGTCTCCTGTTCCAGGGGAAACCCGGCCCACAAACCCGCCCGAAGGCACGACGGTAGTGAACCGGTAAAACCTGGAGGGATCAGAAGTCGAACCCATGATCACAAGGGTCAAGGGTCTCTCCATCACTTCCCAACCACCTACCCCACCACAAGGATGGGGGTATCCATCACATGCCTCCCGTAGGAATCGAACCCGGGTCCCCCAAAGAGAGAACCGGCCCTTTTACCACTAGGCCACATGATCAGAATACAAACTAAACAATTCTAGTGTCCAAGATTTAAAGCAACCTCTAAAGCTCATTAATTTTGGTATAATGATTGTTCTAGGGAATGTAGCTCATTAAATGTGTCTTCAAACAACTTTTCATAATATTTAAAAAAAAATCAACTTTTCATAAATGGTGATGGTTTATATATCGCATATAGGGTTATACGTGATATATTATAGATAGGTGTACAAACTCTTATTTTGATTATGTGGCCTAGTGGTAAAAGAGCCGGTTCTCTCTTTGGGAGAGCCGGGTTCAATTCCCACGGGAGGCATGTGATGGATACCCCCACCCTTGTGGTGGGGTAGGTGGTTGGGAAGGGATGGAGAGACCCTTGACCCTTGTGGTCATGGGTTCGACTCCTGATCCCTCCAGGTTTTACCGGTTCACTACCGTCGTGCCTTCGGGCGGGTTTGTGGGCCGGGTTTTCCCTGGAACAGGAGACGGGTGGGCCGAAGGGCTCTGTCCGTACGGACTAGAGGCCGTCTGGGGCCCCTTTCGGCCATTGGGGGCCGCGTACAGAGTACCCGACAATACTTTAGTTGATCGTTCAAAAAAAAGGTGTACAAACTCTTACGCATCATTAAATGCATTTTAGTTACGCGTCTTGTCATATCTATACGTCACGTATGACCCTATACACGACGTATGTGCAAATAAAAGTTGAGGGGCTACTAGTGTGCATGTAGCTTTCATAAAAATGTAAGAATTAAATATAGTAAAATAAAGAGAGAGGGCTCCAACTCTATCTACCATTGACCCAATAATTTTGGTATTATCAGAGATGTGGGCCACCTCTGTCATTACTTTAAACACCAATATTTTGTTTTGTTTTGCTGGTACCCTTTTGGCTCTTCTCTTTTGTTGTTTGTGTTGTGCAAATAATGTGATCCGATTGCCTTTGCAGGCTTTCTTTGTTTCCTTTCCATCATGCTTTTGTTGTGAACTCTTCACTCAAAGATACCTTTTTCGGCTCTGATTTTGTGTGAAAAAGTCTCCACATTTTTCTTGTTTTTCATCATTAAAAAGCTAAACCTGTTTCATGATTTTAAGTTTTTAACATATTTGTAAAGTGGGTATCTTTTCTTTTGGCTAAATCTTGCTGCTTTTTTTATTGGTTTATTGAAAAATATAGGTAAATTGAGGGCCTTGCATTTTGAGTAAATCTTGTTGTTTTGGGCTCACATTGTGAAAATATATTATTATTTTGGTTGGTTTTATTGAAAAATGATGAAGAGACAAAAGAGTGGTAGAGTTAAAGATCATGTAGGAGAAAGAGTTGTGCTTATTGCAGTGAAAGCATCAACAGAGATTTCAAGACATGCTTTGATTTGGGCTTTGACCCATGTGGTTCAGCCTGGTGATTGTGCTAAATTGCTGGTGGTCATCCCTGCTCACACTTCAAGTAATCCATTTTAAGCCCATTTTATGTGTTTATGTTTCTGTTTTGTGATTCATAAGTTCTCTTTGATCTTGTTTTGTATGTTTGACTTTTTAGGGCTTAAGTGTCTTTAGATTTATGAGTTTATGATATCCTGTCACGTTTGTAAGTCCACTGAAACAAGTTAGAAGGTTTAGGATTCAAATGGTTCAGTGATGATGGTTTATCGGTCCGACCCATAGTTTAGAACTTGATCCGGCCTGAACCGGATGCTTAGCCTTTTCTATTTGGAATGTGGATTTGTGTTACATGTATTGTATTATATTCATGAATCATCCATCAATTTAAAAGATTTAACACAATCTAAGACCATTCTTATGGGCCGCAAGCGAGCAGATGCGAGCCAACGACTTCACTTTCAAGTAACCCTATCGCCTGTGCTCACTTGACGCCGTTGTGGCTAGGGGTGAGCACCGGCGCGACCTGTGCTCACTTTCTCCCGTTAACGCACGCGAGCACCATCGTGTGTGCTCGCCCCGGGGCTCTTCGCGTGTGCTCGCGCCAGGGCTGTTGTGGCTGGAGGTGAGCACCGAACTGAAACCTTGCTCGCGGCTCACAACACACAGTCTAATGATTTTAAGAAAAAAAGGATAATAAAATTGTAGTTCACACTCTCGGCCGGCCGCACCCAATCCGAACGGTTTGGTTCTATATTATATTTTTGGTAGTTACAATTTCAAATCTTGTCAATGAAGGGGTTGTTATTGTCCAAAATCTATGAACTAAATGCTGCCGTTGACTTTTTTTAGGTCAAAAGTTATGGAAATCTCTTCATGGTGATGTTGGGGATCAGAAGGAAGATATCACTGAATCATGCTCTCAAATGATGCTACAATTACATAATATATATGATTCGGACAAAGTGAGTCTTTTTTATTGCTGCCTTTTAAAAGTTCTGTTTGATTTTCAACTAAATTTGTATATTTTGATGGTTTCTGATAGATAAAGATGAAGATCAAGGTCATTTCCGGCACCCCGCATGGAGTGGTGGCTGCTGAAGCAAAGAAAACCCGAACACAGTGGGTTGTTTTGGATAAGTAAGTACATTTACTACATTATTGCAAAATGATAGATAATGGATATGTTTGATCTCGATGACGTATCATCTGGTTATTAGACAAGGCTTAACCGCTTAACCCTTCTTACCGTCAAGGATGAAACCGATTAGGGATGGCAAAAGAACCGTAACCTGAAACATACGGGACATGTTTTATAACTATTTATGTATAAATGATTTCTGGTTGCAGGAACTTGAAGAAAGAGGCAAGAGCATGCGTCGAGGATCTAGAATGCAATGTCGTCGTTGTAAAAAAATCTGGGCCGAAAGTACTTCGCCTGAATTTGGTTGGGTCACCAACAGAACAAGTCCGAAACTCAGATTCTTGTTTTGAAACACCTGCAGATTGTTTAAAAGAAAATGAAACCATTTGTGATACAACTAAAGTCCCAAATGTAACCCCTGTAAGCAGCCCCGAACACTCGTCGTTCACCACTACTGATCGCAACACTTCTTCGTTATCAAGTTTAGATCTAGACTTTTCTCCGTTTTTGGTAGCGGATCATGATTGGGACACGAAGAAGCACACGTTTCATCATGAATCTGATACAGATTCCGACTGTGAAAACATGAGTTCCTCGCCTTCAACAAGCTTATGTTCGCCATGGATGGATGATGTAAATCCAATTACTGATGCATTACGCGTAAAATTCTCTGCGCTTGACCACAGACTCGAAAAGCCAGCCAAACATGTGAGGGAGATGGTTCCATTAACAAGACATCTGCAGCATAAGTCTCTGCCGCTTTGTTCTATCTGTCAGCATAAAGGACCGGTGTTCGGTGCACCACCAAAATGGTTTAGTTTTAATGAGCTTGAAGATGCTACAGATGGGTTTTCAGAAGCTAACTTCTTGGCAGAAGGTGGATTTGGGTCTGTACACCGAGGGATTCTGAAAGATGGTCGAATGGTTGCTGTCAAACAGCATAAACTCGCTAGTTTTCAAGGGGACAACGAGTTTTTTGCAGAAGTTGAGGTTTTAAGCTGCGCACAGCATCGTAACGTTGTTATGCTGATAGGATTTTGTGTCGAGGATGGCCGACGGTTGCTTGTGTATGAATATGTCTGCAATGGTTCACTAGACTCTCACCTCTATGGTACATGTTTCTCCTTTAAGATATCTGCAATTTAGCGAAAATGAACCAAAATCGACAAAAGAAGGTGAACTTATTGTTTGCAGGGAAGAATCATGGGCAATTGGAATGGTCTGCGCGTCTAAAGATTGCAATCGGAGCTGCTCGTGGGTTAAGATACCTTCATGAAGAATGCAGAGTGGGCTGCATTGTTCATCGCGATATGCGTCCAAATAATATTCTCTTAACTCATGATTTTGAAGTTTTGGTATGTTCAATGTTACTCAGTTTCCACTTTACATCAACAGTTTGACTTTTAAAGTCAACCCTGATCAAGATCTCGTTTTGAAACTTGTACACAGGTTGGAGATTTTGGACTAGCAAGGTGGCAACCCGATGGTGAAACTAGTGTCGAAACTAGATTAATTGGAACGTTCGGGTAATCACACTATTTATAGTTGTACACACATTAATAGTTGGTTGCAGGTAGATGTCACAATACAGGCAGCGCAGCTTGTTGCCCGTCTACTGTCTATTTTGATGTAAATTTCATATTTCATTTTTAAGGAAAAACATCATTCCCTCAATATTTAACGTGTGTATGTTTGCGAAAATGTTTTTGTAGGTACTTGGCTCCAGAATACGCTCAAAGTGGCGAAATAACTGAAAAGGCGGATGTGTATTCATTCGGGGTTGTGTTGGTTGAGCTCATAACAGGACGAAAAGCGGTTGATATAAACCGGCCAAAGGGCCAACAATATCTTACCGAATGGGTATAGTTTTGAACCCCATTTGTTCGTCTTTCCTGTGTTTATGAACCGACCCAAGTATGGTTTGGGCGGTTACCCACCCTGCGTCTAATTATTGATTTGTTGGTGAACAGGCGCGGCCGTTGCTAGAGGAGACAGCCATTGCTGAGTTGATTGACCCGCGGCTTAGAGAAAATTACTCGGAGCGAGAGGTTAGATGCATGTCACATTGTGCGTGGTTGTGTATCGCACGAGACCCACATTCTAGACCTCGAATGTCTCAGGTAAGTGTGTGTGCGCGCGCGCGTGTATATTGAACCCACTTTTTATTTTGTATGATTATTGATTATATCTAGTGAGCGTTTAATGTTTGTTTTATGTGAAACAGGTTGTATGGATGTTGGAAAACAATGATATTATTATCAAGTGATCAATTATCAATATGTTGTAATCCAGACAGAGTCTGTGGATAGTGAAAATATAAATCTTTTATTCATTTAGTGGAAGGAATATGTGTAGAGTTGTATTAATGTACATATACACAAGTATAAGAAGTATTTCATTTACATGTGAACATAAACTTTTTAATATCCAGCCCATTAGTGTATGAAAGTAATTTCATTCTACACTTGAACCTAAATGCTATTATTGGAGCTTATTGTATTTGTAGTGTTTGATGTTTTTTTTAACGGCCAACGAACTTCATCAAGAACTCTATTCGGAGTCTCTATTCAGTCAAATCAGGACCCCTTTCATCCGGCATAGCCAGACATGTAAGGGAGCTCCTGGTTTCACCAAGTCCGCCAGTTCCGGGGAAAACCCGACTATCCACCCGCCCGAAAGCACGACAATGGAATAATCGGTAAAATTCGGCGTTCTCAAGAATTAAACCCATGACCTTTCAGCCATGAGTTTTCTATCATTGAGCCTCCATACCACTCCGCTATTAGGTTGTTGATGTAACTTAAAGATATGATGATTGTTTTTTGTTCTTTCTTTTTGATAATAATTTTTGTTGTATTAATTAATAGGTGAATAATAAATAACCTATTTTTTTTTAACGGCCAATTGGAATCACTCACGGACCACTGGAGTATCATCGTGCCACCAGTGATACCACACGATCATATTCCACCACCAAGTCACAAATTCAGGAGGAAACTCATAATTATGAGAAAACTATAATGCCTTTGACAAACTCATAATTTTGTAAGATTCGAACCCAGGACCTTATAGTCCCTAAGTCTTATCTTACCACAAAGATGCCGCTAGGCTATAATGCCTTTGGCAATAAATAACATATTATGAAACGAAAACATAAAAAAATTTATTTGCCAGTTTTATTTTTATTATATTTAATGAATTATTTATTTATTTTTATTATAAATAAATTATTATTAACTTAAATAATCGCAAAAGGGAAGGGCAAAACTGTAAAAGCGAATAATAATATGACCGTTGGGAGCGAGTCTTCTCATTCCGCCCTTTAAATATAAACGAAAGTCGTTGAAGTACTTTTATTTATAGTGACAAACCGTTTTTTCCATACAAACAATAGTTGTACGTACAGTTGGAATCAATAAGCAATCGATCCATCGTTCCAGTCGTCTGTTGGTATGGTATTCTTCTAACTTGAAACCCTAATTTTATTATTCCCTCCTTTCTTTCCTTTGTTCCGATTACATATTTTAGCTTGTTTCTTTTATTTTAAGGTTTTGTTTTTCTTCGATTAGATCTTGTTTATGTTTAGGGTCTTGGTGATGAAATATTATTGTGGTTTTACTTTGATTAAAAAGATTTCTGAAATCAAGATGTGTGATTGTGGATTTTAACTGAAACAAAACCCGGTTTAGTTAGGGTTTTCAAATAAGATGTGTAATTGTAAATCTTCCCAACCCCCCCCCCCCCCCCCCCCCCCCCCAACCCCTCCAAAAAAAAAAGGCCCTAGGTTAATTAGCGTTTTCAAGTCATTTGTAATTTCAACAATTTTTCTGGTATTATAAAATCCTAGTTCTTGAAAAATCTTTTGATATTTGTTCTAAGTGGATATCTTGTTCTGTTATGAATTTTCTTTATTACATCAATATATGAATGGGTCGTTATATTTCAACCCCAAAAAAAATATTTTCACCCCTTCCAAAACGCAATGCTATGGCCATGTCACGACGCTTTGAGACCAATCTAATATACTTATGTTTACTACTTTACTGAAAAAGATGAAAAGTAACCCTAAGCGCTGCGCTATGGTCATAGCGCGATGCTTGAAAGTAAACGTACAAGGTTGTTTGTCCAATGTAAGCTCGTGAACTTTAAGTGTCATGCTTTGGCCATACCGCAACGCTTAGGCCTATGCAGATTACTTATATAATCTCATTTCATACATTCGATATTATATCATTCGTTATCGGTTTAAATTTACACATTCACAACTACATTCACAAATTTTACCAACACTATACAAGATGGTGGCGAGGAGGTTGATTCTGGCTTTCGTTATCGTGATAATACAGTGCCCCTGGACTTGAATACCCCCTTGGGGGGACCCGGACACTTGGAGTGGTGAGCCTCCCTTTGATCACCAAACCTATCAAAACTACGCTTACGGTGGTGAGGAGAAACCGGTAGAAGAACAACAAGGCTCTTACCCAGTCATAGTTTCGTTTGAGACTGATCGGACCTTTCCGTCACGCCAGGAGTTCATCGACTGGGTACAAAATATGGGAAAGGAAAAAGGTTACGTCATTGTTATAAAAAGATCGAAGAAAAAAGGAGATGATTTCGTGAAGGTATATTTCAGCCACTCTTGTTTAAAAAGGTTAATAAATACCATTATGAATATTAATTTTAATAAACTAATTTTATAACTTATTATTTAAAAAGTTACGAAAAAACTTATTTTATAATTTATTATTTTAAAAGTTACTAAAAACGTATTTTATAAATTAATATTTAAAATGTTACTAAAAAACTTATTTTATAATAAACTTATTTCATGAAAGTTATATTTCAATGCACTATTGGTTGGAAGCATAAAAGTGTGGCTACGGTAAGGAAGACGGGTAGCCAAAAAATTGGCCGTCCGTTTGAGTTAACAGGGTTGCTTGAATCTCAGAGAAAGGTTTGGGCAAATCACACTCCTTTAAAGGTGAAAAACCCGGCGCACAATCACACTCCTTTTAAAAACTTTACGCGTATGCGAGAAGGGTTTCTTCAAAGGATACAGAACTGATTGGGCAAATGGCAGAGCAGGATATTTCAAAGCGTAGCATCTGGAGAATGATCACGAAAAAGATCCTGGCTAAAAAGATTATCCCGAAAGATATACACAATGCGGTCAAATGATAAATGTTGAAAAGCGAGTCGGTGAAGATCCAATGTAGCCACTCGAAAACCTTCTAGTGGAGAAACAATTCACATATTACACGCGTGAAAATCGCACTACGAACGTGATAGAACCCAAGAAAACAAAGGCTGATTTTTATTGAAAAACTAGGATAGTTGGCCCGATTCGAGAGGAGCTAATCTCCAATACAAGAACTCTAGAATACTAGATAATCCAATTAAACAAGACGTAAAAAACAAAAATAGGAAATGGCTTAAATAGAAAATAAAAGAGTTACTAATCCTAAACTTTTAGCTCTTAATTTCAACCTTTTGACTCTCCTCTTGACTTTGACTCCCTTAGCATTCAACCCCCTATTAATTTAGCCCTAAAACTTTCCTCCTGATTTACTGGGTCAAGGTAATTGAACCAGGACCTGTTTGAACCAGATGGGTCGACCTGATGATAAGGTTGAGTCATATCAATACTTCCCGCCCGGAAAGACGACGTGTCCTCAAGTCGAGAAGAAGGATATTGGTGCACCAAGCAATAAGCCATTTTAAGCTGTACCATGTTATGTGGTGCAATTTCAACGATGCTCCATGGTGGACGCCATTCAAGCCTTGCCACCTCATTCGATGGGCCATGATGGTCCTCCTTCACGTCTCCTGTGACATTCAATTTTTCGTTATGCAATGGCAAGCAGTAGATGTTGTGGTTGTTGTTGTTGCGGATACGATTTTTGGTATGTTCACGTGTGGTTTTGGGGGACTGTATGTGGTGTTGATGAGGGGTGCTCCAGGCCGGCTTTGGCACTGGTTTGTAGGGTGGTTTTGGGGTGGTGTTTGTTTTTGAAATCAAGGATGTAGCGGATGTTGGTGGTGGACTGAGTGTAATGATGATGGTTGACAGGTTTGGTTCTCGGGGTATTTTTTGGTCATGGAAGGCATTTGCTTGGGTGGAGTATTGAATGTGAGCTGATTTAGCGGTAGTGGTGGCTCCATAATTGGTGAGTGTGAGGTGCAGATTGAATATGGTGGTGGTGCTTTGTTGGGGGGTTGGTTTTCCATTCATCCGAGCCTTGATTGCTTCAACATCATCCTTTAAGGTTGAAAAAATAGCATCTAATTTCTGCTAACCGGTCAGCAATCAAATCATGTCTTGAACCTCCCATTTTGATCTGACTATTCCGAGTGTGAACCATTTTCGCTTCGATTTCCCGGCAATGGAACCAAATGATAGAAACCAAGAAAACAAAGGCTGATTTTTATTGAAAAACTAGGATAGTAGGCCCGATTCGAGAGGGCTTAAATTAAACAAGACATAAAAAACAAAAATAGAAAATGGCTTAAATAGAAAATAAAAGAGTTACTAATCCTAAACTTTAGCTCTTAATTTCAGCCTTTTGACTCTCCTCTTGACTTTGACTCCCTTAGCATTCAACCCCCCTACTAATTCAACCTTAAAACTTTGCTCCTGATTTTCTGGGTCAAGGTAATTGAACCAGGACCTATTTGAACCAGATTGGTTGACCTAATGATAAGGTTAAGTCATATCAGAACGCTGTTGAAGATTGACGCCACCTACAATACAACATGTACAAGATGGCGTTTGTTCAGGTTGTGGGTATGACGTCGACAAACCAATCGTTTTCGGTTGCTCATGTGTTTATTTCTGCTGAGAAGGTTGATAACTACGTTTGGGTGTTGTGGAGCCGCGTGTGATTGTGACAGACTTTGCGCTGATGAATGCGTGTGATTAGATTTTCCCGAATGTGTACAAGTATCTCTGCCGGTTTCATATTCAACAAAATATCAACAGGAACAACAAGAAGAAATTCACCGATAAGGAGTAGAAGCAAATTTTTCGTTCATTTGCGACACTGTGTGAGTCTCCGACTTAAGACATATACTAGTATAATTTTCGTCCAAGACGGCTGATAACCCCTAGGGTTGAATATTTTAGCTCTTTATATCAAAATAACAAACTTTCCAAAAATTGCTCAACACCCGTCGCCCCCTACGACTATCACCAGAGGTTACGGCGGGTAGATATTGATTGTTTCTTGCTTCTTTGCTTCACTCGCCGTAAGCTACTGCTGAACAGACAACCCTTACGGCGGTCAGTTTCTGCTCATAGGTTCCTTTTTATTGTTGCTCCCAACCCTTGTAGACCCGCCCTTAGTAGCCTACGACCATCAAAAAGAGTGTTACAGGCTTACAGCTAGCACAACTAAACTCCATTCTTCACACATGACCCTCATAACCTACAACAACATCACCGCAAGCTATGGCGCTTCATACATTGCGTTCTTGTTCCGAACAACTTCACGAACTCATTTCTTCTTATCCACTATCCTTCTTAACTTCATTTAGCCACACAAAATGTCCCGAACACTTCCACTTCTTCGGTTCATCATCCGAGCTCAATTTTATCCACGTTTAAGCTTCCAAATCCATCCAATTATGCCGTTTATCCTACAATCACACATAAGTACTCAAACGACATTAAAAACACACAATTAAGCATCTTAAACACCATGATTGACCTCGTCCATCACATTCCCACACTTACCTTTGATTGTCCCCAATCAAACCATCTCAAAACACAACTCACCTACTTAACAAATCACCTCCAATTCCTTCACCTATCGACTTTCTAAGGTCCCCAATCATACCCGTCCCATAGACTTACACAATCGAGATTGACAATATGGCCAGCAAATGTTGCGCAATTTTAAAACAAGACTTGCCTATCCAAAACTAAAATGCTTATTATCATCTACATAAGCTACACATCCCTTACAATGTTCGCTACTCTCGGTTTAATATCTGGACTAGCGTGTAATGTACTAGTCTATAACACTCATAAAACCAAGAATGCAACTTCGTTATCACAGGTTTGTATAACAATAACACATAAGCTATAAACCGTGCACACATCAAAAGGACTTACGGGTTTTGGGCTTCGGATAAAGGTAGGATAGATTTGGTTCACAAATGGTTTAAAAACAACGGGTTTAACACAAATGTTTGAACATCCTTATTCACATATCACAAGAACATACTAATACACAAACTTGGGCAAAATCGACCCATAACAATAAACATTACGAACACAATGGATGTCAACACTTTTATTCAACAAAGGTAAATGGGTTGAATTGGGTAGTAATGTAGGTTTAATAATCGAAAGCTTTAGGCTCAATATAGTTTACTAATGGTAAAGTTTAACAAACGGGTCAACACAAACAACACAAGGGTATGAACAAAACAAGTGAGTTCCTACATTGCCTTTCTCATCTATGCGCACATTTTGCCTAAAGCTTTAGCATGTATCGAATTACACAAATTCCACAACTAAGAAGCATTTATATCACTAAACATCTAGTAGGCTCAAAGTCGCACAATGTAGGAAAATAGGCTGCCGACATGTAGCATATGCAAGTCCTATAAGCATGTTACCCCTAGTTAGGCATCTCTTTTCATTTCCTCTAAAAACGCTCACCAGAAACACTCTCATGAAACTTAAAGGGACAACCATGATTGGGGATCTTGTATTTTCATATTTGGCAAAAGATTCTTTGGTGATTGAAAATTTGGCTTTTGTGTCTGATTAAGCAGAAAAGGGACAAATTTTGCAAGATTTTTCATTAATGGTAAATGCTGATTGTTTCTTGCTTCTTTGCTTCACTCGCTGTAAGCTACTGCTGAACAGACAACCCTTACGGCGGTTAGTTTCTGCTCACAGGTTCCTTTTTATTGTTGCTCCCAACCCTTGTATACATGCCCTTAGTAGCCTACGACCAACATGAAGAGTGTTACAGCTAGCACAACTAAACTCCATTCTTCACACATGACTCTCATAACCTACAACCACATCACCGCAAGCTATGGCGCTTCATAAACATCATCATAATCAACTTATACATTGCGTTCTTCCTTCAAGAATTCCATAGCCACCTAAAACCACAACTTCTTCAAATCTTCACCAAATCATACAAATTTATAGTCCATCTTGCTTAATTTTTCAAGAGGAACAAAACCCAATCATTTGTTTCTCGTAATTTTGCCTCGTTTGCAAGCATTCTACATGAGCTTGAAGAACCCTAATTTTTTCAAATTGGGGCTTTTCAATTCTAAGGCTTAATCTGTGTAACTGGAGCTTAATACAGCCTATTTAAACATCAAATGTATGTTCTTTACCTCTCTTTAGGTAAAATATTGTCGGTAAGTTGATGTATGTTTGGGCACTGTTTGGGTATTGAGCTTTTATACATGAATTGGATTGATATGAACTCTAGCATGTTTTTTTGGATATGATATGTGATGAAAATTGAATCTTGTTAGGCTAGACATTGTTGCTTGGTAGGGATGTGGCTATTATGTGACATGTATTAAGAATAATGGTTATGTTAAGGTGTTAGTTATTGGAACTTGGTAACTTAGATAAGTTTTAAATTCTTGCTCAATAATTAACAAAAGACGCCTTTTAGATAAATCAACGAGCCCGGTAGCCATAGCAACAAATAAGTGTGGGAAGGATTGGTAGAAGTCCACACTTATTATTAATTGAGATGAGACTAACTTGCTTTGTTTATGTGGTTGTGTTTGTGTAGGATGACTAAGTTAAAGTCATTTGGTAGCAAGGACAAGGGGAAGGCACCCGAGTCTTCCTCTAATCCTCAAACAAGTGCTGCTAAGAAAAGGAAAACCACATGTCAAAGTATAGTCATTTAGGATGAGTTGATTGCAGAAGAAAGGGAAAATCAAGAAGAACAAGAATTTATTGAGCAACCCAGAAGAAAGCAAGGGGACATACCATACAAGGTCGAATGGACAAAGGGTCCATTGAATAAAAGACCCAAAGCTTATCAAGCCGAGTTATTCATGGCAAAAATGGGAGCACGTAGAACTATCTTGGAGAACATGTGCTTCGAGAGGGTGGTGTTTAGGGTTGACTTTAGTGCCATGGGATTTACGGAGAAGTTTAGAAACTTGTGTTGGGAGGCGTTGGTGGATTACAAAGGGAATGCGATGGGTAAAATTTATGTTGATAGTATAATGGCGTGGCTGAGCATGCTTAAACGGGAAGAAAGGACCAACCCTCCAAGGACAGTCACTCTTACGGGACGGGTTGGGAATAAAACGGTTGTGCTCTCATTTACTACACTGAAACAGCTAGCCAAGTTCGATTCAAAAGGGGTAGCTTTTTACGACTATTTGACCGAGTCTAATTATTGGAATCATCCTCACGCATTTGGGGATGAAGATATGATGAGAGCATCAATATTCCACCCAGGCAAGGGTTTTGAGATGAAGAGGAATGATTTGAAGCCGATAGTCAGGGTGTTACTAAAGTTTTTGGTCACGAATGTAGCGCCAAGAGGAGGTGACATGGTTCATATTAGAACTTGGGAAGTACCAATTCTATATGCTATTATGACTAGGGAGTTGCATTTATCCTTCTGCCAATTGGTTATCATGCATGTGTGGAAGGCGAGGAATCTCAAGGCACGAAAGATGACACCACGTGTGAGGTTGTTGAGTGCTTTGTTGGAGAAGCAAGGGGCCATACTTGAAGATGAAGCGCCTTATGTGACAAATGAAAATACAAAAGAACCAAACTTTGGCACAAGCTGGATATGGGCTAAGGGAACAAGTTAAAGGTGCTACAACAGGGGAAGGAAGCACCAACATGAGGAGAAATGGATGATCAGGACTCCAGCGATGAGGAGTTGGTAAGAAGGCAGATAGAAGCAGGGACAAGACAGCCGGTTGAGCAGATTCAGCAGCAGAACCAGCCGCAGACTGGGGCGGTTGGGCATTCGTGGGGCATTTTTGATGATGATATGCAGGCGCATGTGGTGAGTATGAGACCGCCGCGGTATGAGTCGTGGGATTTGTGGCAGCGGAATATCTATGATCAGAACTCAAGGATAAAAGAAAACCGTAAGAGGCAACATGAGCAGCTGATGAGATCTGAATGGGTTCGTCACATAGAATCGTAAATGGAGCTGCATATGCCACCACTCGAGCCAGGCATTGTGTTGGGGTTCCCTACGTTGAGAATTCAGTATCGGAGGCACTTGGATCATTGTGCCAGGGTTCCTTACGTTGAGAATCCACCCTACGTGGATTACAGCACTATGCCACCACTCGAGCAAGGCATGCCGAGGCCCTCATCGTCTCAAATTCACGGGTCGATGTGGCTGCCACGGGTGTATACTGCTCCCCATTTTTAGAGCTCTTATCCATACCAGCCACCGCCCTATCAGTACCCGTCTCAGCAGCTGCTGATGTTGACAAATGGAATCCAGTATCGGGTGCCCTACGTTGAGAATCCAGTATCGGGTTCGTCATCATGAGCAGCTGCTGAGACGGGTATTGGTAGGGCGGTGGCTGGTATGGATAAGAGCTCTGAAAATGGGGAGCAGTATACTCTCGTGGCAGCCACATCGACCCGTGAACTTGAGGCGATGGGGGCCTCGACATGCCTGGATCGAGTGGTGGCATAGTGCTGTAATCCACGTAGGGTGGATTCTCAACGTAGGGAACCCCATCACAATGATCCAGGTGCCTCCAATACTGGATTCTCAACGTAGGGAACCCCAACACAATGTCTGGCTCGAGTGGTGGCATATTCAGCTCCATTTGCGAGTGGTAGCATATTCAGCTGCTCATGTTGCATCTTATGGTTTTCTTCTATCCTTGAGTTCTGATCATAGATACTCCGCTTCCACAAATCCCATGACTCATACTACGGCGGTCTCATACTCACCACATGCGTCTGCAAATCATCATCAAAAATGCCCCACGAATGCCCAGCCGCCCTAGTCTACGGCTGGTTCTGCTGCTGAATCTGCTCAATCGTCCTGCTTCTATCTGCTTTCTGACCAACTCCTCATCGCTGGAGTCATGATCATCCATTTCTCTTCCTGTTGGTGCTTCCTTCTTCCTTCCCCCATTGTAGCACCTTTAACTTGTTCCCTTGGCCCATATCCAGCTTGTGCCAAAGTTTGGTTCTTTTGTATTTCCATTTGTCACTGTGCGGGTTAGGAAAAGAGAAGATAATCTGTGCTTTTATGTAAGACACTTCATCTTCAAGTATGGCCCTTTGCTTCTCCAACAAAGCACTCAACAACCTCACACGTGGTGTCATCTTTTGTGCCTTGAAATTCCTCGCCTTTCACACAAGCATGATAACCAATTGGCAGAAGGATAAATGCACAAATGCACCTCCCCAGTCATAATAGCATATAGAATTGGCACTTCCCAAGTTCTAATATGAACCATGTCACCTCCTCTTAGTGCTACATTTGTGACCAAAAAGTTTAGTAACACCCTGACTATCGGCTTCAAATCATTCCTCTTCATCTCAGAACCCTTGCCTGGGTGGAATATTGCTTTTCTCTCATCATATCTTCATCCCCAAATGAGTGAGGATGATTCCAATAATCAGACTCAGTCACATAGTCGTAAAAAGCTACCCCTTTTGAATCGAACTTGGCTAGTTGTTTTAGTGTATTAAATGAGAGCACAACCGTTTTATTCCCAACCTGTCCCGAAAGAGTGACTGTCAACATAAATCTTCCCGTTCTAGGGTGCTCAGCCACGCCATGATACTATCAACATAAATTTTACCCGTCGCATTCCCATCCACCAACGCCTCCCAACTCAAGTTTCTAAACTTCTCCGTAAATCGCATGGCACTAAAGTCAGCCCTAAACATCTTCCATGAATAACTCGGCTTGATAAGCTTGGGGTCTTTTATTCAGTGGACCCTTTATCCATTCGACCTTGTATGGTATGTCCCCCTGCTTTCTTCTGGGTTGCTCAATAAATTCTTGTTCTTCTTGATCTTCCCCGCAATCGACTCATCCCAAATGACTATACTTTGACTTGTGGTTTTCCTTTTCTTAGCAGCACTTGTTTGAGGATTGGAGGAAGACTCGGGTGCCTTTTCTTTTCCTGCTACCATATGACTTTGACTTAGTCATAAACAAAGCAAGTTAGTCTCATCTCAATTAAATAATAAGTGTGGACTTCTACCAATCTTTCCCACACTTATTTGTTGCTATGGCTACCGGGCTTGTTGATTTATCTAAAAGGCGTCTTTTGTTAATTATTGAACAAGAATTTAAAACTTATCTAAGTTACCAAGTTCCAATAACTAAAACCTTAACATAACCATTATTCTTAATACATCTGATGTTCAACAAGCCCTACATGTCACATAATAGCCACAATCCCTACCAAGCAACAATGTCTAGCAAGATAACAAGATTCAATTTTCATCACATATCATGTATAAAAGCTCAATGCCCAAACATACATCAACTTACCTACAATATTTTACCTAAAGAGAGGTAAAGAACATACCTTTAATGTTTAAATAGGTTTAGTTACACATATTAAGCCTTAAAATTGAAAAGCCCCAATTTGAAACCCTGCATTTGCTTTAGTTACACAAATGGTTGGGTTTTGTTCCTCTTATAAATTTGTATGATTAAGCGAGATGGACTATAAATTTGTATGATTTGGTGAAGATTTGAAGAAGTTGTGGTTTTAGGTGGTTATGGTGTCTTAAAGGTAATGGAGAAGATGGGAATGAAATTATTATGGCAAGTGATGCGTGGTTGAAAACCCCGCATCTATTGAATCTAACATGGTGCTTTTACATGATTATTTGAGACGGAATATAGCACTTTGATTTGATTTGATGTTTCAGCATAAAAGCGTTTATGGAATGGAGTCTACATAATGTTAGAGTGAAAGATTGGAATTGAGAAGCCCTGGGAGAAAGAAGACCAAGAAAATATAAAATGAAGGTTCTGGCCGTATCTGACGACAGTCTCGCCGTCTCTGACGGTGCCCTTTGACAAGACTTGGTCAACATTAAATTTAATGCAATTTTTAAAAGCTTTGATGTGGAGTTTGACTAGAGATTTGAGTGGGACTTGATATAAACGAGATTTTTGAGATCTCTAGGATCATGTTCATCATTACTAATCACTCGAAATCATTCCATCCATACAACCATCATTTTTCCATCATTCAAGTGAAACAATTTATTTGGAAAGACCCGAATTTGTTCAAGGTGGGGGCGGATCAAATCATCCAAAGATGCATCCCGGAAGAGGAGATCCCAAGTGTGTTGAGACATGTGCATTCATATGCAAGTGGAGGACACTTTAGTGGCCAAAAGACAGGTCACAAAGTGTTGTCATGTGGTTTAAAGACGCTTTTGAATATGCTAAAAATTGTAAAAATTGTCAACAAATAGGGGATATTTCTATGAGATGCCCATGCAATCAATTCTCGTGGTCGACATTTTTGATGTTTGGGGAATTGATTTCATCGACAATTTTGATATTTGGGGAATTAGTTTCTTGTACATCTTGGTAGCGGTGGACTATGTGTCCAAATGGGTTGAGGCAATTGCTACTAAGACGAACGACCATGTCGTGGTTTGTAATTTTATCCAAACAAGGATTCCTCGGGTTGTTATAAGTGATTTTAAGTTTGGCAAATTACTCAAACGATATGGTGTTGACCAAAGGATTGCGACTCCTTACCACCCACAAACTATTGGTCTTCGAAACTAAATGATGCCTTGTGGGCCTATCGAACGGCCTATAACCTATTGGTACCACCCCTTACCGCTTAGTTTATGGGAAGGATTGTCATTTACCGGTAGAACTAGTTCACTGGGCACTTTGGGCTATTATGATGCAGGTAAGGTTGGAAAGCAAATGGGTGGGTCCGTATGTCATTACACGGGTTGGAAAGCTCGGAGAGGTAGAGATAGAGGATCCGAAAGACGGATCAAAGCAAACTGTGAATAGACACCGGTTGAAGCTATACAGAGAACATGACACAGAACACGGTAAGATTATCGAGTTGGTAAGCCTCTTGGAAGGCATACCAACTTACGAAATTAATTAAAGGTGAAGTGTTAGCTCACATCCCATGTACGTAACTTCTAATTGAGAGTATTGGGGGACAATACTTAATTTTTTCGGGGGTGGAGCTTCTTTGTAATTATATAATATAAATTATTAGTTTGATATTTTAATTAAAGTCTTAAAAAGTTCTTTGTAATTGTAAATATGTTTTCAAAAAATAAATAAAAATAATTTTTTTGATATAGTGGCCACCGTCAGTGACGGCCCTTCCGGATCCCAGACGCCAATTGTAGCGGCAGACGGCTACCGGAACGTCCTAAAGCCTCTGACGGTGGGGTTACCGTCCCTGACGACCCTGCTGAGCGAGACACCCAAATGGGTAACGACCCATCAGACGCTGATGCTGCTGTCTTTTATTTTATACTCCTTCAACTGTGACCAAACACCCTCTAAACCTAACCCTCCTAAACCTAACCCTTGAATCCGAATCCAAACATAAACTTGCACCAAATCTGAATATTAAACCATTCTTTTAACCTACACCTACCATTCTTCTTCTTCAGCCTCTATAACACTCAAGAACCCTAATCTTCCCATAACCATAAATCACTCAAAACTCAACCAAATCAAGCAATTCTTGGGTCTATTTCATGTAATTTTCGAGAGGAGTTCAAATTTTGGGTTCCTTTTGCAAGAATCAGCACACATTTCAAGATTTTCGGACTTCCTTGTCACGAATCTTTGCAAATTTGGGAGTTTTTTCTGTTCTTGGTCGATTATTATCATTTGTTCAACCATTTAGGGGCTTGGGCAGCGGATGTCGGCGATCGAATACATGGCTATTCTCAAATACCGGCTCATGATACCTCTGTTCCTCCCGGATGAACCATGCCCCATTTGCAAAAGAGCATGTCTGGATAAATTTGGCAAGCATGCGCTCCACTGCAAGGAATTGGCGGGGTTCAAGTACCGCCATGATTTGGTTAGATGTTCTATGGGATTTGCTTCGAAGTGCAGGGTCTCAGCCAAGAAAGAAGCACCGGTCAATTTTCTGACTGATCTACCATGCGCCCTGCGGATGTTCTTGTGTTTGGATGGGTTGGGGGCAAACATGCTTGTGTTGACCTGATAGGAGTTTCCCCCTTGGTAGGTTTGCGAGACAGCGGCTTTGTACCGGGGCATGCAGTTTTGAGGGCAGAAGCTAAGAAGGTCGCTAAGCACGGAGTAGCCTGAGAATCAACATGTGTTCTTGCCGTTTGCTTTTGACACATTTGGATCCCTGGCCCCTGAGGCAGTAAGGTGGTCCACAGTAACTCGCATAGCCCTAAGAATCAAGGGTTTGTATTTTCATGCAAATATGGAGCAATAAAACTATATGAAAAAATGGTGGTTCAATTCGATGTTATTTAAGAAGGAGTTCGAACACAGATGTAGGCTAAGTAAATCAACGAGCAGTCTTGGTCCTATTGAAAATGCCAGCGAAAGTAAAGATCCGAATAAAAATGATACGGATAAAAACAGTCAGGGTTGGGGTGGTCATGACAATTACAGTAATGTTGATCTTTTTTTTGGCGTCAAGGACATTCGTAATTTCATCTCTGATGATACTTTTTTAGTGAAAGATAGTAATGGGGACATTTATTCTATATATTTTGATATTGAAAATCATATTTTTGAGATTGACAATGATCATCCTGAACTAGAAAGTTCTTTTTATCGGAATTTAGTTATCTCAATAATGGATCTAAGAGTAAGAATCCCGAACACGATCCTTACATGAATGATCGTAAGGTGGTCCACAGTAACTCGCATAGCCCTAAGAATCAAGGGTTTGTGTTTAGCAGGATAGGCTTTGCGATTCAAAAGGGGATAGCGGCGTAGCTTGTTGCCCGCTTACCCACCATCTAAATGTAACTTGTTTTGTCTTGGTAATGAAATGAAAATAATTAAGGTGAAAAAAAAAACATTTAATTGTGTTATCAACATTCATGATATATCAAAGGAAGAAAACTAAGCTCAATTTGTTAGAGAGCTTATTGAGTACAGGAAAGAGGCGTCTTACACTGGAAAAGGAAGCCGAGGAAGATGAAAGGGAAAGGGTAGAGGAAGCAAACTTCGGGTTTGATTGAAAGTTTGATGGTGAGGACAAAGACCCATTGGGGGGTGAATTCCTGATTTTCTATTGTTAAGACCAAATTCTTAAAAACTTCGCTAGCTTTTAAATTCTTCCCGTCTGCTATCTCTATTTCATATGTTTGGGTCATGGGTTCGGGGAGAACATTTATCTTTTCTACAAGGTTGTTAGAAATGAAACTAAGATTTGCTCCGGTGTCAAAAAGAACATACACAGGTAATTGATTGACATAAAACATACCCGTGACTAGGTCAGGTTCGTCTCGTGCTTCGGCTGCGTTGATTACGAAAGCTCTGCCTCTTGCTTGATCTCCCTTGGGTTGGTTTTTAAGCTTTGGGCATTCGTTCTTGTAGTGGCGGGGCTCTTTACACTCGTAGCAAATTCGGGGGCGGTCAGGGTTATACCTACACTCTGCCGTAACATGTCCGACTTTCTTACATTTTTGACAGTGAGGTCCCCTACAATCGCCGAAATGGAATCGGCCACAAGTGTTACATCGCTTCTTGCACTCACCTGTGTGATAGTATCTGCCTTTGGAACAATAAGGATTGTTTCCACGGTAGGGCCTTTTCTCAGGGTTTCCTTGTTCCCTAGGGTTTTCTTGACTTTTTCCTGATGTATTATAATTGGTTGATCTAAAAGTTTCATTCCAACCTCTCTTGCTCCCTACTGGTACTTTGTCCTTTTCCTTATGCCTTACTATATCGTCAGTCAAACTTAAGGCTAATTCACAAGCGGTATCAAACTCAATTGGCTTTGCTCCCCTAACTATTCCCTGGATTTGAGGAATTAATCCCCAAATAAATCTTCTAATTCTCTTTGGTTCAGGGGTAACCTGATGGGGTACTAGCCGGGCAAGTTGATTAAAGCGATTTATATAACCCACACAATCTAAACCCTTCATTTCAAGTCCTAAAAATTCCATTTCAATCTTTTCTATTTCATTCATAGGACAATATTTTTCAGTAATAAGGGTTCGAAATTCTATCCAAGTCATGGTGGCTACAATTTCTCTACCCTTCACCTGTCGAATCATGTTCCACCAATTTAATACCTCTGCTCGTAGGGAGTGAGTGGCAAACTTTACCTGATCTTTGGGAGCACAATTACTTATTTCTAATATGGCTTCCATTTCTTCCAGCCAACGAGTGGCTCCGGCAGCTCCGGTGCTGCCGTCGAACGACTCTGGCTTACATGCCATGAAGGTCTTATAATCACAGAATCGGGGTCTTATAGTATCATCTTCTAAATTTACTATAACTTCTTCTTGATTTTTCTCTACTGGTTTAGGACTGGGTGATTTTTCTAACATGGTTAGGATGGTTGGGATTGAGTCTTGTAAACTTTCTAAGACTAATTTTCTCATTTTCTCCTCCAACTCGCTCGTTTCAGGGGTTACCGGAGTTTCTTCGGTTAGAGGTTCTTCTACTGTTGGTTGTTTTGACGAAGAAGCATTGTTTCTTTTTGGAGTTACTGGTTCTTTTTCCTTATTTTTCTCGGATCTTCTCGGCATTTTCTATAATAATACATTTCACTTGAATTAGTATTATTATTCAAATATTATGCTACTTCGTATATCATATTATTGTCACATTATATTATCATATAGTCGAAATATGAATGGTTATAAAGATTTAACATTTTAACTAGTTAAGGATTTGTCGCATCGCTCTCCTCATATTAACGTATTCGCATAGTTTTATTAAGTTGGAATTTTATCATATAATATCATACCATATCTCATTTATCCTTTTTAATTTTGATAATTCTTGAAGTTTAAACATCCAAATATAAACTGTTTTATATCAAAATTTTTGGATGTCTTAGCTTACACTTCATATTGTCATCACACTACCACAACATATTACTACCTATTACCATCACAAACATACTAAACATACTACTATCACACAACACATTAACTACCACAAAGTTCTAGATTATCACACAACATACTACTACCACAACACAAACACATAAACCCATTTATTTGTCTTCCACCACACCCTTCGCCCCATTCCCTACCCCTTCACCCTTCGACCACCTTCAAACAAAAGGGTACTTGGACTCGTCAATCACTTGTTTGGATTGAAACCCAAACCTTTTGATTAACTTTCTCAATTCCTCCGCCGCATTCAATGCTTGATCCCTTTGTGTCTTCATGCGGTAATAATTCTCTACAAGTTCGAGGTACTCCTTTCTTGGTACGAAGTCGTGGGCTTGAAATGGAACATTATTATGATTAAACATAACGGCTTCGTAGTAGGGGTCTATTGCGGGTGTGGAATGGGCCATTGGGTAATGGGCCGCGGGGTAAGGACCCATTGGGACTTGGGCCGAAGTCTGCGGTTGTTGGGCCGTGGGATATGGGCCCAAAAATGGCGATGGATATGGGTTTATGTTGCTCGATCCCTCCATAGACAAATTACTTGACGCACTCATGAAATCTTGCAATGGCGGGCTCGGATAGTAGTAGGGAGATGATCCGAAGAATGGCATCTCGGGAATGACCGGAATGGGTTCGGAGTAGGAGTAGATAGGCTCGGGGAGAGGACCGATTACGCCTACCTCCCCAAGTTGAGCTCCACCCCATTATTACCCCAAGTCAAACCCGGGATTTCATTCGCTAGTGCTTGAATATCGGGGAAGCCTAGATTCTCGTTATCTTCTACCACTTCATCATGCCTTATTTCTCCCTCTTCCAATTCCATCGGGGCCTCGCCCCGTTCACTTTGTCCTTCTAACGCCCATTCTTCCCCGTGAGACATTCTATTACAAATAATCATCACAACAAATATAGTTTGTGTTCGTTCCTTTATTAAACGAATGAACACAAACGAACTTCCCGCCGAACAATTCACAAACTGTTTGCCGAACGTTTGGTTTGTTTACAGCCCTAGTTGTGGGTAGTATATTAGGCTAAGATAAGTAATCTTGGATAGTTGATAAGGTAAGTTAGAGATGATGGACAAAAGCCGGTTATCAAGGAAGGTTTAGGAAGTGGTTTGCATGTTAGATGAGAGTGGTTTAGTGAGCTTGGTGGTAAGGTTTGAACCTTGGTGAAAGGTGCCGATGGTTTTCTTATATAGGGTAAGATTCATTGCATGTGAAGGGTAGTCTAGTTCCTAGGGGGTGTGAGGTGGAAGTGCATGGTGAAGTGGAGTGTCATTGTGTGTTAAGTTAAGATTTGATAGGAGATTCCTATCTAAAAGTGGCGGCACATTGTAGTAAGAGGGTGGGCCGATTGATGTTCAAAGTTATTGGGCTTCATCTAATATCAAAGCTTTAGTTTGGGCTTTCATGGTATTCGACCCACTTCCCTTATATATATCGGGTTGTCTTTGTAAGCCCATTACGTAATGATTGGGCCCTAATACTCTTAGCCCACCTAAATTAGTTATCGGGCTTTAAAAACTATTCGGCCCACATATACTAACTATCGGGCCGGGTCCGTTATCTTATTGGGCCTTGTTTTATAATCCGGGTAAATTCTCGGGTCGTTACAGGTTGGTATCAGAGCTCGGGTTCGGGTATAGCGGGGAATTATAGAACTAACTTAACTATATTTGTTGTGATGATTATTTGTAATAGAATGTCTCACGGGGAAGAATGGGCGTTAGAAGGACAAAGTGAACGGGGCGAGGCCCCAATGGAATTGGAAGAGGGAGAAATAAGGCATGATGAAGTGGTAGAAGATAACGAGAATCTAGGCTTCCCCGATATTCAAGCACTAGCGAATGAAATCCCGAGTTTGACTTGGGGTAATAATGGGGTGGAGCTCAACTTGGGGGAGGTAGGCGTAATCGGTCCTCTCCCCGAGCCTATCTACTCCTACTCCGAACCCATTCCGGTCATTCCCGAGATGCCATTCTTCGGATCATCTCCCTACTACTATCCGAGCCCGCCATTGCAAGATTTCATGAGTGCGTCAAGTAATTTGTCTATGGAGGGATCGAGCAACATAAACCCATATCCATCGCCATTTTTGGGCCCATATCCCATGGCCCAACAACCGCAAACTTCGGCCCAAGTCCCAATGGGTCCTTACCCCGCGGCCCATTACCCAATGGCCCATTCCACACCCGCAATAGACCCCTACTACGAAGCCGTTATGTTTAATCATAATAATGTTCCATTTCAAGCCCACGACTTCGTACCAAGAAAGGAGTACCTCGAACTTGTAGAGAATTATTACCGCATGAAGACACAAAGGGATCAAGCATTGAATGCGGCAGAGGAATTGAGAAAGTTGATCAAAAGGTTTGGGTTTCAATCCAATCAAGTGATTGACGAGTCCAAGTACCCTTTTGTTTGAAGGTGGTCGAAGGGTGAAGGGGTAGGGAATGGGGCGAAGGGTGTGGTGGAAGACAAATAAATGGGTTTATGTGTTTGTGTTGTGGTAGTAGTATGTTGTGTGATAATCTAGAACTTTGTGGTAGTTAATGTGTTGTGTGATAGTAGTATGTTTAGTATGTTTGTGATGGTAATAGGTAGTAATATGTTGTGTTAGTGTGATGACAATATGAAGTGTAAGCTAAGACATCCAAAAATTTTGATATAAAATAGTTTATATTTGGATGTTTAAACTTCAAGAATTATCAAAATTAAAAAGGATAAATGAGATATGGTATGATATTATATGATAAAATTCCAACTTAATAAAACTATGTGAATACGTTAATATGAGGAGAGCGATGCGACAAATCCTTAACTAGTTAAAATGTTAAACCTTTATAACCATTCATATTTCGACTATATGCTAATATAATGTGACAATAATATGATATAAGAAGTAGCATAATATTTGAATAATAATAATACTAATTCATGTGAAATGTATTATTATAGAAAATGCCGAGAAGATCCGAGAAAAATAAGGAAAAAGAACCAGTAACTCCAAAAAGAAACAATGCTTCTTCGTCAAAACAACCAACAGTAGAAGAACCTCTAATCGAAGAAACTCCGGTAACCCCTGAAACGGGCGAGTTGGAGGAGAAAATGAGAAAATTAGTCTTAGAAAGTTTACAAGACTCAATCCCAACCATCCTAACCATGTTAGAAAAATCACCCGGTCCTAAACCAGTAGAGAAAAATCAAGAAGAAGTTATAGTAAATTTAGAAGATGATACTATAAGACCCCGATTATGTGATTATAAGACCTTCATGGCATGTAAGCCAGAGTCGTTCGACGGCAGCACCGGAGCTGCCGGAGCCACTCGTTGGCTGGAAGAAATGGAAGCCATATTAGAAATAAGTAATTATGCTCCCAAAGATCAGGTAAAGTTTGCCACTCACTCCCTACGAGCAGAGGTATTAAATTGGTGGAACATGATTCGACAGGTGAAGGGTAGAGAAATTTTAGCCACCATGACTTGGATAGAATTTGGTCTTAACAATAGAAAATCAGGAATTCAAAATAAACCTGATACCGATGAGTTTGGGAGAGTTTGACGTTATTATAGGGATGGACTGGTTAGCTATAAACCAAGTTGAAATTGTTTGTAAAGAAAAACTAGTAAAAATTCCCTTACCCGGTCAAGAAATTTTAGTGGTTCATGGAGAAAAACCAAAAGGCACCTTAAGTCTAATCTCTAGTGCGAAAATGATGAAATACTTAAGAAAAGGACACCAACTCTTTTTGATTCATGTGAACTTAGGAAACGAGGGGAAAGAATCGGAAATAGACGAAATTAAAATAGTGTCAGAATTCAAAGATGTATTTCCAAATGAACCCCCCCGTTTACCCCCATCCCGACAGGTGGAATTCCAAATTAACCTAATTCCTGGAGCCGCACCAGTTGCCAGAGCCCCATAATGAAAGAACTCACAAACCAATTAGAAGAGTTAATAGAAAGAGGTTTCATAAGACCAAGTACTTCCCCTTGGGGAGCACCAGTGCTGTTCGTTAAAAAGAAAGACGGATCCATGAGAATGTGTATCGATTATAGAGAACTGAATAAGTTGACTATTAAAAATAGATACCCATTACCCAGGATAGATGACCTTTTCGATCAGTTGAACGGAGCCAAATATTTCTCAAAAATTGATCTTAGGTCTGGATATCATCAATTAAAAATAAGAGATGAGGACGTTTCAATAACCGCTTTTAGAACTAGGTACGGGCACTATGAATTCCTAGTTATGCCTTTCGGTTTAACAAATGCTCCTGCTGTTTTAATGGATTTAATGAATAGGATTTGCCGACCCTATTTAGACAAATGTGTAATAGTGTTTTTAGACGATATCCTAATTTATTCAAAAACCGAAGGCGAGCATGAGCAGCATTTAAGGGAAATCTTAGAAACTTTAAGAAATGAAAAGTTGTATGCTAAGTTTTCCAAATGTGAATTTTGGGTAAAAGAAATCAAGTTTTTAGGACATGTGATTAACGACCAAGGAATTCAGGTAGATCCAACCAAAATAGAAGCAATTCAGAGGTGGGAAGCTCCTAGAAACCCAACCGAGATCCGACAATTTTTAGGGCTGGTAGGGTATTATAGACGATTTATTGAAAATTTTGCTAGATTAGCCCTACCACTTACCACATTGACTAGGAAAAATTCAAAGTACGAGTGGAAAGAAAAACAAGAAAAAGCCTTCCAGGAATTAAAAGAAAAATTATGTAAGGCCCCAGTATTAACCTTGCCAGTAGAAGGAAAAACTTTTACTGTGTATTGTGATGCATCCCAGCAGGGATTAGGATGTGTGTTGATGCAGGAAGATCAGGTTGTAGCATATGCTTCCAGGCAGTTGAAGAAGCATGAACAAAATTATGTTACGCATGATTTAGAATTAGGAGCTATAGTTTTTGCTTTAAAAATCTGGAGACACTATCTTTACGGGACCAAGTGTACCATTTACACCGACCATAAAGGTCTCCAACACATTTTTGATCAAAAACTTCTAAATATGCGTCAACGAAGGTGGATAGAAATTTTAAGTGATTATGATTGTGATATCAAATATCACCCGGGAAAAGCAAACATTGTAGCAGATGCTTTAAGCCGAAAAGAGAGACCTTTTAGAGAAAAAGCATTTAAAGTGACCCTGATTAATGAATTTCTAAACCAACTTCGTGAATGCCAAAGAAAAACTTTAGAACCTGCCCACTTAGGCGAAGAACTTTTGAATAGGGAAGAAGAAAGATTAGTTGAAGGGACTGATGGAATTTTTAGGTATAACCAAAGAATATGGATACCCAGATACGGGGAACAAAGAGAGTTAGTTTTAAGAGAAACTCATAGCTCTAAATATTCCATCCATCCAGGAAACCATAAAATGTACAAAGATTTAAGAAAGAACTTTTGGTGGCCTGGTATGAAAAAGAGTGTTGGAGAATTTGTAGCCCGATGTGTTACTTGTTCCAAGGTAAAAGCGGAACACCAAAGACCCAGTGGGTTGTTAATTCAACCCGAAATCCCAGTCTGGAAATGGGATCAAATTACCATGGACTTTGTAACCAAGTTACCAAGGACACAAAGTGGTAATGACACTATCTGGGTCATAGTTGATAGATTGACCAAATCCGCTCATTTCTTACCTATACAAGAAACTTTTGGAACCGAAAGATTGGCAAAAATCTATATAAAAGAAATTGTGTCCCGACACGGGATACCCCTTTCGATTATATCAGATAGAGATAGCCACTTTACTTCCAGATTTTGGAAAACGTTTCAAGATGCTCTAGGTTCCCAAATCAAACTTAGTACCGCATATCATCCCCAAACCGACGGACAAAGCGAAAGAACTATACAAACATTAGAAGATATGCTGAGAGCATGTGTCCTGGAATTCAGTGGAAGTTGGGATACACACCTACCGTTGATAGAATTTTCGTATAATAATAGTTACCACGCTTCCATTCAAGCTGCACCCTTTGAAGCACTATACGGTAGAAAGTGTAGATCTCCGATATGTTGGAATGAAATCGGAGAAAACCAACTTACGGGCCCAGAGATCATTCAAGAAACGACTGACAAGATTGTGCAAATTAAGAAAAAGTTGGAAGAGGCAAGAAGTAGGCAGAAAAGTTATGCTGACAATCGAAGACGACCGTTAGAATTTCGGGTAAGAGATTATGTCCTACTAAAGGTATCACCCTGGAAAGTAGTGATAAGATTTCAGAAGAGAGGTAAACTAAATCCACGCTTTATAGGACCTTACAGAGTTAAGGATAAAGTGGGACCAGTAGCTTATCGCTTAGAATTACCACCTGAGCTAAGTGAAATACACGATGTTTTTCATGTCTCTAATTTGAGAAAATGTATAATAGAAATCCAAACTATCATTCCACTAGACAATGTCAAAGTCAATCCTCAACTTCATTTTACTGGGGAACCAATAGAAATAATGGCTCGACAAGAGAGAAAGATGAGAAGAGGAAAAATTCCGATCGTACAAGTTAAGTGGAATGCTAGACAGGGACCAGAGATTACCTTCGAGAGAGAGGACATGATGAGAGCAAACCATCCCCACCTATTCGAAAATCAGGTATAGTAGATAACAATTTCGGGGACGAAATTTCCTAAGGGAGGGAGAGTGTAACACCCCGAAAATTATGACGTCATTATAAACGAGATTAATTTAATAAAATAATTAATTAATAAATAGAATTATGATTGGGCCACCTACGGTGTAGCCCAATAACTTTACCCGGATTATAAAACAAGGCCTAATAAGATAACGGACCTGGCCCGATAGTTACTATATGTGGGCCGAATAGTTTTTAAAGCCCGATAACTAATTTAGGTGGGCTAAGAGTATTAGGGCCCAATCATTACGTAATGGGCTTACAAAGACGACCCGATATATATGAGGGAAGTGGGCCGAATACCATGAAAGCCCAAACTAAAGCTTTGATATTAGATGAAGCCCAATAACTTTGAACATCAATCGGCCCACCCTCTTACTACAATGTGCCGCCACTTTTAGATAGGAATCTCCTATCAAATCTTAACTTAACACACAATGACACTCCACTTCACCATGCACTTCCACCTCACACCCCCTAAGAACTAGACTACTCTTAACATGCAATGAATCTTACCCTATATAAGAAAACCATCGGCACCTTTCACCAAGGTTCAAACCTTACCACCAAGCTCACTAAACCACTCTCATCTAACATGCAAACCACTTCCTAAACCTTCCTTAATAACCGGCTTTTGTCCATCATCTCTAACTTACCTTATCAACTATCCAAGATTACTTATCTTAGCCTAATATACTACCCACAACAAAGAAAACCCAACCTTTGAACCTTAAAACCATTCGGATTTTAATAATAGCCGAAGGTTAGTTGTGGAAAACAAGCATCCGGGTAAGTATGAGTCTAGAGTTCTTAAGGTCGTGTGCCAAGCTGTAATGGCCAGCTTTAGTTTAGATTCTTATGCCTAAGCTGTAATGGCCAGCTATACGTTTATATATTCTTGTGATAACTTGATTTATGGTGTAATAGGAACGAGTGGAAAATAGAAATCAAGCAAGTAGTGATATCATAGACTCGGAAATTACTCAAAGTGAGTGCATGTACCCCATATGTTTTAATGATTTCGGGGTGAATGCATGTTAGTTTTTACGTGTGTTTTGATGATATATTGGTTCATGATCATGAAAGAGTTAATAGAATCGGTCGAATAGAAATCACGTAGGATGGATCCATTCGGTATTACCGGGATATATTTTTCTAAACCAATTAGAGGTTTGGAACCACAATAAGCATTTGTATGGTGCTCCATCGATAAATATATTCCACCTTAGAAAGACCGAACCATACGAAAATTGTTGTTATTGTTTATTTAAACGAGTCTAAACGAATCTGGCATCACTCACTAGCTTTGTGGCTGACGTATTTTTAACATGCATTTCAGGTTGAATAGTTAAAGGGAACCCGAGCTCGTACGTGTCTTAAAAATATGGAGCATGTTAATAAATAAAGAACCGAACCCCTTTTGGGCCGGTTAGGAGTTAACGGGCTTTGGCCCGAATGGTTTAAGTAAAATGTCAAGCTTTAGAAACAATGTTTTGTGTTAATGGGCTTCGGCCCAATGAGGTTTCAAGAACATGTTAATTTCGTTTTAATGGGCTACGGCCCAAGTTTGTAACGGGCTAGACCCGGTTGGTTTGTAACTTAAATGGGCTTGGCCCATGCACGAACAAGTTTGAAATGGGCTTCGGCCCAATGATAAATAAATAAATGTATGTTTTTAGTAAAAGAATTTATGTTTAAATTAGAATTAATTAAATTGGTAATTAGTAAATTGTGTCGTGATTAACAATCCGTGATGACTCGTAAATTCTTGGGTCGTTACAACTTTGATGCACACTCGTACGCTTTTTCTCTTAGTTCTTCCAATTCACACAACTTGATTTTCCTCTCCTTACCTGCATCATCATATTTTGTGTTAACTTCTTTAATAGCCAAATGTGCCAGGTGAACTAGTTATACCGGTAAATGACAATCCTTCCCATAAACTAAGCGGTAAAGGGTGGTACCAATAGGTGCTTTATAGACCGTTCAATAGGTGTTTTGCAAAATATCTTTCATTTGCCTATTTGATACCTCCACTTGTCCATTAGTTTGTGGGTGGTAAGGAGTCGCAATCCTATGGTCAACACCATATCGTTTGAGTAATTTGTCAAACTTAAAATTTTTGAAATGGGATCCCCCATCCTTGTAATAACCCGAGGAATCCCAAACCTTGAGAAAATATTTGTTTGGATAAAATTACAAACCACGACATGGTCGTTCGTCTTAGTAGCAATTGCCTCAACCTATTTGGACACATAGTCTACCGCTACCAAGATGTACAAGTTATCATGCGAATTGGGGAATGGACTCATGAAATCAATTCCCCAAACATAAAAAATGTCGACCATGAGAATTGGTTGCATGGGCATCTCATTCCTCTTGGAAAGACCCCCCATTCAAAAGGATATAAACCCAGTTCAAAAAGAGGTCAAGAACCCAGTTCAATGACCGGTGTAGGGGGCGGTGGGCAAGGGGACCCTTACGGCCATCGAGCTCTGGTCAAAGGGTTGTTTTGTGTTGGGTACCGCCATAAGGTACGGCCATCGAGCTCTGATGGATTTTCATTTGGCTTGTCCTTGTTGCTTGTCATCCATTTTTTTCACCAAGTGGTGGCCGTAGCCTACGGCCACTCGGGCGTAGGTTACGGCGGGTAGGTCACAAATATATATATATATATATATATATTTTTGTTTTTAATTTTTATTAAATAATGACAAATCATTTAAAATAAAATTTTTATAACTAATCTTTACGTTACCACCCCTATCTTTAAAAATTTTAAGTTGTCCTCAACTGTCGGTTTGATTTAGAAACGTACCTGGGCGGGTCAGCCTTCCCCACACTTGTGTGGAGCATTGGGTCTACTTCAACAAACTTGCAAACGGTTAAAACGGAAATAAAAACAAGCAATAATATATACAGAAATTCCGGGCTGCCTCCCAGTAGTGCTAAGTTTATTAGTCTTCAGCCAGACTTGTACCTCATATGCTCATTCTGAATCATAAGTCAGAGTGCACTGTTACTCCGGTCCATTGATGTCATTTGGCTCGATATATGGTTTTAATCGATGGCCATTCACCACCTGCCTCAAATGGTCATCGAAGTCTTCAATCTCCACATCTCCAAAGTTCCCCACACGTGTGACTAAATACGGTCCAGTCCACTTGCTCCTCAGCTTTCCTGGAAATAACTTCAATCTGGAATTGTATAGCCAAACTCTATTACCTACCTCGATGTTTTTCAACCGGGTCTTGGCATCATGCACCTTTTTGACTCTGTCTTTATATGTTGTTGCACTATCATATGCTTCGTTTCTCAGCTCTTCTAGCTCTCCCAATGCCAACTTTCTTGCCTTTCTTGTAGCATCATAGTCCATGTTAACTTGTTTAACAGCCCATAAAGCGCGATGTGTAAATTCAACAGGTAAATGACATCCCTTCCCGTAGACTAACCGATAAGGTGTGGTTCCTTGCGGTCGGGTCGCACAGTTTTCTGTAAAATTTCCTTAATCTGCCTATTGGACACCTCAACTTGCCCACTAGTTTGTGGGTGATACGGTGTCGCAATGCGGTGGTCTACACCATAATTTTTAAGAAGCTTGCCAAAGTAAGAGTTTTTAAAGTGGGACCCCCCATCACTAATGATCACACGAGGGGTTCCAAAGCGATTAAAGATGTTACTTTGGACAAACTTGCACACCACCTTATGATCATTCGTCTTGGTGGCAATGGCTTCGATCCATTTGGATAATAATCCACTGCCACTAAGATGTACAAGTTACCGAATGAATTCGGGAACGGACCCATAAAGTCGATTCCCAAAGATGTCGACAACTAGAATCGGCTGCATGGGCATCTCGTTCCGTTTCGAGATGCTACCCATCTGTTGACATCTTAAGCAATTTTTAGCGAACTTGAAAGCATCTTTAAAATTGGTTTGCCAATATAGGCCGCATGAAAGCACTTTGTGGCCCGTCTTTTGACCACTGAAATGGGCACCACCACCTGATGTGTGCACCATTCTCAGTACACGTTGAATTTCATCATCCGATACACATCTTCGGATGAGTTGATCTAGTCCAACTTTGAAGAGGTATGGATCATCCCATATGTAATACTTTGCTTGAGCTTTTTCCTCTTTGACCAGTGCTCTGGAGTGGATCCTGTAACTGCATAATTGGCAAAATTAGCAAACCATGGGTTAGTGGAAACAAATAATAATTGCTCATCTGGAAATGTGTCATTGATTTCCACTTCCGGTGCTTGTGTCTCATGCACCACCCGTGACAAGTGATTTCCACTTTCGGTGCTTCTTTTTTATGAGGTACCTGACAGCACTGTGGTCAGAATAAACAATAACTTTGCTACCCCATAAATAAGATCTAAACTTATCCAATGCATACACAACTGCAAGCAACTCTTTCTCAGTAGTGGTATAATTTAACTGAGCATCAGAAAGAGTTTTGCTTGCATAGTAAATAGCCACATGCTTTTTATCCACCCGTTGTCCCAGAACCACCCCAACCGCATAGTCACTAGCGTCACACGTTATCTCAAAAGGGGTGGACCAGTCCGGTGATTGTAAAACAGGAGTCTCAATTATTATTTTTTTAGAGTGGTAAAAGCTTTCATACATTCCTCATCAAAAACAAACGGAACGTCTTTCAACAAAAGGTTACATAGCGGTTTAGTAATAACAGAAAATCCTTTTATGAACTGTCTATAAAACCCGACGTGTCCAAGAAAGGAACAGACGCCTTTAACATAGGTAAAGTCGAAATTACTTGCCCTTTCTTGTGTATTAAGTCATTAATAAACATAGTTGGGTTTATTAATTGGTTTTATTTGTGTTAATAGATTAATACATGATGATAATATACCATAATAATTCATAGAGGTACAACAAAGGGACACTTTAATTTTGTAATGTGTGTTGTACTTCTTAAGTACTTTTGATTAGATCGAAGTGTAATCTAGTATAACTGTATTAGTGCTTTTCCACATCTGGTATCATGAGAGCATTCACAGTAGACACTTTATAATATAATAGTGTGAGTGGGGCCTCTATATTATATAGAGTGGGTATAAGTGGTTATGAGTAGAGGAGAAAGAAAATATATAGAGGAGACACTGTTCACCCTCCATAATTTTTTAATATTTTTAAAAGTGGTTGTGAGTAGAGGAGAGAGAAAATATAATGATAAAAGTATAGAATAAGTATTATTAAATAGAAAATGAGAGAGAAATATAGTGATTTTTAGTGTAATTATAGAGATGGAGATTAAGTATTTAGTGAAAATAGATATTGTTATTGTCACAAAAGTTAATAGGTTTTCGACTATGATAAGATTAGTGCTTGAAGATATATGGACCTTTTCATCTTTAAATAACATATTAGGTAAAAGTGATTCTCATTATGATTATGATTATGATTATGATTATAATTATGATTCTAGATCAATATAATTAGATTTGCTTAATCGGGTATGACGATGAACTTTTTTTAACAACTGTATAAGTTGAAATAAATTAATGAGAGTAAACAGAGACCGGTATCTTTTTATAAACCGGTCTCTAATATAGCCCGTTATTTCCTAAATCTGGGTTATACTTTCTTGTCCTACATAAAATTAAATATTAGAATCCGTTTTATTATACTAATCCTTCAAGTCATGACAATCACTTTCAAACATACATCCAAACGCCCTTTTAATCCTCATTTTGCTACAGCAACAACCACCATACCCAGTACTTCCCACAAACAGCTAAGAGGGTAGTCATGCGGTAGATTGATAGTCTTTATATTTGAGTTTATAAGTTTACAACAATCTTGGTTTTCAGAAGTGGTCACGCGGACATAGAGGTTGTCTAGCGTGCTTTTTAAAGGTGTACTTAATTCATGCATATTAAGTATAGTTGGCAAGTTGCCAAGGAACCCCAAAAGTTATACTTATAAAAACTATAGTTGGCAAGTTGCCATATTATATGTTGTTTTCATATGATGCCAACCTCACTCCAAATCTATAACTTCTTTTTTTCTAAGTGGAGACTATCTTGTTTGGCCAATATGACTTAGGTGAGATTGATCAACACATGATATACTTATTAAAGATATCTCCACTTTATAATATTTAATATTTTTTGTCATGAAAAGGCATAGTCAATGGATGTTTATTGGGCTACATATATGGTGTTTAGAGATTCCTTCTTATAGTAATGCCAACTGCCGAGTGCTCTTACATAGATCACCCAATGAAGTGATATTTGTGTGTATGAAATTGTTTAATAAAATCTGATCCGACCTAATTGGTTGATTTGGTTGACCTTTGATGATGAAGAGAATACTCTAGACTGGTCT